>CM053751.1:23365643-23418801 GCA_028658305.1 Pachyuromys duprasi
TTGTCCCCCATGAGGGGACCAGCATCCCTCATGAGGAGACCAGCGTCCACCATGAGGAGATAATTGTCCCCCATGATAGGACCACAGTCTACCATGAGGGAACCAGCGTCCACCATGAGGAGATAATTGTCCCCCATGAGGGGACCAGCATCCCTCATGAGGAGACCAGCGTCCACCATGAGGAGATAATTGTCCCCCATGATAGGACCACAGTCTACCATGAGGGAACCAGCGTCCACCATGAGGAGATAATTGTCCCCCATGAGGAGACCAGTATCCCCCATGAGGAGAGGACCATCTACCATGAGGGGAGCAGTGTCCACCATGAGGAGACTAGCATCCCCCATAAGGAGACCAGCATCCACCATGAGGAGATAATTGTCCCTCATAAAGAGACCAGTGACCACCATGAGGAGAGCAGCATCCCCCATGAGGAGAGGACAGTCTACCATGAGGGGACCAGCATCCACCATGAGGAGACCAGCAACCACCATAAGGAGACCAGCATCCCCCATGAGAAGAGCAGCATCCCCCATGAGGAGAGGACAGTCTACCATAAGGAGACCAGCATCCCCCATGAGAAGAGCAGCATCCCCCATGAGGAGAGGACAGTCTACCATAAGGAGACCAGCATCCCCCATGAGGAGAGCAGCATCCCCCATGAGGAGAGGACAATCTACCATGAGGGGACCAGCATCCACCATGAGGAGACCAGTGTCCCCCATGAGGAGACCAGCATTCCCCATGAGGAGAGAACAGTCTACCATGAGGGGACCGGCATCCCACATGAGGAGGCCAGCGTCCACCATGAGGAAACCAGCATCCCCCATGAAGAGACCAGCATCCACCATGAGGAGATAATTGTCCCCCATGAGGAGACCAGTGTCCACCACGAGGAGACCAGTGCCCCCCATGAGGAAACCAGCATTTACCATGCGGAGACCACTGTCCCCCATGAGGAGACCAGCATTCCCCATGAGGAGAGGACAGTCTACCATGAGGGGACCAGCATCCACCATGAGGAGATAATTGTCCCCCATGAGGAGACCAGTGTCCACCATGAGGAGACCAATGTCCCCCATGAGGAGACCAGCGTTTACCATGAGGAGACCACTGTCCCTCACAAGGAGACCAGCGTCCACCATGAGGAGAGCAGCATCCCCCATGAAGAGACCAGCGTTTACCATGCAGAGACCACTGCCCCTCATGATGAGACCACTGTCCCCCAAGAGGAGACCAGCATTCCCCATAATGAGATGATAGTCTACCATGAGGGGACCAGTGTCCACCATGAGGAGATAGTTGTCCCCCATGAGGAGACCAGTGTCCACCATGAGGAGACCAATGTCCCCCATGAGGAGACCAGCGTTTACCATGCAGAGACCACTGTCCCTCATGAGGAGACCAGTGTCTACCATGAGGAGACCAGCGACCACCATGAGGAGATCAGTGTCCCCCATGAGGAGACCAGCATTCACCATGAGGAAACCACTGTCCCCCATGAGGAGACCAGTGTTTACCATGCGGAGACCACTGTCCCTCATGAGGAGACCAGTGTCTACCATGAGGAGACCAGCGACCACCATGAGGAGACCAGTGTCCCCCATGAGGAGACCATCATCCACCATGAGGAGATAATTGTCCCCCATGAGGAGACCAGCATCCACCATGAGGAGACCAGCTTCCCTCATGAGGAGACCAGTGTCCAGCATGAGGAGGCCAGCATTCACCATGAGGAAACCACTGTCCCCCATGAGGATACCAGCATCCACCATGAGGAGATAATTGTCCCCCATGAGGAGACCAGCATCCACCGTGAGGAGACCACTGTCCCCCATGAGGAGACCAGCATCCATCATGATGAGATAATTGTCCCCCATGAGGAGACCAGCATCCACCATGAGGAGATAATTGTCCCCCATGAGGAGACCAGTATCCCCCATGAGGAGACCAGCGTTCACCATGAGGAGACCACTGTCCCCCATGAGGAGACTAGCATCCACCATGAGGAAACCAGTGTTCCCCATGGGGAGACCAGTATGGAACATGAGGAGACCAGCAGCTACCATGGGGAGACTACTGTCCCCCATGAAATCACTGTCCACCATGAAGAGACCAGTGTCCACCATGAGGAGATCACCATGCCCTATGAGGAGATCACCATCCACTATGAGGAGACCACTGTCCCCCATGAGGAGACCAGCGTCCAACATGAGGAGACCACTGCCCACCATGAGGAGACCAGTGTCCCCCATGAGGAGACCACTGTCCACCATGAGGAGACCAGCATCCCCCATGAGGAGATCACCATCCACCATGGGGAGACCACTGTCACCCATGAGACCACTGTCCACCATGAGGAGACCAGCATTTACCATGAGGAGACCACTGTCCCCCATGAGACCAGTGTCCCCCATGAGGAGACCAGCATCCATCATGAGACCACTGTTCCCCATGACATCACCATCCACCATGAGGAGACCAGCATCCCCTATGAGGAGACCACTGTCCACCATGAGGAGACCAGTGTCCCCCATGACATCACCATCCACCATGAGGAGACCAGCATCCCCTATGAGGAGACCACTGTCCACCATGAGGAGACCAGTGTCCACCATGAGGAAACCACCATCCACCATGAGACCACTGTTCCCCATGAGATCACCATCCACCATGAGGAGACCAGCATCCCTTATGAGGAGACCACTGTTCACCATGAGGAGACCAGTGTCCCCCATGAGGAGACTACTGTCTCCCATGAGGAGACCAGCATCCACCATGAGGAGACCACTGTCCCTCATGAAAAGACCAGCATCCACCATGAGACCACTGTTCCCCATGATATCACCATCCACCATGAGGAGACCAGCATCCCCTATGAGGAGACCAGTGTCCCCCATGACATCACCATCCACCATGAGGAGACCAGCATCCCCTATGAGGAGACCACTGTCCCCCATGACATCACCATCCACCATGAGGAGACCAGCATCCCCTATGAGGAGACCATGATCCCCCACGAGGAGACCACTGTCCTACATGAGGAGACCAGTGTCCACCATGAGGAGACCACTCCCTCCCACGAGGAGACCACTGTACCCCATGAGGAGACCACCGTCCACTATGAGGAGACCACTGTCCCCCATGAGGAGACAACCATCCACTATGAGGAGAGCACCATCCCCCATGAGGAGACCACCATCCCTCATGATGAAACCACCATCCACCATGAGGAGACCACTGTCCCCCATGAGGAGACCACTGTCCACTATGAGGAGACCAGTGTCCACTATGAGGAGACCACTGTCCCTCATGAAGAGACCAGCATCCACTATGAGGAGACCACTGTCCCCCATGAGGAGACCAGCGTCCACCATGAGACCACTGTCAACCATGAGGAGACTACTGTCCCCCATGAGGAGACCAGCATTCCCCATGAGGAGATCACCGTCCACCATGAGGAGACCAGCACTCCCCATGAGGAGACCAGCATCCACCATGAGGAGACCAGCACCCCCCATGAGGAGACCAGTCTCTACCATGAGGAGACCAGCACCCCGCATGAGGAGACCAACGTCCACCATGAGGAGACCAGCGACCACCATGAGGAGACCAATGTCCCTCATGAGGAGACCAGTGTCCCTCATGAGGAGACCATCGTCCACCATGAGGAGACCAGTGTCCATTACGAGGAGACCAGTGACCACCATGAGGAGACCAGTGTCCCCCATGAGGAGACCAGCACCCCCCATGAGGAGACCAGTGTCCATCATGAGGAGACCAGTGACCATCATGAGGACACCAGTGCCCCCCATGAGGAGACCAGCATCCACCATGAGGAGACCAGTGTCCCCCATGAGGAGACCAGCGCCCCCCATGAGAACACCAGCGCCCCCCATGAGGACACCAGCGTCCCCCATGAGGAGACCAGTGATCATCATGAGGGGACCAGTGTCCACCATGAGGAGACCAGCATCCCCTACAAGGAGACCAGTGACCACCATGAGGAGGCCAGCATCCCCCATGAGGAGGCCAGCATCCATTATGAGGAGACCAGTGCTCCCCATGAGGAGGCCAGCATCCACCATGAGGAGACCAGCGCCCCCCATGAGGAGACCAGCATCCACCATGAGGAGACCAGCGTCCCCCATGAGACCAGTGTCCATCATGAGGAGACCACTGTCCACCACGAGGATACCAGTGTCCCCCACAAGGAGGCCAGCGTGTACCATGAGACCAGTGTCCATCATGAGGAGACCAGTGACCACCATGAGGAGACCAGCGTCCCCCATGAGGAGAACAGCATCCCTCTCGAGGAGGCCAGTGTCCATCATGAGGAGACCAGCGTCCCCCATGAGGAGGCCACCGTCCACCATGAGGAGGCCAGCGTCCCTCACGAGGAAGCCCGTGTCCATCATGAGGAGACCAGCATCCACCATGAGGAGGCCAGCATCCCCCACGAGGCCAGCATCCATCATGAGGAGACCAGCGTTCCCCATGAGGAGGCTAATGTCCACCATGAGGAGGCCAGCGTCCACCATGAGGAGACTAGCATCCCTCATGAGGAGGCCCGTGTCCATCATGAGGAGACCAGTGTCCCCCATGAGGAGGCCAGTGTCCACCATGAGGAGATCAGCGTCCACCATGAGGAGGCCAGCGTCCCCCACAAGGAGGCCAGCATCCATCATGAGACCAGCATTCCCCATGAGGAGGCTAGTGTCCACCATGAGGAGACCAGCATCCCTCACGAGGAGGCCAATGTCCACCATGAGGAAGCTAATGTCCACCATGTGGAGGCCAGTGTCCACCACGAGGAGGCCACCATCCCTCATGGGGAAACCACCGTCCACCCTGGGGAGACCACTGTCCACCATGAGGAGGCCACCATCCATCATGAGGAGACCAGCATCCCCCATGGGGAGACCACGATCCACCATGAGGAGACCACCATCCACCATGAGGAGACCAGCATCTACCATGAGGAGACCACTGTCCACCATGGGGAGACCAGCATCCCTCATGAGGAGACCAGCATCCCTCATGAGGAGACCACTGTCCCCCATGAGGAGACCACTGTCCCCCATGAGGAGACCACTGTCCCCCATGAGGAGACCACTGTCCACCATGAGGAGACCACTGTCCCCCATGAGGAGACCACTGTCCACCATGAGGAGACCACTGTCCCCCATGAGGAGACCACTGTCCACCATGAGGATACCACCACCTCTACAGAAGTGACCATTGCCACCACAGCAGTCACCACTGCCCACATGGACATGGCTACTGTGTCTCCTGAAGAGACCAGCATCCATCATGAGGAGACGACTACCCCTACAGAAATGATCACTGTCCCTTCTGAAGAGATCAACGTTCCTCATGAGGAGACGACTCTCATCACAGAACCATCTACTGCCTTCATTCCAGTGTCCACAAGAAGTAAGCCACCCTTAGTCCATCCATTCTCACCCACTGGAGCAAGCTTTCCACAGGCTCCAGGTGTGACCCTGTCTCAGGGCTTTCTACCACAGGCATGAGGGGGACGAGGCAGGCAGAATAGGAGGAGGGGAGGGAAGGAGGTGGCTTTTAAAATTTCCCACACATTCCATGCCCCCTGCTCCCATCCCGCACCTGCCTCCTCCCTGGGCACTCCCCCTCCCTTCAGCAAAGGGCAGGCCTCCCGGGGATACCACACAAGCACTCATGTCAAGTTGCAATACGACTAGGTGCCTCCCCTCAGGTCAAGGCTTGGCTCGACTAGGTGGGAGGACAAGGGTCCCCCAAACAGGCAAGTGTCAGCAACAGCCCCTGCTCTCTCTGCCAGGAGTCCCGTAGAAACTTACACACTACTGCACTGTGCACACAGAGGGCCCAGGTTAGACCCAGGCAGGCTCCCTGCTCAGCGCTTCGGCCTCAGGGAGCCCCCACGGGAGTCCAGGCCGGCTGGTTCTGGGGCTTTCTTTGTGGTGTCCTTGATCCTCTGGCTCACAGATCAGGGCCACTGGAGAGGCCTCATCCGATAGGCAGAGTGAGGGGGTCCTGCTGCCCACAGGGAGGAAGCAGTGAGGAAGAAGGTTCTGCAGCGAAGACCCCTCAGCTGGAGCACAGATGCGCCAGCCACAAACCCGCCCTGACCCTGACCTTGAGCTCCACTCTCAGCCTCCCTTTCCCTCTTTTCCTCACTCCACTCCCTTTCTATCTCCCTCCCTTCGTCTTTCCTTTCTGTTTTCCTACATAGCCCAGGCTAGCCTCAAGTTGATGGTCTTCTCGCCTTGGTCTCCAGAGTACCAGCAGCACCATATGTGACCTTGACCTGAATCCTTCATACATGTATGATATGTCCACAAGCACAGTGTCTTCAAGATTCATCCTTTAGAACATTGCTCAGAACTTTTTTTGTTTTTTTTTTTTTTTTAGACATTGAGACAAGGCTCTGGTCTCAAATTTACTAAGGAGCTTGTCTTGAACTCTTGGCAGTCTTCCTATCTCAGCTTCCTTCTCTTCCTCCTCGTCCTCATCCTCCTCATCTTCCTCATCCTCATTCTCCTCCTCGTCCTTCTTGTCTTCCTTGTCCTCCTCCCTCTTTATTTTTTTAATGGCAGGATAAAAGCAGGCATACTTTAAAAAGAACTTACTTATGCTTCTTTATAACAGCGTCCAGGGTAGTGGAGAGACAGGGAGGTTTCTTGGGGGAGAGGGCAGCGGGGGAAGGGAGGTCTGACGAGGCTGTGATTCCCTTTCAGTGACCTGCCCTCCAAATGCCCACTTCGAACTATGTGCGTGTCCTGCATCCTGTGAAAGCCCTCGGCCCAGCTGCGAGCCCCTCTGCAATCCTGGCTGTGTCTGCAATCCTGGATATCTGTTCAGTAATGAGCAATGCGTCAGTGCAGCTTCCTGCAATTGCCTCTATAACAACAAGTACTATAATGTAAGCATCCAGGGCGCTCCACTTCCCAGAGGGGACACCGCCAGAATACATGGGTCCTGGTGGCCCCACTCCCCCTCTGTGAGAAGAGCTTAGAGAGTCCTGAGGGGTACTCTCAGTGGTAGAGCCCAGCATTCTGCACTGGCTTTGGTTTCACAGTGCTGGGGATGGAGCCAAGGATCCCTTGAGTGCTAGGGAAGTACTCTGCTAAAGATCCAAACTCCTAACTCTTCTTTAAGGAATTTGGAGTAGGCACTCTACCGTGGAGCAATGAACATGGCCCCTACTGGGGGATTCTAGGCAGGACTCTACCACTGAGCCACACCCAGCCCAGGACTGGCTGTATTCCAGAACTCAGTAGTTGTGTATGGATGGTGGCTTGAATAACAGACAGATCTAGAGTCAGGTGGCAGAGCTTGAACCTGGTTGCAGCACTCATTGTCTTCATGGCCTTTGGAAAATTTGTTTCCATGGCTATAAGAATATGCACAATAATTCTTGGAGGTGGTGGTACACGCCCTTTGATCCCAGCACTCAGGAGGCAGAGGCAGGTGGATCTCTGAGTATGAGGCCAGCCTGGTCTACAGAGCAAGTTCCAGACAGCCAGGGCTACACAGAAAAAAAAAACACTTCAAACAAACAAACAAACAAACAAATAAAATAATATGCATAATGAGACCTACTTTTTGATTTAGTTAGTTTTTCGATATAGTTTCATATGGTCCAGATGGCCCTTCAGCTGACTACATAGCTGAGGGTGACCTTGAACTTCTGACCCTTCTGCCTTCACTTCCCAACTGCTGGGTAACAGGTTATGCAGGTAACTTGGTTATGCAGTGCTAAGCATTGAACCTAGGATTTGGTGCGTGTGTTGGACAGCTCTTTAGTAACCGAGGTACACAAAGCCCTCATCCACCCCTCTTCCTCCTTCCTCTCCTCCTTACCCCTCCTCCTCCCTATTTCAGTTCCAGCAAGAAGAGAGAAGATTATTCCATCTTGTTGTTGTTGTCCTGAGCAGTGTGTTTCTCCCTAGTCTAGGCTGGCCTGGAGCTCACTTTGTAGCCCAGGCTGGTCACAGGCTTGTGTAGATTTTCTTGTCTAGGTCTTCCCAATGCTGGGATTTCAGGTGTGAGGTCCCTTGCTTGGCTTATGTAAGACTGTGTAAAGTTAGATGTGCTGGAACATGCCTGTGATCCTAACACCGGAGAGATGGAGACAGGAAGATGAGGTGTTCAAGATCATTCTCAGCTATTTGTGGGAATTCAAGGCTAGCTTGGGCTACATGAGACACTGTCATAAATAACAAAACCAAACTAAACAGTTTTTTTTTTTTTTGAGGGGGACATTGGAAACAGGATTTCTCTGTGTAGCTTTGGTTGTTCTGGACTCACTGTAGATGAAGCTGGCCTCGGATTCGGAGATCTGCCTGCCTCTGCCTCCTGAGCGCCGGGTGATACAACCTCCTGATTTGGGGACGGCGGCTCCGGTTGTTTGGTTGTTTCATTTCTGCTGCTCTGATAAAACACCGAAACAAAAAGCAAACTTGGGTGAAGGAGGATTTCTTTCAGCTCACAATTCCAAGTGACAGCCCATTACTGGAAGGAAATCAAGGTAGCAGGGATATAAGAGTTTATGTCCTGCCCAGTCAAGAACACAGACAGAGCAGGGCACGCAGGCCTGGCAGCCCACTGGCTTTTTCCAAATCACACATCTCAGGCCCAAGCCACAGAATGTTGCCCTGCATTCTTGATATGTCATCTTCCCACATCAAGGGGCCATAAGGCAAGTCCCTAGGCTAAGTTAATGTGGACAGCGCCCCTGTGAGACCCTTCCTAGTGGCTCTAGGTATCAAGTTGCCAGTGAAGATCAGATCCTACCATATACCAATGACTTAACACATGCTCAGGGCTGTTATGACGCTGTCATTATAAACACATGCAGCTATCAATCAAAAATGCTCACAATGGGCCAGGAGTGGGGGTGCATGCCTTTAATCTCAGCACTTGTGAGGCAGAGGCAGGCAGATCTCAGTGAGTTCAAGGTCAGCCTGGTGCATATGGTAGGCTTAGGGCCGGCTTGGTCTACACAGTGACACCTTATCTCATGTTAAACAGCAACAAAACAAAACACATCAAAAAGTGTGTTAAGCAAATTGTATGCAACTGCAGCAGTTGGAAAGCGGAGGCAGTGGAGGGAGGCAGTGCAGTGCGCTGCTTTGCCTTGATCTGAGCCTTGATCATCAAGTCAGTCCCCGAGACCCACACAGGGGAAGGAGAGAACAGAGTCCTGAAGGAAGTTGTCCTCTGATCTTCCACACTGTGCTGTGCCCCCCGACCACATATATACATGCACACATCCACACACATGTACATACACCCCTAAGAACTGTGACTTTGTGGCTCTTTGCCCTCAGCCTGGGGAAGAATGGTTCAGCCCCAATTGCACAGAACGGTGCCGCTGCTTGCCTGGCAGCCGGTTGGAGTGCCAAATCTCGCAGTGTGCGACGCATACGGTGTGCCAGCTGAAGAATGGCCAGTATGAGTGTGAGCCCTACGGTAAGCGCCGCCCCCTCGTGCTGTCAGAGTGGACAAGTGGGTGGATGCTTGAGAACCATTCTCTCTGCAGCACTGCGTGTGTGGGTGTGTGGCTCTGGTCCCGAGAAGTCGCCCTTCCTGCCATTGCTCATCAGTGTCCCCCGGTCTGTTCTGGGCATGGACCTGGGCAGGAGCCAGGGTGTGGGTCCGGCCAAGTGGGCACTGGAAGCAGCTTCCTGTCTCCATGCCCTTCTCTGGCAGGTAGTGCGACTTGCCTGGCCTATGGGGATGTTCACTTTGTCACCTTTGATGAGAAGCACATTAGCTTCATGGGGACATGTACCTATATCTTGACCCAAACCTGCGACAACTCCACAGGTAAGAGATGGGAGCTGTATGGGGGAGGGGGCTGAGATGGTGGGATAGGTGTGAGGCATGGTGACACAGCAGTGCTTGGACAGGGTTGGTAGTGGATGGCAAAGAGGCTGCGGCGGAGCACAGTCGTCTGTGGAGCTGCGACTGGGGCATACCCTTACGCTGGCAGTGCTGGCAGGCCAGCACCCTGGGCACAAGCGGCGATGGAGATCAGGGTAGCTGTCCTGGAAGAGTGACAGTTACTGTGAAGGGGACTCTTGCTGGGGGTGTGGGCCCAGCACAGTGCTGGCTTACTGGCTCCAGTCCCCAGAGCCTCATTTACTGGGTGTGGAGTGCATGCTCACCCTGTCAGGACTAAGCAGCCAGCAGCAGGAGGATCCGGAGTTCAAGGTCATCTCAGCTACATATAGTTTGAGGCCAGCCTGGGCTACATGAGGCATTGTCTCACAGAAAAGGGTGAGGAGGACTCATGAATGAACATGATTGCCTGAAGATGTCCCAGTCTTTGGGGGAGGCAGCCAATCATAGTAGACAATCAGGCCATGTCCCTTTTCATTTGGGTTCTGAGTCCCTTACCAAGTCTTGAGGCTACATCACTCCAAAGTGCCAAGTTGGATGTCACCAGCAACTTGAGCTGTGCGTACCTCCTATAGGTACTAAGGATTCTTGAATGTGTGGTGGAGCTTCTGGTATTGGCCTCATTGCTGTGGGCCTTAAACTTGAAGGGCCATAAAATGCAAGTATCTATGTTCTCCAGGAGCTTGGGTCTAAGAATGGATACCTGCAGAGGACTAGTTAGGATAAAATTGCTTTGTGTAATCTAGCTTCTGAAGTCACACACATCATTACTGTCATAGTCTTGAGACTGCTCAGATTCATGGAGCTCGGAGAACATCTTGATGGGACTGAGAGTAAAAGCCACACTACAGGAGGAGAAAGAAATGTGGAAGCTGTTTCTGCAGCAGTCTCCAGGAAAAATGATCTGCTTCAGTGTCTCTGAGGCAACTGCCTGGCAGCTGTCACCAGAGAGCTCAGCATTGTCCACAGGCCAAAACTCCAATTGGTGTAAATGTAATCTCAGGTCAACAGATTGGGACACGTGGCAACCCCCCAGATCACACACGGGCAATACTTCAAAGGAAGGAGTACTTGATGTGTCAAAGGAAAGCATGTCTAAGACATTTGCTTAATGCCCACCTGCCATGTTTATTTCCAAATGGGGCCATGCTGATTACTATTGGTTGTCAACTATATGGGCTATAGAATCATGAGAGAATACATCTGTGGACACACATGCAAAAACTTATAGAGATTAGGTAAATTGGGGTTGGAAGACCTACCGTAAATGTGGGTGACACCGTTCCAAGGCCCAGGGACCTGAAGTGAACAAGTGAGGAAAGTGAACTGCATGCCAGGCATTCATCTCATTCAGTTCTTGACTGCCACCAGCTTCATCTCATTCAGTTCTTGACTGCCACCAGCTTCATCTCATTCAGTTCTTGACTGCCACCAGCTTCATCTCATTCAGTTCTTGACTGCCACCAGCTTCATCTCATTCAGTTCTTGACTGCCACCAGCTTCATCAGAGCCCAGCGACCATGCCATCCCCACCAAGGTAGACTGTACCCTCAAACTGTGAGTCAACATAAACTTTCTTCCTAAGAGTGAGGCAAGTAACTAACAGAAAAGTAACCACTTCCCTGATCCCAGCTACTTTGGTTTCATGGCTCTTTCTACACCAGTCACTCCACTTTTCTTCACAGCATACACTTCACTTTAAACACAAAACTGATTTACTATCTCTCTGTTTTGCTAGTTCAACACCCTAGTAAGCAAGTGTGTCTGTTCTGTCCCCCTTTGTTGTACATTTCTTGATTTGTAATTCCAAATTCTCTCAGCCTCACCCTTTACTCCAGCTGAGGAAGGATTTCCAAGCAGGTCTTGAAGCAATTTCCATGAACTGTCTGTCTTTGGTGTGTGCATCAGACAGAGGAAGAAGCGCATCTGACTTTTGAAAAGGTTGCCTAGATTTCTATGTCAATTGAATTCTAGCTCTTTGGCCAGCTGGAGATGTTGGTGGGAGATGGAGGGCAGGAAGCATGGAGGAGGATCTTTCTCCCCCTTCCTCTCTGCCTCTGCTGGTAACTAAGGCACTGGCTGGCCAGGAGACACTGGGACGGCAGCACAGGCACTCAGGGACAGTAGCAGCCATTGTTCTAACCCACCTGGATGACTTTGGCTTCTTATTCAAAGCGTTATCTCTGATGAGTTGGAGCATGCCTCCTAAACAGACAAGTTCAACCCCAACTCCCATAATTCTGTGAACATGACCTCACCAATGACATGACAGCTCTCTTAGATATGGTTAGTCAAGATAAAGTCACACCTGTACAGGGGAAGCCCTGTTCTGTATGACTGTTCTCTGTATAAGAGAAGACAGGACAGAAGAGGAGGAGAATGAAAGCAGAGGATGGGGTCGTGCATGCTTTTAATTCCAGCATTCTGCGGGCTGAGGCAGGAAGCCTGAGCTTCAGCTTGCAATACTTCGTGAGACTTCCCCAAATCAACAGGGGTTGGGGGTGTGGCCCCATTGGTTGAGAGCTTGTTAGCACACACAAAGCCCTGGCATCCACCCCTAGACCACATAACCTGGACATGGTAGCACGTTTTATAATCTAAGTGCTGGGGAGAGGAGGCGGTGCTCAAGAGTTCAAGGTCATCCTCAGCTTCATGAAAAAGATTGAAGCAGGCCTAAGATAAAAGAGACTTCGTCTGAAACCAGCCAGCCAACCAACCAGCCAGCCAACTAACCAACCAGCCAAACAACCAACTAACCAGCCAACCAACAAACCAACCAGCCAGCCAACTAACCAGCCAGCCGGCCAACCAACCAACCAACCAATCAGCCAACCAACCAACCAACCAACCAGCCAGCCAACTAACCAGCCAGCCGGCCAACCAACCAACCAACCAACCAGCCAACCAACCAACCAACCAACCAGCCAGCCAACTAACCAACCAGCCAAACAACCAACTAACCAGCCAACCAACAAACCAACCAGCCAGCCAACTAACCAGCCAGCCAGCCAACCAACCAACCAACCAACCAACCAACCAACCAACCAACCAGCCAGCCAACCAACCAACCAGCCAGCCAGCCAACCAACCAACCAACCAACCCAATCAACCAACCAACCAGCCAACCAGCCAGCCAACCAACCAACTAACCAACCCACCAACCAGCCAACCAACCAACCAACCCAATCAACCAACCAACCAGCCAACCAACCAACCAACCAGCCTGCCAGCCAAACAACCAGCCAACCAACCAACCAACCAGCCATCCATCCAACCAAGCAACCAACCAAGCAACCAACCAACCAACCAACCAAACAAACAAACAAACAAACAAATGTATGTGGCTTAACTTCTCAGTACTCTCCCTCTCTCCATTTAGACCCGTTCTTTAGGATAACAGCAAGTATGCAAGAACGGGGAATAGAAGGCATAGCCTGCTTGGACAAAGTCTTCATCACTGTGCCAGAGACCACCATCACCATGATCAGGGGCAGACACACACTGGTGAGTCCTACCCTTCATTCATCCAGCCAGGCCAGGCCATAGTCAGCTCCCCCCGCCCCCTCCCCCACCCCGTCCCAGAAGCCCTGTCAGAGACAGGCTTGAACAAAGGAAACCCTGTCAGGATGGGCTTGAACAAGGTCATGACGGTGATGCATCAGAGCTGCCTAGGTGAGGGAAGGCGGAGGGGCAGTGTGGAGGGGTGGTGCCTTCTAGCCTTGGACATGGTGTTAGAGCCTAAGGGGCCTCCTTGGCCCTGGGTCAGTTTCTCCGTCTCCCCCCTCTGTCAGATTGGTGATCAGGAAGTCACTCTCCCAGTGATACCTACCAATGGCATCTTCGTGGGTCTGAGTGGTCGGTTTGTGGAGCTGAGGACGACGTTTGGTTTGCATGTGAGATGGGATGGTGACCAGCAGCTGTTTGTGATTGTGTCTAGGTAAGGGGGGCAGCCTGGTCAGGTGCCTGATGTGTTTCCCAGAATCCTTCATGCCTCCACCCCACCCCTGTCATTCCTGACACTTGGGGTTAATCGTTTACAGAAGTCCTTAAAGCTGGGAGCATCTGCCCTAGTGGCAGAGGGAAACAGTAGGAGGCGGGGTCAGGGCAGCTGGAGAACAGCAGGATGTGTGCACAGTGCCTCAGCAGAACCTGTCTCTGGATTCTTCATGGAAGAGTGGCTCCCCAGATGCCAGGCTTTGTGGGGAAGGTGATGTAGGGACTAGCGAGGTGGCCCATCTGGTAAAGAGCCCATGAAAAATAGAATAAAAGCCGGGCGCAGAGGCAGGCTAGGGCACAGCCATAAGAGGATTCTTGGGGCTCTCTAGCCATTCACTCTAACTGGATGGTGACCCCAGGGTCAATGAGGGAACCTTTCTCAAATTTAAGGTGGGGGCGGGCTGAGGGTTTAGTTGGCACAGTGCTACCTGGAAAGTCAGGCGTGGCTGTGTGTAGCTGCAGGCTGTGACAGGAAGGGAAGGTCCTTGGACTCCGATGGCTGCCAGCCTAGGACCAGCCTCTCTGGAGTGGAGAGTGAGCAAGCAGAGCATCCAGCCTCCTGATCTGGCCTCTGAGTGCACATGAGGGTGTTGAAAGCACACACTCACCAGGGCTGGAGAAGCGGCTCAGCGGTTGAGAACACTGGCTGCACTTCTGGAGGACCCAGGTTCAACTCTTAGCACCCACATGGAAGCCCACAACTGTCTGAAACTCTAGTCCCAAGGGACACAGTGCCCTCTTCTGACTTCTCTGGACACTGCATGCACATGGCACACCACCCACACGCTGGACTGTGGCTCACACCTTCAATCCCAGAGGCAGACGGATCTGTGAGTTAAAGGCCAGCCTGGTCTACAGAGTGAGTCCAGGACAGCCAGGGCTACACACAGAAACCCTGTCTCAATAAGCCAAAACCAACCCACCAACCAAAACAAATGAAAAATAGTAAAAAAAAAAAAAAAAAAAAAAAAGGAGGGGGAGCACCTCTGGCCACACGTGTACACACACACACACACACATGTGAGTACATGCACACACACAGGTGGGGAGGGAGGATAGCATTCATGTTTAAACCCACGAGGAGGTAGGGGCTAGAAGGATGTTAAGCAGACAGAACAGAGGTGCTCCTCTGGAGACGCTCTGGCTGAGACCTGAGTGGTGGTCTTAGGGACCGGGAGCCTGCCACAGAATCTGTGGATGTTCTCACGACCCCTGCCTCAAGGCACACAGCTCACTGTCCCTTGCTGTGGGCTCTGATGACTGAGACCCTTTTTCTCAGTCATGACTTACTCTTCTCCCCGGCCTCTAGTGCATACTCCAGAAAGCTCTGTGGTGTCTGTGGGAATTACGATGGAGACGGCAGCAATGACTACTTGCAGCCAGATGGGAAGATGGCATACGATGAGGAGGACCTGGGCAAGAGCTGGCAGATGGAAGAGGAGAGCAGGGAGTGAGTGTGGATCCCCAGGGTGCCTGTCCTTTTCTCAGCCCTCTTGATGTTTGCGCATTGTTAAGGCCTACTAGAACTCAGTTCAGTTTTTCCTGTCTGTCAGTCCAAGAAGAGGCAGGAATGTCTGGAACTGCAGACATAGCAAGATCTGGTTTCTAAAATCCAAGAGCTGGGGATATAGCTCAGTGGTAGAGCCCCTGCCTAGAATCCCCAGTGAGGGGCTGGGGTATGGCTCAGTGGTAGAGCCCCTGCCTAGAATCCCCCAGTGAGGAGCTGGGGTGTGGCTCAGTGGTAGAGCATCTGCCTAGAATCCCCCTGTGAGGGGCTGGGGTGTGGCTCAGTGGTAGAGCCCCTGCCTAGAATCTCCCAGTGAGGGGCTGGGTGTGGCTCTTTAGTGGAGCACTTTTCTAGCATACACCAGATACTGTGTTTGATCCCCAGCAATGTAAAAAATGAAACAAAAGAAACAGGGTAGGGGAAGCTTTGTAGTTTTCCTGTAATCTTAAGGTTTCCAGGAGTATAGGAGGTTCAGAGTCAAGACTGGGAAAACATAGTGAGATTGTCTCAAAAAGAACCGAACGGTCTGACAGGCAGTGCCATTTTTGCTTTCTCTACCTGCACGCTCTAGCCACCCCACCTCTTTCAGGCTCTTCTGGTCTTGCTGACTGCTCTAGTTGGGTCTCTTTCAGGTGTCAGAAGATGACTCCCTCGCCTTGTGAGCCAGCCTTGGCGAGCACTATGTCGGGACACAGCTTATGTGGCCAGCTAGTCGACCCAGCAGGAACCTTCGAGTAAGGAGGAAGGCAGAGGGGTTGCAAGGGGTTGCTAGGCAACTGGGGTCTGTCTGAGGTGGAGCACAGAGGCCCTGCCCACTCCTGCTCTGATTCCCAGTCTGTTCCCAGGTCATGCCTGCTCCACCTGAAGGCCTCGCCCTTTTTGGATAACTGCGTTGCTGACATGTGTAGCTTCCAGGGGCTCCAGCAGAAGCTCTGTGCTCACATGTCCGCCATGACAGCCACCTGCCAGGATGCCGGCCGTGCCGTGAAGTCCTGGAGGGAACCTGAGTTCTGCCGTGAGTTGGACCCAAAGCACGGGGAAGAGCTGGTACAACTTCCTATAGATGCAGACAGGGTACACCCTGCTGAACCTCACTTTGCTCCCATATGAGGACAGGGCAGTGAGCAGAGCTGGAGACATTCCTGAGAAAAATTAGTAAGCTGGCCAGATGGTGGTCCTATAACCTCATCTACTTGGGTGGCTGAGGCAGGAGGATCTCAGGTTCAAGACTGGTCTAAGCAATTTGGGGAGGCTTCTTTCAAAACAAAAGAGCAGAAAGAGAGCTATGCAGGTGGCTTAGCAGTAGAGCAGGTGCCTAGAATCCATGGGTAAGCTGGGGGTGTGGCTTGATGACAGGGTGCTTACCCAGAATCTGTCAGTGAGGAGTTGGGGGTGTGGGTTGGATGTAAAGCACGTTCCTGATGTGCCCAAGCCCCTGGATTCAATCCTCAGTCCTGGAGAGGGGAGTGGGGAGAGGCCAGAGGAGGAGAAGAAATAGGAGGGAGGAGCAGGTGGAGGCAAAGGAGGAGGAGGAGGAGGGGAAGAGGAGGGAGAGAAGAGGGAGAGGACGAGGAAGAAGAGGGGGAGAAAGAAGAGGAGGAGTGACAAGAAGAGAGAAAGGATGAGGAGAAGGAAGAGGAGGAGAGAAGAGGGAAAGGATTTGGAGGAGGAAGAGGAGGAAAGGAGAGAGGGAAGGAAAGCAGGAGGAGGAAGAGGAGGCAGAGGAGTCAGAGCAATAACCACCCGCAGCCTCTCTGTAGGGCAGGTGGCCTCCTATGTGTACACTCCACAGGATCCTCCCTGCACTCAGTGCAGACGGGATGAGGCTGTGTTGAAGCTCTGGTGTGGACTCCCAGTTTGTGCATTAGCAGACACGCATCCCAGCATCAGGCTGTTGCTGGGTACCGCACTTGCTTACTGACAATGTCCGCATCCCAGAGCAGCTGCCCCTTCTCATTTGTAGCTCATGGGCCTTCTGTGGAGGACCGTGGTGGCACCTGAACACCGGACTTGGTTTAGGAAGTTGCTTTTGCTTGCTTTGTTTTGCTTTCTGTACCCCAGGCTAGCCTTGAACTTGCCCTAGAGCTGAAGATGGCACCGAAGTCTTGATTCTCCTTCCTTCACCTCCCCAGTGCTGGAATTACAGGTGTGCCTGCCATGACTAGTTTCTGTAGCACTGGCAGTGGAACCCAGGGCTTCGAGCACGCCAGGCCAGTGCTCTACTGACCGAGCCACACCCGCAGACTGCAGGCGGCAGCAAGCCCTCACAGCCGCGCTTCTGGGCTCAGCAAAGCATCTTTCTCAATATTGCTCACAGCATCTCTAGCTGGGACATGATTCTTTCTCTTTTTCTTCTTTTTTTTTTATCATGTTCTTTCCTTTGTACCTTGGTCTCATCAATCGCATTTTGAAATCATTTCCCGAGACAGGTTCTCACTCTTCAGCCCTTGCTGGCCTGGATCTTTTGGTTCTGCCGCCACAGCCTCCCTGTCCTGGAGTTACAGGCCTGCACTACCACACCCACGTTGCCTGTTTTCTTACTGAAGCTTCTCCCTCCACAGCTCTGACCTGCCCTCAGAACAGCAGGTACTCCCTCTGTGCCAAGCCATGCCCGGAAACCTGCCACCCTGGAGCTGCTTCCCAGCCCTGCTCAGACGAGTGTGTGGAAGGCTGCGATTGTGACCCTGGCTTCATCCTCAGTGGTTTGGAGTGTGTCCCTGAAACCCAGTGTGGGTGCACCAGTCTCGAGGGACACTACTTCAGGGTGAGTAGCTGGTGAGCCCCTCAGCCCCACAGACAGTTCTGAAGTCCTAGGCTGAGGCTGGGGAGGGCAGATGGGCAGGAAAGAGAAGCCCAGGGAAAAAGCGAAGGTAGTGAAGGCTGGCATACCAGACCCATGCTCTGCTCCTTCTAGTCGCTTCCCTTCCTTTCCCTCCCCTCCCCTACTTCTTCCCTTTCCTGCCTCTACTTTAATTTCCTTCCTTCCCTCCTTCTTTTGATTTTACTGAAGATGGAACCCAGAGCCTTATGCATGCTTAGTAGGGGCTCTCCCACTGAGCCACACCCCAGCTCCTCACTGGAGGACTCTAGGCAGATGCTCTACCACTGAGCCACACCCACACTGGGGAATTCTAGGCAGGGGCTCTACAGCCGAGTTGTAGTATCAGTTAATGCACCAAAACTCTAGCATTTTGTTGCTGTTCTTCTTCTTTTTCTCTTCTCTTCCTCTTCTTCTCTTTGGACAGAGTTTCTCTGTGTAGCCCTGGTTGTCCTGGAACTTACTCTGTAGACCAGGCTGGCTTCAGACTCAGATCCTCCCGCCTCCTGAGTGCTGGGGTTAAAGGTGTGCGCCACTATTGTCTGGGTTTTCCTTTTTTTTAACCTCAGATTTTTGAGACAAGATCTGGCTATGTACTTCTTGCTGGCCTCAGTCTCAATCCTCTTGGCTCAATCCCCCAGTGCTAGCACATGTGTGTGTGTGTGTGTGTGTGTGTGTGTGTGTGTGTGTGTGTGTGTGTGTGTGAGACCAACCTGTTTTGCTAGCCTTTCCCCCAAACCCTGCTCTGCCTCTGAGTCATATCTCTCTGTTGGAGTCCTCCACCTGCCTTGAGGTCCTGTTGTACACCTCTTTCTGCTTGGAGCTTTTCTAATAACTAAGACATCACATGTGTGGAGGCTGTTATCTGTAATTACAGTTCTGGACAGGCTGAGGTAAGAGCATCTGGAGTTCTAGGCCAGTTGGGCTCCTCTGTCTCAGACAGACAGACAGACAGACAGCATGTATCTCTTAAAAGAAAGAACTAGTATTGACAAGGGCGCTCATGGTGGGAAGCTGTGCCTGCCTGCTCCAACTGGGCGCTCATCTCATGAGGGAATTGATGACTAACATAGTTACTTCCTGCCCCTCTTCCATTGGTTTGTGAGTTCTTTGGGGACTTTTTTTTTCTCTGTTATTTATGTTAAATTCTTTATTGCATTTATTTGCTTGCTGTGTTTGTGTTCACATGCCAAGGTCAGAGGGAAATCTGAAGGAGTTGGCTGTGTTTTTAACATGTGGGTCTCAGGATTGAACTTTGACCCTGAGGCTTGACCCTAGGGGTTCCCACCTCCTGAGCCACCTTGCTGGACCTCCTTTTTCTTATTAAACTTTTTATTAGTGTGTGCAGTGCAGTGGAGGGGCCCTGCTCCATCACTTCCTGCCCTGTTGCCTTGGAGCAGGAACTCCTGCTGCACTTGGCATGCTGCTATGCCAATTCACACCCAGACTCTCTGCTCCTAAGCCTAGAGCTTCAGGAAGACAAGCCAGCTGACAAGGAAGCCGGCTGTTTTCTCTTTTTCACCCCAGATACAGGAGCAGTGGTTTAATCCGGACTGCAAAGAGATCTGCACGTGCGAGGGCAGCGACAGCATCCGCTGCCAGCCCTGGAGGTGCAAGGCCCAGGAGGCCTGCGGCTACAAGAACGGCGTGCTGGGTTGCCATGCCCTAGGTGAGTATACCAGGAAGCCAAGCAGGCTTCACTTGAGGGGCTGGTGCTGCTGAACAGCGATCATCAACTTGACAGAAAGAGCCAGGAAGAGGCTTTTCGAGGGGCTGTCAGGATGTTTCTAGGTTGAGAAGACCGCCCTAAATGCTGGCCATTCGTTCTGTGGGCTGGGCTCCCAGGAAGAAGTCAAGGTGGATCCCAGCACCCGTCTCTCCCCGCTTCCCGACCAGGCATGCAATGGCTCTGTCCCACTTTCCCTTCACCATGCCTTTCCACCATGATGGCCTTCCCTACATGCCGTGTGCCAGGGTATACCTGTCTTCTTTTCATTTCCTCCTGTCAGGCTTGGGTCAGAGCAACAAGAAAAGGAGTAGAAAGCATTGCCAACCAGCAGCTTTCCCAGAAAACAGGGCTCGACTGCAGATTGTGCGATGGTCACGTCGCTGAGATTGGAACAAAGGCTTGAGACCACCCCACATATAAAGCTGTGGTGGTGCCAAACGGACCAGCACCTGGGAGGTGGAGGCGGGGGGGCAGACGTTTGAGGCACCCTCAGCTGCACAGGTGGCTGGCACTGCGCCCAGGCTTCAGGGGGCTGCCTCGCTATTTCATTTTCAGTTATGTGTATGTGTCTCTGTGTGAGGGCAATGTACATGTGAGTACAAATACCTGAAGAAGCCAGAAAAAGTGTCACATTCTCTGGAACTGCATGCCATTACAGGCAGTTCAAGCCACCCGGGCCGGCATTGTGGGTGCTGGGAACTGAATTCTGACTGCACGCACAGCCAAGTCCCTTTAACTTACCCTGTGATCGCTCCAGCCCAGAGGCTGTTTAAAACACAATTACTTAATTAGTAATTGATTGATTGATTGATTGATTAACGGGGAGGGAGCAAGAAGAGTGGAAGGCGACAGAAGGTGGCTCCGGGGAAGAAGTGCCTCTGCGAAACCAGGAGCTTGACAGATTTCTGGAAGGAAGAACAGCAGCACCAGGAACGGAAGAGCAAGTGCTGTGCCCTGAGGACTGTGGAGTGTGGCATGAAATTACTTCAGGAAATCCCATCAGGAAAGATAGGAAAAGCAGCGACCCAGTGAGGAACTCGACAGCTAGGTCCGTGAGGAGCAATGTGGGGCACTTCCGGGGGTGGGGAATGCTACAGGCACTTCCGGGAGAAGGAGCTGAGAGAACCAACAGGGACTTCCGGGAGAAGGAGCTGCCGGGAACCTGACAGATAATTCCCGGAAGAAAGATTCCTCCTGAGAGCGAACACTCTAACAAGAAAGAGAGGAGTGCAGAGGTGGGCGGGAGGTGGGAAGAAATTGAAGCTGGGTGCTCAGCCACCCCAGCCCCTCTGAGCCACGAGCGTGGGCTCACCACCGCCGTGAAGGGCTGCCAGCATCCCACACCTGCTCACCTTTCCGGAAAGGAGACCGAGTGTCGGGCTTCTGCTCATGGGGAAACTCTGATCCTAGAATGCGTTTCCCTCCATAACTTAGAACCACACCCAACTCATTGCACCCAACTCCTGCATATGTTGTTTGCTATACTTGTTCTTTGGAGCTGATGTGATGCACATTTTCAGAAATAAGCCGTTTTGCAGGGTGTGGTGGCCCACGCCTGTAATCCCAGCACTCAGCAAACAGATCTCTGCGAGTTCGAGGCCATCCTGCTCCACAGAGGTCCAGGACAGACAGGGCTACACAGCGAAACTATGTGTTGTGGGAACCCACACAGCAGCCAGCTGGAGATGGTGGCACAGGCCTCTAATGCCAGCCCTGGGAGCCGAGGCAGGTGGACCTCTAAAGTGAGTCCAGGACAGCCTGGGCTGTTACACAGAGAAACCCTGTCTCAAAACACAAAACAAAGAAATCCAAAACAGCAAAAGCCCCAAGCCAAAACATACAAACAAGAAGTAAGCCATTTGATCTTTTTAAGGGACTTTTGTTGAAGGAGTTTGTTGCTGTATTGTCTTCAATAATAAGAGTAATGAAGCAATTTTACAGGATTTTTTTTTAGTCCGTATTTGAGGTCAAATTGACATTTTCTTTGGTCCAAGTGCAACTGTTCTTGACATCCAGAGAGTTTCTTGGTTTGTGTTGTTGCTGTGTTTATCAGCATGCTGGAATTTCACAGAGCTCAAATAATTCAGGAAATTTATTTCCATATGAAATCCATCCAGAAGTAGAAGAAACAGCTGTTTAGAGTAAGATTTAGCTGGAAATGGCTAATTTGGCATATTTGTACATGTTGCCTGAGATCTCATGAAGCAAAAGCCACATATTTCTCAAACAAAGTGTTCTAGTTTGTTTTCTGCGCTGTGAGGACCACCACCACCAAAAGCAAGCCGGGAAAGAATAGGATTATTTCAGTTTACAGGTCACAATCCTTCAGGAACAGAAACAGAAGTGTGAGAAGAAACACTTCTTCATGGGCTTGCTTCCAAAGTCACATTTAGCTCCCCTTCTGGTCCAGCCTCAGACCACCCACCAGGGATGAAGTCGCCCACGGTGGACAAGGCCCTCCTTTCATAACTAAGAACCAAGAATATGCCCTGCAAGTGTGCTCATGGAGGCAGTTTTGCAGCTGAGGTCCTTCTCTTTAGATGTGTCAGCTTGTCATCTGGAGCTATTGGTAGCAGTAAGAAGTGAGGACTGAAAACCATGCTCAATTGTTTCCCCAAGTCTTTATGAGTTTGAAAATGTTATCACAGTTGTTCATTTCGGCTTAGATTGAAGTTACTCAGGTGACATAGGTGTCACCCCCTCTCACCAGGGCCAGTAAGAGTTCAGAGGGTGATGGGGAGGAGAGAGGACTAGTGAAGGCAGAGTGATGGGGGAGGAGAGAGGACTGATGAAGGCAGGGGGCAAATGTCTTGATGCTTGTTGATTAGATTGTGAGCCCACAATTTTGAGGCCTTCTACAGCTGTGCAGCCGTTGGACTGTAAAAAAAATCAATACATGTTTTATTATTTAACGAAAGGAAGGTGAAGGAAGAAGAGGGAAGAAAATGGTAGGAGAAGGAGAATGAAGAGGAAGACAAGGAGGAAGGTTTCTTTGATCCCCCTGTTCGGGAGGTTTCAGTCTGTGATCATTTGTTCTTGGTGATTTGGGCCCCATTTTCATGCAGCACATCCTGTTGGGAACTATGGCAGAACAACACATTTCTTACCTTATGACTTGGGCATGAGGGAAATAAAGAGAAAGCTGGGACCCCATTCTCCCCTTCAACACATTGTTCCTATGACTTTAACCCTTCACCCAGCCACACCTGAAGTTTCTGCCACCCCCACCCCCCGTATCACTGAGCTGGGTGATCAGGATTCTGTCACATAGGTCTTTGGAAGTCTGTATCCAAACTTTCAATGTAGGTCCGGCATCTGCAGGGGCTCAGAGAATGAAACTGAGGAAGGCAGGCTTCAAGCCAACAGGTGTTCCTGGAGGAAACGCAAGTCCAAGGATGTACCATGGGCACCACATCAAAAATGCCTCCCCAAGTTGCAGCCGTGGCTTCAGGCTTCTGGGGTGCGGAGCAACGCGCCTGCAAAGCCTGTCCTCTCTCCTCCAGGTACAGCCACCTGTGTTGCCTCCGGCGACCCCCACTACCTGACATTCGATGGAGCTTTGCACCATTTCATGGGGACCTGCACTTACTTACTGACCGAGCCCTGCTGGTCCAATTATCATGAGAACAACTTTGTTGTAAGTGCCACCAATGAGATCCGTGGCGGCAACCTGGAAGTCTCCTATGTCAGAGCTGTGCACGTGCAGGTCTTTGATCTCAAAATCTCCCTGCTCAAAGGTCGAAAGGTCGTGGTATGTCTTCTACTGCCTTCTGGACCCCACAACCCCGACCTCTTTCTCCTTGTTTCTTTTAGTTATCATTGTTCTTACGGTGGGGTCTCAGTGCTCAGGCTGGCCTGGAACTTGCTTTGTAGCTGAGAATAACTTTGCACTACCATCCCCTGCTCCACCTGCAAGATGAGTGCTCCAAGGCACTTCCACCCTCTCCCCATTTGCTCTAACCCTGCTCCATTAGGTCTGTGCCCCAAGCTTCTGACTCCCTCTCTCCCCCTCTCTCTCCCCCTCTCTCCTCTCTCTCTCCTCTCTCTCCTCTCTCTCTCCCCCTCTCTCCTCTCTCTCTCCCCTCTCTCTCCTCTCTCTCTCCTCTCTCTCTCCTCTCTCTCTCCCCTCTCTCTCCTCTCTCTCTCCTCTCTCTCCTCCCTCTTTCCCTTTCCTCTATCTTCCTCTCTCTTCCCCCTCTCTCCATCCCTCTCTCCCCCTCTCTTTCTCCCTCTCTCCCTCCTCCCTCTTACTCCCTCTCTGCCTCTCTTCTCTCTCCCTCTCTCCCCTCCTCTATCCCTCCCTCTCTCCTATCTCTCCTCTCTCCCTCTCTCTCTCTTCTCTCCTCCCCCCCCCCCCGTCCTGTTTACTTCTGCAGCTGAACAACCAAAGGGTGGCGCTCCCTGTGTGGCCTTCAAAGGGACGGGTGACCATTCGGTTGAGTGGCATCTTTATCCTGCTCTACACGAACTTTGGCCTTCAAGTTCGATATGACGGGAACCACCTGGTGGAGGTGACAGTGCCTTCCTCGTATTCCGGCTTGCTCTGTGGGCTCTGTGGTAAGCGCCTCCCCTCCCCCTCCCTTCTCACTAAGTGTCCTCAGGACTTGCCGATGATGATGGACACTGGGCCCAAGAGCAGGTGCCTGGGAAAGCCAGAGGGGAAGAGAAGCATTTCCAGAGATGATAGGACATGCCTGTAGTCATGGGACTCAGGGGTAGAGGCAAGAGGACCAGGAGTTGTGGGTCATCCTTTCTGCATAGGGAGTTCAAGGGCAGCCTGGGCTTCATAAAGACCTGCTCAAAACCAATAGAGATAAAGGGTGGAATGGGAGTGTGTCGCTCAGCTGGTAGAGCTCTTGCCTAGCAGGCAGGAAGTCTTGGGTCTCATCCCCAGCACTGTGCAAACTGCATGCAGTAGTGCATGCCTGTAATCCCAGGCCTCAGGAGGGGAAAATAAAACAGTGCAGAGTTCATCTTTGGCTGCACAGCTAGTTCAAGACTAGACTGATATGCATGAGACCTTGCCATTAAGAAAAAAAGAAAAGCCAGAAAAACAAAAGAGGAAGAGGCCAGCTTTGAGGCATCCCCTCAGCTGGCAGGGCCGAAGGCTCCTGGGCCATCTCTGCTGCCCGCTCTTTCTCAGGGAACTACAACAACAACAGCTTGGATGACAACCTCCAGGCGGACAGGAAGCCTGCAGGCAGCTCGCTCATGCTGGGAGCTTCGTGGAAAATACTTGAGGCCTCTGAGCCTGGGTGAGCTAAGCCTGGGTGAACTGAGCTTGGGCGAGCCAGGCTTGGCGAGGGAGGGCTGAGCCATAGGGAGTGAGGCCTAGGGGAACTGGATTTGGGAGATGGCCATGGGGATCCAAGCATAGGGGAACTGGGCGTCAGATGAGCCAGGCCTAGGGAAACTGATCCCTGGGAGATCTGCAAGGGACTGTCCCTGGTATGTCCGGGCTCCCTCTGTGCTGCAGTCCCTACTACCAGGAGTCCAGTGTGTTCTCCTCCCCATCTTCTCTGAGCGCCCCAGTACTGGAGATGGGACTCAGGGCTTGGCCCATGGCAGGTACACACTCAACCACGGGCCAGGGCTCTGCCTCTGACCTGAAAAGTTGCGAAACCAGCAGGAAAAATGCTCTCCTAGCATTTGTTATGCTCTGGGTTCTGCCCCGACACCACATAAATCAAACATGATGGTACATGCCTGTAATACCAACAGATGGGAGGTGGAGCAGGAAGATCAGCATTCCAAAGTCACCCTGGGCCATATAGTGAACTCAAGGCGAGTTTGGGATACATGAGACCCAATCTCCAAAGAAAAGTGTGTGTCGGGGGTGGGGTGGGGGACTGGGGAGGTGGTGGAGAAGCATTTCAGTGCTGCGGCTTCGTAGAGGACCCAGGTTCAGTCCCAGCACCCGCACGGCAGCTCACAGTCACCTATGACACAGCTAAAGGGGACCTGATGCCCTCTGCTGGCCTCTCTAGGCTCCTGCACGCATGTGAATATAGCCACATGCAAACATTCACGCAAGTACCCAAACATGATAAATTAAACACTGAAAATAAATAATAAATGTAAACATGCCCGGCATGGTGGCTCAGGTCTTTAAGCCCAGCACTCTGGAGGCAGAGGCAGGTAGTTCTCTATGAGTTCCAGGCCAGCCTGGTCTAGAGTGAGTCCAGGACAGCCAGGGCCACCCAGAGAAACCCTGTCTCAAAGAAATGTAAACAGTTAAGTACAATTGCTCGCTAGCTGACTTATCTCATGCTTGCCCTTGATACAACTGCTTGAGAAGTCCTGCAGACCTCCTGATGCATCCCTGGCCACTGGCGGGCGGGGCACTGCTGACTTTTCCTCAAGCCTGAGTTTCTAAGCTTTCCTCTCCTCCTCACCTAGCTGCTTCCTGCTTGGAGGCAAGCCCTCCAGCTGCGAGGAGAACATGGACGATGCCTGGTCTAGGAACTGTGATATTCTAATGAATCCTGTTGGTGAGAGACACCCCCTCCCAGGCCCTTTGTCCTCTGCCCTGGGCGTGACCTTGGGTGGGTCAGATGGGAGAAAGAGCCAGAGGAGAAGCAGATAGGAAGGCAGGGAGGCTGACAGGAGTGCAGAAAGCCGGAGCTTACCTTCAGAGGAGCCATGACTGGTGGGTCCTCATCACCAGAGGGTCCCAGCAAACCCAGTTCTGTCATTGCTGTTTTGTTCGTTTTTGTTTTGAGACATGGTCCCATGAATCCCAGGCTGAGCTTGAACCTACTGTGCAGCCAAGGATTTCCTTGAACTTGTGACCCACCTGCCTCTACCTCTCGAATGCTGGGAGTACAGATGTTCACCATCACATCCAGTCTATGCGGTGCTGGGATGGAAGGGGGGCAGGGCAGGCAAACACAGCTGAGCTTCAGTCCCAGTTCCTGTTTGGTCTTGTTTTGCTTTTTTCCGATGAGGTCTCAGTTTTAGCCCGGGGTGGGCACAGTCTCTCAGAGTAGCTCAAGCTGCCCTTAAAGTCATGGTGATCCCCCTGCCTCATTCTCCCACGTGCTGGGGTCATGGGCCTGTGATGCCATGCCTGACTGGCCTAGGCCTTGATGGAAGTGGATGTCACGGAAGCTGTGCAGGTGCTGAGGGGCCTCCTCAGCTGTGGAGTCCTGTCTTGTGAGCAGGTTCTAGGATCTGAGTTGATCCTAGAACCCAAATAAAAAGCCTGAATATGGGGCTGGAGAGTACAGACGCCAACCACCAAGCCTGGAGACCTGAGCTTAGTCCCTGGAACCACATGGAACCAACTCCAGAAAGTTGTACTCTGACCTGCACAGGTGTCTTGTGGCACACGTACATCCCTCTCCACAGAATAATAATAATAATAGCAACAACAGCAACCACAATACTACTACTAATCGTAATAATTAGTAACGTCAGGCATGGTGTCACACATGTGTTACCCCAGGGCTGGGAAAACAGAGGTGGGTGGGCCTCTGGAGCTTGCCAGCCAGCCACCTTAGCCTACTTGGCGAGTTCCAGCTTGGCCAATGAGAGACTATGTTTCAAAGAGTAAGACAGAGAACACAGGTGCCACCGTCAGATCCAACAGCCCAAGCTTGATCCCGAGGGCTCACAAGGTGGAAGGGGAGAAATGACTCCTGTGGGCTGTCCTTTGACCTTCACATGTGTGTGCGTCTACACACACTCACACACAATTAGCATATATGAGGGGGGCCAGTAAGATGGCTCAGCACCTAAAGCTGCTTGCTCCACCTTGTGTTTAATCCCCAGAACACATGTTCATTTGGAAGAAGCAGCTCTGCAGTGCTTCTCTAACCTCCTCACACCACAGCAGAGATGCCCATACATGCAGGTCACACGCACAGCCATGCCATAGCACATGTGCCCATGTGTACACACCACTACTACTACTTATAAATTAAATCCCAAGGAGGACCTCTGAGGACTGACTCCTGAAGTTGCCCTCTGGTCTCCTGCACACACATACAGATACCACCCCCTACCCACCCCACAATGAGCTGTGCGGACACTTCAAGGCCCAGGCTGCTTGCAGGGCTCACCCTCTTCTCCCCTGTCTTCTCCCCCAGGGCCTTTCTCCAGATGCCACGAGGCAGTGGCCCCGCAGGCCAGCTTCTCCAGCTGTGTGTACAGCCAGTGTGAGACCAAGGGGGACATGCTGGCCCTCTGCCGCTCCCTGCAGGCCTACGCCTCTCTGTGTGCCCTGGCCGGCCACGTGATGGCCTGGCGCAACAGCACCTTCTGCCGTGAGTAGTTCCCTCACTAGCTCCTAGAGCCTTGGGGAACCCTAAGAACTGCGTCCTCTGGCATCCAGAACTGTGTGTCTGCGCCCACGCCCGTGGGGAGTGCCCTGCTTTCTCCGCTCTCTGCCTCTGCCTTATCTCTGTCCTCTGTCTTACAGCAGTGGGGCGGAGCCTCTCTGTTCTGTTTGTTGTTTTGTGTTGTTTTCGGGGCAGGACCCCAGGGTCTCAGGTAACCCAGGCTAGCTTCAAACCTGCTGTGCAGGCGAGGAGATCTGGGATTGCAGGCACACACCACCATGCCTGACTCGTTAAAAATGTGCCTTGTGTTTAGCTACTGTCCCCTTCTCCCAGGTCACTTTCTTTAAATTTAAAAAAGTAATAATTAACTAATCTTGAGACAGAGTCTCACTGTGTAACCCTGGCTGCCTGGACCTGGCTATGTAGATCAGGTTAGACTCACACTCATGGAGGTCCACTTGCCTCTGCCTCCTGAGTGGGATTAAAGGCTCAGGCCATCCTCCTGGCACAAGCAATCTTTAGATGGTTTTAAATTTATGTTGTTTTCTGTTTGGGTTGGCTGGTTTTGCTGTGTGTAGTGTGTCTGTGGGTATGGCCTCCTTTCTTTTCTTTTATGTGTGCATGTATGTGTGAGCCATGGTATGCATGTGGAGGTCGGTGGACAACCTGCAGGAGTTGGTTCTCTCCTTCCACCATGAGGGTCCTGTGCTCAACTTCAGGTCAACAGGCTATCTGCTTCTTTACCCTCTGATCCATCATTGGCCCCTGTGTGGACACACATGTATGCAGGTGTGCGTGTGTGTGTTGTGTGAAGACCAGAGGTTGCCCTCAGGTGTCTTCCTTGATCTCTCTCCACTTTTTCTGCTGAGGCAGGATCTCCCAGTAAACCTGGAGCCTTTTTATGGGCTAGTCTGGCCAGCTACCCCTGGACACCCCGTCCCAGCCTCCTGCGTTGTGGGATTACAGGTGACAACCAGATCCGCCAGCTTGTGTGCGGCTGCCAGGGATCTGAATTCTCGTTCTCACAGTACTTGGCAAATATTTACCTGTTTGGCCATCTTCCCAATCCCATTTGTTTGGTTTTTGAGACAAAATCTTAAGTAGCCAAAATTGGTCTTGAACTCTGTATGGTCTACGATGTTCTCAAAAAGCCTCTTGACTGCTGGGATTTGAGACCTACAACATCTTTGTAGTGCTAAGGATAAAACCCAAGGCTTTGTGTATGCTGGGCAGATCCACTACCACAAAGTTAAACCCCATCTGGGGAAAATGGTAGAGCAGCCCCTAAAAGTAATCAAGATTCACCATGTGACCTGCAATCCAGTCCTGCATGTGTGCAGAAAACAGTAACTTATCCACACCCAAATTCTTACACTAAAGTCTCCACAATCACCCTTCACCACAGCCAGCGAGTGCATGAAAGTGTGTGCTGCAGGGGCCAGCCTGTGCCCCCTGAGCTGGGGAGGCGGGGCAGCGAGAGAAAAGACCCCAACAGAAACAAAGGGGATTGGAGAGAGTTCACATGCCTTGTCAGTTGTGCAGAGGGTAAACCAAACATGCCATATTCATACAGTTGTGCAGCTACAGGAAGAAAGAAGTCCTGGCTCATCATGGGGGAGTGCTGAGAACCGTGCTCACCAGAGAAATCACTAAGGGTCATATGTGATACCATTTGTATGAAATGGTCAAAACAATTTTAGAAATTTTTAAGTGTGCAAAATTCAGTGGTAAGAAGGCTGTTCACTTGATTCTACAATCACCAAACCCTTTCCACCATCCATCACCTGAACCTTTTCTCCCCCAGCTGAAACTCTGACCTATTAACACCCCATCCCACACCCCCCTGTCTCTACAAACTAAACTTCCTGTAAGAATCAGCATGGTGGTACTTGCCTGTAATCCTAGCACTTGGGAGGCAGAGGCAGGGACATCAGGAGTTCACAGTCAGCCTGGGCTACATAAGGAGTTCCAGGACTACACAGTCACATCCTCTCTCCTCCCCTACTCCACCGAGAAGTGGACAACACCTGAGAAACAACAGCCAAGGTTAGGTGTCATTATAATATTTTTAATGAGATCTTTAATGTAGATGTGACTTAGTATCCACACATGTATCCACATACATGTGAATGTGTGTACACACACACATACAAAGAATCATGTAATATGTGTCCTGTGATGGATGATCAACTTCTTTCACTTAGCATGATTTCCCAGGTCCATCCATGTTGTAGCACATACCAGGACATTCATTCTTTTTGAGGTGGAAGATGGGATTTTAGACAGGGCTTCGTATAGCTCATGCTGGCCTTCGTCAGCCTCCCCCTGAGCTCTGGGATGCTGGGTGTGTCCTGCCATGCCCAGGTCATACTTCCTTTAGAAAGCTGAATCATAGTCCTTTGTAGAGCCACAGGAGCCTCACAAGCCATGTGTGCAGTTGATTGTAAGCCCAGCAGTCAGGAGCCTGAGGAAGGACTATGAGTTTGAGGTCAGTTTGGGCTGCAAAGCAAAATCCTGTACTGATCAAGCAGCTAATCAGCCAATAGAACAGGGCATGGTGGCACATGCCTGTAATCCCAGAACTGGGGAGAAGGAGGCAGGAGGATCGGGAATCCAAGATCATACTTAACTACATAGCAAATTCAAGGCTGGAAGAAAAAAAAATCAAAAGCCTATTACATAGAATATCAGTGAACCACCCCAGGAATTTTGACTCCAAGGTGAGGAGATAGCAGTGTCATTTTGCCTTTCTTAATCCTTGTGTTCCTCTTAGCTCTGAGGTGCCCACCTGGGAGTAGATACAGCCCATGTGCCAACCCCTGCCCAGCCACCTGCCTCACCTTGAGCACTCCAAGGGACTGCCCAACGCTGCCCTGTGTCGAGGGCTGTGAATGCCAGAGAGGCCACATCCTGAGTGGGACCACCTGTGTACCTATCAGACACTGCGGCTGCAGTGACCCAGAAGGCTTCTATCACCTGGTGAGGGGCTGCTCACTCTCCCTTTCTGGCTTTACGTGGGTGAGGGGAGGCAAGAAAAAAGAGACCAAGAAGGTGGAGTCCTCAGGGACCAAGACAAAGTTGGAGGAAGGACAGAGCTGGGAGTGAGGACAGAGGCTCGATTCTGAGAGGCTGAAAGCAGGAATGGTGACACCTAGTATCTCAGCGCTTGGAAGGCTGAGGCAGAAGGGTCATCGGTTCAAGGGCAGCCTGGCCTCCCGAGGGAGAGCGGGTCTCAATGAGAAGATAGATGGACAGACAGAAGGAAAAATGGAGGTGCAGGAAGAAGGAGGGGAAGTGAGAAAGGAAGGATGGGAGGGGAAGGAAAGAGCAAGAGAAGGGAAGGAGGGAGGGAAGGAGAAAGATGAGGGAAGGGATGGGACCAGATGCAGTTACCCTTCTGGGTTGGGGAGGGATCCCCCCATTTCCAGTTTCTGAGTTTCCTGTAGGCTGTGCTGACGATGGCCATGCCCCACAGTTGGGGGAGAGCTGGTACACAGAGAAGTCCTGCACCACCCTCTGCACCTGCTCAACCCCAGGCCATGTCACCTGTACTGAAGCAGCCTGTGAGGTCAACCACGTGTGCTTGCGCCAGGACGGGCGGCTGCGTTGTGCTGCAGGTAAGTGGGGAGGGGCTGCAGGGCTGGGGTGCAGCTCTCCAACCCCCCCTCCCGCCTCCCGCATCCCCCTGCCCCCAGCTTAGGCTGGTCTTCAACTCCTGGTCTTCCTGTGTCTGGCTCCCAAGTGTTGGGATCACAGGCATGAAGCACCACACCTAGATCTTCTTTAATGTTTTAAAAGTTACACCTAATGTTATGCCCAGTTCATGAGATCCCCAAAGACCACCAGGAGTTGACTCTGTTGCAAATATATGAGGGTTGGTTATTTATTGTATATGTGTTCCAGCCTGGGTTGCAAAACTTACCATGGAAGCAGGAGAGGAATTCGGGGTGGTCTAGGGGAACAAGGTTTTTAAAGGGAAAAAACGCAAGCAGGGAGTTACATGCCTTGGTGTTACATGATTGGGTAAGGGAAACTGACTTTTGAAATAATTGGTTGACTTTAGTCGTCAAGTTCATAAACAGTCCTGGCCAGGCCGTCTGGGCCAGTTTCCTAGCAACTGTATCTCTATTGGGCGGGGAAAGAATGCAGTAAGGCTGATTCCTCTCCACAGGTGGCTGCACATGTCTCCACCTGGCTGGCCTTCCTTCAGCCTTGTGCTTTAAGTTTTAAGCCAATACCCAAAAAAATCTAATTTTTACTTCTTTGGTCTCTCATTCCCCACTTCCCATGATCATTTGAAGACCCCATCTGGTGTCCTCCAGATTTACCTTTCCACAATGGGATCTGAGTACCAATAACTGTATCACTCCCAAGCATTCCCTCATGAAAGCCATCAAGCAATTTAAAATACAAGGTCCAAAGGTAAAAAATAAAAATGAGTAGGGGTCCCTTCAGGGTGGATATAAGGGTAGTAAGCCAAGGAGAACTATTAGGCTTTTTGTTATTCTTGCTAAGGATTTCCTAATCATTCCTGTCTGGTTTACATAAAACAATATTTCTCTCTAAATCCTGCACATAGCCCATCCTGCTATAAAAACAACAGATCTCAGCCCCTTCTGTTTTGCAACACTACTTAAGAAAACATTTTGCGATTGAGTTCTCAAGGCATTGAAAAGCTTTATCAACATCCACCTTTAAGCTGTTATAATTTTGGCTTTGTACATCCAGTGCTGCAATACCAGTTTGTACTCCAGCTAAGCAGGTCCCCAAGATAATGGCTAATGTCAGGGAGTCCCTTTTGACTTAGCATTTTAGCCTGTCAGGTGGGATTATGGGCTCGAAGTTCTCTTCTTCTTCAGTGCAGTAGGACCATTGGCATGAGGGACTAGAAGAGCTGAAATATCAGTCAAAAGCTAGGCAACAAGTTACTATCTAATTAGTGATCCAGTTGAAGAGCCATGGAGTCATCACATCAGCTGTACTGGTTTACTTGAGCTTCCAGCAAGTCCAGATTTCAGCTTGCAGTCCATAGCTGATCCCTGAATAGAGTTAATCCGGTAAAAATCTGCTAAGACAAATTCAGACTAGAGACAGAAGTTAAAATTTGTCTAGTAATGGGGAAAGTGAGGAATGCCAAGATCAAGGAAAAAACTCATCTGGGGTCTCTTTGAGCTATGCCAGATCCAGGTCTTCTGACTTTTTGGCTTCCTGAAACTCATATGAATTTTAGTTTACGAAAGGAAGTATATTAGTGTTACCATTGTATTGAGATCCATACTTTAGAAAAAGCAGTTAACAGGTGTCTATAAGACAGCAGAAGTAGACTCATGCCATTAAAACCTAGTAAAAGCTATGGCTTTTTGGTCACATAACATATTAGACAAATGTTTTTAGCATAATAAGATGCACCTTTAAGTCTTATCTCCAGAAGACAACCAAAAGGAAATTAAAATCTCAAGCTCGTGACTGAATAATAAGCACTCAGTGCTCCATCATCTTATCAGAACTCTATTGATCCATGTCCTAACTCTGAACTTCTGAAATCTTATAACAATAGCAGAGAGGGGGAGAAATCTGAAATCTCTCCCATTTTCAATATGCCTTAAGTTGTTTTCTTATATCATTATAACTTATATTCTTATATCTTAAAACACCTACTTAGACCCTCCATCTTTCTTACATTTACCAACTTTGAAACATTTTCCTAGACCCTTAAACAATTTTTTAAATCCTCATAACTTAAACTTTCATATCTGACCTTATATAAACTTTAAATCTTTCTATCCAGTTACTCACCGTAAGACACAGGCAATTAACTTGAAGCCTGTGAGCAAGGCAAACCTGTTTGCCTTTCTAAATAAAAGATCTAGTACCCAGTAGTTCTAACTAGCTAATGAATTGACCAATAAGCTAACAGTGGATCTAATTGTCTGACAATTAGCTGACAATTAGCTTAGCGTAGCCATCAATGTGATCTGAGACCTGAGAAGGATAAATATAAGCCAAATAAATGTCCCAATCTATGTACCAATCAGAATGATAGTGATGACTAGTCAGTCCACCACCTAGACAGTTGTCCCTGGTTCCTGTGGTCTCATGTCATCATGAGCAGAGGCAGTCTGGCCATCAAACAGGGAAGATGAGAGACTGTTTCTGTGGAAAAAAGAACATGAGAGAATGGCCTCACCTCACCTTCAGCAAAGTGAAACAATAACTCTCCAGGTGTCCACAGCTTTGTCCACAGTTTTGGCTGGGCCCTTGCGATGGGCCAGTTGGGGCAGTCTTGCCCAGTGGTTAGCATACCACAATCCAGAGTTGCATTGTGCCCAAATCTTGGAGACCTTGGGGAACTTTGCCAGGATTTTGGGTACCCTCTGTCATAATAAGCTTACACATGTTAAAATGCCATATTAACCAGATCTCTGACAAGCTTGAGGGCCAGTATTTCTGAGTTCCTCTTTGTCTATCTTTATCATCTACTCTAAACTGCATCCTATAAAACAGAAAGCTATAATCTCTAATTCTGGCATTTGCCTTCGGTGAGTGTTTTAGGAATATATCTATTTCAAATAGATCTACATAGGCAAACTTTGTAGTTAGCCATCCTAGGCTTAACCTTAAAAACATAGATGAGAGACTAGCTAAAGCTCAATCTTGTAACCAGTTGCAGTCATTAGCATAAGTATCTTTCTGAACTAAAATCAAAGTAAAACTTTCAATCAGATGCAGTTCATAGAGGGGCTAGCAAATCTTGTTGATCCTACCACATTGCATTAGGACTGAACAGCAAAAAGCCTAAAGGACAAAAGTTGCACTTAACACTAAACAGGGAACTGAACACAGCTGGTAGCCCTCAACAAAGATGGTGGTGAAACCATGGGTCCACCCTCTTTATATCTGAACCAATATGGCAGATAACCACGGGTTGTTACAGGCTGTGGTTGGCAATATAAAACATAACCATTAGGTGTTGATGATGGTGTTGCTACCTCCCATGATACAGCACTGTGGAGCATTTACAGTGTCGTAACCAAAGTTCTAACATTGTAATCAATTAAGTTTTAGAACCAGCTGCGTAACAGAACAGCATAGAACAATTTTAAACTGTACTTGAACTATTCTGGTCATACCAAACCTATTGGCCAGAAAGAAACAGCATTAATCTGTTCACTCAGGAACTGGTGGTCAGGCATTTATTTCATATAATGGTTAACAATGACTTGAATACAACCCTGTATAACCCTGGGCTAACATGGAGCTGCAGTCCTCTTTCCCTTTAAAGAACATTGAAGAATCACCAGCCTTTTAAATGAAGAACAACATATTTTACAGTTCTTTCTTAAATCATATTTGCATGTATGAAAAACCAGAGCAAATACAGTTCATATGCACTCTGGCTTTCTATACATACTCTGACCTTCCATAACATTTTATATACCTTCATGTTACTTTAAACAAGCTATTCTTTTCTTTTCTTTACTATCTCAGTCTCTTTTCAGACAACACAAAAACTTCCTTCAAAATCCTCCTCATCATTTCTTTACTAAGTCATTCCATGGGTTTTTACCATCCTGACATGATACAATGTAAAAACTCCAATTTTTTAATTGGCTAAAACAGTATGGCTTGGTTTCATTTGGTAAAATTAATAAAATAAATACCAAAGTCTTTTGACCTCCCCCAAAGGGTTGAGAAACTGTTCCAAGTTCTTTGTTAGACTATCCATGGTCATTATTTTAAACTTTAAAATGTTTCATAGCCTTAAACATTTAAACAATTTCCAAAACCTGTTTTTGCAATATCAAAAGTAAGTACAGTTAGGAGTGAAATCACAAAGCATAACTATAATCTTAAAAGTCAAAACCAATTTTTAAAACCAAAATTTACCAGTGCAAACAATCCAGTTTTTAAAACCAATACCAATTTAAAATGAGACTTGCCTTTTTAGTCTAAAAGGAAATAGGATGATAAACAAAATTCCTTGCGACTAAGAGGTTCTGCAGTCTTTCTTTTCCTTGGCTCTGCCCCACACCACATGGCAATTTCAAGATGGAAGAGTCACATCACGTGGCAGGCCACATGGTTCCTATTTAAAAATATCTGTGCTTCTATAGATCTTACAAACACATGCACACATATATATGTTCTAAACAAGAGTTTGAATTTACCTTTAAATACATCCAATAACTGTTAATCTATAACCTCTATAACCAAGACATACAGAGCATATTAACCATTTAAGATCATTCAGAAACAAGCATGTAATTTAAATAGAAAGACAACTTTTCTTACTCCATCTAGCCGTAATTTCAAGTACTTTCAAGCTTGTAATTTCTAGCCGTAATTTCAAGCTCGCGCAGCCTGCCCTGCTCTTGGGAGTTCTCCATCTGTCTTGTCCTAAGCTCCCCCCAGCGACCAGAGGTGCCCCAGCTTATAGTGCTGGGAGCATGGGGCAGGCAAAGTCACCATGGTGCCCAGCTGTTTGTTTACCTGCCTGCTGAGACCATTGTAAACAAACAAACCCATAAAAGATCGACATAAGAGAAAGGAAGAAGAAGGAGAAAACAAAGGGATAGTGGCCGGTCTCTTAATGGGCCCTCTGCCCTGTTCCATAGGGGTGGCCTGCCCCGAAATCAGGCTCCACTCAATTATGCCTGAAAAAGCAGCCTGGTGCTGCCAGACCAGTTGATCGGAGGTCACGGTTCCCTTAGCCTGCAGCTGCGGCCACCACCACCACCACCACCACCAGAGTGCTTGCAAGGTGTGCTCAGCCCATTGCCGCCATGATCAGCAGCAACAGCTAGCTGGCCAGGACAGTTTCATCTCTGGCCCCACCCTTGCATTCCTGCCTGCTGCCAGAGCACCTGTGATTCCGCTGCAGTGGGATGCAGGGAGGGGTAATAGCACACAGGTGGAGGGGTCGGGAGGAACAGGGAGGGATTAGAGGAATTCTGTTCCAAAGTGTCCATCACAGTCCAATAGCCCGATACAAAGATTCACAAACACAAGGAACAAAACAAATAGACAAACGCGTGTAAAGGAGCCGCTTCACTACTGAAAACCAAATGCTTGACTTTCACTAGTGTTGGATAACGCAAAAGTGGAAACAGGTAAACACTGGGAATAAAATAGAAAGACAGATGCAGTCTGAGTGACCATGTCACAACTGAAGCTCAGACCCACGGACCTTCAGATTCCTGCTCTGGTTTCCCTGCCACAGATGTTCCAGAGCTGTGCGTGGTTCTGAACCACCTCCCGATGGTAGGACTCTACCTGAGTCCCCGCCAAAACCTGATGATGCCAGAAAAGTCTTTCTGACTTTGGCAGCTGTGAATGCCTGGCATGTCTTCCTATAATCACCCCTTGCTGCCTTCAGGAATACAGACACCTCGAAGATTTTTCTGAATAGAAGATAGAAAGTAAATGCATGCACAGACACCACACAGACACTTGCTTAGACATTTGCCAGCTGGCATAAGACCCTCTGGGTCAGGGTCCTGGAGTTTTGGGAGTCCCAGGACAAGCTCCCAAATGTTATGCCCAGTTTGTGAGACCCCCAAAGACCACCAGGAGTCGACTCTGCTGCAAAACACATGAGGGTTTATTTAATATAAACTTGAGCCCAGGTCATAAAACTTCCTGTGGAAGCAGGAGAGGAATGCAGCGGGGTGGTCTAGGGGAACAAGGTTTTTAAAGGGAAAATACACAAGCAGGGAGTTACATGCCTTGGCGTTACATGACTGGGTAAGGGAAATTGACTTTTGAAATGATTGGTTCACTTTAGGAGCCAAGTCCATAAACAGTCCTGGCCAGGCCGGCTGGGCCGGTTTCCTAGCAACTGTATCTCTATTGGGGTGGGGAAAGAATGCAGTAAAGCTAGTTCTTCTCCCCAGGTGGTTGGACATGTCTCTACCTGGCTAACCTTTGTTCAGGCTTGTGCTTTAAACTTAAACCAATACCCCAAAAATCTAATTTTTAATTCTTTGGTCTCTCGGTAGTGATTTCTTTTGTGTGGGGAGGTAGGCATGCAGTACTCATATGGAGGTAAGAGGGCAGCTTAGAGGCGTCCCTGGTCATCTTCTGCCATGTGGCTTCTGTGGACCATCCTCACACTGTCAGGCTTGGCTGTAAGCACCAGTACCCCCATCTCACTGACCCCGTGCCTGCTCTTCCACTGCATAGTGTAAGGCTCCAACTGTGTGAGACACACCCTGTCTGCCCTTGGGCCTTAGGCCAGCAGACCTTGGATTTGGACTCTTCTTCAATGCAGTCCTCACTCTGTCTTGGGTCCCTGTGGCCTGGACCAAGGTAGAGAGAAGGATGGACTCTGTGTTCTAGGGACCTTGGGATAGTCCCTCAGCCACCTCTTTCTTCACAGAGATGGGAGAGTGTCACATGTCAGAGGACTCCCATATTGTGAGCTTCGATGGCTACAGCCATCCTATCCAGGACTTGTGCACCTACATCTTGGTGAAAGTGTGCCACCCCAACATGAACCTGCCTTTCTTCACCATCAGTGCCAAGACTGACAAGGGCATTGGAAGCAAAAGCGTCAGTGTCTTTCAGCTCTACATTGACATCTACAGCTTCCGTGTCACTTTGCAGAAAGACCGTTCGGTCCTGGTATTCTGGGTACCACTCCTGGGCAGGGAAGGGAGAATGGATCCTGTGAGGAGAGCCCTCTGGTTTCTCCATCTGCTCACGGTTCTGTCTTTCTCGTCAGATCAATGACACACTGGTCACCCTTCCTGCCACCACCCAGATCCCAGGAGTCAGCATCACGACGGAAGACGTCTATACCATTGTCACAATTAAGGATGAAGTCCAAGTCAAATTTGAGAGCAATAATTTCTTAGATATCAAAATCCCTGCATCCTCTCATGGAAAGGTGGGGAGGGGAGAGTGCTGGTCTTCAGGGGGTGGAGCAGCATCCCATTCTAACAACCAGACAGGCCATTCCCGGAGGGGAGAGTGCTGGTCTTCAGGGGGTGGAGCAGCATCCCATTCTAACAACCAGACAGGCCATTCCCGGAGGGGAGAGTGCTGGTCTTCAGGGGGTGGAGCAGCGTCCCATTCTAACACACCAGACAGGCCACTCCCGCAGAGAGGAAGAAAGCAGAGCGTTCATTGTCATGTAGGGGTGGCAAGCATGCATCAATGAAAACAAATGCCCGTAGATCCTGCCATGTTAGCATGCACCTCTAGTCCTAGCACCCAAGAGGCTGAGGCAGGAGGATGGCAAGTTCCAGGCTACCTAGAGAGACTGTGTCTCAAAAACTAAATGGTTTAGGTTTTATTTCTTTTAGAAGAGTGCCTCCCTACTACCTGGGAAGCCCTGGGCTCCATCAAAAGTAGTGCATAAACTGTTGGGGGTGGGGTATGCAAGCTGGTAATCCCTAAACTTAGGAGTTGGAGGCAGAAAGATCAATAATTTAAGGCCATCCTCAGCTACACATCAAGTTTGAGGCCAACATCAAGTTTGAGGCCAGCCTGGCCTTTCCAAAAAGGAAAATAATAATAATAATAATAATAATAACAACCATAATAAAGGTGGTGAGGGTTGTAGCTCAGTGGCAGAGCAGCTGCCTAAAGCCCCAGGTTTAAGCTCAAAAAAGAAGCAAGTGCTTACCGCTCACTACCTGCTTATCACTGAGAACACACCTCCTTCTGCCTGCCCAGTTGTGTGGTGTGTGTGGCAATTTCAATGGAGAAGAAGAGGATGAACTCATGACACCCAATGAAGAACTAGCTGAGGACGAGGAGGAGTTCATGGACAGCTGGAAAGACAGGAACATCGACCCACAGTAATGATCCTAAGTCTGTCCATCCATGCATCCTCCCTCCCTTCACTTCTCCCCCCCACCTTCTGCCCCTTGTCCTCTCAGGTCTCATGTGTAGTCCTGGCTGGCCTGGAACTTAGTAGGTTGACCAGATTAGCCTTGAACTTATCAATGTCCTCCTGCCTTTGCCTCCAGAGGGCTGGGATTACAAGCATGTACGACCACACTTTTATCTTTTGCAGTACAGTAAACCTCAAACATGCCAGGCAAGGGCCCTAACCTGGAACTCTATTCCTAATTTCATTTTATTTATTGTTGTTGTTTTTTATATATGTGTGTATGTATGTATGTATATATATAGTGTGTGTGTGGTGTGTTTAAGGCACGGTCTTATGTATTCCATGCTAGCCTCAAGCTCACCTATAGCTAAGGATGACCTTGAACAAATTTTCTTCCTTTCCTCCCTCCTTCCTTCTTTTTCTTTCAACGCACAAAGGTCTACCTGCCTCTGTGTCCAAGTACTGGGATTAAAGGTGTGCTCCGCTGCAGCCACCTCTGGTGAACAACTTTAAATATTTTTATCTATTTTATTTTATGTGGGTGAATGTTTGCCTGTATGTATGTATGTGCCCCACATATGTGCCTGGTGCCATGGTGCTCAGAAGAGGGCACTGGATCCCCTGAAAATGGACTTCTGGATCGTGTGGGGGCTGGACATTGAACTTGGAGTCCTCTTCAAGAGCAGCAAGTTGCTAACCACAGAGCCATCTCTCAGCCTCCTCAAACAACTTAAAGTGCTTTCTCTTAATTGCCTGTACTCTCTGTGTGGACCTGTGGTGTGTGCATGTGTGCAGTCAGAGGACAATTTGCAGAGGTCTGCTCTCTTTCTTTCCATTATGTAGGTTCCAGGGATCCGATTCAGGTTCTGAGCTTGGTGGCTTTACTGGCTGAACTGTCGCTTCTGACCCTCTGGCCCCTCCCAAGCACTCGGTAGCAGGGGTGCACCTCTGTGCCTGGCTCTTCTGAGCCCTTGCTTTCCTGTTCTAGCTGTCACAAAATTGAGGAGCACAGCATCCAGGTGGAGCAGCAGGAGATCCTGAATGGAGAGTGCAGCCCCGATGACTTTGAGAAAGCCCAGGCCACCTGCCACACTGCCCTCCAGGGTCCTGCCTGGGCCCAGTGCGCCTCCCACGTGCCTCTCAAGCCCTTCCTGGTGGGCTGCATGAACAGCTTCTGTGAATTCAGGGAGCTCTTCCGTGCGCTCTGCGAGTCTCTGCACTCCCTCCAGATGGCCTGCGAGGATCAGGGGCTCCGACCACCCGTCTGGAGGAACAGCAGCTTCTGCCGTGAGTCTCCTGTGGGCATCCACAGTGACCCCAGATCTACTTCTCCCCATGCAATTCTCTAGCTTAGGCTGGCCTCAAGCTCACACTCTGCCTCCTGAGCACTGGGGTAAGAGTTGTGTTCTACTGTACCCTAAAAACCTGTGTGTGTGCACGGGTACTCTGTGCGCGTGTATATGTGTGTACTTGTGAGATTGTGCATCTGTGTGTAGGTGTGTAGAAGCGTATGCATGTGTGTATGGAGGCTAGAAGCCAGCCTTACATGGTGTTCTTCAGTACAGCCGTCTACCTTATTATTATAGGTGTGTAGAAGCGTATGCATGTGTGTATGGAGGCTAGAAGCCAACCTTACATGGTGTTCTTCAGTACAGCCGTCTACACTTATTATATGTGTGTGTGACATGTGTTGTATCTACCTGAGAGTATATTATCTTTTATTATAGTTATTTACAATAACTCATATCCCCCTTCACGTTGCACGCCTGTGGTGGTGTGCTTGTGCAGGGCTTATTTAGGCAGCCATGTCGAGCCGTCGCGAATGAAGCTCCCTGCCATTTCTAGGACACACACTCATGGCAGCTGTCCCGGCCCCCTGGCTCTGACGCTCCTTCTGTCCTCTTCTGCTCCCTGAGCCTGAGCTGGGTTTGCTGTGTGTCAGATGGGTCTAATAGCTGTTTTGTTGTTGTTTGTTTAATTCTTATTTCACGTGCATTGGTATTTCCTTGCACGTATGTCTGTGTGACGTCCCCTTGAACTGAAGTTACAGACAGTTGTGAGATGCCGTGTGGGTGCTGGGAATTGAACCCGGGTCCTCTGGAAGAGCAGCCAGTGCTCTAACCACTGGACCATCTCTCCAGCCCCTAGGCAGTTGTTTGTTTACATTTTGACCACTTTTGGTTTTTTATAACGGTGTCCATCTGCTGCAAAGAGAAGCTTCTCTGGTGAGGGCCATGCATTTCTGTGGCTGTAAGGACAAACAGAAGAATGCAGTTCAAAACTGTTCTGGTTTAGTGAAGCTGGTTTTTGGTTTTTGTTTTTGTTTGCTTTTCTTGTTTTGTTTTTGTCATTAAAAAACAAAAACAAAAACGTGGAGTCGGTTTGTGCTCTTTACTTACTGTTGGTGTGCAGACACCCATTGGTGGGGGTCCATTCCCAGGGGCTGCACTGTTGAAGAACACTGACACCCCCTAGCAGGCAGCTCAGCTAAGGATAGCTCATCCGCATTTCCCTGCTCTGAGGTGACGTGCTGTCGGGCTTGAGCTTGTGTGTCACAAACACTTTTACACCGTATGTGCAAATGCCCTGTTACGTCCTTGCTGTCACGCACCCAGACTGCTCCCAAACTTCCCGATCCTCCTGCACCACCATGCCTGGCCAAGTTGTCTAACTAAGAATAGTAATAATAATAATAAATAAATAAAAATTAAAGCCCGAGAGCTGGTTCAGGAAGTGAGGGCACTTCAGGGTCTTTGTGATTGTGTAAAAACAAATCAAGGACCTTTAAAACTTACAACATGGGACTGGAAATATAACTCAGCAGTTAAGCACTCTTGCAGAGGCCCCAAGGTTAGGTTCTAACGTCTAGGTGGTTCACAAACCACTGTAAATCCATCCCCAGGGGATCTAATAGCTTCTGCTGGCCTCTGTGGGCCTTACATGCACACACACACACATACACATAAATTTAAAAAAAAAAAACAACTTAAAATGTAGAAGAAGGAATGACGAAAACTTTCAGTACTTACAGGGCCCTGACTGGGACCGGGAGCCCCAAGAGCAGCAACATTTGAGGGCGTTTGTCCCTTTCATAAAGGGGCATGGAGTCTCCAGAGGACCCGTGTACCCTCCAGCACACTCCCAGCTGTCTAGACGGCGTATGCTCTTTTATGCAAGGTCAGCCAGGCCAGGCATCGAGCCCACTGGTCGCCTGACTGCCAAGATTCCCCCAGTGATGCCATACATAGAGCCCTTTCCCTTAGAGACCATTGTAAATTCCTTGGCAGTCTCCTCTCATGGCCCTGTGGCCTCACTATACCTGATACTCAGTGTATGTCCTGAGCTCACTGAGGACAGGAAGTCATGAAGTCGCCTTGCCACAGCTGGCTGATGCATATGAGTTTCCCACATTAATTTAAAAGAGCCTGCCTCCTTTCCTACCTACCTCCTTCCCTCCCTTCCTTTCTTCCTTCCTCTGTTCTTTCCTCCCTTCCTTCCTTCCTTCTTCCTTCCTTCCTTCCTTCCTCCCTTCCTTCCTTTCCTCCCTCCCTCCTTTATTTGTTTGTTTGTTTGGCGCTATACACATAGTCCATACTCAGCCAGTGTTGAATGAGTAATAACACGGGGGCAAGTTCTGCTGATGACGACCCACCCTGGTCTCTGAAGCCTGAGCTTCCTTGGCCCCCTCTAGCCCCCTCTGGCCCCCTAATTGATGCTGTTCTCCCTCTAATCCACAGCTCTGGAGTGCCCACCTCACAGTCACTATACAAATTGCCTTCCATCCTGCCCACCTTCCTGCTTGGACCCAGACAGCCACTGTGAGGGCTCTGGCCACAAAGTCCCCGTCACCTGCAAGGAGGGCTGCATCTGTCACCCTGGCTTTGTGCTGAATAATGACAAGTGTGTGCTCAAAGCTCACTGTGGCTGTGAAGATGGCCATGGTGGCTTCATGCCGGTGAGTGGGTGCAGAGGAGAGGGTGGGGTCCCCTCTCTCTTTCCCTCAGTCTGGAATGAACTTTCTGTATGAAGGTGGTCAGGCCGGGATACCGGCTCCGCTGGTTACCCCAGAGCTATGACCTCAGCCACTTAATGGGGACTGTGTACAGGAGCTCTTCCTGGATCCCACCTCCAGCCTCAGGTGCAGTTTTTGTTGTTAGTTTTCCTTCTGCGGTTTATTGACACAGTAGAGCTGAAAGCTGCAGACAGCCCCTCAGCGGGAGGGAAGGCTGTCTCCCCGGAAGCAGCTCTCTCCCTCACCTGGCTTCTGCAGGAAGGCAAGAACTGGATCACCAGTAGTTGTACCCAGAACTGTGTCTGCATTGGAGGGGTCATTGAGTGCCAGCATTTCCAGTGCCCGTCAGGGGCTCAGTGCCAGGACAACGAAGATGGCAGCAGTAACTGTGTCAAAATCAGTAAGGGAGCCAGGGGGCAGGGGAAATGGTGTGCTTGTGGCTGGAGGGGCTGATGGCAAAGCGAGAAGGAGCTTAGACCCCTGGCCTAAGAGGGCAAGGGAGGAGGCCGATGAGTGCAGAGGGGGTTTGTGGAGTCGTGGACTCATGGCTGGGCCGCCTGCCCTCTCAGTTTAAAGCCCTCCCACGTTAACTAGGGATGGCCACCCTCTTCTCCTCCAGGGCTTGGCACACAGTCCACACTCAGTAAACAGTTGTCGAATGAATGACAAAAAGATGAAAATGCGCTCAGCCTGTTGGTCAGCCCAGCCTGGCTTCTGCAGTCTCTGCTTCCCTGGCTCCCTCTGGACATCTGCCCTTCTCTCCCACAGCTCTACGGTGCCCAGCCCACAGCTTCTACACCAACTGCCTGCCCCCCTGCCCCCCTTCCTGCTCGGACCCTGAGGGCCTCTGCAAGAGCACGAGCCACGCCCCTTCCGCTTGCAGAGAGGGTTGCCTGTGCCGCCCTGGCTTTGCTCTCGAGGAGGGCAAGTGTGTGCCCACAGCGCTCTGTGGCTGCACAGATGCCCACGGTGCCTTTATCCCAGTGAGTGGGTGCAGAGTGGGCTTGGGGTCCCCTTCCTTCTCCCCTTGCTCATCTCTGCTGTCAGGATGGGTGGCCCTGGAGTATGAAGACTGCTTAGGGTACACAGCGGGCAGCTACTCCAAGGGTGAGCCTTGCTGCCAGCAGCTCACTACGGGATTCTACACAAACCTTCTAACTCTCAGCCATGCTGTGCACCCTGTGTGGTGTGACTCCAGGCAAGCAATGCACTGCTCAGCCACACCCCGAAACTCACCGGGGAATTCTACACAGGCCTCTGTGTCTGCTCATAGCTGCAGCCCCAGGTGCCTTTTTAAAAAAATCAGATGTTTTCTCTTGAGTGACTGCATAGATACAGACCCGAAGACAGGGAGCGCATACATCCGCAAACCCTTTAGGCTGAGGCTAAGCCTGGCTCTCCAGAGCAGCCCTCAGTTTCCACTTCCTTCTCCGTCCCTGGCTTCTGCAGGCAGGCAAGACTTGGCTGTCCATAGGCTGCTCCCAGCGCTGTACCTGCATGACAGGGACCGTCGAGTGCCGGGACTTCCACTGTCCTTCGGGGACCTACTGCCAGAACAGCAATGACGGCAACAGTAACTGTGTCCAAATCAGTAAGGGAGCCACGGGCAATGCAGGAAGGGTGTGCTCAAGGAAGGAAAAATCAGAGGCAGGGCAGGAAGGGTCTTGGTCCTCTGGGCATTAAGGCTGGGGCTAAGAGTGACCCTAGTTGGAAAAGACTCTTCCTGCTAGCCCTTTCTCAGGCGGTTCTCCCCACGTGTTCCTCACTGTTTTCTCTCACTGCCTGACGCGATGTCCGTAGCCAGTAGTGTTTGCTGAACACACAGTGAAAGGGAAGGAAAAGGCCAGAGATCTTTTGGTTCCTCTGCCCTGCGGGAGGGTTTCTGATTCTGTTTCTGCATTCCCCTCTGCTCTTTCCCCTGAGCCCTCCCCTTCAATCCCACAGCTCTGCACTGTCCGGCCCACAGCCACTACACCCACTGCCTTCCCTCCTGCCTGCCTTCCTGCGCGGACCCGGAAGCCCACTGCCAGGACTCCAGCACCACAGCCCCCTCCGTCTGCAAGGCGGGCTGCATCTGTGAACCTGGCTACGTGGTGAAGGACCACAAGTGTGTGCTCAAGATTGAGTGTGGCTGCCCAGACAGCCACGGTGGCTTCATCCCGGTGAGTTGGTGGAGAAAGTGGGTTTCAGGGTGCTAGGAGGTGGTTTAGTGTGTGAATAAGTTGCTGTCCAAGCGTGAAGGGCTGGGTTTCAGATTGGCACAACTTATATGTGATGGGCACAGTAGCCCATGTCTGTCAACCCAGCGCTTCTGCTGGGGAAGGGAGAAGAGATGGCAGTCCCCAGAGTCTGCGGTTAGTTAGCACCTGAACAGTAACAGGAAAGAGACTGGGGAAAGGCAGAGAGAGAGAGAGAGAGAGAGAGAGAGAGAGAGAGAGAGAGAGAGAGAGAGAAACAGAGACAGAGAGAAACAGACAGAGACAGAGAGACAGAGACAGACAGAAAGAGACAGACAGACCAAGAGAGAGACAGAGAGACAGAGACAGACAGAGAGGCAGACAGAGAGACAGGGAGAGACAGACAGACAGAGGCAGACAGACAGAGGCAGACAGACAGAGAGATAGACAAACACAGAGAGAAACAGAGACAGACAGACAGAGAGAGACAGAGAGAGGCAGACAGATAGAGACAGAGAAACAGACAGAGACAGACAAACAGAAAAACAGACAAAGAGAGACAGACAGAGACAGAAAGACAGAGACAGAGACAGACAGGCAGACAAATAGACAGAGAGAAACAGACAGAGAGAGGCAGACAGACAGAGACAGACAGACAAAGAGAGAGAGACAGAGACAGAGAGACAGACAGAAAGGGAGAGACACAGACAGACAGAGAGACTGTCTCAATACAAAGCAGAAAACAAGCAGCAGCACTACAGAGTTTTCTGGCCTCTACGGGGAAAGTGCTTCCCAGTCACCAAGCACGGACACACACAAACATGTGGCAAATGTTTGTTTTGTTCTTTAAGTATAGTTAGCAACCACTTTCTCACTTCCTCCGCTCTCTCTGGGATTGTTCCTGCCTTGTGGCTGGCTCCAGAGTGTGAAGGTTGGTCAGGGCTGCCCAGGCTCCGCAGGCCTTCCACCACCCAGCTGAGTGTACCCACTCTTCCACCGTTGGGTCCTAGGCCAGCCTCCTGTTGGGGAGCAGCAGCAGCCTGGTAAGGAGGCTGGGCACTGCTCACCACCATCACCCAGCAACAGCCTCCCTGTCAGGGGCTGATCACTGCTCACTATCCCAGGTGCCCACTGAGGAGTCCCAGCCCAGTCCTCCCACTGAGCCACTCTGCAGCTCTCCAGTGAGGGGTGGCAGACACAGCAGCCCTCTGCTGGATCTGCAGCCCCGGAAGCAGCGTTTCCCCAAATATTTTCTACCTCTCCGTTGGTTAACTGAGTAACTGTGGAAACTGCAGGCCCTGAGGCAAATGTGAGTCCCACAGACAGGAGGTGAGCTGCCTCCTTAGATGTGGTCTTTGGTTTTCACGCCCTGTATCTCCCCATGCCTTCTGCAGGAGGGAAAGTCCTGGATCTCCAGGGGCTGCACCCTGAGCTGCACCTGCACAGGAGGTGTCATCCACTGTCAGGATTTCCACTGTCCCTTAGAGTCTGACTGCAGAGACACGGAGGATGGCCACAGTAACTGCTTCAAAATCAGTAAGGGAGCCATGGGGGAAGTGGAGAGGGTGTGCTCATGGCTGGAGGGATGAGAGGTGGGGCAAGAGAGAGCTTGGCCCGCTGGGATTTGAAGGTCAGGGATAGGCCGCACCACAGCGATGAGGGACTCTGGGGACCCGCAGTTTGGCTGGGAGTCTTGGAGAGGTTAGTCTTCCACATTGACGTGAAACATCTGTACCCTCACGCCATTGGTACATAGCCTATGGGCAATAAATGTTTGCTGACTGAATAACCAAAAGGGAAAGGAAAGTCATTCTACCCAGCCTGCCTCTGTTCTTACCTCTAAACCCACTCTCTCCTGCTCGTAGCTCTGTATTGCCCAGCTCACAGCCACTACACCCACTGCCTTCCCTCCTGCCTGCCTTCCTGCGCGGACCCGGAAGCCCACTGCCAGGACTCCAGCACCACAGCCCCCTCCGTCTGCAAGGCGGGCTGCATCTGTGAACCTGGCTACGTGGTGAAGGACCACAAGTGTGTGCTCGAGATTGAGTGTGGCTGCCCAGACAGCCACGGTGGCTTCATCCCGGTGAGTTGGTGGAGAAAGTGGGTTTGAGAGTGCTCTGTCTCTTGCTGTGTGTGTTAGTTGGGGTCTCTAGAGTAACAGCACACAGAATGAATGTCTGTATATTTAGGAAGGGGATTTATTAGGATGACTCACAGGCCTATGATTGGAAGGTTAAGAATCTAGTAGTTGCTCAGTCATGATGCTGCATGGCTTAGGCACCTGCTGGTCTTCAGTGTATGCTGGGATCCTGAAGAAGGCTGTGATGCCAGTGAAGGAATGGACTTACTAGGGAGCAGGCAGAGAGACAGCATCCTCTTCCATGTCCTTTGTATAGGCTGCCAGCAGAAGCTGTGGCCCAGAATAACGTGGATCTTCCTCATCAGAAGATCCAGGTTGGAAGTGGCTCTTCCCACGTCAAATGATTTCAGTAAAGGAAACAATCCCTCACAGGTGTGCCCAGCCATTTGGGTTTTGGCTCATTCCAGATGTAGTCAAGGTGACAACCAAGAGCAACCACCACTCAGTGCAAGCCTGAGGGCCTGGGTTCAAATCACCACATAGTGCAAGCATGAGGGCCCGGGTTCAAGGCACCACACAGTATAAGCCTGAGGGCCCGGGTTCAAAGCACCAAAAGCCACATAAGCTGACAGTGGTTCTGGAGCCACAGTGCTCCAATTAGTAAATAGACATGGGAATCATCAGGAGGTGGGCACTAGCTAGTCTTGTGGAAAGCAACAGCATATAAGAGAGATAGAGACAGACAGACAGACTGAAGGACAGATAGATAGAAGGCTGTCTTAAGATAAAGTAGAAAGTAAGAGTCAAAACTAGAGATTGCCCTCTGGCCTCTGTGGATAAGTACTTCCCCAATCACTTCCCCACACAAACATAAAAATAATTTTAAAAATAGGTTCAGTGTCCACTTTCTAGTTTCCTGTTTCTGTCCACCTGAAATGTTCTTCCCAGCTTGGCCATAGGCTAGGCAAGCCCTCTAGCAATGAACCACACCTGTAACCCTTAACTGGCAGGTCCTACTGCTAAGCAATACCCCAAGCCCTTCACTGGGGAGGTCTGCCTCTACTACATGCCCAACCCCCATCTCCCACCCTCGCCTATCAGCTGGGTCCTACTATGGTATTCTGTGGCTCAGTTATACACCAGGCATCCCCTGAAGATTCTAGGCTACAACAGTGAGTCATTCCCTTCAGAAGGGATGCTAGACAGGTACTCCAAGGATAAGGCATCAGCCAGTGCCCGCAGAGAGCTCTAGACAAGCGCTGTGCCCTGAACACACTCCAAGCCCAGGTGCAGTATTTGCTCATTGGTTTGGTTTGGTTTTTTGAGACAGGACCCCAATATGTATCTCTGGCTGGCCTTGAACTTACAGAGATCCCCCTGCTTCTGCTTCCCACGTGCTTGGATTAAAGGCATGCACCCTACATACTGACAGGATGCAGTGGTTTTGTTCACCTGTGGTTGACTGACACGCTAGACGCTGAATCCACAGATAGGGAGACAGGGCAGACTGAAGCCATGAGACAGTGGCTGATGCTGTGTCCTTCAAACCAGCCCCTCCTTCCTCACTTTGTTCCTACCCACCCATGGCTTCTGCAGGTAGGCAAGACCTGGATCTCCAGAGGCTGCACCCAGAGCTGTGCCTGCGTGGGAGGGGTCATCCAGTGCCAGGATTTCCACTGTCCCCACGGGACCTTTTGCCATGACAGCAGCGATGGCCACAGCATATGCATCAAACTCAGTAAGGGGGTCGTGGGGGAGGAGGGGAGGGTGTGCCCATGGCTGGAGGGACCAGATAGAGGGCAAAAAGGAGCTTAGTTCCTTCTAAGAGGTTAGGGGCACCACAGTGGGAGGGATTCTGGGGATGCAAGGCTGGCCCATAGTCCTTCTCAGTGGTACTTTCTCAGATGTCAGTTGTCCACACAGACTTGGGAGATCCCACCTCCTCCTCCTTATTCCCCTTCTTTTCAAAGATATGTGTGATGTGTGTAGGTGTGTGTGTGATGATCCTGGTGCTGGAATTGTTAGGACCCATGAAATGATGATGCGCACAGCAGATTTTATATGAAAGAGGTTTATTAGATGGAGATAAAAGGAGAGGAGAGAGCAAGACATGATAGGGGAAGGGAAGGGGCACTCTGATAGAAAAAGGGGGGAGAGCAAGAGGGGGTAAGAGGGCAAGAGACTAGAGGGCAAGGGGAGAAGCAAAGTGGCGGGTTGGTCCTTTTATGGAACAACTGAACCAAACCTGCAGGTGTGGCTACCTGGCTGGTGACACATGATGACATCATAAGTTGCTAGGCAACCCAGAAGCAGGAGCCTAAATACTAACATTCCTCCCTTTTTCTATAATTAAAAAATGAGGAGCTTGGGCTGCTTCTCATGTAAGGCAAGTAAAAGTATATACATTTAGGTTCATTGGAAGCAGCCCTTGGTTGCCATGCAAGGGGGTAAGAGAGAGAGAGAAAAAAAAATAATAGCAACAAAATGTCCAGATTACATGGTCAAGAGGAGGAGGGGAAACCCCTGCCCTGGAAAGTTTAGGGTAGAGGGTTGTCAGCCTAGAGTTGCCAGCCACGCAAGGCAGCAGGTGGGGACTGAGGAATGCTGGGAGAACCTGGAGCTGCTTGTCCTGAGCCTGAAGCACACAATTGCAGCCTTTTGTTAATAAGTGAACAGCGGGCATAGATTCTCTTCTGGTTGCTTCCTGCAGACACTGGGGGCACTGTTGGGAGGTCAAAAAGCTGAAATGCTGGCCAAGTCCAGGAAGAACAGGCTGCTTTTATGCTGCTCAGGGTCTGTAAGAACATCCATGGTTGGGAGGGAAAGTTCAGGTCCAGCTTGATGGAACTCTGTGAGGTCAGACTGGAACATGTGTGGTAGCTGCTTTTGTACTGTTGTGGCTATAGGAAACATCTGTGTCTGGCAGGATACTGAAACATATATATAGGCAGAAGATAAAGTTAAGTAGGTTATGGAAAAAAATTTAGGTGTGCATTTAAAACTTTGGGGAGAGCTAACAGAGGTGGAAGGTTTGGATCAAAGAGACTTGAACATGGGAACCTCCATTTATCCGAGGGAACCTCCCTTTATCCAATCACTGGCAGTAATTAAAAAGGCTTTGATTTGGATCTGTCATCTAAGGAAATTGAGGCCAAGTTTGGTTACAGAAGTGTGTAAGTTTAGAGGCCCTTAAAGTGGACACTAGGTGTAGAAATCTGAAATTCTTTAGAAGACACCCCAGAGGAGAATCTGGAGGAATGGACGAATGTATTATCCCCATTGGGCAGGTAGGAGTCAGTGACCTGTCCAGGTGTCCTAAGAGGAAGGTTTGACTCAGTAGAATAGTATAGTACAATCTGTTTCAACAGCTCATCAGTGTTGGCCAGAGAACAAGGGCGAAGTTGCCCGTGGCAGACATGGTTTACATAGTTAGGATTTTTGTAGGCAAGTGAGAAGGGGAGGGAGAGAAACCATGCTTGTAGGGGGAAAGTCTTACCCAAGGGAGGAGGGGGTCCTAGATGAAGGGTTTGGATGTGGGTTGACAAGAGCGGTAGGAAGTGTTTGCGCCAACCAGAAGTGAAGACTCACCAAATGGCTGGTGTTGGATGTAGGAACATAGCAATCAAGTAGCCAGGAAAGGGAAGTCCCAAAACCAGGAAAAAGGGAGGAATCCTACCCTCTGAGATAGGCAATAGGTGCAGTACTTATCTGGAACCCAGTTGACCTGAGAGGTGGATTCAGGTAGATTTCCTGCAGCTTACAAGAACTGCTTTTAAGTTTTACAAAGGAGATAAAACTTTAGACATGTTAGCATCACAATTGTAATCTGCACTGAAATATACATTGTAGAAAGGGCAGTAGACATACACATTTGTGTTGACAGCATAAGCATTCTTTACGGTGAGCTCTGAAAAGGCAGAAGCCTTTTGTGAAGCAGAAGGGACAAAGGCTCACTTGATCTTAACCTTTAGTATAAGTACACATTATAGAGATTTAAAATCTTGAGCTTGGAACCATGATAGTGGGTGGTAGAGTGGAATGCTTTTGTATTAGAGTGAGATTAATAAATCAGAGCTCTATTGATAAAGGTCAACACTCTGGAGAGTCAATATAACAGTAGCATAGCAATAGGAGGAAATATTAAGCATTTTTACCTGTTTAGGATTCCTTAAATCACCTTAGACCTTGCAACCTTTATAACTTGCCTTTAGCAACCTTAAAACACTTTCTTAGACCCTCAAACATTTAAAACTTGCATTTACCAACCTTAAGACGCTTTCTTAGATCCTCAAACAACATTTTTCTTAGGCTTCTGTATCTCGTTATTTACCATGATACATAGGTGAGACTGGTATGAACATTTATTGTCCTTTAGCTAAAGGGGTGGTAAAAGGTTCCATCTAAGGCCTGTTTCTTGAGTCTGGCAACAAGGCATAGTGTCTAGGCCTGACAATAGCAACTCTAGGACTCAGGCTTAAGGCCTGATCTCCTGAAATGAAGAGAACTGGGAAGGCATCTGAAGTCTCCAAGGCAGAAGTTGGCAGCATGTCTGTGGGACCCCAGAGTGAGGCCAAACTGACCTGCAGTGTTACCCTGGGCTGGGCGAGGGTGGTGGAGGTCGCTGAATCAAGGAGCCATTTGTCCTCCACCAGGCCAAGGATCTGGAAGGCTGGAGGTGCCTATGGCTCTTGTGCTGGTTGAGCCTCCATGGCTGGGCACAGAGGACAAGCCTGCCTGGGAGCATTTTGACTTCCAGGGGCCAGTCTGCCGGCAGGCAGCCATGGCTTGTTGAGGCAGCTGCGGGACCAG
>CM053751.1:23419301-23498923 GCA_028658305.1 Pachyuromys duprasi
AGGGGGTATTCGGCCACCTTGCCTGGATGCTGGGATCTGAAAAGCTAGAATCTTAAAGGCTGACCTAACTCTCTAAGCCGGGTCTGCTTCTGAGGCTTGCTCACTTGGAGCATCCAGGTCATCGCCACTAATGCCACCCTCCATATTACCCACAGTTGTGCAGTGCCCAGCCCACAGCCACTACACCCACTGCCTACCTTCTTGTCTGCCTTCCTGCTTGGACCCAGAAGGCCACTGTGAGGGCTTCAGCACCCACACCCCTGCCACCTGCAAGGAGGGCTGTGTCTGTGACCCTGGCTTTGTGCTGCATGAGGATGTGTGTCTCCTCAGAATTCACTGTGAATGCAGAGACGAGCATGATGCTATCATCCCGGTGAGTGGGCATGGAGAGTGGGGTTGGTGGGAGACAGGAAGTGGCACAATGTGTGAAACATTTGCTGAAGAGATCTCAGTTGAAAAAATGGTTTACCCACACAGCAACGTGAGCACCTGTGTTTGAATCTATACCATCAGTGTAAGCCTTGGTGGTGTGTGTGTAACACAGGGCTCCTGCTGGGAGATGGGCAGCAGGGACCAGGTGATTCCTAGAAGAGTGTGTAGCTGTCGGTGAATAAGAATGGAAAAGAGAGGAGGGATGGATGAGAGAGAAGGGAGACAGGGAGGGAAGCAGAAGAGAGAGTCTCAGTGCAAAGTAAAGCTGAGGACCAATGGTCCACGTTGTCCTCTCACTTGCAAACATACTGTGTTTCTATCCCCAGTAAACACACAAACTCTGGGTAAAAAGTGAGATTGAGGGCCACGTTTTCATTCCTTCTGCTTCTCTCCACCTGGGAGGCTCCTGTCTGTTCAGCTAGTCTTGTAGTGTAAATTTAAAGAACAGGCCATGGCCTCAGGGCTGCCAGGGAGATTCTAGTCAAGTGCCATAGAAGTACTCTATACTCCAAGACCTCAGTGATGTGTCCTAGGTAATTGCTGTAGATCTATGCCACACCCCAGGTTCTATTGGTTAATTCTTAGAAGGGAATATACCTTTTTTGTGCATTCCTAGGTTCTATTGTTGGATTCTTAGCAGGAACTGTAGGTTTAGGTCACAACCCCCAGATTTTATTGGACGACTATGGGTACGATAACTCTAAACCACACCCATGTTCTCTACTGGAAGATTTTGTGGATTTGCTCTACTTCCAGGCCACGACCTTAGGGCCACCCCGCTAGCTTTTATCACTAATATTCTAGGCAATGGCTCTACATTAACCTAAGCTCCCAGATCAACTCTACAACTGAGTCCTGGCCTTAGCCCCTTACTGGAGCATTCTAAGCACGCATTGAGCTATACCGACACTCTCCCATGCACCACCCCTCCCCCAATAACTTCTGTTCAGAATTAGCTACATGAATATACACAGACAGACCAGAAGGACAAGGATAACGTCCCCAGACAGGAGGCAAGGCTGTCTTTCTCTAATCTACCCTATGCCCCTGCTTCCTTTACTGTGCCTTCTGCAGGTGGGCAAGTCCTGGATCTCCAGGGGCTGTACCCAGAGCTGCACCTGCACAGGAGGTGTCATCCACTGTCAGGATTTCCACTGTCCCTTAGAGTCTGACTGCAGAGACACTGAGGATGGCCACAGTAACTGCTTCAAAATCAGTAAGGGAGCCATGGGGGAAGGTGGGGAGGGTGTGCTCATGGGTGGAAGGTTGAGAGGCAGGCCCAGAAGGAGCTTAGACCTGTGGGCCTGTGAGATCTGGGAGAAGAGGTACCACAGTGAGAGTGGAGTGTGGGACCCTTGGCCTGGCAGGCTCCCTTCTCACTGTGAGCCCTCAGCTGTCAGTCTCCACATTACCCTGGAAGGACCCTTCTTCCTGTTGAAGATGTAATCTTCAATTCCACATATACTGGTGTGTCTGTACAGGGGTAGGTGCACCTGAGTCAGGGCATGGCTGAGCCACAAGAGGACATCAGGTGCCCTTGGGCTGGAGTTGCATGACATTTTCTGAGCAGGCCAACTGTAACATGTGTCCACCACAAGAGCACAAGTACTCCAAACTGATGATCCATCTCTCCAGCCCCAAGGGACCCATTCTGACTTTGCTTCCTTAGGGCTTGGCACAAAGTTCACACTCCGTAAATGTTAGCTGAAGGAGGAAGACGGGAGGGAGGGAGCTCTCCACTCTCAATTTTCTGCCTCCTCTGGTCTCTGTCCTGTTGTATTTAAATATTACTGTCTACTATTGATATATCTTCTGGTAATGCTGTGGTTAGTCCTAAACAGCTCTTTAATCAAATCACCACACACATACTGGGATTTACTTAATTAACCTAGAACACAATGCTGGGCAACAGTTACTCCATCCTGAACCTCCAAGCCCTCATAGTTTCCTAACATTTAGATTTCCCACATTTTACTTGCTTTTTGTGATATATTAGGTCCGGTTAATTTCCCCACATCTTTCCAAGACCTTTTCTCCTCCTCTCTCTCCCAGCTCTCCCAGCTTCTGTCCTCTCTCCCTTACTCCTCTTCCTCTGCCTCGCACTCCTTCCTCTCCTCTGGCTCCTCTCCCCTCCCTCCTACTCCTACCTGTCCATTGCTCTACATTGTGGCTGGTTGCTTTATTTTGGCATGTTTATACGAGGCTGAGACAGGTGATGCTTAGAATAAGTATCACAATGCAATGTCCAGATTGAAACCTGAGAGTGGGGGAGAGAAATCAGCATTTGAATGAACAAGGGTAAGATGTATACATTCCAAAAGAACATTATACCAACACTGTCCCTTGCTTTGGCTCCTGTGGTCCTCTCCCCTAACCCTGCTGTCTCCTGCTCATAGCTCTGCATTGTCCAGACCACAGCCACTACACCCACTGCCTACCTCCTTGTCTGCCTTCCTGCTTGGACCCAGAAGGCCACTGTGAGGGCTTCAGCACCCACACCCCTGCCACCTGCAAGGAGGGCTGTGTCTGTGACCCTGGCTTTGTGCTGCATGAGGATGTGTGTCTCCTCAGAATTCACTGTGAATGCAGAGACGACCATGGTGCTATCATCCCGGTGAGTGGGCATGGAGAGTGGGGTTGGTGGGAGACAGGAGCTGGTACAATGTGTGAAACATTTTGCTCTATAGATCTCAGTGGAAAATGGTTTACCAACACAACAACATGAGCACCTGTGTTTGAATCTATACCATCAGTGTAAGCCTTGGTGGTGTGTGTGTAACACAGGGCTCCTCCTGGGAGATGGGAAGCAGGGAGCAGATGATTCCTAGAAAAGTGTGTAGATAACAGTGAGATAACAGCACAGAGAGGAGGGAGGGATGAGAGGAAAGGAGACAGGGAGGGAAGCAGAAGGAGAGTCTCAGTGCAAAGTAAAGCTGCAGACCAATGTTCAAGATTGCCCTCTGACCTGCAAACATACATGTGTTTCTATCCCCCATAAACACACAAAACTCCGTGTAAAAAGTGAGATTGAGGGCACGTTTTCATTCCTTCTCTTTCTCTGCACCTGGGAGGCTCCTGTCTGCTCAACTAGTCTTGTAATGTAAATTTTGAGAACATGCCATGGTCCCAGGGCCTCCAGGGGGATTCTAGTCCTGTCTCTACAACTGTTCTGTAGTCCCCAGACCTCAATAATATGTCTTAGGTAATTGCAGTATCTCTCAGCCACACCCCTGGATTCTATTGGACGAATCTGAGGAGGTGCTGTACCTCTGAGCTACACCCTTCAGATTCTATTGGACAGTTTTGCATAGTTGTTCTATTCAGGGCCATAGCCTTTACCATCCTGGGACCACTTATTACTAGTATTCTAGGCAAAGGTTCTACATTAACCTAAGCTCCCAGATCCCAGGGTGTCGACCAGAGGGCTGAACTGTATCACTGAGTAATGGCCTTAGCCTCTTCCTAGAGCATTCTAAGCATGCCTTGAGTTCTATACTCACCTTCCCAAGCACCTCCCCTCCCCCAATACCTTCCTTTTATAGTTGGCTACACGAATTTACATAGACAGACTGGGAGGGCAAGGATAGCGACCTCAGAAAGGAGGCAAGGCTGTCTTTCTCTAGTCTACCCTATACCCCTGCTTCCTTTACCATGCCTTCTGTAGGAAGGAAAGACTTGGATCTCCAGGGGCTGTACACAGAGCTGCACCTGCACAGGAGGTGTTATCCAGTGCCAGGATTTCCAGTGTAATGTAGAGTCTTACTGCAGAGACACTGAGGATGGCCACAGTAACTGCTTCAAAATCAGTAAGGGAGCCATGGGGGAAGGTGGGGAGGGTGTGCTCATGGCTGGAAGGTTGAGAGGCAGGCCCAGAAGGAGCTTAGACCCGTGGGCCTGTGAGATCTGGAAGAAGAGTTACCACAGTGAGAGTGGAGTGTGGGACCCTTGGCTGAGCAGGCTCCCTTCTCACTGTGAGCCCTCAGCTGTCAGTCTCCACATTACCCTGAAAGGACCCTTCTTCCTGTTGAAGGTATAATCTTCAATTCCACATATAATGGTGTGTCTATACATGGGTAGGTGTATGAGTCAGAGCATGGCTGAGCCACAAGAGGACATCAGGTGCCCTTGGGCTGGAGTTGCATGACATTTCTGAGCAGGCCAACTGTAATTTGGGTCCACTGCAAGAGCACAAGTCCTCCAAACCGATGAGCCATCTCTCCAGCCCCAAGTGACCCATTCTTACTTTGCTTCCTTAGGACTTGCCACAGAGTTCACACTCAGTAAATGTTAGCTGAAGGAGGAAGATGGGAGGGAGGGAGCTCTCCACTCTCAATTTTCTGCCTCCTCTGGTCTCTGTGCCCTGGCTCCTGTGGTCCTCTCCCCTAACCCCACTGTCTCTTGTCCTAGTTCTGCATTGTCCAGACCACAGCCACTACACCCACTGCCTACCTCCTTGTCTGCCTTCCTGCTTGGACCCAGAAGGCCACTGTGAAGGCTTCAGCACCCACACCCCTGCCACCTGCAAGGAGGGCTGTGTCTGTGACCCTGGCTTTGTGCTGCATGAGGACGTGTGTCTCCTCAGAATTCACTGTGAATGCAGAGACGCCCATGGTGCTCTCATCCCGGTAAGTGGTCATGGAGAGTGGGATTAATCAGATAGAGAGAGGGAGAGGTCAGTGGTTAAAATATTTCCTTGCGTGTGTGAGGTCTTAGTTTGGAATCTGTACATCCAATGTACGCCTTGGAGGTGTGTGTCTGTCATCCCAGATGCTGTGTAGGAAGTGCAGTTAGTGTAACAAGAGTCACAGCTCCAGTTGTGCGTGCAGTGGTGAAAGAGGAGAGAGAGAGAGAGAGAGAGAGAGAGAGAGAGAGAGAGAGAGAGAGAGAGAGAGAGGATGATGATGATGATGAGCATGGTGGGAGGAAGAGGAAAGAAGAGACTTGCTTCAGTCCACTGTGGACAGTGAGGACAAGCAGTAGATAGTTTTTTCTCCTTCACACAGAGTTTTGCCCCTTGCCTCCCCACAGAGCTTCTTTGAAAGGCATGATTGGTGTCTTTGTTAGCGTTTCTAGTGGTGTGATGACATACTATGCCCCAAAAGCAAGTTGGGGAGGAAAGGGTTTATGTGACTTTCACTTCCAGATCACAGTCCATCACTAGAGGATGTCAGGAAGGAACTCAAGCAGAGTCTGAACCTGAAGGCAGGAGCTGATGCAGAGGTCATGGAGAGTGCTGCTTACTGGCTTGCTCCTCATGACTGGCTCAACCTTTCTTATAGAACCCAGGACCACCAGGGCTGACATCACCCACAATGGCCTGGGCCCTCCTCTGTTGATTACTAATTGAGAAAATTGCCTTGCAGATGGATCTCAACTGATTTCCTCAACTGAGGCTCCTTCCTCCCTGATGACTCTTACTTGTGTTATGTTTACACACACACACACACACACACAAAAGTACCCCTTACAATTGGGGACCAGTTTTTCCTTTCCTGTGCTTCCCCCTGCCTGTCTGTGTGGCTGGCCCTGTATTGTGACGGTTGGTGACATCCTGGAACATGCTAAGCCAGTATCCTACTGCTGACAGACCCTCACACCATGACTGGAGATGTCATCGGGGCCTGTAATGCTGTGATGGACTGCCTGACCCTGGAGGGTGCTGTGCCCAAGTGCTGCTCTTGCGTGTCCCTCCTGGCACCTCGCTCTGATTTTTGGATTCTGGAATTAACTGTTATACAAGTGAACAAGGACAAGTGATTCCTTGGCAATTGCTCTCCTGCTAAGCCTCACTCCAGCCCCTTAGAGGAGCCTTGCAAGTTCTCTACACCTGAACCCTATTCCCAGCCTCTCCCTGGAAGATGCCTGGTGATTTTGTAAGGCAGAGTCATGCCACTAGACTGTCTTAGAAAACTCTAGGCAAATGGTCTACCTTCAAGCCACAACCTTCTTCGCCCTTCCCAAACTCTGGCCACTCATCACTGAGGATTCTAGCCATAGGCTCTGCATCTGAGCTGTCTTCCCCTCTGCCCCACCTCTACCAGTGAGGACAATTCTCTGAAAAAGTCCAGTCATGAACCATGCTTTTGATCCATGTATACAATCTCAGAGAAATCTTTTTTTTTCACCAGGTCTTTTTCCAGCAATGTTGTATTAATGGTGTTAGATTCTTGCAGGCTTCTTTATCCTGGCTAGTTCCCAAATAATAAACACAGGAAGACCATAATTTATTTTATAAGCTTTAAGCACCGGATCTCGGAAGCTATCAACCCTCTAAGCCATTTTACTATATCCTAGCTACACATTTGAAGGTACTTGCAAGTAAGTTGTCCTGTGCGGGCTAGGTTTGCTCCATTGCTCTGTCCTCAGGGTCCCACGCTCATGGTCCATTCTCCCCATGGAGACTTCCTCCTCTTTGGCTTCCTCTATCTCTCCCCATCCCCTTCCCCTGTGATCTCTCTTGGACCCTAAGCTCAGGAACCTCAGCTGTGCCTACCTTTCTTCTGCCCAGCCCAGGCTGTCAGCAGCTTTATTAACTAACCAGGGATAGCTGGGAGCAAAGTCACACAGCATCACTTGTTGTACATGAGAATGTGCTTGTCTGGGGTGTGACCAGATCTTGGGGGGGGCATTAATTAATATTTAAATACATAACACCGGGCAAACCCCCAACAAACCCTTAGTTGGGTTACTCGAGATGTGGAATCTGTTGATAGGGAGGGCAAAGCTCAGCCCTTCAAACAGGAGGTGAGGCTGTTTCCCTCAACCGGTCCCTCTGTCCTGACTCCCTGTATCTCCCTGTGCCTTCTGCAGGTGGGCAAGACCTGGATCTCCAGGGGCTGCACCCAGAGCTGCACCTGCACAGGAGGTGTCATCCAGTGTCACGATTTCCACTGTCCCTTGGAGTCTTACTGCAAAACTATTGAGGACGGCAACAGTAACTGCTTCAAAATCAGTAAGGGAGCCATGGGGCAGGAGGAGGCTATGCCTGTGCTAGAGGGATGAGAGGCAGGGAGAGATGGAGCTTAGTCTCTCAGCCCTCAGAGCTCAGGTTTAGAAAGGGCAGCAGTGAGGAGGGCTTTGGGAGCCTTCGGTGCCGCCGGGGTCCGCGAGTGCCTACATTAATTTGGAAATCCAATCGCCTTTACTTTTCGCTTTCACGTGCATGTGTTAGTGTATGTCTGTAGGTGGGTGTGTCCACATGAGTGCAGCGCACACAGCAGCTAGAAGCTTGGATCACATCCCCTGGAGCTGAAGTCACAGGCGACTGTGAACAGCTCAATCTAGGTGAGATGATCCAGCTCAGCTCCTCTCCAGAGCAAAAGGCACTAACTGCTGAGCTGTCTCTACAGCCTCAAGTGGTCCAGTCTTTCCTTCATTGAAGCTTGGCACAAAGCTCATGATTACTCAATATTTGATGAATAAGTAACAAAACGGGAAAAGTCCACAGTCTCTCTGGATTCTAGGATGGTTTCCATAGCCTCTGCTTGCTTGGGCTCCTGTGGTCCTCTCCCCTAACCCCACTGTCTCCTGCCCATAGCTCTGCAGTGCCCAGACCACAGCCACTACACCCACTGCCTACCTCCTTGTCTGCCTTCCTGCTTGGACCCAGAAGGCCACTGTGAGGGCTTCAGCACCCACGCCCCTGCCACCTGCATAGAGGGCTGTGTCTGTGACCCTGGCTTTGTGCTGCATGAGGATGTGTGTTTCCTCAGAATTCACTGTGAATGCAGGGACGCCCATGGTGCTCTCATCCCGGTGAGTGTGTGTGGAAAATGGGCTTGGTGGGGCTAAAGGAATGACTAACTGGGTAGATTATTTGCTCAGAAAGTTTGAGCACCTGAGGTTTATTATTATTATTATTATTATTATTATTATTATTATTATTCACTTTACATTCTGATCTCAGTCCCCTCCCTCTTCTCCTCCCAGTCTCACTCTCCCACTTTCTTCCTCCTTTTCTCCTCTCCCCTTGTTCTCAGAAAAGGGAGACCCCCATATCAACCCTCCCCAGCATATGAAGTCACATCAGGACTGAGCATATCCTCTTCCACTGAGGCCAGGCAAGGCAGCCCAGCTAGGGGGAAGTGATCCAAAAGCAGGCAATAGAGTCCATGTCAGAGATAGGCCCCCACTCCACTTGCTGGGAAACCTCCATGAGGACCAAGTTGCCCTTCGGTTACATACGTGTAGGGATCTAGGGCCAGTGCACACATTCTCTATGGTTGGTGCTTCGGTCTGTGTGACCCGTATGTGCCGAGGTTAGCTGACTCTGTTAATCTTCTTGTGGAGTGTTTGTCCCCTCTGGGTCCCTCTATCCTTCCCCCAACTCTTCCACAAAGCTCTCTGACCTCTGCCTATTGTTTGGCTGTAGGTCTCAGCAGCTGTTCTGATCTACTGCTCTGTGGAGCCTCTTAGAGGACAGTTATGCTAGTCTCCTGTCTGCGAGCATAGGAGGGCCTGAGTTTTAATTCCCACAACCCATGCAAACCAGGGCTGGAAGCTGTGTCTGATCCCAGGGCTTCTATCAGGAAACAGGAGATGGGGACAGGAGAATTCCTGAACCTTGCAACTAGTTTGGCATGGTATAGGCATATAACAATATCAAAGAGGGAGACAGACAGATGGACTGTGTCTCAATACAAGATGGAATGTGCGGACCAACTCCTGGACTGTGCTCTGCTCACAGAACCTAAATGCATGTGCATGCACACAACAGTCACCTGTGAACACAGAATTTTTTTACAAAGTGGGATTGGGGTCCTTCTCCTTTCTGCTTCTCCCCACCTGAGATCATCCTGCCTGTTTGGCTGACCTTGTGTTTAGATGATTGGTCAGGTCCAGATCCAGGCGGCTGAGCCACACCCCAGCAGGCTTTTACTGGGAATGTCCACCTGGCCCCAACTGTTTCTCCATGCACTCATGACTTCACTGGGGGAGTCTAGGAGGACACTGTAGTGCTAGGCTATAGGCACAACTGCAACTAAAAAAATATTTTTAAGCTCTAGTCTGTAGATGAGGAACCTTCATGGAAGAGGTAGGTGACAGCCCTTTAGTCAGGAAGTTAAGCTGTCTCCTTAGAACTGGTCCTTGGTCTTCAGGTGTTTGCTCTCCCCTTGGCATCTGCAGGCGGGCAAGACCTGGATCTCCAGGGGCTGTACCCAGAGCTGCACCTGCACAGGAGGTGTCATCCACTGTCAGGATTTCCACTGTCCCTTGGAGTCTGACTGCAGAGACACTGAGGATGGCCACAGTAACTGCTTCAAAATCAGTAAGGGAGCCATGGGGGAAGTGGAGAGGGTGTGCTCATGGGTGGAAGGTTGAGAGGCAGGCCCAGAAGGAGCTTAGACCACTGGGCCTGTGAGATCTGGGAGAAGAGGTACCACAGTGAGAGTGGAGTGTGGGATCCTTGGCCTGGCAGGCTCCCTTCTCACTGTGAGCCCTCAGCTGTCAGTCTCCACATTACCCTGGAAGGACCCTTCTTCCTGTTGAAGATGTAATCTTCAATTCCACATATACTGGTGTGTCTGTACAGGGGTAGGTGCACCTGAGTCAGGGCATGGCTGAGCCACAAGAGGACATCAGGTGCCCTTGGGCTGGAGTTACATGACATTTCTGAGCAGATCAAATGTAACTTGGGTCCACCGCAAGAGCACAAGTCCTCCAAACCGATGAGCCATCTCTCCAGCCCCAAGTGACCCATTCTGACTTTGCTTCCTTAGGGCTTGGCACAAAGTTCACACTCAGTAAATGTTAGCTGAAGGAGGAAGACGGGAGGGAGGGAGCTCTCCACTCTCAGCTTTCAGCCTTCTCTGGTCTCTGTCCCTTGCTTTGGCTCCTGTGGTCCTCTCCCCTAACCCCACTGTCTCCTGTCCTAGCTCTGCAGTGCCCAGCCCACAGCCACTACACCCACTGCCTACCTCCTTGTCTGCCTTCCTGCTTGGACCCAGAAGGCCACTGTGAGGGCTTCAGCACCCACGCCCCTGCCACCTGCAAGGAGGGCTGTGTCTGTGAACCTGGCTACTTGTTGAATCATGAGAAGTGTGTACTCCGTATTCAATGTGGTTGCACAGATGCCCATGGTGGCCTCATTCCCGTGAGTGGGTGTGGGAAGTGGGATTGAGGGCAGGGCTGGGGAAATGGCTCACTGGGTAGAATGTTTGCCTTGCAAGTGTGAGGACCTGAGTTTGACTCTCTAGGTCCTGTGTAAGCTGGACATAGTAGCTTCTAGCTTCTACAGGAGTCAGGAGAATTGCCAGAGACTGGTAGGCTGTCTAGTCTTGTGTTGGACAGAGACAGACACTCTCAATACAAGGCAGGCTCTGTCTGGCCTTCATGCATACATGCACAAACACTCCCACACACAGGGACACACATGAAAAGACATGTGCTAAGATTTCAAATAAAAGTGGAATGCCACTTCTTACCTCAGCTTCTGTTAACCTGGGATGTGCCTGTATTTTTGTTTGTTTTGTTTTGTTTCTGGTTTGGGGACAGGGTCTCTCTACATAGCCCTAACTGTTGTGGAACTCACTATGTAGTCAGAGCAGACTGGTCTTGAACTCACAGAGCTCTGTCCGACTTCATCTCTCAGATCTAGCATTGAAGGCTCCCACATTGGAAACGCCTGTCTTCAGGACTGACCCTGGAGTGTGAGGTGTTCTAGTGCAGAACAGAGGGCTCTCACTGAGCCATTTCCCCACAGCCCGTCAGTGAGAGCCCAGGGTGCAGGAAGGTGTCACCTTCCAGGATGTGCCTGCAGCTCCTAAGGCAATTATTTCTTCAAATATTTTCTGCCCACAGTTTTTTAACTTTTTTATTGATTCTTTGTGAGTTTTACATCATGCATCCCCAACCCCATCATCTTCCTGTGCCTCCATCTCCACCCTCAAAACCATCTCACTAGATGAAAATAAAAACAAACATAAAAAATAAACAAGACAAAACAAAGCAGAGAAAACATCTTGTCGTGGAAGCTGCCGTGTGTCACTGTGTGTGTGTGTCCCGCAGTACCCCCTCTGTGCCCACCCCTGCAAACGTTCAGTGCAGTGAGCCATTGCTCCGATTCGAGGCCTCTGGCTGCTGCACTGTCACACTGGATCCTCGTGGGACTCCTCCCAGTTATCCTGTTGTAGCCCTGTGTCACGGAGATCCTGCATCTTTGGACCTGCAGGACCACCCTGGCACACAGCTGAGGTAGATTCTGGGCCAGAACCTCCAGACAGTGAGGATGAACCTACATGCCCTGGAACAGTGCTGTCTGCTCAGAGCTGGCTTCTTTCTCCTGCCCTCCCTCTTCCCATGGCTTCTTTAGGCGGGCAAGACCTGGGTCTCCACGGGCTGCTCAGAGAGCTGTAATTGCATGGGAGGCCTCATCCACTGCAGAGGCTTCCAGTGCCCACCAGGGACACATTGCAAGGACAGCCACGATGGCAGCAGCTCCTGTGTCAAAATCAGTATGGGGGCCAGGGGAAGCGGGAGGGTGTGTTCCTGAGGCCAGGGGAAGGGGGAGGGTGTGCTCATGGCTTGAGGGATGAGAGGCTGGCCCAGAAGGAGCTTAGCCCCTGGGCTCAGGGGTCAGAGGCACCACATTGGGGAGAGGTTCTGTGCACCTTTGGCTAAGACCTTTCTCAGGGCTGGTCTCCCAAGGCTTACTCTTCCCCATTCAGCTGGGAGATCCATTCTTAATTCCTAAGGGCTTGGCACACATCCCATGCTTAGTAAATATTTTTAATATTAACAACAATGGGGGAAACCTGAAGCTCTGTGGGTCATCTCTCTGACTTCATTGGGTCCCAACCAGTAACCCCAATCTTGATCCACTCCACAGCTCTGCAGTGTCCTGCCCACAGCCGCTACACAAACTGCCTCCCCCCGTGCCCACCTTCCTGTGCCGATCTGGATGGCCATTGTGAGGGCACCCTCACCAAAGTCTCTGCTGTCTGCAAGGAGGGCTGTCTCTGTCAACCTGGCTATGTGGTGGATCGCGAGAAGTGTGTGCTCCAAATGCATTGTGACTGCAAAGACTCCCATGGAAACATCATCCTGGTGAGCCGCGTGGGAGTGAGAGTGGGGCTGTTAGGCAGTGGAGCAGTGGTTCTCTTGTGCAAGTGTGATGACCCAAGTTTGAATCCCTACAACCCACTATTGAGGGGCACAGTTGCCCATATCCGCAGTCCCATCATTCCACCAAAAATGATGGGCAGAGAAACCTCAGAAACCAACATCTGAGATTGTCCTTTGACCTGTATGGGTATGTGGGCTAGCACTCACACACATGAATACACCACACACACAGACACACACACGCACATACACACGCACGCACGCATGCACATACACATATCAAACAATCCATACAATGCTTTATTTTGTGTGTCTGAGTGTCCGAATACACATACAAGTGTGTGTATCACTTGGGAAGCTGGTGCCCACAGAAGCCAGAAGAGGGCACTGGACCCACTGCTGGAGTTACAGGAACTGTAATCTGCTGTGTGTGTGCTGGGACTTGAACCTTGCTTTCAGACAAGGCAGCAAGTGCTCTTAACAGCTAAGCCATCTTTGTAGTCTTATAAAACATTTTTAAAAGTTGAATCGTGAGCTGCTTTCTCCTCCTGTCTCTGTGTCTGGTTTGAATTTGAATGTTGGTGAGGTTCTGGCACAGGTTAGGCATGTGCTCTACCGCTGAGCCACACCCCAGCCCCTCACTGGGGGATTCTAGGTAGGTGAGTTGTATGATTGCAATATTCTCAGATGTTCCTACTAAGGATTTAAGATCATGAGCTTTTAAAAAAGAACTTTTATTTTTTCCATTTTTTGTTTTTGTCAAAGAGGCTCTCTGCCTCCTTGTGCTGACCTAGGCCTAGTCCTGGAAGCTTCTAGCCTTCATACAGTGTAACCCAGGCCTAGAATGTTTTCAGCCTCTGAGACTTACTACTGAATAATCTCACCCTTTCTTGTTCTTTCTGAGCTCAGGGCTGGCTGGTTCAACTCAGCAGTTCTGGATCACACTCCTCTCCCAGCTGACTGATTCAATCTGGCTTCTCTCTCCGGTTCATTAGGTCTTCACCTGCGTGTTCTCTCTCTCTCTCTCTCTCTCTCTCTCTCAGCCTCTCTCTGTTACTGTCCTGGTAAAACTGCCTCCTCCTCTCTCATTACCCCTTTTCTCTCCTCATGAAAGTTGGTGTATCTTATTCTGTCAGATCTTTCTGTGATTCATCACTGTTTCTGTCACTCAAACAGACATCACTTTCAAACATGACTGCTTCCTTATACAAACTAACTTTACCTTCACTGTCTGGGGTTAAAGGTGTGTGACACTTTGCCTGGACCTAAGCTTTTCTTTACCTGAAACTTGCTCTGTACCAGGCTGGCCGTGAACTCAGATCTCTTGCCTCTGTCTCCTGGATTAAGGGCGTGTCTGTATTCCAGCCGGATCACATGGACCTAGAAGGTCTTTGGACATGATCTCCTGCCAGAGCAGCCATGTTCTGAATGAACATTCCTCTCCAGGAGCTGTTGACACACACAGGAGCCCCTTCCCCTCACAGAATTCTCTTTTCAGATACTTTCCACCTGTGGTTGGGTGAGAACCTGTGGATGGGTAGGTGGACAAACAGAAGCTGTTCAGATAGGAGGCGAGACTGTACCCTAGGCCTCTGCCCTCACTCTCCATTTCCCTGGCTTCTGTAGGCTGGCAAGACCTGGCTCTCCAGCGCCTGCACGCAGAGCTGCACCTGCATGGGAGGCATTGTCCAGTGTCGCGCCTTCAGCTGCCCCCCAGGGACTCATTGCGAGAATGGCCACGATGGCAACAGTCACTGTGGCAAAACCAGTAAGAGAGCAAGGGGGAAGGTGGGGAGGGTGTGCTCTCGGCCAAGACGATGAGAGGCGGGCCAGGGGGAGCTGAGTCCCCCCCCCCGTCCCCAGCTTTGGAGGTTGGGGATAAGAAATACTACAATACAGAGGAATTTGGGGGCCCACTCTGGGCTGTGTCCCTTTTCAGTACTGGTCTCTCAACGTTAGGTTCTCACACTGGGAGATACATTCTTTTGTTCTCTCGCTGGGACTGGCATCCTGCCCCTGCTCAGTAAATGGTCCGTTGCTGAACAACTAACAAAAGGAAAACCAACAACAACAAGAAAAAACAAAACAAAACAAAACAGAAAACACAAGTTGTGTTGGTCATTCATCCCAGATTGCTTTCTGCGGCCTCTGTGTGGGTGGCCCTCTCTGCTAACCTGCCTCCTCTGCCCCATAGCTGTGCAGTGCCCAGCCCACAGCCTCTACACCAGCTGCCTCCCCTCCTGCCCACCCTCCTGCTTGGACCCAGAAGGCCTCTGTAGGGGCAGAAGCTCAATGCCCACCTCCACCTGCCAGGAGGGCTGCATCTGTCGCTCTGGCTACGTGTTGGATGGTGATGAGTGTGTGCTCAGAGTTCTGTGTGGCTGCCGAGACTCCCACGGCGCTCTTATCCCGGTGAGTGTGAGCAAAGCTGGTGAGCCGATTCCGTGTAAGTGTGAGTACCTGCCTGGAGTCTCCACATTTCAGCCAAGTGTTTGCAGGAGGCCTTTGTGTCATCCTAGGGTTTCTGTGGGAAATGGGAGAATCCCAGAAAGTTAGGGCTTGCTAGTCTGCTGTTGTCTAAATATCTGAATATGAGGTGAAAGGTGGGTACCAACACCCCAGATTTGTTTTGTCCTGTGACTGCCACATATATGTCTGCCATGATTACATACAGAACACAGAGAGAGAAATATTAGATTTTGTTTTTTGTTTTTTATAATACCGTGCCTGGAACATGGTCCAGTAGATTAAAAGGTGCTTACCTAAAGGCCAGTCCCATTTCTGGGGTCTGTGCGGTGTAAGGAGAGGACTGACTCCAACAAGTTGTCCTCTGACCTCCACATGTGTGCCATGCACATGTATGTACACACACAAGGGAAAAAACATAATAAAAAACTTCTCCATGTAAGATTGGCAGCCATTTCTCCTTCCCTCTGCTGTTGCCCACCTGGGATTCTCCTGTCTGTAAAGCTGGCTTGGTCCAGCCTAGGCAAGAGCTCTATCATCTAACTACACGTGTTTACCACCTGGGGATTCAAGGCAAGTACTAGGCAGCCATAGCTCTACCTTGGAGCCACAACCCTCATTAAGGACTCTAGGCAGAGGCTCTACCACTGAGCCACACCCCAGCCCCTCCCTGGGGGATTCTAGGCAGGGGCTCTATCACTGAGCTGTACCCTTACTATAGATGCAATTTTTTTTCATATATTTTCCTCCAGTAGTTGGTTGACTGATAGATTTGGGAAGCCTTTCTCTTTAGAATTGCTACCTCTGTCCTCACTTCTTTTCTCTTCCCGTGGCTTCTGCAGGCCGGAAAGACCTGGCTCTCTATCGGCTGCACCCAGAGCTGCAGCTGCGTGGATGGGGCGGTCCACTGCCAGGACTTCCAGTGCCCCTTGGGGTCACACTGCCAGCACAGTGAGGACGGCAGCAGTAGCTGTGCCTCCGACAGTAAGGGAGCCAGGGGGAGTGGGCTGGGTGCCCTGGGTCTAAGAGGGGCGATCAGAAGTGCCGCCAGTGGGAGCCCGAGGCGAGGGCTGAGGCCCTTTTCCCTGTTCACACTGTTGACAGAGCTGGAGAAATGCACCGTCTTTGGGGACCCTTATTACCACACATTCGATGGCTTCTCCTACCACTTTCTGGGCCGCATGAGCTACTATCTCGTAAAGACGGTAGAGGAGCTCCCACACGGGGTTGAGCCCCTGGTCATAGAGGGGCGCAATAAAGTCTCCCTGAAAGGGAACCCAACCCTGCACGAAGTCATCGCCAATGTCTATGGCTACAAGATCCAGCTCCAGGAAGACCTGGTGGTGCTGGTAAGTCAGAGGCTGGACCAGGCCTGAAGGGACTGGGGAGGCAGCCATCGGCCAACTGGATCTGGCAAAACCCCCGTGGCCCCTGGTCAGGAAGTGAGAGTTGGAGAAAAGGGCCCAAGGCTGGGAGGGGAGGGAGAGAGGAGTGTTGGGGGTGCTGCCCAAGTTCTAGTGAAGCTGAAGCATGTACAGTAATTGAGTCTATGTGAGTCTGTGCCACGTGTGCGAGTACCCATAGTTTCGAGCAGCCAGCCAGGGTGCTGGGAGCAGAATGCGGGTCCTGTGTGAGAGCAGCATTGTTCATGTGTGTGAATGGGTACAGTGCTGCGGTGCCAGTGTGGACTCAGTTCTCTCCTTCCACCGTGTGGGTCCTGGAAGTCAAACCCAGGTCCCGTGGATTAGCGGCAGGTGCCTCTACCCACGGAGCCGTCCCCCTGAGGGGAGTGGAAGGGGGTGCTAGCTTGAAGAGAACTGGGCACAGCCAGGCCAGGCCAGAGCTGCAGAGGGCATGCCCGCCCCTCGAACGCTCTGCAGCTCCATCTTCCTTTCAAGGTCAACAATCAAAAGGTGGCAGTCCCCTACAGTGCGAACCACAGTCTGCAGGTCATCCTGAGGGCTCAGCGGCTGCTCCTCATCACGGACTTCCAGATGGTGGTGGACTTTGATGGGAAGCATAGTGCAGGTGACAGACAGGGGCACAGACAGCAAAGGATGTGGGTGCAGCCCACACCTGTAACCCTGCCCCTCGGCCCAGAGTCAGGAGGGCCTTCCAGGGCAGCCAAGGCAAACCCAACCACCCCCCAACAGGACAGTGCAGGGTCTTGTGGGGCACACCTGTGATCCTAGCAGTTAGGAGGTAGATGGAGAAGGATGAGGAGCTTGAGGCTAGCCTTAGCTCCATAGCCGGTTAGAGTACTTCTTGGGCTATATCATCAGCTATCTCAAAAATGAGAACAAAAACCAACCAACCAAAACAGAACAAACAAAACCCAACAGCAACAAAAAGAAAACACAGACAGCAACAATAAAATCAATCGCCACAGCAACTAGAAGGCCCATTTCTGGGATGGAAGATGGGAAAGCACAGCTCAGACAGGTCAAGGAAAGATGAGTTACACATGGGAAGAGAGCCTAGCTTGAGGGGAGATTGTGGTGGGCAGGACAGAGTTGCGCTCACTGAGGGATGCCTCCTCCTTCTTGCAGTGATCTCCTTGCCCACCACGTACCATGGGCTGATAAGGGGCCTGTGTGGAAACTATGATGGAAGCGAAAGCAACGATTTCATGCTGCCCAGTGGAATGCTCACCTCAGACATCAATGTCTTTGGCAACAGTTGGGAGGTGAAGGTGGTGAATGCCCTCTTCCGCTTCCCAAGGTGAGGGCTGGGGATTAGGGAAATTAGCAAGAGTCTCTTTCCTTGGAGGTGTAGAAGATTGAACCTAGGACCTCATGCATGCAACCACTGAGCCACACCATTACCCACTGATGGGAATTAAAGTCAAGTACTCTTATCACTGAGCCACACCCCAACCCCTCACTGGGGGATTCTAGGCAGGGGCTCTACCACTGAGCCACACCCCAACCCCTCACTGGTGGATTCTGGGCAGGGGCTCTACCACTGAGCCACACCCCAGCCCCTCACTGGGGGATTCTAGGCAGGGGCTCTACCACTGAGCCACACCCAGCCCCTCACTGGGGGATTCTAGGCAGGGGCTCTACCACTGAGCACACCCCAGCCCCTCACTGGGGGATTCTAGGCAGGTGCCCTCCCTCTGAGCTGGCTGTCTCCTAGCCAGCAAGTCTCTTTTTTTCCCTCTCTCTGGTCACAGCGGCACCCTTGTCCTTCCCCTCACCTTTCTCTAGACTTGTTTCTCCCTCCTTAGCCTCACACAGCTCCTTGCCATCCCTACCTCAGGGCCCTACCAGAAGAAGAGGGAGGAAAGGAAGAGCCTACCCTTCTGCCATCAGAATGCAGCCCGGAGCAAACTGCGGTCATTAGCAGCACCCAGGCCTGTAGGGTGCTGGTAGACCCCCAGGGCCCCTTTGCTGTCTGTCACCAGATGGTGGCTCCGGAGCCCTTTGAGCAGTGAGTCGCAGGCTCCCTACTGAGAACGTTCCAGATCCCTGCTGTGCTTTTCCTCTCTGATCCCTCTAACTCTGCTGGCATGGTTCTTTTCCCATGTGACCTCATTTCCTCTCCACCCCCTTCATGCGGTCTGCTGTCTTTCTGCAAGCAAATGCCTTACCCCCGACTTTCTGTGAGGGGTTCTGGGGGACCACTTCTCTTAACATATTTTATTCTGTATTTATTTGGGCATCATGTAGCCTAGGATAATATATATCTAAGGATGACTTTGAGTTTCTGATCCTTCTGCCTCTACCTCCCAAGTGCTGGGATTATAGTCATGCACCACCATACCTTCTTCATGTGTTACAGGAGACAGAACCCAGGGATTCACGCATAGTGAGCAAGGCTTTTTCCCCCTGGATTTTATCTGTCTGTCGGTCTATCCATCCATCCATTTGTCTATCTACATATCTATCTATCTATCTGTCATCATGTACTTGTTTATTTAGAGGGATTTGTGAGGGGTGGCTGTGCACGTTTGTTTAGTTACACACCATAACACACGGACATCAACCTGAGATCAACTCCAAGTGCCCCTCAGGAGCCGCCCACCTTGGTTTTTACCTTTTCCTTTCTTTCCGTTCATGTGAGTGTGGATGTGGGTATGGGGGGAAGCTCCCTAATTTTTTTATTAGGCTGTAGGAGAGTGAGCCCCATTGATCTTTCTGTCTTCACTCCACCAACAGAGCGGGGATTACAGGCATATGTGGGGATTCGAACTCAGATCCTCATACCTGAACAGCAAGGGCTTTTCCAGTGAGCACCTTCCAGCTTCCACCTTGTTCTCTGAGATAAGGTTTCTAACTCGACCCCAAGGCTTACCGATTAGGCTAAGCTGGCTGGCCAGTGGGCCCCAGGGACTGTCCTGTCTCCTCTTCCCGTCCCTGAGACTGCGGAGGCAGCACACAGCCTGCCTGCTCTAGCATGGAGATGGGCCATCAAGCTGGTCTCTCTTCCTGAAGGCAAGCGCAAGCCAGCTGAGCCTCGGCCTCACCCTGAGCCCCTTCCCGCAAGGCTGGGCTCTCTGCCTGCCCTCTCTCACGGCATGTCTCCCCGTCCCTTCCCCTGCCCCCCGCCCCAGGCACTGTCTGTCTGAAATGTGCATTGGCTGGAAGACAGAGGAGGAGGAAGAACTCCGATGCCAGGTCCTCAGTGGATACGCCATCATCTGCCAGGAGGCAGGTGCCAACATGACTGGTTGGCGGGACCAGACACACTGTGGTGAGGCTCTGCCCCGCCCAGCAGCTGGTCTGACTCCTCAGCCACCCTGCCCCCGCTCGGTTCTGCTGCCCCCTCAATGGCTTCCGGACTCCATTCTTCCATCCCCAAGTTCAAGGCTGACCCCATCTCCTGCCACTCCCCCGCTATCCAGTCCCACCCCTCCCCCTGCCCTTACTTGTTGCCGTGTTCCTCTTCCTTTCATTTCTTTGCTTGTGTGTGTGTTTGCGTGCAAGCATGCATATGTGTGGAGGCCAGGAAACAGGGCAGTTACATGGTTATTGTGTGTGAGTGTGTGTGTGTGTTTGTGCACAGGTTCCACAGCACACAGGAGGAAGTTTGGTTCTCTCCTCCACAATGTGGGAGGGACCCAGGGCAGTCACTTCAACCACTGAGTCTCACTAACCCTACCTTGTTCTTTTAGGCAGGGTCTCTCATGGCCCAGGGCTGATGGCTGCCTTCAGGTCTTCACCTCCTCTGCTAGGAGCTGAGCCCAGGCCCTTGGGCAAGGGCAGCAGCACCTTTGCTGGCTCCACTTTCCCCTGGCATCCTGTGTGTTTGGGCTGGTTTTTCTGCACGTTTTTATTTGATGTGTACGCACGAGTACTTTGCCTGTGTGCATGCCATGCATGGTGCAGCCTGGTGCCCAGAAGGCAGAAGAGGGCATCAGATCCCCCAGAACTGAGCTACAGATGGTTGTGAACTGCCATGTGGGTGCTGGCAACAGAACCAGGACCCTCTGCAAGCACCCTCCACTGCTAGGCCGGCTCTCCAGCCCCTGTGTTTGGTGGGGTTTGTTTGTTTGTTGTTTGTTTTTGGGAGACAAGGTTTCTCTGTGTAGCCTGGCTGTGCTGGACTTTGTAGACCAGGCTGGCCTTGAACTCATAGAGATCTATCTGCCTCTGCTGGGATTACAGGGGTGTGCCACCACGCCCAGCTCTGTTTTTGACTTTTTGAGACAGAGTCTCACTTTGTAGCCCATGCTGGCCTCCAACTCACATCCTTTTGCCTCAGCTCTTGAACGCTGGCATCACTGGCTCTGCTCCTGGGCCCACCACACTGTCTGTCTGCTTTCGTCATGTGTCTTGTGTCCAGACAAGACTCTTCAAGCAGAACTGGCTGCTGAATGCCCTCACACCCCTCTTTCTTCTCGGCAACTAGTCCCTGTTTCTGTGTGGCTCCTAACTGTGCTTCTGTCCCCTCAGTCATGGCATGTCCTGCCAATACTGTGTATCAGCGTTGCATGACGCCCTGCCCAGCATCCTGCGCCAAATTTGTGACCCCCAAGGTCTGTGAAGGCCCCTGCGTGGAAGGCTGTGCCAGCCTCCCTGGCTACATTTACAGTGACACCCAGAGCCTCCCCGTGACCCACTGCGGCTGCACCACCAATGGCATCTATTACAAGGTCCGGCCGGCACAGAGGCCAGGGAGGCCAGGCAGACAGCATGGGCTCTAGGATGAGCCTAGGCCGTCTCCTGTCTGCACCTCCTCTTTTCCAGCTGGGGGACAGCTTTGTGACTGCCAACTGCACCCAGCACTGCACCTGTGCAAGCCAAGGGGTCGTGCTGTGTGAGCCCTATGGCTGCCGAGCCGGAGAGTCCTGCACGGTGGCCAACTTCACTCGAGGCTGCTTCCGAGGTGAACCTGTTCCTCTTGCTCTAAAGCCAGGGCTATCCCCCCGCCCCCAGGCCGGTCCTCTGCCTTGGTGGGGCTCCTGCTAGGCCCCGGGAAGTCTGCCCCTTCCCTTGCAGGGAGGGGTGAAGGAAGAGACCCTTTCACCAAGTGTTTCCTCCTGCTGTGCTAGTCCTGACCTGGTGGAAAGCATGACACCCCACTTTATGAGCAATGAAAATGGGGTTAGAACCAGGCACGGTAGCACACACCGTTTACCCCAACTCTCATGAGGCAGGGGTTGGTGGGTCTCTGTGAGCAGGAGGCTAGCCTGGTCTACACTACACAGTGAGACCTTCTCTCTCTCTCTCTCAAAAGAAAGGGAGAGAGTGTCAGGGCCGGAAAGACAGATTGTGAAGCGCTTCCTAGGAGCTGACTTGGATCTCTAAAGCTGAGTGTGGTTGGAGGGACGGCTCAGTGGTTAGGTGCACTTGCTGCTCTCACAGAGGACCCAGGTGCAGTTCCCAGCACCCACATGGCAGCTCCCAACTGCCTGTAACCCCATTTCTGGCCTCTGAGGGCACCAGTCACACGTGGAAAACACACACACACACACACACACACACACACAGGAAATGGATCTCTGGGGCTTGCTGGCTCTCAGCCAAGACTAATCAGTGATCTCTGAGGCTGTGAGAGACCTGACTCTAAAAAGGACAAAGGTGGTGGACTGAGGAATGACCCCAGACGCCGGCCTCTGGGCCACTCCAGAAGGAAGGAAGAAAATGAGGCTCCGGAAGGGTACACAAGCTCTCTAGACACCAGGGAGCAGGGCTGGGGCTTGCAGAGTGGACCCCGGGGCAGGCCCGTGGCTGCTGCCCTCCCGGGACCCACTCGTCCCCTCCACCCTTGCAGACAGCCCGTGTCTACACAACCCATGTCACAATGACGGCCGGTGTGAGGAGCGGGGGGCCACCTTCATCTGCCACTGTGACCTCGGCTACGGAGGACGGCTCTGCACCGAGCCTCGAGATGTCCCCACCAGAAAGAAGCTAGGTAACCACTGCACCCCAGGCCTGGGCCCCCCGGCCACCTCCACACAATCACGGCTCCCGATGTCCATACACACTGTAACATCTACATCACAGATATGTGATGGGGTGATACTGAGAGGCTAACATACGATAGTACTATCATAAGATACTGCACATTAAAGTAGGTGATGTCAGACAATATTGTGCATCATATACTATATGTGATATATGACATATGCAATTACATGTCAAATGGTTTATGGTTATATGTAAATATTTGGGTAGCTGTATATACTTTATTGATGTTACATGTAAATGTATATAGGTAATCATGCTAATATGCTATATATTTTAGATAACATCAGCTATACACCATTCATTATATAATATGTCCCATGTAATACTGTCTTTTATGTATGTATTGATTTGTTGTGGGGTGAATGTGTGGAGGTCAGAGGTCATCTCTTTCCCTCTGCTGTATGAAACCCTGAATCCAGCTGAGGTCTCTCGCCTGGTGTGGGCACCTTAACTGCCCGGCTGATGTTCAGGCTCAGTGCCATAGGCCTGTGGTCCTAGTGTGCTGAAGGTGAAGACAAGAAGGTCAGGAATTCAAGGCCATCCTCAGCTATAGTGAGCTGGAGGTCAGCCTGGCTATGTGAAGTGCCTAAGATCACGTTATGGAGCAATGTAATCTCACGTATGAAGTGTGACAGGCCTTGTCGCTGTGTCTCAGCAGACAGCGGTCTTAATGTTCTTTTGCTCGTCTCCTGGTAGAACACTCTGGAATCTTCCCTCTGAACCCTAGCACTCCTTTTGTGGTGTGTTTGTGTGTGTGTGTGCCAGAGGAACCCCTCTGGTGGTATTCTTGAGGCACAATTCTTTTTTTTTTTTTTTTGAGACAGGGACTCTCACTGGATTGGAACTGGCCACAGAAGTAGGGGGGTAACTAGTGAACCTCAAATCTGTCTGTCTCTTTCCCAGCACTGGGACTACAAGTGCACACCCAGATCTCCATGTGGGTTCTGGGGACCCAACTCAGGTCCTTGTTCTCTGAAGACAAGCTCATTCACAACCGAGCTTCCTCCCCTTCTTGCCTATTTGCTTGTTTCTATTCATTTGTTTGCAGCATGATGTCATGTAGCCCAGGCTGGCATTAAACACCTTTTGATTCTGCTGCTTCCACCCTCCTATACTCTATAATTATTAGTGTGCACCTTCACACCTGACCCAACTCCCACCCTTCACCCTCACCGCACCGCACCCCTCACCCCGCACCCTCACCCCTGATTGCCTCACTCCTCTTTTCCCTACCCCAGATAAGAATTGTGTTGTGCCCTGGGCCATCATTTTTCCAAGTCTCTGCTTGGGAAGGCACAGTCTAGTTAGCACATACGTGTCAGAATTCCCCCAAGAGCTTCAGGTTTGAGAACCTTCTGCTTCCCTGTCAAGCTTGTAGGTTGTTTCTGGGGCTGAGATGTTGACAGAGGGTTGGAGTCTGGGGCTCAGCTGATCACCTAGATCACACAGATTCCTGGGTTCAATGCCCAGTAGGCACAAACTAGGTGTGACAGTGCAGGTCTGTAATCAGCACTGCAGGAGGGTGAGGCCAGCCTGGTTACACAGATTGTGCCACAGAAAAGAGGGGTGACGGTGAGGTGGGAGTGAGCTCAGGCCTGTCTGCTGGGTGTGCCCAGGCTCTGTACACCTCTCAGAGGCTGAGGAGAGGTCTGGGTGGCCCCTGCCTGTCCAGTCATGACTGGAGATGGGGGGGCCTCGTGAGGGAGGGCTAGACCAGGAGATTTAGGACAAGACACTTATGCTGATGGCTGAAGGCCAAGAGGATGTGCTCTTGCCCATACCCTCCGTCTCCCCTGTGCCTAGCACTGTTGTGTATGGGGATGCACATGCTCAGACACAGTGCCCACATGGAGGCCAGAGCTCAACCTTGGATGCAGTGTTGGCATGTCTCATTTAAGACGGGCTCCCAGGCCTGACAAGACGGCTCAGCCAGTAAAGCCTGAACCTGATCCGAGGGTCATGTGGCAGGAGAGAGCTAAGTCCTGCTTCCCTCTGACCTCCTCAGGGCCATGTGCCCACACACATGTACACGCACACGGTCTCACTGGCCTGAAACTTGACCAGCAAGTCAAGATCCGCTGGTCTTCACCTGGCATCTGCTGCTCGAGACTGCTGCTGGCCCCCGGCCACACCACTGTCTCCCTTCTGCACACAGAACGGGCGAGCCTGGCGAGCTTGGTGGCCATCCTGCCGGGAGTGCTGGTGATGGTGCTGGCGCCGGCCTTACTGCCCCGAGTGTATGTTCACATGACGCTGAGAAGGACCTCGAGGAGGAGGTGGAGAGGGTGAGCCGGGGCGGGGCAGCCTGGAGGAGGGTGAGCCGGGGCAAGAGCAGCCAGCAGGGGCCTGAGCTCTTCCCACCTCTAGGGAGAAGCTGTGGAGCCGGCTGGGCCTGAGGCTGGAGGACACAGGTGAGTGCCAGCCCCGAGAGTGGGGAGCTGGGGGGTGCAGCTCCTGGCAGGACGGAGTCCTCCAGTGGGCATTCTTGCTCTCTCCCCAGACGTTCCGGAACCCGCCCTCAAAGCCCCGGACTGCTGAGCAAACACATAAACATAGTTTATTTTTTTAAATGCTTTTAATCCTACAATTGTGTGTGTGTGAGAGACAGAGAGAGGGAGGGCATGCGCCTGCTGCTTGCATGTCTGAAGGCCAGGAGACAGTTTTTCTTCTGTTACTTTGTGGGTCATCAGGCTGCACAGCCAGCACCTCCTCCCTGAGAGTCCTCCCCGGCCCGTGTGCCGCCATTTCAGAAGCAATCCTGTGACTGCGGAGGCAGCTGGCCTGTGTGTGTGTGTGTGTGTGTACCTGAGCAGGGGCAGGGCCCCCGGGAGAGAACTCACTGGAAGCCGCAGGCAGGCGGCCCAGCGTGCCAGTGCACCAGCCACGGAAGACACAGGGCAGGGAGGGAAGCCCCAGAGCCCTGCACAACAGAAGGACACACACACAGGAGGACACACACACTGAAGGACACACACACACTGAAGGACACACACGCTGAAGGACACACACACACTGAAGGACACACACACAGGACACACACACACTGAAGGACACACACACGCTGAAGGACACACACATAGGACACACACACACTGAAGGACACACACACAGGACACACACACTGAAGGACACACACACAGGACACACACACACTGAAGGACACACACACAGGACACACACGCTGAAGGACACACACATAGGACACACACACACTGAAGGACACACACACAGGACACACACACACTGAAGGACACACACACTGAAGGACACACACACACAGGCTGCGACTGCCGGGTGGCGCCCAGGGTGCCCCACGCGCCCGGCTGTGGTTCCACCTGAGCGGTCTCTCCGGGTCCAACTGTGCATCTCCTTTACCCCATTAAAAAAGTGTACATATGTGTGTGCACGTACGCAGGTGTGTAGAGGTGTGAGCCATTCCTGAGACATGAACACACACCTGCTCAGCGCACACAGGCAGCCAGCACCAAGGCCTGTGAGCTCAGCGTGTGCGAGTCACCTGCAGGCGTGTGGCCGCCTACTGCGGCAGTGACCAGCCGTGGCGGGGGTGAGTGTCCTCAGCCGTCCTCACTGCTCCTGTGCGGGTCAGGTCAGCTCCAGGGCCGCCCTGCACTGCTTACTCCTGACTTAGAGCCCGAGCCAGAACCTCGCTTTACCTACCGCATGTGCATGACACAATGTCTGCCACAGCCACGCAGAAGCTGAAGGGGGCTGGGCGTGGATGCGGGGGGATGGGGGGGCCGAGGCAGCGGTCCCTGAGCTCGAGGCCAGCCTGGTGTACAGAGTCCAGGACAGCCAGGGCCACACGGAGAGACCTGTCTAGAGAGGAAACACACACCACACACACACACCCCAAACACCACACACACACCGCACACCACACACTGCACATACAGCACACACTGCACACCACACACACCGCACACACACACAGCCAGAAGGCACGGGACTGCCTGGAGCTGGCATCGCTGGCAGCTGTGCAGCAGTCGGTGTGGGAGCTGGAAGCTCAGGCCTTGGAGAGCAGCCGGCGACCGCAGAGCCGTCTCTCCAGCCGGCATCCTGGGCGGATGCCCGGGGAGGACACTGCACGCTCACGTGAACACCTCTGCCCCCGGGGCCCCACCTTTTGTTTGACACAGGCTCTCTAGACTTGGACCGGAGCTAGGCCAGCTTCGTCTCCCTGCACGTCTTCCTTAGTTATTAACGCCGCGCTCTGCCCGCGAGTGCACCTACTCGCCAGCAGAGGGCGCCGGATCCCACGCTCGGTGGCCCTGAGCCGCCGCGTGGTGCGGGCTTCGACCTCGCCAGAGCGGCGGGTGCTCCCAACCTCTGAGCCGGCCCTCCGGCCCTCCTCCCTTCATTAACGGTCACACCTTCGTGAACAGCCAGATCCCTCGGGCGCTGCCCCTGCCAGGCCTACACCGGCACGTTTGTGTCCTCCTCCTCCAGCTCGAGACCCCACGGGCCTAGGGGCGCCCAGAGGACTCGGGGCTCCTCCGCGGGGGTCTAGGGGGCCGGTAGGTGCCCACCCTCTCCGCCCTGCATTCTCCGCAGCCCCTCCAGGTGGCTGCTGGAGCTGCGGCTGGGGCCAGTCTGAGCCGGGCCAGCGGGGAAGCCAGGGGTTCCTCCCTGCCGGGGAATCCGGCCAACGGCGGGACTGTGGGGAGCCCGCGTGCGGGGGCAGCGAGGACACAGCCCAGGGCACCCTAATCGGTCTTGTGACAGCCAGGCCTCTCCTGAAGCCAGACAAAGGCGAGCGGAGCAGGGAGGGGCCGCAGGCCCACACACTCAGGGGAGCCCCGCTGCCCCGAGCGGCCTGCTGTCCTTGGGGCGCTCTGGCCCCTTCATCATCTGGCCGGGATGTCTGCTTTGGCAGCGAGAGGCTGGACCAGTGTTCCCTGGGGCACGCCGCTCCGCTCCCGCCCTCCAGGGACATTAAATGTCACCGGGGAGGGAGGAGACAGGAGCTGAGGCCGGAGGATAGTGAGTTCAGGCTGGCCTGGGCTACAAAGCATACGAGGCAGGGCCGGAGCGTGGGTTTACGCTAGAGTGTGAACGGGACAAACTGGATTCCCCGGCCCACACGGCCGCTCCAGGCCAGTGATGGACCCTGTCTCTGCTGTGTCTAGAGAGAGCTCGGTGGTTAAGAGAACTTCTGTCTGTCTCACACACAAACACACGTGGAAGAGATGGTTCAGTGGCTCAGAGCAAGTGCTCTTACAGAGGACCAGAGCTCTGGCACCCACGTCAGCCAGCTCACAACAGCCTGAAACTCCAGTTCCAGGGGATCTGACACTCTTCTGGGAACCTATGTTCACATGGATGTACCCCTCCCCACACACATCACTGTGCTCTGAGCTTCCGCACTCCACATCAGCAGAAAGCAGCTGTGGAAAGGCCACAGCTCTGCCCGGCTGGCCCATGCCCTGCAGCTCTGCAGGCTGAGGAAAAGGCATACCCAGAAGAGGCGGCTGCACTGGGTGGGACCCCAGCCTCCTCTTCCTGTCCAGCAGGGAGCAGACACACTGGAGGCCCCGCCCCCAGGCGGCCAGGAAAACGCACCTGGGCACCACCCTGAATGGAGGGATTGTTCCCAGAGTTCCCTGGCATCTGTGCACACACGTGAGGGCCTTTCAGTCACTCCCCACAGCCAATGATGCCTCTACCCCAGCTGTGCATGCCCGCCGACACCTGTGCCCGCCATCATCTTTCCCCCATCGTCACCCGTGCCCCAGCTCTCGACGCTGCCCTTGGGATCACCTGTGCCCCGCTGTCACCCACAGCACCGTCACTTGCGCCAACACTGTCACCCGTACCTCTGCTGTTGCCTGTGAGCCCACCATCACCTATGCCCACACTGGCACCTCTGACCCTCAGCTGTGCCCTCTCAACTGTGTACTGCTATCACCCGAGTCCCCGCGGTCATCGTCAGCTGTCCCTGTGGTCAGACACACCTTGTCACCTTGCCTCCACTGTCAGTCACCTGTGCCCACAGCACACCTGTGCCCCCATCGCCTTTGCCCCCACCGTCATCTCCAACAGTCTGCCCACTGTACCCCGCTGTCACCTGTACCCGTAGCTTTTTGAAGGTCTTCCAGGGCAGGACAGTGGGCTACAGGCTTGGTTAAAACCCTCACACGCCTGCCAGAGCTGAGGACATGGAGGATGGAAGGACTTGGCAGCCACTCCCGGAGGTGCCTGAGGCTCCTGGCAGGGCTGCAGAGCAGTCAGCACCAGCTGCCAGTGACTCACCACCTTGGGGCTGGGAACCCCACCTGCCCTGACCCTCCACACACAGACCCATATTCTCAGAGACCTAGCCTATTCCCAGCTCCCAGGCACCCTTGGCACTGGGACATGGTCCCTTTTCTTTTATTTATACAAAAAGCTTCTTTTTAAATATAATTTATGAAACCCCTTCCAAGCACCGGCGTCTGCCTCTGCAGCCCGCTATGCCCTCCTGCCCTCACCACACACTCGGGGCACCTGTGGACAGGGAAGGAGGGGCTGTCGGGCGGTGGCACTTCCAAGGCACTGTCTCCAATGCTTTCATGGGTCCCTGTTCCCAACAGCAGACAGTGGGGACAGGGACCCTGCAACACACTCCGGACGACGGGGAAAGGGGAGGAAAATAACAAATAAAAATAGTAAGAATCCAGAGCCTTCAATATGAAGGCGGATGGGGGAGGGCATGTACAGGGGAAATGATTGCCTTTGGTGGTGACAGCAGCCAGTGGGAGCCGGGTCCCCACGGCCGCCCTGCCTCCTGGGCGGAGTCCTCCACTCCCAGGCTGGTCACCCTGCTCTTTGGTCTGTGGGCCGTGCCGCTGAGGTGGAAGGCGCCTGTGCGGAGCCCTCTGGGAAGATGGGGGACAGGGCTGTCTCTGGAAAGACTGAGTCTGGGGTTCCCCGCCGTTAGCCACACGGCACGATTTCCCAAATCCTGGGTCCTCAGGATTACAACTCCCGACCCCCCTGTTCAAAGTGCAATCCAGTGGGAGGCTGGGATGGGTGACGGGGCAGTCCCCACCCAACTCTGCCCCAGAAAGGGGCAGACCATGCCTCTGGGGTGCCGAGTCCTCAGAACTGCTGGGCGGGCCCTCCTGTCCCGCCAGGGGCTCCTGGCTTGGCTTGGGACTTCATATGCTGCACACTAGCCAAGATTTTCTTCTGGTGTCCTGCCAGGGTCACTCCAATACGGAGAAGGTCCCTGTGGAGAAAGAGACGGCCAGTCAATCAGGCCCTCAGGAGGCCGGGCGGCTGCAGTAGAGAAAGGCCCAGGCAGAGCCCAGGGGCAGAGGCGGGCCCGGCCTTAGAGGAGGAAGATTTGGAAAGCGGCCCAGAGAAAAGAATGGGCGGGGAAAGGGGTCCTCTGGCTAAGGACCCGCTGGCCACACCCCGTCTGGAGAGGTTTTTCAATGTTCACGTATTTCACCTGGTTGAGAGAAAGGTATTGGTATGTATCCCACACTAGCCTCAGCTGGAAAACCTGCCTCAGCCTCCCAGGAGCTGGGAAGTCCAGTGGTGTCACCACAGCCCAGGCTTTTTCTAAGTAAGTGGACACCGAAGCTGGGGTGAGCAAAAGCCTTGGGAGGAAGGGAGAAAGCGGGCGCTCCAAGCGCAGGCAGCGAGCGGAAAGGACCGGGAAAGCCTTCGGCGGCTAGGCTAGGAAGGGCCCATCTCGGCTCCGCCCTCTCCCTGCGGGGTGTGACAGGCAGAGGCCGAGGCGGCAGCGAGGCGGCAGCGCCACGTACTCTGCGGAGAGCTGGCTGACCACCTCGAAGGAGCCGAAGCCGGCCGCGGCGAAGCTCTCCTCGTAGCGCCCCATCTTGATGGCCCGCAGCCACTCGCCCACAGAGCCGAAGGCCGAGTAGTGCGGCTGCCGCTGGTCCAGGAGCGGGTGCGAGGCGCTGCGGAGGGAGGGAGGGCTGAGCCGCGCGCCCGGGACGGAGGGGCCGCCCCCGAGGTGCTCCCCGGGGTGCTCACCCGCCGTGCTCCCGGGCCACGATTTTGAGGCTGGCGGGGTTCCGGATCATCTTGTCCAGGGCGCTGACCACCTGGGGGAAGCGCGGCCGCGCGTTGCGGTCCTTCTGCCAGCAGTCCAGCATGAGCTGGTGCAGCGCCGTGGGGCAGTCCGGGGGAGGGGGCAGCCGGTAGTCCTGCTCGATGGCGTTGATCACCTGCGGGGAGGACGGGGAGGATGATGATGGGGAGGAGGACAGGGGAGGACGGGGAGGATGGGGACCTGGCTCAATCATGCGCTGAGGCGCGGGAGCCACAGCCACCCCGACGCACAGTACCCTACCACCCGCCCACACCCTAAGCCAACACTGCTTCGTCCCGCTGTGTGTGTGTCCATGTGTCCGTGGGTGTATTCATATGTATACGTGCATGTGGAGGCCAAAGTTCAATGCAGGGCACCTTCCTGCTTCATCTCATCACCCCTTACCTCATTGTTAAATTGCATTTACTTATTTACTTACTTGTAGAAGCCGGTGTGTGTGCGTGTGCGTATGTGTGTGCGAGTGTGCAATAGCATGTATGTCGAGGTCAGAGGGCAGTCTGGAGGAGTCAGTTCAGTCCTTGCTGCCCCAGGGACTGAACTCAGGGCCTCTGGCAGCTCGAGCCCTCGGAGCTGTCTTCCTGATCTCCGTGATGCACTTTGTGCACATGTAGTGTGTGTGAGTGCCCATGTATGTGCTCGTGTGAAGGAGGTCAGCAGCCTTGTGCGCTGAGGTGGGGCCTCTGCCTTGGGCCCGGAGCTCCTGTGTCATGGGCACACGCCCTAGCCACCCGACATTTACACGAGGGCTGGGGATCTGAGGTCCTCACGCTTGCACGCTTTTCCTCGGGAATCCTCCCCAGGCCCCCCATCTGTCCCAGTGAGCTTGGCTGACACACTGGCCTTGCTTGCACACCAGGAAGTCCCGATGAGCATGCCCTGCTGTGTGTTCGTGCTGGGGCTGTGAACTCAGGTCCTCCTGTCTACACAGCAGGAGCTTTACTCACTGAGCCACCTTCCCAACCCTGGGACACAAACACCAATCCTCTCTGTGCCACCCCCCACGTCCCAGGCAATAGAACATCCAGACACCCTGCTGTGCCCATGGCACACGTACATCCTGGTTGCTCATGTCCCAGTATGGCCTCTCCCCGAACGACATGACCTCCCACATGACGATGCCGTAGCTCCAGGCGTCGCTGGCCGATGTGAACTTCCTGAAGGCGATGGCCTCGGGGGCGGTCCATCGGATGGGGATCTTCCCTCCCTGCAGGTGGAGTGGGCTGGGTGAGCTGGGACTGGAGCGTTAGATTACAGACAGACAGTGCCCAGAGCATCAGACAGACATCGCCTGGGAGCGTCATCCAGACAGACAGCTGTCCGAGACAGCTGGAATCCCGGGGACAGGCCTGTGGCGATGCCTGAGCCGGTGTGAGTGCAAGGGGCGGCTGCTCCCAGCTCCTGCTGCCTCAGCTTTTGTTTTGTTTTTTGAGACAAGGTCTGTGTAGCCCTGGCTGTCTGGCCTCGAACTCAAGAGATCCTCCTGCCTCTGCCTCCCGGGTGCTGGGCTCACTACTCCCGACTCAGTACAAAACTTTCTCAGGTTGTCTTCACCAGCGAATTTTTGCTCAGCCGTGGGGAGAGAAAAAGCCTCCAACACCATCACTCTGCCCCCTCCGCCTACCTCTGCCCTCCCCCACCTCTGCCCTCTCCACCCTGCCCCCCTCCGCCTACTTCTGCCCTCCCGCGTCCCCTCCCTTTCTGTTTGGACAGTCACTTGTCGCCTCCAGGCTCCCAACCTCGACCTCCCCGCTGGGGACCGTCCACGCACACCTGCTCTTCCCTGTCTGTGTCCACTAAAGTCCAGGGAGCTCCCCTCAGCCCAGCGGCCCTGACCGCGCGTGCCCACACAGACACAGCTGTGTCTCATCTCTGGCCTCCTGGCCGCTCCGCCCCCACAAGGCTGCCCCGCCCCTGCCCCGCCCCACACGACCGCCCCGCCCCCATGCGACCACGCCCCCTGCTCCGCCCCCACAGACTGCCCCGCCCCCTGCTCCGCCCTCACACGACTGCCCCGCCCCCTCAGGCCGCTCCGCCCTCGTGCGGCCACGCCCCCTGCTCCGCCCCCACAGGCTGCTCCACCCTCACACGGCTTCCCCGCCCTCATGCGGCCACGCCCTCTCAGGGCTGCCCCGCCCCCACACGGCTGCCCCGCCCTCACAGGCCGCTCCGCCCTCATGCGGCCACGCCCCCTGCTCCGCCCTCATGCGGCCACGCCCCCTGCTCCGCCCTCACACGGCCGCTCCGCCCTCACAGGCTGCTCAGTCCTCACAAGGCTGTAGCCAGTTCTGGTGGGCTCTGGCTTTCCTGCTCCGAAGCTGCTCGCCTCCCCGCGCGCCCCCGCCTCCCGCGCAGGCTCACCAGGGAGCTGGTGTAGGTGGGGTCTGAGGAGTTCTCCTCCAGGAAGCGCGACAGGCCGAAGTCCGAGACCTTGCACACCAGGTTGCTGTTGACCAGGATGTTGCGGGCGGCCAGGTCGCGGTGCACGTAGCTCATCTCGGCTAGGTAGCGCATGCCTGACGCGATGCCACGGAGCATGCCCACCAGCTGGATGACGGTGAACTGCCCGTCGTTGAGCTGCGGGCACGGGGAGGCGCGCTCAGGACGGGGCAGCGCGCTGACCCTCTGCCCACACGGCAGACACCCTGACACCTCCTCATCACACCTCATTCTTTGGGTTTCCGCTTTTGACACAAAGTCTTGCTTACGCCCCAGATGGCCCAGAACTCATGGCAATCCTCCTGCATCAACCCCCGACCTCTGGGGCTACACCATCCTGCCTTGATTTTAAAGATGTTTAGTCCCTCCCAGATTATAGAAGCCCCAGGGCCCAGCTGGTTGACCTGGCCCGGAAATGGCCATGCTCCTGCCTCAACTTCCCAAGTTCTGGGGTTACAGGTGCAAGCCACCGCTAATGACATCGGCTAACACTTTATTCTAGCAAAGTCCTTAGATCTGAGGGACAGACTTGCACCAGCGGCCAGTCATGAGTTCACTCTGAGAGGGTCAGTGGGAAAGCATTTCAGAGCAACTGTGGTTGCTGCAAAAAGATTACTGAGAAGTGGAGGGCCACTGAAGAAAAGATGAGGTCTGGTGCCCAACCTCTATGTTTTCACCTTCCCCTCACAGCCACACCACCCACAATAACAAAACTAAATTCATCCTATCTGTGTTCAACTAGGGTGCAGGGGACCCACCCTCTGCAGCTTTGGAGGGAAGAAACAGACTGCATTCAAAAGCTGCATTCTCACTCTCTAATGTTGGCAACTGAACCTCAGACCTCAAAGCACTCCACCCAAGCCACACCCCAGCCCCTCACTGGGGGATTCTAGGCAGGGGCTCTACCACTGAGCCACACCCCCGCCCCTCACTGGGGGATTCTAGGCAGATGCTCCATCACTGAGCCACAGGCGGGCTTGTGCGGTGCGGGGCAGCTCACCCGCAGGAAGGAGTCCAGGGCCCCATTCTCCATGAACTCTGTGAGGATCATGACTGGCACGCTGTTGGTGACCACGCCCTCCAGGCGGATGATGTTGGGATGCTCGAACTGGCCCATGATGGAGGCCTCGCTCAGGAACTCTCGCCTCTGCCGTTCCGTGTAGCCGCCCTTCAGGGTCTTGATGGCCACACAGCCCTCCTTCTTTCCCGGTGCCTTCAGGCGGCCCCGGCACACCTCGCCAAACTCCCCTTCAACCAGAACACACAGGGCCAGTTGTCCTCCTGTCCTGACGCATCTGTCTCACTCCCACCGCCTGGTGTCGACCTTTGTGTGAGCTGTATGCACGTGTCCCTGCAGGTGTGCGTGGGTGGGGGTGGGGGTGAATGGGAGGCTTGTGGCTGACTACCACGGGAGGTGTGACAGGTCACAGGACAAGTTTCTCTCCTCCCAGCATGTGGGACCCAAGGATGACACAGTCATCAGCCTCGGCTGCAGCTACCTGTGTCCACTGAGCCCTCTTGTAGGCCTAGCCAGGCAACTTGCTCTGTGGACCAGGCTTCGCTCTGTGGACCAGGCTGTCCTCAAGTCCTCTGGGCGCCCTGCCTCTGCCTCGCCAGTGCTGGGATTGAAGCCGTGTGCCAGCATGCCCAGCTCCCACCTCGTTTCTGCAGAGGCCTCTGGCGGAAGCCAGAGCTCACCGTCCGGCTTGCTGGCGGGCCACTGAGAGCCCACCTGTCCCCATAGACCTCTTCGGACCCACCCCCACCCTGAGGTGGGACTACACGCCTATGCGGCTGCTCTCAGCTTTTCCTGTGGGTCTGGGGATTGAACTCATGCTTGTGTGGCAGGTGTTCCCTGCCCCCTAGCCCCCAGGCTTCCTCTCACCTACTCCCTGCACCCTCTGGTCCCCTCTCACCTGCTCCGATCACCTCTTCAATTTTGACGTAGGACACATCAATCTCCTTGGCAAACTCCCTCACTGCCTCGTTGGGGTCTTCGTAAGTGAAGGGGTCAATGTACACCTTAGCACCTGAGGAGTCACACGGGGCCAGACCAGCCGGTAAGTCCTCTGACCACGCCGGCCTGCTGGCTGGCACCCCTCTCCCCGCCTGTGCCCACATACCGTGCCCGATGAGGTACTGCCCGTGTTTGTCAGAGTACTCAGCTTCCCGCCCACTGCTCTGCTTCCTGGAGCCGAGAGAAGAGAAGGTAAACAGAGGCACACATTCCTCCACCCACAGAGAAGGACGAGTCGGGGTCTGGAGAAAGGTCGGCTGAGAAGCCGTGGACCCAGGAGGGCTCGCCCTGGGCCAGCGGTGGGTGCTCCGCCTGCGGGTCTTGACCCCAAAGGGTCACACTTCCCAGTAGGCTGGCACGTCAGGTACCTGTCAGGTACCCACACTACGATCTATAACTAGCAAAATGGCTGTTATGAAGAAGCAACGGAAAGGCATGGCTCAGGGAGATGGCGGCGTTGGAAGGTGGAGAGCCCCGCCCCAGGGTGTGTGCTGGCCACCCTTACCTGAGGCAGAGGACGGCAGTGACCACGACCACCAGGACCAGGACCACGCCCACCACCGCAGTGCCAGCAATCAGGGCGAGCTGCTCTCGCCAGCTCTCACTCTCTGCGGGAGGAAGGTAAAGCTGAGTGCTCCTGACGCCCTAACCCAGACTCAAGCCGCGAGGCCTCGGGCAGCAGCTCTTGGCCCATCCAGGACAGCAGAGGAAGCCCAGGCTTTGAGCAGCTGGAGAGGCTGGGGAATTTCTGTCCACTGGTGCACACACGCGTGTGCTGGGCACCACAATGGTGTCCTATGCTCACCTGAGCTGCACTCTGTCAACCAAGTCATCTCCCCAACCAGGGACATTTTGGTTTTGTTTCAAGACATGTTTCAGTGTCCTTATACAAACAAACATACATCTCATTTGGGTGAGAGCTGGAGCGTTGATCACCAACCTGGGCCACAGTCCCAGGTTCTGGGTCATCTTGGGCAACTTCACCAAACCCTATCTCAAAATTTGAAATGAAGGCCAGGCTGGTCCAGCCTTCAGAAGGTCTTGGCATCCATCAGCACAAAGGAAAATAAGACAAAAGCGAGGGTCCACACTCGCGGAGGACTGCCCAGTTAAAGCCCAAGCTGTGCTACACGGCATGACCCTGTCTCCTGAAGGAAAAAAGGGGGTGGGATGGGGGAGCGCCTGGAGAGACGGCTGGGGGACCCAGGCTCACTTCTCAAACACTCCCGTCCAGGGGCGGCAGCTCCTACTTCCGGCCTTCACGGGCAGGCCACATACACAGCGCACACACATGTGCAGGCAAAATACTCAGGCACACAGAAGAGTATCTTTAACGAGCGTGAAAGATAAGAGCAGGGGTGGGAGAAAAGATTTGAAAAATATGGAAGGAGGAGGCCAAGCATGGCGGTGCACTCCTGTAATCCCGGCACCGGAGAGGCAGAGGCAGGAGGATTGCCGCAACTCTGAGCCCAGCCTTGCACAGTCTGGAACATCGCCATGGCTACACAGCCAGACCCTGTCTCAGAACACAGGAGGGTGGTAGGAAGGAAGGAGCTGTTTAAAAACTTCTGGAGTTAAGCCGGGCATGGTGGCGGGCACCTTTAATGCCAACGCTCAGGAGGCAGAGGCGGGAGGATCTCTGTAAGTTCAGGGCCAGCCTGGTCTACCGAGTGAGTCCAGGACAGCCAGGGCTACACAGGGAAACCCTGTCTCAAAAAAACAAAGAAAACGAAACAGCAAGGGGTGCCTCACTTTTCCTCAGAACTCTGATAAAGGCTGGATGGTTTTCCTAATTTACCAGAACGTCTGGGTCAGCCTGCTGCTAAGGAGGGAGGGGCAGCCGGCTTCCCCCCACACTTGGATGTAGCGGCTCTGTGCTGGACGCTGTCTTTGCTGGCTAGGCCTTACAGGACTTGGCCGTCCTGGGTCAAGCCCTGCCTGGGATCTCAACCAGAAGTCGCAGACTCACCATCCAGCTGGGTCTGGCTGTGATGCTCTTGGCCAAAGGGGCCATAGCCGGCCTCGGAGCGGGCGCGGACCTGCACCAGGTAGCTGGCTCCCCGCTTCAGCCCCCGGAGCTCAGCCCGGTTTTCTGACGTCTTCAGGAACCGAACGCTGCTGGGACCCTCTGCGCCCTGTGGAGGAGGAGGAACAGCCATGAGACACCCCCTCCTCTGAGGCTTCTCTTCCCTCCCCCATGCCCACTTCATCCCACCATGTGGCCCTGTTTACTCCTTCTAGCAGATTTATTGTTTTCTCTTTGGGGTGCTGGAACTCAGACCTCAGGCCCCTCACATGCCAAGTCAGAACTCCACCACTGAGCCACACCCTAGCCCCTCCCTGGGGGAGTCTAGGCAGGTGACCACTGAGCCACACCCCAGCTCCTCTCTGGGGTATTCTAGGCAGGTGCTCTCCTGCTGAGCCATTCTGACAGCACTTTACAGCAGTTCAATGTGCCTGGTAGTATCACAACTATTTTAAGGGAAATAGGGGCTTAGAGAGGCCCATGGTTGCACAGTCGACCAGAAACTGCAATGCTCACCAAAGCCAACAATCCCAGCTCTGGCTCAGTGACCCCGGACTCCCCTCCCCCTAGAGCCTCCGCTCACCTTCTCATGGTACTTGACTTCATAGTCCAGCACGGCCCCACTGGGCGCTCTGGGCACGGCCCAGGACAGGCTCAAGCTGCTGGGTGAGGAGCGAGTCACGCGGATGTCAGACACCGCGGGGGGCACTGCAGGAGACAGAGACCCGAGGAGGCCTGCTGCAAGGTCTAGCAATCACTTTCCCCAGCTCTCCTCCTGGCCGCACCCCCACAGGCTGGGGATGCGGACGCTCTGCCCGGGCCTGGCCCCAAGCCCTAGGGTTTGCTTCTGTTTTCCTAATCCTTCCTCCACGGGCCACACCCAACACCCTCCTCCAGTGTTTGTAAAAACTCCTCTGGGAGCTGGGGTGGCCTCGGGTAAGAGCAGAGAACCCAGTCCCCACACCCAGCTCACAGCATCCTGCAACTGCAGTTCCGGGGGACCCCCAGCCACCCCTGGCCTTCCTGGACACCTCCACACACATGGCTCACAGACACATGCAGGCACACACATAAACATGGCTTTGAGGGGGCAATTCCCTCTGTGCACTCTGGAAGCAGAGGTGTGATGCCCTGCTGGAAGGTGGCCCAGGCCACACGCAAGCTCCTGTCAGAAAAAGGAAATTCTGGGACTGTCAACGGCCCAGTAAGCACTCTGCCTGGTGGCCAAGCATTTGGATCCCAGCACCCAGGGAAAGCCAGGCAGGCACCTCTCACCCCTAATCCCAGAGCACAGGGGCAGAGGGACCCCCAGAGAGCTGGCTAGCTACCAACCCATTTCCAGTTGTGTGTGCCCGTGCGTCTCTTCCTTTGGCCTATAAATCAAGACCTGAGCTCCGGCGCCATGTCTGCCTGCCACCTTGCTTCCTGCCTGAAAATCACAGCTCTAGTCCCTGAAACCGTGAGCCCCAAAGCAAATGCTTTCTCTCCTAAGTCACCTTGGCTACGGTCTCTTTACAGAAATAGAAAAGTAACCAAGACACACTTTCTCCTTGAGTTAGTCTCAAGCAGTAGCTCAGGCTGGCCTTGAACTCCTGGTCTTCCTGCCTCTGGCTCCTAGATACCAGGACTGAAAGGGTGTGACCTCTTGTTTCTTTTTCTTTCTCCCTTCTTCCAGAATTTATTGGAGCGTAATAACTTAGACAGGGGGCTTCGTTACAGCATTCCCATGTGAACTCAGAAATACCATCACTCTCTCCTCGGTCTCTTTTTAAATTCATTATCTTCCACCATGGGTCTCATGTTCTGGCTGAGGACAACCTTGAACTTCTCATCTTCCCACCTCCCCTTCCCGAGTGTCAGTGTCCGTGGAGCTCAGACCTGCTGGGGGTCCTCTGTGCTCAGCAGAGCTGTCACCATCCCCCATCCATGAGGGGAGCTGCCCTCCCCCATCCCCCGTTCTTACCCTCGCGGTCAGTGGTGACATTGACTGGCTCAAATGGAGCCGGCCCGGTGGCCAAGGCAGACACGCCGTTCAAAGCAGCCACCTCAAAGGTGTAGGTGACATCAGGCCGCAGCCCTCGGACTGCCACCCAGGGCTCCAGCAGGTCCCGAGGGCCGGGGTCGAAGGTCAGATCGCCCCCGCAGGGCAGGCAGGAGCCGCCTGGACGGCACTCGCGGCAGCGCACAGAGTAGGTGAGGTCGGCTCGGCCTCCGGACTCCAGCGGAGCACTCCACTCCAGCCGCAGGGAGGAGCCGTTCAGATGGGGAACCACGCTTCTTGGCGCAGAGGGCGGGGCTGTGGAGGGTCAGAGGGGGCGGCGAGCTGTGATGGGCTAGCCTGCAACCACCTGGGGAAGGCTCAGGGAGGGGCGGGCTACCCCAGCGGTCCTGAGTGACGGGAGGCCCCGCCCTGTGGGTGGAGCCAACACCTAGGCAGGCGTTCCCGGAGTGTGTGGGAGCCAGCTGAGCCTGGCGGCACCCACTTCTCCCCGTTCTCGGCTGTGGACGGGCTGTGACAGACTGCCCGGCCCTGACCGCCCCACGCCGGCCGACTGAGGCCAAAATGAACTGATTCTTCCCTCCCGCTGCTTCTTATCGTGGAACAGAAAGCTCGATCACGGCCGTGGGGGGTCCACACTCACGCGGACACTCACGCCCCCCACCGGCGGACACTTACTGGTGCAGGCGGAGCTCCGGGGGTCCGCCCTGGCCCGGTAGTAGCCGATCCGACACAGGCAGACGGCGGAGCCCACGCTGTTGGAGTGGCTGTTGGCCGGGCACGGCTGGCAGGCCTCGTCGCCTATCTGGGCCTTGAAGGTGCCCTGGCCACAGGCTGCCGGGAAACAGAGGCGGCTCAGTGGTGAGAGCGCTCGCAGCTCTTCTGAGGAACCCATGGGGTGCCTGTCAGTCCAGGGATCCAGCACCTTCCCTGAGCTCACACACACAGTGCACGGATGCACAGTGCAGGCATGCATATATACATGCATACAAAATAAAATAAATTTTAAAAAAAGCTTTGAAAAGAATCTCCCAACTCCAAAACAAGAACAAAACCCGCGGAGCTTAGGAGTAAAGGAGCCCCAGTCAGGAGGAAGGGGGCGTCGCGCTTCCTCGGGCACTGTGGCGGGCATCCCGGATCCCCGCCTGCCCTCAGATTTCCTGAGGAGCGGAGGGGGACCCCGAACTTCTGCTGTCTGTGCCTCCCGACACTGAGGACACGGGTCCGCAGCATGGCACCAGTTTGTGCAGAAGAGAGACCTGGGGCTCCGAGCCCCCCAAGACGCTCTGCCCCACCCCAGACAGCAGAATAACGCGCTGCCAGGTCCACGGGGCTGCTGCAGGATGCCAGCGTGCTAACTCTGGCGTGTAAAACACGGAGAGCGCGTGTAAGGGGCACCACACAGCTCTCTCCTTTACCACAACACAGGCTGAGGAAGCCAGACAGTTTATTCCACCTTCTAATTACAGCGCTGGGGAGGCAGAGGCAGGAGGATCTCTGTGAGTTCAAGGCCAACCCCGGGCCACAGAGCAAGTACAGGGCCAACCCGGTCTACACAGCGAGACCCTGTTTCTCAGAAACACGAATACGGGGCTGGAGAGACGGCTCAGGTCGAGAGCACAGTCTGCTCTTGCGGACTGGAGTTCAGCTGGATGCTGAGTGACTCAGTGCAGCCAGGGTGAGCTGATGCCCGGCTTACCGTAAACACACACACACACACAATTTAAGATGTAAACCTTAGCCAGATGGTGGGCGCACGCCTGTGATCCCAGCTCTCGGGAGGCAGAGGTAGGAGGAGCTCTGTGAGTTCCAGGCCAGCCTGGTCTACAGAGCAAGTCCAGGACAGCCAGGGCTACACAGAGAAAATGTGTCTTGTAAAAGCAAATTAATTAATTAATTAATCCTTTTATGTTATAAGTACAAAGATGATACATGTCAGTCGTGAGACACTCAGGAGGCTGAAACACGAGAAGGCACAACTAGAGGGCAGCCTGGGCTACTTACGAAGACCCTACCTCAGGACAAAGACAAAAACCCCAGAGCAAACAGCAGGAGACGCCTCGACACCCTGGGGCCTCTGGGACGAGTCACGAGCAGAGACACAGTGTTCGCTGCTACATGACCACGGCGGGCGTGTAAAGTCCTGTGTTACGGATGGCATGTGAAGCCTCAGATCCCAATCCAAACGCAGGGACGTTGCCAACATTCCAGCAGTAATGGCTGGCTAATTTTAGGTGGACATTTGTGAAAATGAAGTCATTCACGGCAAGGCGAGCCAGTTCAAGGGGTCAAAGCCCTGGCTACTGGTCTAATGACTGACTGACCTCCCGAAAGTTGACCTGTGACCACACCAGCCACACCCTACCAAACACAAACTAGGCAAAGCTCTAAACAGAACAAAACAAACCAGTGAGAACGCCAACATGAAGAGCCGGCCTTGACAGTAGGAGCATCTTTAAAAAAATAATACAGAACCACAAACCAAACCAAACCAACCTCAACAAAACCCCACCGAAACAAACCGCCCTCACCAAAAACCACCAAAACAAACTGCCCTCACCAAAAACCAACCAAAAGGCTAAGGAGGTCACTCAGCTGGCGGAGCACCTGCCTAGCAAGGACCGAGTTCAAATCCCCAGTGCTGAAGGAAAAACCAAGATGAATCCCACAGACAGGGCAACGTCAGCGGCGAGAGGAAACGCCCAGCAGCACCGGCCCACCTCCCCAGACGGGTAGGCACCTCAGGAGCTCAACCTGCTGCCTGGGCTGCAGAAGGGGGGGTACGCAGGGCTGGGAAAGCCAGGGGCTGGATACAGGCACCCATGAGTGTGTGTGTGTGCGTGTGTGTGTGTGTGTCACTCAGCTTGGATGAAGAGAGAACGGGCTCCCGCAAGTTGTTCTCTGGCTCTAGAGCCTGCCACCAACCAATCAACCAACCAATCGATCTATCAGCCAATCAACAGAGTTAATGGAATTCTAAATTCTAATACATTGATCCCTCTGCCTCTGCCTCCCCAGTGCTGGATCACAGGTGCCCAGATCTGCAGAGGGGAGACGGGTGCCCCGTGCCCCTCTCGCCAGCCAACCCGAGGCCCACGCTCACCTCTGCACACTTTGTTGCCCTCGGCGGCCTCGAACCCCGGCGCGCAGCGGCAGCCGCTGACCTGCTGCTCTGCCCACTGGCCGTCCTCTCGGCAGTACAGGCTGGGGCTGGGGCTGGCTGCGGCCACCGCGTTGGCCACGCAGCTCCCCGCCACAGGCACCACGAGCTCTCGGGGCACGGTCTCGGGGAAGGAGGTGAGGTTGGTGACCAGCCGGGGGCACTTCTTGTAGAAGAGGTGCAGCGACAGCAGCGCCATGCAGGCGCCCTGGTCCTGGAAGGCCAGATAGAAGCCCGCCTTGCTGAGCGGGCCCAGGCGCAGCGTCTTGATGTTGACCTTGCCGGTTGCCTCGGCCCCGGGCCGCTTCCGAGTCAGGTGCTCCGCCGCCACCGTGTCCACCTGCCGGAGAAGCGGGTTCGCCACCACTGCCCAGGGCAGGGCAGCCCTGCCGTGTCCTCAGCTCCTGGTCCAGAACCTTCTGTCTACCTCCACAGTATGCAAAGAGTGTATTTACACCTATATACGTGTGTATATGTACATGCTCACATGCATAAATACATACACACACATATATAAGTGTGTACACACATACTATATACCTTTACACGTATATATATACATATATGTTATACTACATATAGTACATATGTATGTATATGCACATATCTGTATGTGTATGTTTATATATACACATGCACACACACACATAGTCTCTTGCAATCCAAGCCTGTCTCAAAATTACACAGCCAAGGTTTTTTGAGACAGGGTCTCTCTGTAGCCCTGGCTGCCCTGGAACTCACTCTGCAGACCAGGCTGGCCTTGAACTCACAGAACCTTCTGCCTCCCAAGTGCTGGGATGACGCTGGCACAGGCTGCCATTCACGCATGCTCGGTGCCCAGGGCGCTGTGACGGCGTATTCGGCACTCTCCCCCTGCCTGGCCCAGCTCAGCCTGCTCCCCGCTTTGTCCTCTGTGTCCCAGCCACTCACCTGCTCTAGGAGTTTTCACGGCTACCTTCAGAGTGACTCACAATCAAGGAGAAATGAAGGGTCACAGAAGTGGCCGGCCAACAAGCCAGGGCAGGGCAGCCGCTGGCTCTGGGCACACATAGACCATTGCTAAGATTCTCAGCTCTGATGCTGGCATCCCCCAGAAGTCAACAGCTAACTGTGGGTGAAGACTCGTGAACATAAAAACGCATCTTTCAGAGGTGGAGACGGAGCTGAACTGGCTCACAAAGGAGGCCCTGGGCTTAGCCCTAACACGTGTGACCCTAACACACGTGTGACCCGGCTCTGGGAAGGAACGGGCAGGAGGAGCCTTGGCCACATAAGAGAATCTGAAGTCAGCCTGAGCTCTACTGAGACCCTGTCTCAAAAACCAGAGAGCTGGGCGTGGTGGTGCATGCCTGTGATCCCAGCACTCGGGAGACAGAGGCAGGAGGATCTCTGTGAGTTCAAGGCCAGCCTGGTCTACAGAGCGAGTCCAGGACGGCCAGGGCTACAGAGAGAAAAATAAAACAACAACAAACAGGAGCTAGAGAGATGGGCAGCAGAGAACGAGGATTCAAGTTCTAAGCACCCATAGATGGACAGATCAGTTAGTTACTCATAGCGGCCCACACCTTTAATTCCAGCGCTCTGGAGGCAGAGGCCGCTGGATCTCTGTGAGTTCAAAGGCAGCCTGGTCTACACAGAGAGTTCCAGGACAGCCAGAGCTATATAGGGAAACTGTATTTCAAAAAGCAGCAACCAACAAACAAGCGAATGAGTTAAAAAAGCAGCCAAAAGCCAAGTAGCATGGTCCCCACCTGTAAGCCCAGCACTCAGGAAGTAGAGGCAAGGCCAGCCTCAGCATGCAGTCAATGTGAGGCCAGCCTGGGCTACAGGAGACCCTGTCTCAACACCAAACAGGGCAATCAAAGCTGCCCCCGCTCTCCCCTCCTAGGCTGACCGGCTTCTCGCCACAACACCCTAGTAAGGCTGCTGACCCCACGGTCACCTTGATGTAGGGGTTCTCCATCCACGCTGGCGTGTGGGCTGTGGCAGTGTCAGCTTCGCTCTCGTAATAGAAGACGGTGAACGTCTCCTTGCACGAGCGGCCGGCCCTGGGCAGGGACAGGCACTCCATCATGGTGAACCGCAGCGTGGCATACACGTGGACCGCCCCCCGGCGGGGCACCCAGCCCGTGCGCAGCCAGTGTGCCTGGCCGCCTGGGCGCCTCAAGTCGCACACCTCGTAGGTTCGGACGCTGTGCTGCTCCTCGTCCAGGCCGCTCAGCTCCTCCCACTGCAGAGAGGGCGCGCCAGTCAGGGCCTGTGCCAGTCAGGGCGTCCTCGAAGGGGGAGGCAAGCGCCTGCCCGCCCACCCCGCGCTTACCTGGCCCTCCGCCTGGGGGTAGGTCACCCATTTCAGGTCTGCGGTCTCCAGCTTTGTGTTCAGCAGGGTCTCTAAGATGGAGAGACAAGTCAGCTTTGAGGCGAGGGAGGGCGGTGGGCACAGCAACAAACAGGAAGGGGGTGGGCACCAAGCCCGGGGTCCCAAGGTTCCTCCTGGGACCCCCACGGTGGAGGGACGGCCAACTGCCACAAGTTGTCCCCCATGCCACACAAGCACGCCACAGAACTCTTCTCTGCCCTCTTTGCCCCCTCCCCACAAAAAGAAAACCACATATGTGTAGCAGGGATGAACGCTCGTGATCCCAGCACTCGGGAGGCAGAGGCAGGCGGATCTCTGAGTTCCAGGCCAGCCTGGTCTACAGAGTGAGTCCAGGACAGTCAGGGCTACACAGAGAAACCCTGTCGAGAGACAGAGAGAATCACATTTTCGTGGATTCCACGTGTGCCTGTGTGTGTGTGTGTGTGTATGTGTGTGTGTGTGTGTGTGAGAGAGAGAGAGAGAGAGAGAGAGAGAGAGAACGCAGGTGATGAGAATCAAAAGCAGGTTGTCAGGCTTGAAGGCATCATTCCCTGAAGAACCACTTCACACCCACTGCCCTTTATGCCTAACGCCTGTGCCAACTCCACCATCAGCCGCTGGTAGGCACTGGACAGCTTCTAAGCTTCCCCCAGGGACTGTGCCAGGAGAACCAGGGCAGCCCATGCTGGGAGTTAAAAGTCTACAAGTCAAGAAGCCTGAAGAAGGTAGCTCTTGGTTCAACTGCAGCATGTGCAGAGGTGTGGCTCAGTGGTTGTGCTTGCTAAGGTGCTTAGGCTCTGGGTTTCACCCCTAGATTCACAGAAAAAGAAGGAAAAGAAGAAAGGAAGGAAGGAGGGAAGGAAAAAGGAAGGGAGGGAAGGAGGGAAGGAAAAAAGAATTGCTGGGCAGGTAGCACATTCCTGGAATCCCAGCCCTGAGGAGGTGGAGACAGAAGATAAAGAGTTCAAGACCAGGCCCCACTACATAGCGCGCTTGTGCCCGTCGGAATCACACGAGATCCGGTCTAAAATCAAGAAGCAGGCCAGCCCCATCCTGGCCTGCCTGGGGCAGGGGACTGCTGGTACAGGCTGAGGCTCCCCACAGGCCCGGGCTCCACATTCCCCTTTCTAAGTGCCAAAATTGGCTCCATCCCAACTCTTCATCTCCCCAGTCCCCACCCCCTCTCCACAGCAGACACCCTCTCACGGTGCCCTCAGCCTGAGGCAGGGCCTCCCCGCTCACTGTCACCTGAGGAGGAAGTTCTGGAAACCCGGACCCTTGGGTTCCCGCCCGCCTGGGGCGGACGCCTCAGCACATCTGGAGTTGGTTAGAGAAAGAGAGGAGAGTTTAGGGGTGTGTGGAGGGGGGGTGTGAACACACCTGGCTCTGGATCATTTGGGGGAAGGGGATTAGGAGAAGTGCTGAGGCCTCTGGGTACAGAGGGGGGACCACGGGAATCCCCCAGCACAGGGCAGAAGTGTGGGGACTGGGCTGAGGAGAGAAGCCTCCAGGGAAGCAGCAGAGCACCTGGGACAGGTGCGGCCTCCCCCGCGGGCTGTCAGGGAGAAGGGGCCGCCACCATCACAGTTCCTGGTGATGTCGTGGGGGGGGCTGTCAGGGAGAAGGGGCCGCCACCATCACAGTTCCTGGTGATGTCGTGGGGGGGGGCAGGAACCCCAGCGGCTGAGGCCCGGCCTGGGGCCCCTCCCGGGCGGCGGGAGGCAGAGCACACTGGGACAGGATGCCCAGGGTTCTGGGAAGGGGGTGGACAGAGGCGGCGTCTCCACCCTCCATTGTTCCAGCCTGGAAAGTTTTCCTGTCTGCAGTTTACGGCTGTCTGTGCCCCAGGCTGCTCTTCAGCCTGCAGAGCCGGGACCAACCCCTCTGCCCCGGCTTGGCCCTCCTGGCCTCCAGCTCCTTCAGGCCTGACCCACCCTCGCTCCATCCTTCCCCAGCCGGGCAGCTCCATTTCCTGGTTCCCGGGTCGGTCTCCTAGTTCACACCTTCTTTGGGGGCCACGTGGCCCTGGATGGACTAACATTTCTGAAGGTTCAGTCTTTCGTTTGTAAAGAACGGGGAAACAGGCCCTCATGTTTGCACGGTGACTGCAAAGAACCTCAATATACGCACTTGGGGGGGGGGCGGAGAAACCCCAGGTGACACAGGTGAGCAGGTCTCCTCCCTCACACACTTCACTTCCTCCTCTCCCTCACCCCTTCCTCATCCTCACACTGCGGGTAGAACTAGCCCAGGCTAGAGGGAGCAGCGTTTGCAAACCCCGACCCCACGGCCCCTCCCCACACACTCCTTTGATTCTGGGAGGCTGTGGAGGAGCCAGGTTCATTGAAAAGAGATTAGGGAAGGGAGGGGTGTTACAAGTCCTGGGCAGCCCCAAGAGGGGAAGAGGGGCTCACAGATCTTGAAGGGGCATTTGGAGAGGAATACAGGAAAAGAGAGGGGGAAAAAAACACACCCAGAAATCTGAGGCGGGCCGGGCGGCCAGCTGGGGTGAATTAGGGCACAGGCAGCTTTTGCGGGGTTGCACGGCTGGAAAAAAAAGCCACAGGGGGGAGAAGCTGGGGTCCAAAAGGCATCTAAAAGGTCGGGGCACAACCTGGAGGGAACCCAGCAGCCTGGTCAGCCGTCTGGGGTTGGAGAGCGGGGCCGCAGGCCATGCCGAGTGTGGGGCTGCGGGGTGCAGGTGTGGGTGCTGGGGAGCGGGGAGTCGTTCCGCGGCCTAGCCTGAGTCTGCCCGACGTCGGCAGGGAACCTCGGGAACTTTCCCCCGGAGTCTGGCCGGGGCGCGGGGCGGACAGAAAGTTTGGAGAAGTTTTGGAGACGGCGGCGCGCGGGAGGAGGCCGCCGAGGGCCCGCGGCACAGGGCTGGAGGAGGAGGACCGGCCCGGCCCGAGCTCCGGCCTGCACCTCCTTCCCAAACAAAAGAAGCCCCGCTCCCCGCCAGGCCGCCTCCTCCCCGCCCCCTCCCGTCCCGGCGCGGGGGGCCCGAGGAGTCCCGGGGCGCCGGGGGAGGGACCCCGAGGGCGGCGGGCGCCCCGCGGACACTCACCTTCCAGGGCGGCGGCGACAGACGCCCAGCACAGCAGCGCGCGGAGCTCCATGGCGCCGACCCGCGCGGGGGGCCCGGCCCCCCCAGGTCCGGCCCTGCACGGGGCACGCGGGGAGGCCGGCCCGGAGCGGGGACGCGCTGGGGGCGGCCGGGGCCGGGCGGGCGGAGCCGGGGTCCCCGCGGGCTGCCCTCGCTCGCGCGCTCCCCGGGCGGACGGTGGCTGCGGCGCCGCGGGGCGGAGTGCCGGGCGGGCGGCAGGGCGGGCGGGAGGCGCGGGGCCCGGGAGGCGGGGCGGGGCGGGGGGCGCCCGGCCGGGCGGGCGGGGCGGAGGGAGGGCCGGACGGAGGGCCGGGGCCGCCGATTGGCTGCCGCGTCATGAATAATTCACGAGGGGGCGGGCCCGAGCCGAGCGGGCCGGGAAGTTGGGAGAAAGTTGGCCGCGGGGGAGGGGCGCGGCCCGGCGCGGGAGGCCGCGGCGCGGCGCGGGGAGCGGCGGGGACGGCGAGCCTCAGGGGGGCGTGCCCGGCGCGGGCCCCGCCGCCCCCGGGACTCCTCACCCGCTTCCCTCTCACTTTTCCCCTCTTTCCTCCAGGCGGGCACGCCCCCGACGCCTGCGGCCTCCGGCGGTGGGCGCCCCGGCTCCTTCCTGAGGCTGCTTCCTGCTCGGGGGGTGACAGGGTCGGGGTGACGGGCGGTGACGGGGGTTGGGGTGGGGGGGGCCTCAGGGTAACGGGGGCCTCAGGATCACTGGGGGGGGCTCGGGGGGACGGGGAATCACTGGGATGCTGGGGGTGACGGGTGAGGGGTGACAGGCGCCTGGGGATGACGGAGACCTCGGGATGACGGGGGGGGTCACTCGGGATGACGGGGGGCTCGGGATGCCGGGGGGCTCGGGATGACGGGGAGCTCGGGTTAACGGGGCGCTCGGGATGCCGGGGGGCTCGGGATGCCGGGGGGCTCGGGATGATGAGGGCTCGGGATGACGGGGGCTCGGGATGACGGGGGCTCGGGATGCCGGGGGGCTCGGGATGCCGGGGGACCTCGGGGGGGCTGGAGCCATCCTCCCGTCCCCCCGACCCCCGCCTCCGTCCATCGGTTCGAGGGGCGTCGCATCAGGGCTCCGCGGTGGGGCGAGCGGGGGTGGCCGCTGCTCCGCGTCCTCTCGGGGACACTAATCTAGGGTGCGGAGCGCGGGGTGTGCTCCCACCCCGGCGGACGCACTTCCATCCCGCCCCGCCCCTCTCCGCCGCCCGGCCGCCCCGGTGAGGGGTCAGCGGGGTCAGCGGGGTCAGCGGGGCAGGAAGCAGCCGGCGGGGCCGGAGCCAGGCTGACCCCGGCGGGCTCCGGCGTCCCGCTCCGCCGGGCACACGCGGCCTCCTCCGCAGACCCCCCTCTCGCCCGCCTCGCACCCCCGCCCCGGCCCTGTCGCCCGCCTCGCACCCCCGCCCCGGCCTCCTCCACCCTGGAACTCGTCCCTTGTACAGGGATAGGCGATCCCGCAGTGTGCACAGAGACTAAGCCGCGGGCAAGGAAGGAGGGCGGTGAGCAGGGAAAAGCAAGAGCCTCGGGTCAGCGGCCCTGGCCCTGGCCCCGGGTTCGAGCCCCAGCCCTGCACAAATCCAGCATGCCCCCCTCACACCTGGAATCCCAAGACCTGGAAGCCAAGCGGGGCTCATTTCACAGCGGACTACATTGCAGCTCTTACACACACACACACACACACACACACACACACACACACACACGCACACACACACACGCACACACACACACACGCTTGCTGGTGAAAGTCCCATGATTTCCCTTTTCCACGCCGGTGACGCCTGCCATCTCTGCCCCAGGTCAGGAAGCTCGTCCATGGGGCTTGGCTCAGCTCAGGATCCGCCTCACGCGTCCCAGTCAACGCCTGTGCAGGCCCCTGAGCGGCAACAGCGTTGGGACACTTTTCTTCTAGCCCAGGCAAACCTCCGATGCTCGGGAAGTGGAGTGTGACCTTGAACTCTCCGTCCTCCCAGGCCTGAACGCCGGCCAGGGTGCTTTATGGGGTGCTCAGGATGGAGGACGCCTCGGCTTCCCCAGCCCCAGCCCCAGCCAGGAGTCCCTTACATACCCAGGCAGTTTGAGATGGAGGCGATGCCTTCGAGCCCAGCACTCAGGCCTGGGAACCAAGACTGGACCAGTTTGTCACCGAGTGCGTCCTAGGCCAGTCAGCAAAGCCTATCTCAGAGAAATAGGAACAAGAGGGGCGCGGTGGCAAGAGCCTGCGGTCCCAGCACTCGGGAGGCAGAGGCTGGGGCATCACCCCAAGTTCAATAGTGACTTCAGGACAGCCAGGGCCACACAGAGACACCCTGTCTCAGAAGATGCAGACATCAGCAGAGGCCGTTGCTGATGTGAGTCGTGAAGCTCCGAGGACGCTTGTTTTTGAGATGGTCCTGGTTCGCGCCGGCTGCCCTTGAACTCACGAGTCTCCTGTCTCCGCACCCACCAGACCCTGAGATCAGGCCGAAAGCCCATTCAGATGCTTTGTGAACAGTGTTTAGTGAAGGCATGGGTGTGTGCACACAGTCAGAGGGGCCGCTGTGCGGTGGACGACCCGGGGCCCCACTGCCGGGCCCCACTGCCGGCCCGCAGCTCTCCTCCCTCTCCTGAGCCCCACAGGCCCTCCTGTGGGGCACAGCGGAGCATGCGGGCACAACACTCACACACAATGAAACAGGAGGACTGGGCTCCCCTCCAGCATGGGTGTGCGGCCCGACCCCCGGCGAGCAGCAGAGCTGAGCCATGCTTCTCCTGCCCCTGCCTCCCACGTGCCAGGGGCACACGCTTTGAGCCTACGCCCAGCGGAAGTGCACCTCCCATGGGAGAGCAGGGCATGCACACTCGGGTGCTGTGGGCACGGCTCAGTCCACAGCTCTTGCTGCTCTTGGCAAGGACTGGAGTTTGGCTTCCTGTATGCGTATCTACCCATACCTGGCACAGCTCACAACTGCCTGTAACTTCTGGAGACCTGACGCCCTCTCCCGGCCTTCTCAGGCACCTGCACACACATGGGAACACACACACATGCACACACGCAGACACATAAAACAAAAATAAAAATTGAGTTAAATTAAAAATTATTTGCAGGGGACTGAAGAGACGGCTCAGAAGTTAAGAGCATTGCCTGTTCAATTCACAGCAATCACATGAAGGCTCATGACCATCTATAGTGAGATCTGGCGCCCTCTGCTGGTGAGCAGGTGTATATACAGTCAGAACACTATGTACATAATAAATGAATCTTTACTCCCCATCCCCCAGTCATTTGCAGGGCAGGAGGGCTGGCTGGCACAGTGTTTAAGAGCACTGGCTTCTTTTGTAGAGCGCCTAGGTTCACTTCCCAGCACCCATACAGTGGCTCAAAATTGTCAATAACTCCAGCCTCAGAGGATCTGCCGCCCTCTTCTGGCACTCTTGGGCATTGCACACACAGTACACAGACATACAGGCAGTCAAAACACTCACTCACATAAGATAAAACTAAAGGCACCTCTGTCTTTTTTGTTATGGCTTTTCTTTTTTCTTTTTTTTTTTTTTAGATTTATTTATACAGCATTCTTCCTGCATGTGCACCTGCACACCAGAAGAGGGCACCAGATTTTATTATAGATGGCTGTGAGCCACCATGTGGTTGCTGGGAATTGAACTCAGGACCTTTGGAAGAACAGAAAGTGTTCTTAACCTCTGAGCCATCTTTCCAGCCCCTTATTGTGGTTTTTTGAGACAGGGTTTCTCTGTGTAGCCTTGGCTGTCCTGGACTCGCTCTGTGGACCAGGCTGGCCTTGAACTAACAGATCTGCCTGCCTCTGCCTCCCAATGCTGGGATTAAAGGCGCGACCACCACAACTAGGTATAAATACATCCTTTAAAAGTGGCAGTTGGTGGTGATTTCCCAATGTCCAGAAACCTCAAGAAGCATGTGACATAGGCCCACTCCTGTTCTGCCTTTGGCAAACTTTCTGGAACTCAACAAACAGTGTCACAGAAACTTCTGGAATCAGAAAAGATCCTTAAATCAGCAGTGGAAGAGCCTCTAAGTGAAGCAGGAGAGGAGGAATAGGCAAATATGACTGCCCATGCCTTCTTGAGGCAGAGAGGGCATCACTGAGGCAGTGGGGAGGAGGTGTGTGAGGAGGAGGTCTGGGGGGAGGAGGTCTGTTGGGGAAGAGGTCTGGGGGAGGAGGTCAAGGGGAAGGTGGGAGAGTTGGCACCTCCACAGCCTTTTTCCTAACAGCCAAGGAGCAACTGCAAGTAGGGCCTGCACTGTGACGGGATAGTGTGGATTTGTTGGTCTCCTAATGTTAAAAATCTTTGGGTTTAGCCAGGTGATGGTGGCACACACCTGTGATCCCAGCACTCAGGGAGGCAGAGGCAGCGGATCTCTGAGTGCAAGGCCAACCTGGTCTACAGAGCGAGTCTAGGACAGCCATGACTACACAGAGAAACCCTGTCTCAAAAAACAAAACAGAAGCCTTTGGTCTCGGTGGATGCTGGAAGCAGGTGTGTCTGGCCCCCAGGGGTGTAAGCAGCAGCTCGACATCAGCTCAGATGTGGAGAGAAAACAATGCAGGTTAGCAGGACTGAGCTTAAGCCTGGATGGGGGGGGCTGAGTGTGCAGAGCCTGAGAGTGAGGGGCGCAGGGGGCCTCAGCCGCCAGATACGGTCATGGGGAGACAGTGCCAGCTGAGCACGTACTGAAGAGCCTGTGCGCTCTACAGTGCAGAAGGGCATGGGGACACCCGTACCCCTGCAGAGAACAGGTGTAGCCTGTGCCAACAAATGCTGGTCAAGCACCAAGACCAAGCAACCCCCCCACCCCTAACCCCGAGTCCAGAACTGACCCCTCACACTTATCGGAGGCCCCACGGGACACTCCAGGTTACAGGAAAAGTTGCAGCAGGGTGGCCCACGCCTGTGATCCCAGCACGCGGGAGGCAGAGGCAGGAGGATCTCTGAGTTCGAGGCCAGCCTGGTCTACTGTGTGAGAGCCAGGACAGCCAGGGCCACACAGAGAGACCCTGTCTCAAAACCAACCAACCAAACAAACAACCAAACAAAATCCCACAGAACTCCAACAGAAACACCATCCTAAAGAACTAAGCCACTGTCCTTCCCTCCTGTCTACACTGCTATGCCCAACACCCCTTTTGATAAAAAGATTAAAGATTTAATAAAACCTCATCACGCTGTAAGAGACCTTGTCAACCGTTTGCCTTTTAAGAAAAAAATGGAGACAGTCTGGCTCTGTAGCCCTGAGTGGCCTGGAGCCACCGTGTAGACTCTTCCCTCGGCCTCCTGTGTGCCCGCATGCCAGCCCAGCCTGTGTGTAATGTGTGTGTATACACACACATATATGATAACACGCAGAGACCTGCCCCCTCTGCCTCCCAAGTGCTGGGACCCCGGGCGTGCGCCTTCCTAACAGCTGTGGTGACCTGATCTCCAATCTGAGCAGAAGGCAGCCAACCCCCCATACACCCTTCCCTGTGGGGTGCCGGCTCAGACCTTTGCATGGCTGTGCCCAGTTCACCGTTACAACTGTACAGATAATGTAATGATGGCCCTTACGTGTTCTGAGAGACTTATGAGCACACTAAGCTGGAGAGGTGGCTCACTGGTTAGAGCACCGGCTGCTCTTCCAGAGGCCCCACGCTCACTTCCCAGTGCCCACACGGCAGCTCACAACTGTCCGCAACTCCTGTTCCCGGAGATCCGACGCACTCACACAGACACGTGTGCAGGTGAAACACCAGTGCACAGAAAATAAAAATAAATGTTTAAACAGCTGTAGATAGAGGCTCAGTGACTGCCGGTGTCCACATGGACGGGCACCTGTCCCACTCGGGGGCATCTGGCCATCAGGCCTGGGTCCTGAGCTGCGGCTCACGCTGATGACGGGCCAGCACACACGGAGTGCGGAGGTCACACTTTTCCCCTGTTAAGTGTCTGTGTTGGGACAGGGTTTCTCTGCATAGCCTCTGGCGGTCCTGGACACGCTCTGTGGGCCAGGCTGGCCTCAGTGATCCTTCTGCCTCAGCCTCCCCAGTGCTGGGATCACAGGCCTGAGGTGCATGCTGGTTTGCACAGTGGTGTGTGTGTGTGTGTGTGCCGAGGGCCTGGGAGCCAGTTTCAGGTGGTGGAGCATGGGGAGGGTGGAGGAGTTGGTGGAGGCTCACTGTCCCAATGGGGGAAGTCTTTTGTTTCCTCTCCCCTGGGCGGACGTGCCCCCCCCCCCATTATCTCGGGCCCCAGCAGTGGATAGCTCTGTCCATGGTTTCCCGACGTGGCGGGGTGGGGTGAGCAGGCAAGGGCAGCTCGGGCGGGGACGGTTATAGTTAGGGGCTGGAGGACCCCAAAGAGCCGGCTGGGCCAGCTGTGCGAGGAGGAGCAGGAAGCCACCCCGGGCGCGGCACCGCCGAGGGCAGCGGGTCGGGCCAGGCCGTGTCCAAGAGGAGGTGACGCAGGCTGCGGGCGGCCCCGCCATTGTCGCCTGGGGGGCAGCCATCACCCCCGAGGCAGCCTGCAGAGAGCCAGGCGTCCAGGACCCCGGAGGGTCCCCGCGATGTCACCGAGCCCCACTCCCTCCCGGGCTCTTTTCCTGCCTCATCAGCTGTCCTGCAGGAAGGGCGCCCCGCTCCGCCTCGCCTCCCTTCCCGAGCCCTTTGTTTGCTGGGCTTTCAGGAAACTGGAGGGGCGGTGGCCAAGAGCTCATCTGCCCCAGGGGCCTGGACCGCCGTCCTGGGGGTCACGGCGGAGGGAGCGCCGGGGCGCCGCCAGGAAGCCGCTATCTGAGGCCCCCGGCTGGCTTCCCGGTCAGCGGAGGGCAGGCTGTACGCGGGCGGGCACGAGGTCACCGCGGAAAGTGGACACAAAGGGGGAGCCTCGGGCCGTGGAGGGGCGGCGGCCCAGACCGCGCAGGCTGAGGTTCAGGGGTTCGGTGTCTTGTTTTGGCTTCTCCCTCTTTTATAAACTGGGGAGCCGGAGGCTCAGCGCGCAGACCCAGAACGCCCGTCTTCCCGGCATGCTCGGCGGAGCCGCCCGGCCCCGACGCTCTGGCCCACCGGCGTCCTCTCGGTGGTCGCCCTCACGGAAGCCGCCCTGGGCGCCGCCATATTCCCTTCTGAGGGCGGGGCCTTCGCGGTCACGTGGGGAGCGCGCCCCCAGCCGCGGCGCGCGGTGGCGAGTCGGGAGGATGGGGGGTTGGTCAGAGCACAGAGGCCGGCGGAGGGAGGGCTTTTGTTCCTTTTGAGGCAGATCTGGCTGCGTAGCCCAGGCTGTCCTTGAACTTGTTGTCCTTCCACTTGTCGGTGCAGGATGAGCCACCCCGCCCACTTTGAGGTTGGTAGGTGTCTTAATTCTGAGACCGGGAGAGAGAGACTGAACTGTCTTGGACAAAGCATTTCTCTTTAAAAATTTGTGTTTGTTTTTCGAGACAAAGTTTCTCTGTGCGGCCCTGCCTGTCCTGGACTCGCTCTGTAGACCAGGCTGGCCTCGAACTCACAGAGATCCTCCTGCCTCTGCCTCCCGAGTGCCGGAGTGCTGGGATCGCAGGCGTCGCCAGCACCGCCGCCCCCGGGTGGCTCACTGAAGACGTTTGGGGGGGTCCCCTGTGGTAACGGGGAGAACACGCTCGTGAGTATTAGACCTCTGACATCAAGTGCAGGCAGCGGGTCAGGAGTTCAAGACTCACCCCGGCTACGTGAAACCCAGTCTGAGCGAGAACGGAACCACACTTCGAACACGACCAAGAGCGGGTGGACGGTGCCCGCCTGGCGTCGGCCCGCGGGAGGCGGAGGCGGTGATCCAGCCCGGTCTACACTGCAAGCCCCCGGGCAGCCACGGCTACACAGAGGATCCTTGCCCTGAACGAACCCCAAACCAACACCAACTACCCGAACACCTCACCGAGAAGGCAGAGGGAGGCGGGGCCTTCGGGACCCGGGCGGCGGGGCGGGGGCCGAGCCGCGGCCCAGCGTTTGGAAATGTAAAATAACCGCATCAGTGCTGCCCGCCTCGTCCCGGTGCGGCCGGGGGCTGGGAGGCGACCTCTGCGGGCGCCCCGTGCCCCTCTCCGCGCGGCTGAGCCCGCGGGTCCCGACGCCAGGGTGGCCGCAACCTACGCAAGCTCCCGGCGACGCGGCTCCCGCGTGCAGGCGGCTGCTGCCCTGGCAGAGTCCCGGGTTCGGTTCCCATCACCCGCGTGGTGGTTCACGCCCATCCACAGCTCCAGTCCCCCGGGACCCAGTGCCCTCTTCTGAGCTCAGAGTGCCGGGGCCGGGCGGCGCTTCAGGACGTGGGGCAGAGGCGTGAGGTTCCCGTGGCTGCGGGCGGGTGCATGACGAGGGCACGACACCCCGAAAGCACAGGCTCGCGCCCACAGCCGCACCCCGGCATCGCCGGGCTCCCGCCTGCAGCAGGCCCGGGGCGCACGCGGAGCCGCCCCGCTGGCCCCGGCCGCTGGCGGGGGCGGGCCCGGAGACCACGCCCCTCTGGGCGGGGCCTGGGCGGGGCCAATGGGACGCCTCGCCGGGAGGGCCGGCCCTCTGACGTCCGGCTCCGGCTTTCCGGCCCCCGGAGAGCGGCGCGGCCCGCGGGCGCAGGGGTCCCCGGAGCAGCGCGGTCCCAGGGCGGTGAGTGGGCGCGCGGCCGAGGGCGTGCCCGGCATCCAGCCCCCAACCCCGGCGTTCGGCCCCCGAGCCCCGAGCCGGCATCCGGCCCGCGGACAGGGGACGACCACCGGGGACCCGTGGGAAGAGCGACGGCTCGGTCCGGGCCGAGCGTTTGCTGGGCTCTGGCAGGGCTGCGGGGGCCGTGGGAGCCCCGAGGGGTGCTGAGGCCGCGGCTGGCCCCCGGGAGGAGCCCCCGGGAGGAGGCGGCACCGCCGGCCCTAACTTCCCCTGGGAGCTGTCCTCCTCCTGTTGCAGTTAAGGAGAGACGCGCTCCGACAGGGGTCCGCGCCCCTCTTGCATGAGCCGCGGCCACCCCTCCTTTCAGGGACCTGGTTGCCGAAAGGACCCTGGTTACTCAAACACTGGGACAGTCCTGGCTTCCCTCGGCCTGTGGTCTGTGTGTCTCCCTTCGCAACTCTCCTTTTGAGGAAGCTCTCACGTCGAATGAGGGCTTGGCTTAGGGGACAGGTTCTGTGGAAGTGCCACCCAGCCACTAGACTCCGTTTCCACAGGTCCCAGCCTCCTGCAGCCTGCCCGCCCAGCCCAGCCATGGCCAGCGAGAGCTCCCCCCTGCTGGCCTACCGGCTCCTGGGGGACGAGGGGGTCCTCCCTCCCAATGGCGCCGGGGGACCCGGAGTGGCCTCGGCCCGCAAGCTGTCCACCTTCCTGGGTGTGGTGGTGCCCACCGTCCTCTCCATGTTCAGTATAGTGGTGTTTCTGCGGATTGGTGAGCAGGGGGAGGAAGGGGCAGAGGGTAGGGACCAGGACCCCGGTACCGAGGTCAGATGGAGGGGAGGAACAGACCCTTGTTGTCTGGCTGTGGCTCTGCTGTTGGCCTCTGCCACCCAGGGGCTGGGGAGAGCAGTGTGCCCCTCTGTGTGACCTGCGTTTCTCCCCACACTCAGGCTTCGTGGTGGGCCATGCTGGGTTGCTGCAGGCCCTGGCCATGCTCCTGGTCGCCTACATCATTCTGGCACTCACTGTCCTGTCAGTCTGTGCCATCGCCACCAACGGTGCCGTGCGAGGAGGCGGGGCCTACTGTATCCTCCTGGGTCCGGGCTGGTCTGTCCTCAGGGTCTGGGAGGGGAAGGGGCTCACACCTTCTGTCTGAAAGCAAGCCAAAGGTTAAAACCGCTGAGTCGCAGGACAAGGTGGCTGGGGTGGCCAGCGTGCTGTCTTCACGGCCATGCCGATGTCTGCCCTCCTACCCAGCAGTCCGTGTTTCAGGGGGGAGGCTGCTGCAGCTCAGCGGTGGAGCTTGGGGTTCCAGCCCAGGCCTTCCCCGCTAGAACAACAGCAGCACAGGCTCAGTAGTAGTCACTTACAGATGAGGAGAGTGGGAATGCCTTCCCATGTGGGACTGCCCCTCGTCCCAGAGACTCGGGAGTCGGAGTGTTAAAAGTCCAAGGTTAGCCTCAGCTACAGACTGAGCTCCAAGCCAGCCTGGGCGGCTAGTGGAGACCTTGTCTCAAGAAGGGAGCTCGGGGCCTGGTGACGCACGCCTCTTGTGCTGGCACTGGGGAGCAGGGGCAGGAGGATGGGGTCACCCGGCCCAGCGTGAGCTGGAAGCCAGTCAGGGCTCCGGTGGAGAGCTTGCGCGGGTGCGGGGCGGTGGGGCAGGTCGTGTGTCTCACCATCCACGCAGACACAAGACAGGGGTACTGGGAGCCTGGCCGATGTTTGCAGGAGAGTGAAGTGGGCGAGGCTGACTCGTGGCCCCTTCCCCAGTTTCAGTTTCTCTTCCCTTAACGCTCACTCCTGCTTCCACTTTTCAGTCATGATCAGCAGGACCCTGGGCCCGGAGGTTGGCGGCAGCATTGGCCTCATGTTCTACCTGGCTAACGTGTGCGGCTGCGCCGTGTCCCTGCTGGGGCTGGTGGAGTCCGTGCTGGACGTCTTCGGGGCCGGTCCGTGCTCTCTCCCTGGTCTGGGTGGTGCTGGGGTCCGCAGAGCCTGGCTTAGGGGCTCCTGTTTCCCAAGATGCTCTCGATGTTCTCCCTCCCTGTGCCGGCATGTGGACAGCCGGGCACTTCTCTCCGTCCCTGGCACGCCCAGCCTGCAGCCCTCTGGCTACATGTGTCAAGGATGGCTAGAAATGTTCCCAACAAAAAATTTTAAACATGCTAAAACATTAGAGTCTTTTTTTTTCTTTTTTTGCTGGCTGCGGTGCCACATGTGATCCCAGCACTCTGAGAGGCAGAGGCCAGAGGATCTCTGTGAGTTCGAGGCCAGCCTGTTCTAGAGAGCGAGACCAGGACAGCCAAGGCTACACAGAAACCCTGTCTCGAAAAACCAAAAAAGAAGGGGAAAAAAAAGCCCACATCAGTTTATCTTTTAGATACTCGTATTTTTTCTTTTCTCTTTTGGGGGGGGATGCAGGGTGTGGAGTGTGATGTGTGCCTGTGTAGGTGAGCCTTCTTGAGCATGCCTCTGTAGAGGTCGAAGGTCAGTACTGGCTGCATGTATTGCTCTTCCCCTTGCCTATTTGTAAACACTCACTCGTTTTTATTGTTGAGTGTGAGCTGCTGGTGCACACCTGCTAGGCTGAGTGTGTCGGTCGGTCACAGGACAACTTGTGCATTCCGTTCTCTTCTTCCGCCTTGATGCAGTTTTGGGGGCCAAACTCAGGTTTCCAGGCTTGCTCAGCAGTATGGCGTACCCACTGAGCCGGCCTGCCTGTGCTATTTATGGTTCTGAGCACAATGAATGTAGCTTCATTAAAGAGAAGTAAGAAGTAACTCCTAAGCTGGACCCGCTGGTGCACGCCTGTGAGCCCAGCGCTCAGGAGGCTGGGGCAGGAGGACCTATGAGTTCGAGGCCAGGTCTACAGAGTGAGTCCAGGACAGCCAGGGCCACACAGAGAACCTTGTCTCAAAACAAAACAAAGAAGAAAAGGCTCAGGTTTCCCAGACTGCAGATAACCAGAGAAGCTTGAACTGACTCTCCTGTCTCCACCTCCCAGTAGTCAGGTAACAGTGCGCTGAATTTTGTTTTGAGTGCTGGGATTTCAGGCGTGCGTACCCACTCCCGGCTGCCCCGCCTGACACCTGAGGTCCTTTACGCTAAGCAAGCACTCTACCAGCTGAGCTGCAGACTGTGTGTGTGAGCATATGTGAGTGAGTATGTGTGTGCATGTGTGAGTGTGTGTGCCACGGCCTTGCTGTGGAGATCAGAAGACAACTTGTAGGAGTTGTTTTTCTTCTAGCATGTGTTTCCCGAACATTGAGCTTAGCTTGTCACACTTGGCATGGGTATGTTTACCTCCCAAGACATCTGTTGTCTTGTGAGATTTAAAACAACTTTTTGTACTTGGGGCAGTTTCCTGAGCAGGTTTTGCCAATGACAATGGCATGTTGCAAAGTCGAACGACGTGACGTGCCTGATTCTGGCCACCAGCCTGCTGTTGTGTGACTTGCCACAGCGAGACTGGTACCCGTTGGGGAGGGCGAGGAGGCTGACCTGAACAGGTCAGCCGGGCAGGCTGGCCGAGCTGGGAGTCTCGGGGGTCGATCTCTCAGCTCGCCGGCTTCCTCCCCAGATGTCACGGACTCAAGTGCGCTCCGGGTTCTGCCTCAGGGCTACGGCTGGAATCTGCTCTACGGCTCCGTTCTGCTGGGCCTGGTGGGCGTCGTGTGCACGCTGGGCGCCGGCCTCTACGCCCGTGCCTCCTTCCTCACTTTCCTGCTGGTGTCCGGCTCGCTGGCATCCGTGCTGGTCAGCTTTGTGGCCGTGGGACCCAGGAACGTCGCGTTGCCTCCACGACCCGGCGCCAACAGTTCCGCCGGGACACCCCGGTACGGCCACTTCACCGGCTTCAACGGCAGCACCCTGAAGGACAACTTGGGTGGTGAGCCGCACACTGCAGGGCCCGGGCAGGGGGTAGAGGTGGGCCTGACACCCGGGAGGAGGCCTGCACAGACCTGCAGCAGTTAGGAGAGGCGGTGCCCGTGCCTGGCAGCTCACAGCTCCAGCTTCAGCGGACATGACCCTATTTGCTGGCCTCCGTGGGCACCCAGCACATGCCGCGACCCCCTCCATACTCAACAAAATACACAAATAAGACTTAAAGACCAGGAGTCCTGATGGGGCTGTGGGGTGGCTCAGTAGGCAGAGAGTGGAGAGCCCAGGGTTCTACTCCCTGTACCCCATAAACCACCCATAGTGACACACGCCTATGACCCCAGCACTCGGGAGGCTGAGGCAGGCAGAGCTCTGTGAGTTCAAGGCCAGCCTGGTCTACAGAGCGAGTCCAGGACAGCCAGGGCCACACAGAGAAACCCTGTCTCATAAAAACAAAAACAAAAACAAAAAAAGGATTAGACTATGGTGGCAGAGGCCTGTATAGGCCTGTGAGGAGCGTGGGGAGGAGGTGATGGCCCCGTGGGGTTTGGGCTGTGGAGGACAGGTGCATACTAGTGGGTGTGGCCACGAGGTGGTGGGAGATGTGGCTGAGGAAGAGGAGCCCTGAGGCCTTCCTCCTCAGCTGGCTATGCTGAGGACTACACCACAGGCGCCCTGATGACCTTCGCCAGCGTCTTCGCTGTCCTCTTCAACGGCTGTACCGGTATCATGGCCGGCGCCAACATGTCAGGTGAGAGTCTGCTCCTGGGTGGGGTGGCCGGAGCCGCCGGGAAAGATTGGGCTGTGACAGGGGGCTGGCCTCGCCCTCTCTGCCCTGTCCTCCAGGGGAGCTGAAGGACCCCAGCCGGGCGATCCCGCTGGGCACCATCGTTGCTGTGGCCTACACCTTCTTCATCTACGTCCTGCTCTTCTTTCTCTCCAGCTTCACCTGTGACAGGTGTGTGGCGGGGGAGACGGCAGTCGCACTGAGGCGTGGAACAAGGTGGTGCCGGGTCACCACAGGCTGCTGAGCAGCTTCCCAGCGTGTTGGGGTGGGGGACAGTTGGAGATATTTCTCCCTTTGGGGCTGTGGGGGAGGGGTGATGGGGCACACACCTGTACCCAGCACTGAGGAGGCAAAGGTAGGTGGGACTCTGAGCTTAAGGCCAGCCTGGCCTACAGAGGGAGTCCAGGACAGCCAGGGCTACACACAGAGACCCTGTCTCGAAGGAAGAAAGGAAGGAAGGTGTCTCTGTATGGGCGCTGTGCTGTCAGGTACTGTCTGACTCTGTCTCTCTTATTCTTTTCTTTTCTTTTTTTTGAGACAGGGTTTCTCTGTGTAGCCCTGGCTGGCCAGGAACACACTTTGTAGACCAGGCTGGCCTGAAACTCCCAGAGACCCGCCCGCCTCTGCCTCCGAGTGCTGGGGTCACGGGCGAGTGCCACCGCCCGGCTTGTTTTTGTCTTGAGGCGGGCTCTCGGCGGGACGGGTCGACAGCGGTCCCCTCTGCCACCTCGGCCCTGCTTCTCTCATGGGTGCTGAGATCCAAACTCAGGTCCTCACGGGTATGAGGAGGTTGCCCTAACCACTGAGGTGTCTCTCCAGCCCTTTGTTGTATTTTTGAGGCACGAATTTGCTCCGTACCTCAGGCTGCTATTCTTTAGCCCCTCATGCCACATACGTGTACACCGTCATGCCTGGCCTAACCTCGTTTCTTTTCTGTTTTGACACAGGGCCTTACCCTGTGGTCCTATACTCATGGCAATCCTCCAGCCTCAACTGAGTGCTGGCACCACAGGTGTGGTCGTCAGGCCATGCTCCAGGACCTAGCTTCTTTTGCCTGTGTTTGAGACAGGGTCTCACGTAACCCAGGCTGGCCCCAGACTCCCTGTGCTGGTGGTTCTTGGCCTGGGGGTCGAGACCCCCCAGGGTGTCGCCTCTTTCACTGGTGTCGGCTAAGACCGTCAGAAAACACTAATATTTATATCACGACTCATAACAGCAGCAAGACTATATCTATGAAGTAGCAAAGGAAATGATTTTACGGTTGGGGTCACCACATGAGGAGCTGTCCTGAGAGGTCGCAGACTCGGGGAGGCTGGGAGCTGCCCTGTGCGTAGCTGAGGCTGGTCCAGAACTTACGACCCTCCTGTGTGTACTTCCTGACTGGGAAGGTTGCACGGCCCCTCCTGACTAGCTGTGGGAGCACAGTGAGAGACGCTGACCCCCTCCTGCTCTCCCTCCGGTCAGGACGCTGCTCCGGGAGGACTACGGCTTCTTCCGCGCCATCAGCCTGTGGCCCCCGCTCGTGCTGGTCGGCATCTACGCCACGGCCCTCTCCGCCTCCATGAGCTCGCTCATCGGCGCCTCCCGCATCCTGCACGCCCTGGCCCAGGACGACCTCTTCGGTGTGGACCTTTGGGCTCACGCAGGGTGGTGTCTGCGCCCTCCGGCCCACACTGACGTGTCTGTAACTTTCTTCTCACAGGCGTCATCCTGGCACCAGCCAAGGTGGTCTCTGGAGGGGGCAACCCCTGGGGCGCCGTGCTGTACTCCTGGGGCTTGGTGCAGGTGAGTCCTCGCCGCGCTCCGCCAGCAGCCCCGAAACCGTTAGCTCTAGAGCAGCGGTGCTGTGAGCCACACTTGGAGGCAAGGGAGGGAAGGAAGGGAAGGGACTGAGCCCGAGCCCGAGCTGTGCAGTAAGACTCCACCTAGCAACAAATAAGAGCAAGCATGCAGCCCTAACTCGCAGCAGGCGGAGGTACCGGGGCTGCCGCCAGAGAGAGGCCTGGTCTCCTGAAAACTGAGCCCGCCACTGCTGCGGGGCCCTGGCTTTTACCTTTGTATGGAGACAGGCTCATTATGTAACCCAGGGACCTCATCTCTACAGCAGAGTGGCCGGGAACTGGTAAAGACCCGCCTGCCTGCCTCCCGAGGCTGGGTCATGGGCATGTGCTCTAGGCCTGGCCACACTTAATTGATTGATTGGGTTTTGCAGCCCCAGGGGTTGAGCCTAGTATCTTACACAGACAAGTCCTCTACTCGGACCCTCCTATTTGTTTTCCTTTTCAGACAGGGTCTTCCTGTGTAGCCCAGGCTAGGCTGAAGCTCACTGTGTAGCCCAGGCTGACCCACAGCTCCTGCCTGCCCTCCTGAGCTCTGGGCGTGCCTTGGCACTTTGTAGTGCACTTTGACCTTCCTCGGGCACACTGGCTCTTTGTGGAGTTTTATAGAGGGCACCTTGGCACCTTTTTGGGTACACAGATACAGCAGCGTGGTGAACTGTCCTGGCTTTGTTTTTATAGTTTTGGATTTGGGGATATAAACGTGGTCTCTGTATCAGGGTGGTCTTGAACCTCTGACATTCCTGCCTGAACCTCCTGAGTGCTGGCGCTACAGGTGTGCCCGCTGTGCCGTGCCCGCTTTGTGGTGCTGGGGATGGCACCGGGGCTCATAGCGCGAGGCCAGTGTCCTGTCAGCTGAGTAAGGGCCGCAGGCCTGCAATGACTTCTTTTTTAAAACAAGGTCTTACTATGTAGCCCTAACTGGCCTGGGACATTTTATGTAGACTTTCCGGAACTCCCAGTGAACTACCTGACTTGGGGACCCCTAGGATTGAAGGTGTGGACCCCCCACCTGGCCTAATCCCTTCCGTTTCTCTCTGTGTGTGCACATGGGTGCCCAAACTCGTGCACTCGTGTGTGTGTGTGTGTGTGTGTGTGTGTGTGTGTGTGTAGATCTGAGGACAACGCATGAGAGCTGAATCCCTCCTTCCTGTATGTGAACCCCAAGGACTGAATTCAGAACTGGGCTCAGCAGCAAACAGCTTTTTGTTTTGTTTTGATTTTTATTTTGTTTTATTCGAGACAGGGTCTCTCTGTGTAGCCTTGATTGTCCTGGACTCACTGTAGACCAGGCTGGCCTCGAGCTCACAGGGACCCGCCTCAGCAGCTTTTACCTACTGCTCCCCACGCTTCTCCCCAGCTGGTGCTGCTGGCCGGGAAACTGAACACGCTGGCGGCCGTGGTCACGGTCTTCTACTTGGTGGCCTATGCTGCGGTGGACCTGTCCTGCCTGAGTCTGGAGTGGGCTTCGGCCCCCAACTTCCGGTGAGAAGTCAGATGCCTCAGAGGACGAGGAGGAGGAATGGGAAGGACGGAGCTGCGGGCAGGGTCCCAGTGAGCTTCTTCCTTCCCGCCCGCGCCAGCCCCACCTTCAGCCTGTTCTCCTGGCACACCTGCCTGCTCGGGGTGGCCTCCTGTCTGCTGATGATGTTCCTCATCAGCCCCGGGGCCGCCGGCGGCTCCCTGCTCCTTATGGGCCTGCTGTCTGCACTGCTCACCGCACGCGGAGGGCCCAGCAGCTGGGGCTACGTCAGCCAGGCCCTGCTCTTCCACCAGGTTGGGGCCTCGGCAGGAGGGCGGGCGGAAGCGGTCCTGGGAGGCTCCTGCCCCTCCCCCCCAGGAGCACTGCAGGTGGCGTGCTCTCTGGCAGTCCTCCCCCCAGGAGCAATGAAAGCTGAGTGCTCCCTGATGGTCCTCCCCCACTACCTGCGCATGCTTTGCAGGTTCGGAAGTACCTGCTCCGCCTGGATGTCCGCAAGGAGCATGTGAAGTTCTGGCGGCCACAGTTGTTGCTCCTGGTGGGGAACCCCAGGGGTGCCCTGCCTCTGCTGCGCCTGGCCAACCAGCTGAAGAAGGGGGGCCTCTATGTGCTAGGCCACGTCACGCTGGGGGACCTCGGTGAGTGGGGGCTGTTCGCCCTGTCCTTCCTCTCCTGTCCCGAATGCCTCCTGTTTCTGTCTAGACTCAGGCACGTTTTCAGTTCCAGGAAGAGTAACTTATGACAATAAGGATGTTGGTGAGCCACACCCCAGCCCCTCACTGGGGGATTCTAGGCAGGGGCTCTACCACTGAGCCACACCCTGGCCCCTCACTGGGGGATTCTAGGCAGGGCTCTACACTGAGCCACACCCCAGCCCCTCACTGGGGGATTCTAGGCAGGGGCTCTACACTGAGCACACCGCAGCTCTAGTAGAGAGTAAATGAGCTTAGCCAATAATTGCTCTCCCGCTGCTCCGTCTCTGTCACCTTCTCTCTGCCTCTTTCTTTCTGTGTCTGTCTCCTGTTTTGGGCTGCTGGGGACTGTGCCCAGTACCTTTAACACGCTGGGCAGACACTTCCCCCTGAGCTATACTGCCGGGCCTTGTTTTTGTACGATCTCCCTGTGTGGTGGCCTTGAATTTGCCATCCTCCTGCCTCAGTCCCTTGATGGCTGGGAACACCACCTTCTCTCTCTCCGTCCTCTGCAGACTCCTTGCCATCGGACCCTGTGCAGCCACAGTATGGCGCGTGGCTGAGCCTCGTGGACCTAGCCCAGGTGAAGGCCTTTGTGGATCTGACCCTGTCCCCGTCCGTGCGTCAGGGAGCTCAGCACCTACTGCGGATCTCGGGCCTGGGTGAGCTGCCTTTCCCTCTCTACCCCCGGGACTCACACCAGATTGTAGATTGCTAAGGAGCTCACTGCGGTGTAGATAAGACAGGAGCCAGAGATAACAGTGGCCGCAGTGTCTGGCTGGGGGTGTGGCATAGACAGCATGAGGTGGTGGTGGCTTCGTTACATTCAGCCAGGGGTGGTGGCCCAGCCAGTAATCCTTGCATTTGGGAGGCAGAGGCAGATGGATCTCTGAGTCCAGCCTGGTCTACATAGTGAGTCCATGATGGTCAGGGCTACACAGAGAAACCCTGTCTCAAAAAACAAAGCAAACAAAAAATTACATTTAAGTGTGTGTGTGCAAGCATGCCACACTGCACGTGCAGAGGTCAGAAATAGCCTTCAGGAGTCAGGTCTCCATCTTCCATGTGGTTTCTAGAAAGTGAAGCCACAGACATCCTTAGCCCACCAACGATCTCCCAGCTCAGGCTGGCCGCGTGCTCACTCTGCTGCTGAGAATGACCTTGAACCCGCTCCTCCTGTCTGGGGTTACGAGTGTGGCGCCATGCTTGCTTCCCAAGGGCTCTCGGGGCTTTGTGCTTGCTAGTTAAGAGCTCTGTGGGGGAGCCACGTCCTCCTTCCTCCCTCTCTGTCTCTTTTTCCTGAAGAAAAAATGGAGAGGTTTTGGGCTCTGGAGAGTATTTTTCCAAGGAAAGTGGGAGAATCGTTCGAGTCTCAGGCTGCTCCATTGGCACAGCTTCTCCAGGCCGACTTCCGAGTGGGCCTGGCCCTGCGAATGCTGAGCGCCGGAGCTGGGGTGGTGCTCAGGAAACGCAGACGGCTGCTTGCCTGCCAGATTCGGGGAAGCCCGACCACTGTGTGCCGAGGCGGGCAACACAGCTTCGTGCAGGGCGGCCAGGCCAGGCCTGAAAAGGCTCTGCATCGGGGAGGCCGGACATCACTCCTGCCTGCAGCCCTAGCACCTGGAGTCTCAGGCAGGAATTCCAGGTCAGGCTGGGCTCCGCAGCAGACCCTGTCACTGGCAAACAAGCCGTCAGGGTAGTGGGAAGGAGTAGGAGTGGTCCCTGTGTCACGAAGGGTGCTAGAGGGTATATGGGAGCGATGCTTTCTGATAAACGGAACGTTGCCAGTGCTGTGACTCTTCCTGTCCATCACATGCACATGAGCATACACGCATATAGGCCCTGGTTTAAACCTAGGACTGTGCTTACGTTAGACAGGGCTCTACCACTAAACCATGTCCCTAGCCCCTCACTGGGGGATTCTAGGAAGGGGCTCTACCACTAAGCCACACCCCAGCCCCTCACTGGGGGATTCTAGCAATACTTTAATTCTAGTGATATAGTAAAACTTTACCGCTAAGCTCAATCTTAGCTTTTTTTTTTTTTTGATAGAGTTTCACTAAGTTGCCCAGGAAGATCTTGAATTTGAAAGTTGTTTTGTTTGTTTATTTGTTTTTTGTTTGAGACAGGGTTTCTCTATGCTGCCCTAGAACTAACTCTGTAGACTCTCAAAGATTCCCCTACCTCTGCCCATCTGGGTGCTGGGATTAAATGCATTTGCCAGCCCCGCCACCAGAGACCTTGAACTTGAGATGCTCCTGCCTCAGCCTCCCACAAAGCTGGGGTCCTAGGCCTGCACCCCCAGGCAGCTCTTGACTCAGATTGCAAGGCCAGCAGCCTGGTGCCCTGGGCTCCCTCCCTTCCCATGTCAGCCACCCTGGATCCTGAGACCAGTGTCTCACCTGAATGAACACCTTCTCCACACACAGTAAGGCCAAAGGTCAGCAGCATGGCTCAGTGGAAGCAGGGTTGTGGTAAAAGCACAGGGTGGTGGGCCATTAGCCTGGCCCTTGCGGGGTCAGCTGACATAGTTCCCTCCTGCTGGGAGGTTTGGGGTGTCACTGAGTACCGTTTACCACAGGGGCACCGGGGGCTCTAGCTTCTTTTTTCTGGAAGGGGGTCACTGTCTGAGGAAAGCTTTCTCTGAGGAAGAGGATGCCAGCAGAAAGGAAATTGCGGAGCTGGGAGAGGGTGCATTAGTAAAAGACCTTAGCTCAGTCCCGAGCACCATGTGGAAGCCTGCGATCCTGTGCGCATCTGGCCCCAGCACCCGGAAGACAGGAGCCAGGCAATGCAGCCCAGACAGTGAGCTCCGAGCTGTCAGACCCCTCAGTCAGGGGCCGGGCTGGCGGGACAGCTCAGCCGACGGAGTAAGACCCTCAGTTTAATTCCTAGCACACACCTACAGGTAGGAGTGAACCGACTCCGCAGAATTGCTGTCTGACCTGCACATTCAGCCATGGCATGCACAGTCCCCTCACTATACACAACACACAACAATAACAGTAATAATAACAATAATAATGGCAAAAGTCGAGGCCAGTATGGTGGCACACACCCTGAACTCCAGCACTTGGAAGGCACAGGCAGGCAACTTTCTGTGGGTTCTAGGTCAGCCAAGGGTACACAGTGAGACCTTGTTTAGAAAAAAAAGGAGCCAGAAATAATAAATTTTACATGAGGTGTCACTAAAATTGTCTAGGCTGGCTTTGAACTCATTTTTTCTTTTCTTTTCTTTCCAAGACAGGGTTTCTCTGTGTAGCCCTGGCTGGCCTGGACTCACTCTGTAGACCAGGCTGGCCTCTAACTCACAGATCCACCTGCCTCTGCCTCCCGAGTGCTGGGATTAAAGGCTACCACATCCTGCATATGAGGTTTCTGAGGTGGCAGTACAGTGAGTTCTGGAGCAGCCTGGGCAAATGAGGAAAAGCCTGTCTCAAAACAAAACAAAACAGGCGCCTCTGACAGCTGTGGTCAGGAATCTGTGGACTCTGTGCAGTCTGCCACACCGGGTCACTGAGCCTGTTCCGAGCCCAGCTGGGAAGGTCAGAGAATGGCCTGTGTGCGCAGACACATTCACCTCTGTCCCGGCCCTCTCAGGCCGGCAGGGCCAGCGGCTGCAGGCTGGCGACTTCATCGCGTGGGCCAGAGGCTGGTTCCTTATCTGTGAAGGGAGATTAAACAGTGCTTATCTCAGACTCGGCCACAGGGTTCAGATGGGTGAGTGAGTGCTTTCTCCAGGATGTGGCTGCAGAAAGAAACCAGACGCTTTCTGCCTCCTCAGGGTACCAGCCTGCTGACCTCTGTCCCTAGCTTTGCTGGAAGGGAGCTGTGCCCACCCGTAGTTCCACCCCTGTAGCAACCTGGGCTGCCTTCCCTGGAGACTGACCTCACCAACCTGACTTTTGTTTTTCCAGACAGGGTTTCTCTGTGTAGACCAGGCTGGCCTTGAACTCACAGAGGTCCCCCTCCCCCGGGTGCTGTGATTAATGGCGAGTGCCACCACAGCGCCCGCCATGCTGTGGACTTGAATGGTCAGGCTATCTGGTGAGGCGGGCTACGATCCCAGTTACTCAGGAGGCGGAGGCAAAGAGGGCTGTAAGCTCAGAGGCAGCCTGGGCTACAGAAATGTCATTTCCTCAGCAGAGCTCAACCTGAATCTCTGGGTTTCTGCTCGGTTCCTGTCTGGGACAGAGTCTAGCTCTGTAGCCCAAGCTGCCTCCTTGTGGCCCAGGCTGGCATCTGTAGCAGTCTCCTGCCTCAGCCTGCACAGTGCTGGGATTCAGGGCTGCAGCCATGGTGCCAGGTTGAGTGCCCCCCTCCCCTGGCCGATTAGAGCTTCCCAAGCCCCGCTGAGCCCCCAGAGCTAGAGTACCTCCCCCAGGCACTCCTTGATGGACACCCATAATCCAGCACTGGGAGGAGGGTGCAAGAAGGTCAGGAGGTCAAGGCCATGGTCTGCCACACAGTTCCAAGAGAGCCCAGGATGCCTAGGTCCTTGTTTCCAAAGCCTCGAGCCCACGCCTTACCCAGACAGAGGAAACTATCTCCGAGTTGGTGCCTAGCCCGGTTCACACAGTAAAAGTCTACTTCAGAACATAAAAGCAAGAAAGCAGGCCAGCAAACAAAAACCTCCCAAAGCACCCGAAGGAAACGTCAGGTAGGGCTGGGCCGGCTCGGCGGACGGTCGCCCACCTCGGCGGAGGCGCTGGGCCTCTCCTAATTCGGTCCCTCCAGGAAGAAGTCCCGGAGGTGGGCTTCCCTGTGTGAAGTGGAGACTATTGTAGATGGTCAGATGAATGCGTGGTCAAGTGTTCAGGGAAGCGGGTCGTTGTGTGAACGTGGCACACGACTGCCGAGGGGAGGCAGCAGCCTCTGGCCGACCTAAGCGGGTGTGTTTCGTGGTGTGAACCGCCGAAGCCTCATTCTGTCCTGCCCTTCTCTGCCCGCAGGCGGCATGAAGCCCAACACGCTAGTGCTGGGTTTCTACGACGACCTGCCGGCCCAGGACCACTTCCTCACGGACCCCGCCTTTTCAGAGGGGGGCGCGTCGCCCGCCCTGAGCTCGCTCTTCCCGCCGCCGCGCGCACCCGGGAGCCCCCGGGCCCTCAGCGCGCAGGACTACGTGGCTACCGTGGCCGACGCGCTCAAGATGAACAAGAACGTGGTCCTCGCCCGCGCCTGCGGGGCGCTGCCCTCCGAGCGCCTGGGCCGGGGCGCCTGCGGCACGCCCCACCGCGTGGACGTGTGGCCGCTGAACCTGCTGCGGCCGCGGGGCGGCCCGGGCTACGTGGATGTCTGCGGCCTGTTTCTGCTGCAGATGGCGACCATCCTGGGCATGGTGCCCGCCTGGCACAGCGCGCGGCTGCGCATCTTCCTGTGCCTGCGGCCCGGGGAGGCGCCCGGCGCGGCCGAGGGGCGGCTGCGCGCCCTGCTGACCCAGCTCAGGATCCGGGCCGAGGTGCAGGAGGTGGTGTGGGGCGAGGGTGCTGGGGAGGAGGAGGAGGGCGACTTCGTGAACGGCGGCCGGGGCGACGCGGAGGCCCAGGCCCTGGCGAGCAGCGCCAACGCCCTGGTGCGCGCCCAGCAGGCCCGAGGCGCGGCGGGGGGCCCCGGGGCGCCGGAGCGGGAGGAGGACGGCCCCGCCACCGCGCTCACCTTCCTCTACCTGCCGCGGCCGCCCGCCGACCCCGCGCGCTACCCCGGCTACCTCGCCCTGCTGGAGACGCTGAGCCGCGACCTGGGACCCACGCTCCTGGTGCACGGCGTCACCCCCGTCACCTGCACCGACCTCTGAGGGTGCGCGCGGCTGCCCCGGGCCGGCCCCCGGCGATGCTCTGAGACGCGGGGCGGCCCCTGCCCCGCCTCCGCCTGCTTCACTGGTGCCTTGAGCAGAGGGGCTGGCCTCTTCTGTGACTCTGGGCTACCTCAGTGTCCCCGTCCTGGCCACGGACGCACCGCCGCCCTCTCCCCGACGTCCGCGGGTGGTGATGTCTGTGTTTTGTTTTATTTTTCTAACTACTGACCATCAATAAAAGACCAAACACTACGGGCTGGCGCAGCACTGCCGTGGGGTGGGGGCGAGCGCGGCGGGGAAGCGGGGGCTGTAGGGTGGACAGCAGCAGACCGAGGGGCCGCCACGTGCGGGGACCGGGGCGCCGCAGGCCCAGGCCCGGGGCGGCCGCCCGCAGCCCACCCAGAGGCCGGGCCCGGAGGAGGGCGGTCCTCCCTCACCGGGAGGGGGCCGGGGAGAGGAGGGACCGCAGATTAGGGTTTCGGGGACCACGTGACCCTTCCCAGGAATGTGGTGACGTCAGGAGGCGTGGTCGTCTCCAAAATTGGGGAGGAAAGGGGGAAAAAAAAAGCCCGAAAAAGTTTCTTTGCGAGAGTCCCAAACGGGGCGTGGGGAGGGGGAGAGAAGGGGATCCGAGCCCGCGCGCGTGGGGCCCTGGCCTCACCCAGTCCCGCACCATGTCGGGGCCCACCTGGCTTCCCCCGAAGCAGCCGGAGCCCTCCAGAGCCCCTCAGGGCCGAGCGCTTCCCCGAGGCGCCCACGGAGCAAGTAAGTGTCCGTCCTGGCGCCCGGGGTGGCGGAGGGCCGCTGGCCACCCTCCGCTGTCCCCCGCCCCTCCGCGAGGCCTCCGCTCCTCCTGCCCCGGCCGGAGCCCCGGGACGCGCGGGAGGGGAAGGGCAACCCACGGAGCCTCCTCCAGCCCTCTCTTCTCTCCCGTCAGCACCCCAGCCTCACCCCAGGGTCAGCTTTTGCCCGCTCCCGCCTGAGCAATGCTACCAGCCTCCGGGGGCGCCGGAAGACCGCGGGCCTCCCTGGGTGGGCTCCCACGGGGCCCCGCAGCGCCTGCAGGTGAGCGCGGGAGGTGAGGGCGGCGAGGCGGCTCTGTGCCGGCGGCGTGATCCGCATGTGCTCCCTGCTTTGGCCCTGCCCCAGGGGCTCCCGCCGGACCGGGCAGCCGCCCGCCCCGCAAGCCTGGACGCCGAGATTGATTCGCTCACCAGTATGCTGGCTGATCTGGACGGGGGTCGAGCTCCCACCCCTCGGCGGCCAGACCGGCAGGTGGGCCCCTCCGAGGAGTCTCGGTTTCAGCCCATCCTCCTCACTCCCCACCTACCCTCTTGGCAGCTGGTGACCATATGGTCGGAGGAATCACTAACTTCCTTCTTGTCAGGCCTTGCCCGTGGGAACGTGTTGAAAGTCCCGGCGCCCTGGGGTCCCCCTTGCACACGCACGGGTCCTGGACCTGGTCTTACCCACGGCTTCTGCATTGCTTGTGTCCCCAGGCTTTTGAGGCCTCTCCGCCCCACGCTTACCGCGCAGGCTCCGTGAAGCCCAGCGGAGGGGCCGGCCCGACCCCAGCGCTCCCAGCGTCGCCCTATGGCGGACCTACCCCGGCCTCCTATGCTACTGCTAGCACCCCGGCTGGCCCGGCTTTCCCTGTGCAAGTGAAGGTGGCTCAACCTGTGAGGGGCTGTGGACCGCCCAGGCGGGGCCCCTCTCAGGCCTCCGGGCCTCCTCCAGGCCCCCACCTTCCTCTGCCAGGCCGCGGTGAAATCTGGGGTGCTGGCTATCGGGGCCACCGTGAGCCGGGGCTGGGGCCTGCAGGAGGAGGAAGAGGTGGCGGGCTCGGGCCTCAGGTAAGCCGGGGCTTACGGCATTGCCTGGGTGGCATGGATACTGAGGGGTTCTCAAGATACTACTTTTAGGGGAGCTAGAGCAGTTGGAGTGCTTGTTAGTGTGGGGATCCCCAAGCTTCTGGTCTTGGCACCTCGTAAACCAGGCATGCTGGAGGTGGAGGCAGGGGTGAGGGGCTGAGGGTCATCTTTGGCTACAGGAGGCATTCCAGGCCAGCCCAGGCTGTATGAGACACCGTCTGAAGAATAAGTAAGCGAACAAACCAATCCTGGTTTTAGTACTCAGAGGCCAAGGGTCAAGCTGGCCAAAGAGGGGGAGCAGGGCGGCTTTCCTCTGCCAGCTTCCGAGGGCTGTCCTCCGAGGGCAGGGTTCCTCAGGAGCCGTTTATGGTGTCCCCGCAACGCCCCCATTCTCACTGTAGGGCCCGGTAAGCCAACCTCCAGAAGAGGAGTTGGAGAGACTGACCAAGAAACTGGTGCATGACATGAGCCACCCACCCAGTGGGGAGTACTTTGGTGAGCCGGCCTGCTGGGGAGGATGGGAGGGAGGAGCTGGGTCTGAGCACTGATCTCCCCCTTCTCATCCTCAGGTCGCTGCGGTGGCTGTGGCGAAGACGTGGTTGGTGACGGGGCTGGCGTCGTGGCCTTGGACCGCGTCTTCCACGTTGGCTGTTTCGTGTGCTCAACCTGTGGGGCCCAGCTCCGGGGCCAGCACTTCTATGTCATGGAGAGGAGGGCGTATTGTGAGGGCTGCTATGTGGTGCGTGACTGCGGAAGGGAAGGGCCTAAGCCAAGTGTCCAGATCCCGCAGGCCGGCCATCTAATAGGGGTCAGATGCTCAGAGACCATCTAAGGGGGGGCAGACACTCAGGGGCCATCTAAGGGAGGGGCGGGAAGGAAGCAGCTAGATGTGGTAGCTCTGGAGGAGAGGGCATCAGCAGTTGAAGGCTAGCCTGAGCTACCAAGTAAGTTTGGAGCCAGTCTTGGGCTCAGGTTTCTGAAGATCCATTGGTCCATCCGGCAAAAGAGTGTTTTGGGTTTTGTTTCTTGATTGCTTGTTTGTCCTGTGCCCCAGGCTGGCCTGCAGCTCTTATATATAGTTTGAGTTTTGTGCCTCTGTCCATAGGGGAAGCACGTCACCAGATCTGTCCTATACATGGCAGGGAAGGGAACCCAGTGCTTCATCATGCTGGGCAAATACTTTACCAACTGAGCCGCAGCCTCAGACTGAGGAAGGAGAAGAGCAGCTAGTCCTTTCCTGTGGGAGGCCATCTTCCTTCCTCTCTCTCTCTTTCTCTATGTAGCCCAGGCTGGTCCTGAAGTCATGATCCTCATGCCTCACCCTCCTGAGATCTGGGGAAAGACATGTGTGCTACCCTGCCCAGCTAGAAGGCATGTTAGAGTTGACATAATTTGTGAGAGTCTGAAAACGTGCCTCAGAGCAGGCATTACTGTTGACTGCTCATACTGGACAAGGAAGAGGGCAGAGGCTAAACCCTTACCTAGAGGCCACGGTGCTGGACAGAGACCTCATCTCCAGGCTGTCCACCTTCCGCTGAGTCCCATGCCGGGAACCACACATGCCGGGTGATCAGCGGGCTCCCTCTGTGACCTTCCTTCCCTGATTTCCCCTCAGGCCACGCTGGAGAAGTGTTCCGCGTGCTCGGAGCCCATCCTGGACCGGATCCTGAGGGCCATGGGGAAGGCGTACCACCCGGGCTGCTTCACCTGCGTGGAGTGTCGCCGCAGCCTTGACGGCGTCCCTTTCACGGTGGACGCCACCAGCCAGATCCACTGCATTGAAGATTTCCACAGGTCACCCTGGCTCTGTCTCTCCTGTTTCCAACTTCTGGTCCTCTCTTTTCTCTGACATCACTCTTGCCAAGTCGCAAACCCATCTCTCCAATCCTTCCCATTTCCCTCCCTCCCTGGCTTCGCTGCCCCCCTCCCATGAGCCTCTGCGGGCAGCGCGGGACCTGACAGCCCCTCCGGTGCCCTTCCCCCTCAGGAAGTTTGCCCCGCGATGCTCGGTGTGTGGAGGGGCCATCATGCCGGAACCCGGGCAGGAGGAGACAGTGAGAATCGTTGCCCTGGATCGAAGCTTCCACATTGGCTGTTACAAGTGTGAGGTGAGGGGGCACTCCTTGTGGGCCTGGGGTGCGGGGCGGGGTCACAGAGCTTTCGGGGCATCCCGGGGCGGGGTCACAGAGCTCCCGCCTGACACGGGGCTCCTCACAGGAGTGCGGGCTGCTGCTGTCCTCCGAGGGAGAGTGCCAAGGCTGCTACCCCCTGGACGGGCACATCCTGTGCAGGGCTTGCAGTGCCTGGCGCATCCAGGAGCTGTCGGCTACCGTCACCACCGACTGCTGACTCCTGGAAATCCTCACCTCCCCCACAGCCACCTTTGCTGTTTGTTCTTCTTTCCCTGTTCATGAAATAATAATGTCTGAAGGGCTCTAAAGCACTTGAAAGTTTCTGCTGTTTCGTTGAAGTCTCCTAGGATGAGGCCATGTAAACCTCAAACCCCAGCACTCCGGAGGCAGGTGGATCTCTGAGTTTGAGGCCAGACTGGTCTACAAAGGGACATCCTGCCTAAATATATATTATTATTTAATATCTTAATATATCATATATATGTACATATACAGTCTTTTGTTAACTCTTAACCTATACTTTTGCTGTTGTTACACAAATGAACCCATTTACTGTAGGCTGGGGTGTCTGAAATGGTTGCATTTCTGCTGGCCTTTCAACTCCTTCCGTCTTCTGACTTCAGACTTGGCTGACAGCAGAAGGCGGTGCTGCAGGCCAGGGCCCACAGCTGCTGTCCCCACGCAGGACACGGTGTCAGCTGCCAGTGGCCTGTTTCTTCACTTTGGTCCTGCTCCAGGAGGAGCAAATGGACTCGACGTGGTCACTGATTTCAGTTTTCTCGCCATTTTCTGGAGGGAGGGGTCATGGCAGAGCCTATGTTTACTAACCATGCTGGCCTTCTTGGTGCATTTAGCCATAATGCTGTGACCCAGGCTAAAACCAGAAGTGGTCCTCTTATAAGGGACGACTTCCAAAGTATCCCAAGCTAACCCTGAACTTGATACATGGCAGAGACAGTGGAGGCTCTTATTGAACTTTAGATCTTCCTGCCTTAGATTCTCAAGTGCTGGGACTGCAGAAGGGTCCCACTGTATCTGGCCACTTTTTTGTGGGCATGGGGGCTGCTGTGGTGGGCCAGGGACTCACGCTAAGCAAATGCTCTACTGCTGATCCCAGGTCCTGTCATATGGTAGGAAAGCAGTCTATCACTGAGCTATATATCACCAGTGCTTCCTCTTCCGCCTCCTCCTCCTCTTCCTCTCTGTGTAGCCCGGGCTGTCCTGAACGCAGTTTGTAGACCAGGCTGGCCTTGAACTCACAGAGATCTGCCTGCCTCTGCCTCTGGAATGCTGCAACTAAAGGCGTGGGCCACTTGCACCTAGCTGTTTCCCTTTTCTTAAATTATGTATGAACCGGCAGCAGTGGCTCACACCTTTAATCCCAGCACTCTGGAGTCAGAGGCATGCGGATCTCTGAGTTCGAGGCCAACCTGGCCTACGGAGGAACTTCCAGGACAGCCAGGGCTACACAGAGAAACCCTGTCTTAGAATATGTGTATGTGTGTGTCCATGTGTGGTTATGTGAACATTTGAGTGCAGTGCCCTCGTAGGCCAGAAGAGGTCGTGAGATCTCCAGGAACCGCAATTGACAGCCTGTGAGCTGCCAGACAGGCAGGTGCTGAGACTTGAACTCTGGCTTTCTATAAGAGTAGAATCACTGAACCGTCTTTCTATACCCCTTTGGAAAATATTTTTGAGACAGAGTGTCACTAAATTGTCTTGGCTGGCTTTGCATTGGTTCTGCAGCTCTTGAATGTGATTTTCCTGCTTCAACTTCCTGAGTAGCTAGGATTACAGGCCTGGGCCAACATGGCTGCACAGAGGCTTTTAAATGCCCATACTGTAAATACACCTCTTCACATGCTGGCGCCCCGCCCCCGGCAAGGCTGTGGCATGTTCCATTCTTTAGCTTAACATTCTATTCATTGAGAAGGGCTTAGTGTTCCCTTGGGAATTATGAATTTAAACTTAAAGTACTGGGCACTAAGACAGATTTTCACGTTTTGCAAGAGGATTAGGCGCCTCTGTCGGAAGAAAGCCGGAAGAACGCGTTTTACAGATACCACATACAGTAGATTTCTGGGGGGGGAAATGGAGGGAGGAGATGCCTTTAAGATGGTTGCTTCCATGCATTGCTCCCAGACAGCCAACGTCCCCACCATGCGGAGGGGCCAAAACCACCCTTGAGGAGGTCAAGGGATGCGTCGGCCCAGGGATTTTGCAAAGCAACGTCTGGATGCAAACTAGGCCGTACCCAGGAGCGAAACGCTACTTCTGGGTTCCTTCTCGTTCAGAACGCACGCCCACGTTCCGGACGCCTGGCTTGGCCCAGCTCAGCTTCCGTAGCGCCCAGCGCCCGCGCCGCGCGGTCGCGAAGCCGCGCGAGACTTCCGCGTCTCCACCCTTTTCCCAGCATTCCCTTAAGCGCTCTTTAGTTTTAGTTTGGCCGGGGGTCTTGTTTGTACTCGGAGGCCGGCTCCGGGGGTGGCGCCGGCTGCGCGCGCGGCTCCTCGCTCCGTCCGCGGCCCCGTCTCCGTCTCCCCGTCGGTCTGCGGGCCGAGAAGCCCCGCGGCGCCCGCAGGCCCCCCTTGCGGTCCTCCGTCGCGCGTTCCGGTCCGCCCGGAAAACAAGCCCGCCGGCGCGCGCCTCCAACGGCCCCGGCCGCTGCCAGGTGGGGGAGGGGAAGGAAAGGCCCGGGTGGCGGGCTCGCACGCAGGCCGCTGTGCCCGGGGGCTTCGGGGTGGACGAGGGGGAACCCCTGGGGACAGCGAAGCTGTCGGAGCGATCGCCCTGCCCGGGATGGCAGGCCGGCCTCGGCGGGAGGGAGGCGGGCGCGCCGCCCCCGGGGGACTGCCCCTCCGGTCCGTGCTCATCGTCCCCGTGTCCGCCCGCCGCCGCGCCCCAGGCCTCCTCTGACAGCACCATGGGCGACAGTGACGACGAGTACGACCGAAGGCGCAGGGACAAGTTTCGAAGAGAGCGCAGCGACTATGACCGGTCCCGGGAAAGGGACGAAAGACGGCGGGGGGACGACTGGAGTGACCGGTGAGGCGCTGTGAGCGCGGCCTGCTTTGCCTGGTTTTGGGTGTTTCTCCCCTGACCCTCGCGCCCGCCACTTCTGCTCCCTTCCCCCTGTCTGCTTTTCCGCCGTGAAGTCTGGCCAGGATGGAATCCACTGTTGGGCCGTTTTCTGTAGTTAAGGCCGCCTGCTGTTGGCGTCGATCCTGAAAGGCCTTTGAGATCAAAGTGACAGCCGGTGGCGGCGGCGAAGAGGGGCCCCTCTCAGCCGCGTCTCCCGCGTGGGCCACGCAGGGAGACCCTCTCGAATCCAGACAGCCAGCAGGCACGCCGTGATCAAAGCGTTAGGCATCTGGAGTTTGCATTTCTTACCCGCTTCCCCCTTCCATTGAAAAGATAGGATTTCTCATAGCCTAACCTGCAGCGTGCAGGTAGCCGACCACGGCGTTAAGCTGATTCTGTCTGCCTTTCTCAGTGCTGGGATCACAGGCATGTGCCTGTAACGTCCTGTTTGATCGCTGCCAGGGCTGGGACCCAGGGCTTTGTACTTGCTAGGGAGCACTCAAGCAAGTTTCCGCCCCGAGAGTGTGTGCATTTTATTACTTGTAAATTGCTTCATTCATTCGTTTGTTCATTTTTGATTTGAGACAGGGTCTCTTTATGTAGTCTTGGCTGCCCTGAAACTCAGTTCTTACCGGAAACACACAGAGGTCTGCCTGCCTCTGTCTCCCCATTGCTGGGATTAAGGCATGGCCTTTCTTTTTTCAGTTGTGCCTTAGAAGAGGAGAAATGATTAACATAGACCAGCAGACTGGAAGAGTCGGCCCGGCCCTCTTTGCTGGCAGGGTGCCATGGTACCTTGCATGGACTAAGAGCAGTGCCAGTGTTGATTGATTAGGATTGTTTTATCTCTTTAGGCCTCATTGTGAAGCCCTCACTGCTCTTGAATTTGCCTTCTGGCCCAGCTGGCCTTTAACGGGGATCTTCTGGTCCCTGGCTCTAGGTGTGGGGCTTAACAGGCAGCCAACACACAGCCTAATTGGTTGGGTATAAATTAGCTCCTGATTAGCTTTCAGGGGTACTCGTTTTTTTTTTTTTTTCTTCTTTAGTTAATTATACTTTAAATGTTCCTTAAGATTTTTTATTTCAGGACAGGGTCTCTCTGTGCAGCCCTGCTGTCTTGGAACTTGCTCTGTAGACCAGGCTAGCCTCCAACTCAGCGATCCGCCTGCCTCTGCCTCCTAAGCGCAGGGTTTAAAGGTGTGCGCCACCACCACTTGGCTAGCTTAAGAAATTTTGAAATGATTTTAAAACAGGTAATTAAGATGAGAAGAAATATGGATGATTACTTTTTTTTAATTTAAAAATGTGTTTGTGGGTGTTTTGCTTATGTTCTGTCTGTGTGCCTCATTTCTGCCTTGTGCCATGGAGGCCATAGAATGCATTAAAGTCCCTGGGAAATGGGGGGTCAAGAGGGCTGTGAACTGCCTTATAGGTGCTTGGACTCAAAGCCCAGTCTTCTGCAGGAGTAGCCAGCGCTGACCACTGAGCCAGCTCTCCAGCCCCCTCGCTTTTAAATCCAAGGGGGTCTTACCGACAACAACAAAAAACCAGTGCAGTGAGTTAATGGTGGATAGCCTGACTTGGAAACAGATTTTTCTTAGAGGAATTTGAGGTAACTTTCTCTGATAGAATTTGTGAAAATAAGCTTAATTTAAGACATTGAGGCCAGCCAGGCCTACAAGGTGATATCCTGTCTCAATAAATAAGTAAATGTGAAATTAAATTTAAAAAGGGAGAGGCTACCAGTCAGCCCTTAGAAAACTCTGGAAAAGATGAAGCCTGGTGGGGGGGGGGCATCTGTGTGGGTGGGGATCTGTGAGGGGGCATCTGGGTGTTGTGGGGGATCTGTGAGGGGGCATCTGGGTGTGTG
>CM053751.1:23499023-23515539 GCA_028658305.1 Pachyuromys duprasi
ATCTGAGAGGGGATATCTGTGTGGGGGGGCATACGCACATGAGTGTTGATTTATGAGGCTGGAGGTATTAATCTCTCTGGAGCTGGAGTAACAGGTATTTGTGAGTGGTTTGCCACAAGTCTAAGGAGCCACACTTGGTCCCCTACGGACAGCAAGTGCCTTTAACTGAGCCATTTCTCTCGCCCCTAGCATATTTTTAAAAATTATCTTATTAATTTTTGGTTTGTTTTTTGAAACAGGGTTTCTCTGTGTGTCCCTGGCTGTCCTGGAATTTGTTCTATAGACCAGGCTGGCCTGGAACTCAGAGCTCCCCCTGTCTCCTGAGTGCTGGGGTCAGAGGTGTGCGCCAGCATGGCTGACAGCTTGTTTGGCTGTTTGTGTTTCGCCTACATGTTTAAGTGCACACGTGTGCGCTGTGCCTGCTGCCTGTGGGAAACCAGAAGACTGTGCTGTCCCTGGAACTGGAACTGACAAGCGCTTCCTAGGGCCGGAGCCTCGCTCCTGAGCAGCTGAGGGCCACCTCTCTAGCCCCTTGCCCTGTAGCTTTTGAGACAGGCTTTCGTGTGGAATGTGCTCTCTTAGGGAGCACATCCTCCTGCTTCAGGCCTCTTCCCTGTGGAATTACAACTGAGAACCAGAGTGCCTAGTTCTCCTTGGCGTTTCTCTAAGACAAAAGAAAGTCAAAGTTGCTTTTCTGAGTCTGCAGCTAGATAAAGTCCTTCAGAGTTTAATCATGTGAGGCCACAGTGGCTTTGGGTATGTGCCACAAATACGCATAATCATTGCAAGGGAACTTCCGTTCTGAGGAGCGGCTGCTGTCCAGGGTACAGGTAGTGTTGGAGAGAGCTCCAGGGAGGGACCCTGAGCTGGACTTGCAGGCAGTGTCTTGGGCAAGGCGATGTGAACAGCTGGAGGCAGGCGGCCCAGCACGGCCCAGCTTGCCCAGCGTGGTCAGGCAGAGTTCTCAGGCTGTCTGGAGACACTGCTGCTTTCCTCCGCGGTACTGCAGGGGTGCTGGCTGAGACAGCGCTGCCTTAGCACAGTGAAAAGAAGGTAGCTTGAGGGGAGACCGTTGGGAAGTGTCCTGGGTCTCTGGTGTGGATTTCAGGATGTGATGGGTGGGTGTAGGGCAGGGCCAGCCGCAGCAGAGCAGCTGTGGGAGCCTCAAGTGCTTTTCATGGGTGCCAGTTTTTATTCAAGTATTGTAAGGCAGCCATGCAGGAGAGTAAGCTGTGAGCAGTCACAAGCTGTTCCCAGGAGTTGGAGCTGGGGGAACTGCTGGTAGAAAGTCATTCTTGGAAAACTTGCATCTACCAGTGCGAGCTCCAGTCCCCAGTCTGGATTTTCCTGGAATGAGTAGTCTTGTGTGAAACACGGTGATACTGTGTAGTGAGATGTCAGGGTCCTCCAGAGCTGGTAGCACAGTGACGCCAATGGAGCAGGACAGAGTGGAACACTCTCGCCCAGTGTTTTGCACTGAGCTGCAGCCTGCTGTGGCCTTGATGAGACAGTCCAGAGAAGTGTCTTGATGCAGCCCAGCCTAGTGGGTGTCACTTTGACTTTGCAGCTGCTTCATTTTCTGTGTGTCAGAGTTGCTCTGCCTGCCTCAGCTTACCCGGAAATGGCCTCTTTCCAGGAGCAGGGCTCACACCCTCAGGCGGCTCTTCTGAGGCAGAGGCAGGAGGAGATGCAAGGTGGAGGCAGTGCTGGGCTGAGCAGAGGCCTGGGCCAGACAAGACCACAGTGGGTTTCAAACCCAGAAAGGGGTCCCACCTTCCCTGGGTTCAGGAGCTGGGGACCTGAGCTTGAGGCCAGCCTGGTCTACACATTGAGTTCCTGGACAGCCAGAGCTACATTTTAATAGTGCATAAATAAATACAGGACACATACTTAGCCCAGGTGCTCAGGAGGCTGAGACAGGAGAATTGCTTGAATTCAGAAGTGTGGAGGCTCTTGTCAGCACAGTGAGATTCTGTGCAAAAGATTCTCGATGCAAAAGCCAGAAAGAAGAGTCTTTTCGGGTGGTCTGTGAGGAGCGGCTGTTTTCTCCCCGCCTTACTTCTGGAGGGGCTCTTCCGGCCAGCCGTGAGGAGAGCAGCACTGCTCAGAGCAGCTTTTGGTTTCTGTTTTTTGTTGTTGTTGAGAAAGGTTATTATTTTTATAAAAACACGTAATTAACTGGCACAGTGGTCCAGGCTGATAATCTTTGAAGGTCAGGGTTGGGATCTGCCTACAGGAGACAGTGCCTCGCCTCAAGTTCTGTGAACAGGAAGCAGAGCCCGGGGCACAGCACAGGAAGAGCTGGAGTCTACGCCTGTACCTGCAGAGCAACTTTATTTATTTATTTACTGGTTCTTTCTTTTGAGGCAGGCTTTCTCTGTGTAGCCCTGGCTGTTCAGGATCTCACTCTGCCGACCAGGCTGGCCTCAGAACTCACAGAGTCCCCCTGCCCCTGTGCAGGGATTAAGGTGTACGCCACCGCCTGTCGGGTAATTTATATTAATGTGTGGTTTTTATTTTTTGTTTTTCAAGACAGGGTTTCTCTGTGGCCCGGCTGTCCTCCAGTAACTCTGGCATCACACTCACAGATCCGCCTGCCTCTGCCTCCTGAGTGCTGGGCTCACAGGCGTGCGCCGCACCCGGCTGTTAGTGTGTAGTTCTAGGATTCATAGACGCTAAATATTTGCTCTAGGGTAGGTGTGGTGCGTGTGCTCTCACCGTAGGAGGTGGGAGGAGAACACAGTGGTAAGCGCTGGTGCCGTGGAGGAGCGCAAGCCAGCACAGCGGGCTTGTGCAGCGCTGGGGAGGACCGCCCGGATCTGGGGGGCGCGCGCTGGCCTCCCCCGGCTCCACCCCGCTGTTGTACTGTTCTGCAGAGAGTGGGACCGGGGCCGGGAGCGCCGCAGCCGGGGCGAGTACCGCGACTACGACCGGAACCGGCGGGAGCGCTTCTCCCCGCCGCGGCACGAGCTGAGCCCTCCGCAGAAGCGCATGCGCAGAGATTGGTGAGGGCCTCTCTTTGTCCTCGGCCTCCGCCCCATCGGCGGACAGCTCGGCCACCTTGTCGCAGTCACCCCACCCCTTTGTGCCCGTGCCCCGTGGGGGAGGCCACGTCCTCCGCGTGCCCTCCTCCCACCCTTGCCCATGTTCTGGAGAGGAGAGGCAGCTGCCTCTGTGTCTGACTTTTGTGTCCCGCCCTCAGGGATGAGCACAGCTCTGACCCCTACCACAGTGGCTATGACATGCCCTATGCTGGGGGGGGTGGGGGACCAACTTACGGCCCCCCTCAGCCCTGGGGCCACCCAGACGTCCACCTCATGCAGCACCACGTCCTGCCCATCCAAGCCAGGTAACGGGGCTCTGGCGAGGGGGGTGTGGAGATCTGGGGCCGGAGCCTGGGGGGGCGGCTCTGGGGGCTGTACGCCAGAGCATGGGGAGTGGTGGACTCCGCTGCGTGCTGGGCTGTGGCAGTGGCAGAGGAAGGGGTGTCTGCTGCCCCTCACAACCAAGCCTCCTGCCCCCTCCCCCTAGGCTGGGCAGCATTGCAGAGATTGACCTAGGCGTGCCCCCGCCTATTATGAAGTCCTTCAAAGAGTTCCTCCTGTCCCTGGATGACTCTGTGGACGAGACGGAGGCTGTCAAGCGCTACAATGACTACAAACTGGACTTCCGGAGGCAGCAGATGCAGGACTTTTTTCTGGCTCATAAAGACGAGGAGTGGTGAGTCCCCTGCTCGCCCGCCCCTTTGCCCTGGCCTGTTTCTCTGGCCTGGCTGAGGCCGCAGCCCTGTCCTCTGGTGCGCCCCACACGGCACTTCCTGGGAGTGGGAAGGGGAGGGAAGCGGTGTTGGCTGGCAAGCCCATCATCTCCCTCCTCTGCTGCCCTCTGGGGCACCTCCCGGCAGCTGGCAGAGCTGCTCAGCCTTCGGGCCGAGCCCAGGCTGTGCCCCGCCTGCTGGTGTGGGTCATGGTCAGCCCCGTCACAGGACCAATGTGGCCGTGTCTCCCAGAGGCAACGCGTGAAGCCAGACAGGAACAGCCAAGATCTCAGGGTCGTGTGACAGAAAAAAAGAATTTGATTTTTTTTTCCTTATGTGGATGTTTTAATTTTAATCAACCATCTTTTCCCCCCTCCTGCTCCTCCTCCTCATCCTCTTTCTGCTCCTCCTCCTTGAAAAGAGCCAGAACTGGGAACTACACCCGCTCATCGTCGGAGCTCGGAGCAAACCCACCCCCACCATACCCAGCCCATACATGAGCCCTTGGGCTGAGCGGCGGGGCCGGCCAGGCAGACAGGCAGGGCACCGCTGTGCACAATGCAGTGGCCTAGCTGAACGTATTGCTTAGGCAGCTAGTCAGTCAGGGCCCCACCGCGGAGGCCGCGGGGCGGGGCGTCCAGGCCGGTCACCCCAGCCAGGAGCCAGCGGGCAGCCCGCCAGCCAGCATGGGCCCTGGGCGCCACTAGTTAAATCTTGAGCTCTGTTTGACCAAGCGGCCAAGGTAAAGATCCTGGAGGTGACGCCTGCGGCTTTCCTCTCTGCTCAGCCTGTCCTGTCCTTGCGTGTCCGTTTCGGTTCCCCTGTGTGTGTTCTCCCGCACCTCCCATTCTCTGTCTGTGTCTCTTCTCTTGTTTCCTCAGCTGTCTGTCTGGGCCCTCCTTAATCTCCCTGGTTCTCTTTTCCTCGTGCCCCTAATTTCTTCTGCTTTTGTTTTTCTCTCCTGCCCTCAGAGGCCTACTAAAATGTTCTCTTTTTCATGCTCCACCCAAGTCCTAACCCTGCAGCCCTCTCTTCTATCCCACGGGCCTACCTGAAGCCGGGCAGGCGCTTGGCCTGGCCCTTAGCTCTTGCCTGCCCCTTCACTGCCTTTTCTTCCCACCGAGGGAGAAGGGTGCCCTGCCTTTGGCCTTTTCTATCTGGTACACTTCAGGTTTCCTTCTGGTCCACCTGGGATGGAGGGAGTTGGCGGGATCTTGTCTGGGCTTGGCCAGGAGAGGGAGGTTCTCTGGGCGCCTGCTCCCTCCGCTCTCTCCTGACGCTCTGGGAAGCAGCCCTTTAACAGGGCGCTTCAGAGGCGAACAGCAGTAGTGCTGCCTCGGCCCTGGTCTTCCCAGAGCCACAGTCCTAACCCAGAGCTCCCAGTTCCTGGTTCTCCAGAGCTTTCCAGAGCACGACCTTTGGTTCCTTTTGGGGGGTTGGGAGGTTTCAGTGCTCCCCTTTCTTGATTTTGTGACCTTCTGTGGGTGTGAGAGGCTGTGCCCTGCCTTTCCTGGGCCCCTCCCCACGCCCTGGCCGGACCCTTAGGAACTATCTGTCTCTCCTACCCTCTCCTTCCCTCCTCAGGTTCCGATCCAAGTACCACCCTGATGAGGTGGGAAAGCGTCGGCAGGAGGCCCGGGGGGCCCTGCAGAACCGACTGAAGGTGTTCCTGTCCCTCATGGAGGGTGGCTGGTTTGATAACCTTCTCTTGGACATAGACAAAGCTGACGCCATTGTCAAGATGCTGGATGCAGGTGTGGCCTTAAGGGCCGGGAGTCTTGGCTGGGACTAGCCAGAGTGCTTTGGTTGTGACCTCTGTGTTGTTGTTGGTAGCTGTCATTAAGATGGAAGGTGGCACAGAGAATGATCTACGCATCCTGGAGCAGGAGGAGGAGGAGGAGCAGGCAGCCAAGACTGGGGAGGCCGGCAAGAAAGAGGAAGGCCGTGCTGGGCCGGGCCCCGGGGACGGAGAGCGGAAGGCCAGTGATAAGGATGAGAAGAAGGAAGATGGCAAACAGGTCAGGGGCACAGGGCTGGGAGCTCGACCCTCCACTGGGGGCTGGGGGCTGTGACGCCCAGCAGGAAAGACAGGCAGGCATCCTCAGATACCATCTCCTATAGGCTGACGACAGCTCTAACGAGGACAGAACTAAGAAACCTGAGGGCGACGGGGACAAGGAGGAGAAGAAGGACGAGCCTGAGAAGGAAGCCAAAAAGGTACGGTGTGCTTACACTGTGTGAGGCCAAGGTGTGGGCTGGATCCTTCCAGGTCTTGATTGGCCTGACTGCTGCTCCACAGAGCAAGAAGCGGAACAGGAAGCACAGCGGTGACGACAGCTTTGACGAAGGCAGTGTGTCTGAGTCCGAGTCCGAGTCCGAGAGCGGCCGAGCCGAGGAGGAGAAGGAGGAGGCCGGTGTGCAGTGCTTTTCAGGAACTATTTTGCTTCCACTCTTTGGTTGGGGTGATAGTGATGATGATGATGATGAGAAAGACAGGTTCTGACTGATGGGAAGGAGGTTTCTGACTGATGGGAAGGGTTCTCTGGGCTGGGGTCTGGTAGTAAGGGCTGCTCTACCCAAATGAATAATAGTTGTCCTGGCTCCTGCTTCCTGCTTAGAAGAAGCACTTAAAGAAAAGGAGAAGCCCCAGGAAGAGGAGCGGGAGAAGCCTAAGGAGGCTGTGGGGCTGGAGTGTAAGCCCCGGCCCTTGCACAAGACCTGCTCTCTCTTCATGCGCAATATCGCGCCCAACATCTCCAGGGCAGAGATCATTTCTGTGAGTGTGAACGGTGGGCCGGGCTGCCAGGAGGGGAGGTCTAGGGGGCTGTGGTGTGGCTCTTGGGGGCCGGGCGAGCTCTGGTTTCTGTGAGGCAGTGGAGGCTCTGGGAAGGGCTGAGGTGAGCCGCTCCCCTGCTCTCCTCGCAGCTGTGTAAAAGGTACCCAGGCTTCATGCGAGTGGCACTGTCGGAACCGCAGCCGGAGAGGAGGTGAGGGGGCAGGGGAGGCCAGGCTGGGCAGCCTCACTCCCCTACTCCGGACAGCGCTGACCAGCTGACCAGCTTCCTTATGTAGGTTCTTCCGCCGCGGCTGGGTTACCTTTGACCGCAGCGTGAACATTAAAGAGATCTGCTGGAACCTGCAGAACATCCGGGTGAGTGCTAGCGTGGGCTGCAGGGCCGAGCGCCTCCTGTCCCTCCACATGTGTCCATGGGCTGCACTGCGCTCCCTTGTGAGAAGCCTTGGCCGGGGAGCAGCCAGGGTAGTGTGGGGCCTGGTCCTCACTGGCCTCACGTGGACTGTCCCTGCAGCTCCGGGAGTGTGAGCTAAGCCCCGGCGTGAACAGAGACCTGACTCGGCGTGTACGCAACATCAATGGCATCACACAGCACAAGCAGATAGTGCGCAACGACATCAAGCTGGCCGCCAAGCTGGTGCACACCCTGGATGATAGGACCCAGCTCTGGGCCGCTGAGCCAGGGACGCCGCCCGCGCCCACAGTCAGTGGCCCCTGGGGCCTTTCTAGTGTGCCCCTCAGGCCTTGTTGCTCACTGCATGGTTGCAGCCCTCTGGATGGATGGCTCCTCCAGCCTGTGCAGATGGCCTGGGTGGGAGGGGTTAGGGGTGTGGCAGTTCCCTGGTGATGGCCCTGCGTGGGCCTCTGGGTACTCGCCTCACCGCCCTCTCCCCCTTAGAGCCTGCCTTCGCAGAACCCCATCCTCAAGAACATCACGGACTACCTGATCGAGGAAGTGAGCGCCGAGGAGGAGGAGCTTCTGGGGAGCAGCGGGGGACCCCCTCCTGAGGAGCCTCCCAAGGAGGGCAACCCCGCAGAGATCAGTGTGGAGAGGGATGAGAAGCTCATCAAGGTGCCACTGACGTCACGAGAGAGGCGTGTGTGTGTGTGTGTGTGTGTGTGTGTGTGTGTGTGTGTGTGTGTGTGTGTGTGTGTGTGCGCGTACGTGTACGCACGCTCCAGTGTTGGGGCTGATGGGGAGCTGTGTGCACCCTCAGGTCTTGGATAAGCTCCTCCTCTACCTACGCATTGTGCACTCTCTGGATTACTACAACACCTGCGAGTACCCCAATGAGGATGAGATGCCCAACCGCTGCGGCATCGTCCACGTCCGTGGGCCCCTGCCCCCCAACCGCGTCAGCCCCGGGGAAGGTGAGCCCCGCTCCCTGTCCCCTGCCCCCCCCCCCCGTCCCCCAACCGCGCCAGCCCCGAGGAAGAAGGCGTGCCCCGCTCCCCATCCCTCCCACCCTGGGCTTCAGTCCCCGAAGCCTGCTCTGTCCCCGCACAGTGCTGGAGTGGCAGAAGACTTTCGAAGAGAAGCTGAGTCCGCTGCTGAGTGTTCGAGAGTCCCTTTCTGAGGAGGAGGCCCAGAAGATGGGGAGGAAGGACCCCGAGCAGGAAGTGGAGAAGTTCGTCACCTCCAACACGCAGGAGCTGGGCAAGGACAAGTGGCTGTGTCCTCTCAGCGGCAAGAAGTTCAAGGTGAGCCAAGACGGAGGAGAGGGCAGCTGGGCAGGAGAGGCCGGCACCCGGGAGGCCAGCACGTCCTCATGGCCTGTGCACCCAGGGCCCGGAGTTTGTGCGCAAGCACATCTTCAACAAGCACGCAGAGAAGATCGAGGAGGTGAAGAAGGAGGTGGCTTTCTTCAACAACTTCCTCACAGATGCCAAGCGCCCTGCGTTACCAGAGATCAAGCCCGCTCAGCCACCTGGCCCTGCCCAGAGTAAGATACGCTCTGTGGGGCTGCCCGCCGCTGCCCCCTTCTGGACAAGTGTGCCCCTGCCCCTCCCCGCAGTAATTCACGCTCCTGTCCGTGTTGTACTCCCCCCAGGCCTAACCCCAGGACTCCCCTACCCACACCAGACACCACAGGGCTTGGTGCCCTATGGGCAGCCCCGGCCTCCCATCCTGGGCTACGGAGGTGAGTCTGGACAGTGCCGGGCAGGTGTGTCGGGGCTGCAGACTTAGCAGAGCGTGAGATCAGTGTTTGGTTCCCCCTGGGTCTTTCTCATAGCTGGTGCTGTCCGCCCCGCAGTCCCAGCAGCAGGGCCCCCGTACCCCCACGCTCCCTACGGGGCCGGCCGCGGGAGCTACGACGCGTTTCGAGGCCAAGGAGGGTACCCAGGGAAACCCCGAAACCGGTGAGTGGGCAGACCCCAGAGCCCGTCCTCTCCGCCCTGACGGTGGCTGTCTGTTGACGGCTGTCTGTTGACGGCGGACTGCTTCTTCCCAGGATGGTGCGGGGAGACCCACGAGCCATCGTGGAGTACCGGGACCTGGACGCTCCCGATGATGTAGACTTCTTCTGAACCGCCCACTCACCCCGCTCTGCGTCCCCTACCATGTCTACCGTGACCGCTTTCCCCATCAACTGAGAATTTTTTTTGTACGTTATTTTTCCTGCTAGTAAAAGCATTTTGGTAGTGTCTCTTATCAGTGTGCGGTATGCCCCTTCCCAAACACAGGCTGGGCCATCGTGAGCTGAATTACGCCAATTTATTACCGTTTTCAGAACAGTCTTTTAACTCTGGCTGTGTAGACCAGGCTGGCTTTGAACTCAGGTCACCTGCCTGGTGCCTGGCACAGACTTGATGCTGCGGTGTACCCGTGAGAAGTAAATAGTGGGTCGTGGTCAGTCTGTTCTGGGATCCGTCCCTCTCGGCAGGCAGGGCTGGGATCCGTCCCTCTCGGCTGGCAGGGCGTGCTGATTCAGACGAGGCTGGCTGGTCAGGCACAGGTTGTAGAAGGAACTGGAGTCAAAGGCACTGTCCACCTTCCGCCAGCCCACCCAGCCAGCAGCTTGCAGCTCACTGGGGCTTTTTGGAGTGTCCCAGCAATGCGGGTCCAGGATCAGGACATAGGCTTCCTCGCCTGGCCCCTCACACACTCCCAGCACGGCCTTGGACTGGGCGTCCGCGTCCCCTCCCACCATCACTGGGCCCCCGCCCGCGGTGAAGTGTGAGTAAAGCCGCTCCAGCTCTCCCTGGAGCCCGGCCCCGCGGGGCACGTGGCATAGGCGCCCCTGAGGTCCTCCGAAGTGCTCAAGGCACAGACTGGCCTCCACACAGCCGATCCAGCCCCGGGAGCCCCGGAACCCAGGCGGCTTGTCGCCCATGTCCTCCAGGGCGCCCTGCACCGCCAGCAGCCCAGGCACGCACGCCGCCCGGGCCTCTGGCCAGGAGCACAGCGTCTGCAGGGTGCGGTAGCCGCAGCCCCAGCCGCGGTCATCCAGCCCGTCGCAGCCGTAGTGGTAGTAAAGGTAGTGGCCCGGGAGGACAGCCAGGCGGGCGGGGCGCTGGCAGGGCGGCGCCAGGCCCTGGTGCACGTCCCGCAGCAGCTCCAGGGCGGCCGGCGGGCTCCGCGTGTGCTGGGCCAAGCTGCGCCCGTGCAGCCGCAGAGCCCTCGCCGAGCAGGAGCGGGGATCCCGCGCTGAGACCGGGCTTCCGCGTCCCCAAGCGGCTGCCCGCTGCGCAGGCGCGGGCTCCGCCCCAAGGGAGCCCACTTCCGCCGGATCTGCGGGATGGCGCGTCCGCGCTCACCAATCGCACGGCTCCTCGTCCCCGGTCCCGCCCCAGCTTCCGGCCAGCGGCACACGCCAGTGGTTGTAACAGTTTATTGGCGGCCCGGAGGGGCGAAGGCACCGCGGGGAGGGGGGCTCAGCCGGGACATGCAGAAGACGGGGCGCCCCTGGGGGCTCGGGGGGTGCGCAGGGCCGGGCTCGGTTGTGCTATGCCCCAGCCCTGAGATAAATAGTATGTACACGCGAGGGCTCGGGCAGCGTGGCGGGGCCCCGCCCCGGGGGTCACAGGTCCGCGCAGCGCTCCTGCTTGCTGTAATGGTCGAACTGGTTCTTCCAGTGCACCATGTAGGAGCTCCAGCGGTGGAACTCGGCCTTCCACTGGCGCTCCGCCTCGTCCAGCGTGTCTGCGGAGGACAGACCCGGCGTGAGTGCGCGCACGCGGGGTGGAGGGCAGAGCGCGGCGGACGATCCGAAGCACAGAGGCGGGGTAGGGCGGCAGGGGACAGAAAGAGAAGCCGGAGGGGGGACGGGGAGAAGAGAAGACACACATGATTGGCAGTTGTAAGCCCATTGGCTGGCGCCGTCTAGCCCCGGATCCTTCTCCCAGGAGAAATTGTACATTAAAAACTGGGCTTTGGAATTTTGCTTAAACGAAGATGTGTAGCTCCCTGAGTCTATCCAGTTTGTCTCGGCTCGAGAAGGGCTGGACCCTTGCTTCTTCCCAGCTACATACTAGAGTAAGTGTCCTGTGAGGCCAGAAGGGAAGAGGCCGCAGTTACAGCCACGGCAGCGGGGAGTGGAGGAGGAGGGGCGGGGATGAGTCCGGCCTGGGCCTCGGGGCAGCCTCCCCGTGGGCGGGGCTTGGGCAGGTGCTGGGAGCCTCCGCGGCTGGGGGAGGTGGAGAAGAGAGGGATTACACCCTGTCTCTGCACCCCATCTCTCTTCCCTCCTTCCACCCCTTGCCACCTGGTTCGTTTCCCTGCCTCCCCCCAACCCCCGCGCCTACCGGTGGCGCTGAGCAATTTGGGGAGAAAGCGATTCCAGAAAGCACAGGTCTGGGCCCGGAGTCCCCGGCGCACCTCCAGCGGCTTCAAGTTCAGGCTCACGTACTGCTGCGCTGCAGTGGTGTAGGGTGGCCACAGCGGAGATTTGGGGTCTCGAGCGTCGTTGGGGTCCCTGAGGAAGGAAAGGAAAATCTCAGCCTGCCCAGGGAAATAAGGAAGACGTGGGTCCCCCTTCCCGACTCTGGACCCCCTTCAACTCCGTGGAGATTCCCACCCTCCCCCACCCCGCTTCTCCCTACCCCGCCAGCCTCCTCTTGTCCTTCTCTGTGTGTGAGACTGAGACTGTGTGTGACTCAGCCTGGCTTCTGCCTCCGTTTCCCAGAGGATTGCAGGCACGGGATAGCAGGCTTTCCTTCCTTAGCACCGTCTACCATCTAGGGGCTTTGCTTTCCTCCGACTTCTCTGTCTCTTTCCCTCCTTCTTTTTGTTTTCTTGTTCCATTCTTTTATTTTCCCCTGTCTAGTAAAAAATAATAATTCCCTGCCGGGCATGGTACTACAGGCTTTAATCCCTGCACCCAGGAGGCAGAGGCAGGTGGATTTCTTTGCGTTTAAAGCCAGCCTGACCTACATGGAGAATTCTGGGCCAGCCATTGCTCTATAGTGAGACCCTATTTTACAGTAAACCTAGGATTGTTCGTTTAGCTGTGTGGATAGGTCCAGTCCATCTCTGCAGACATCACCTTTACTTTGGCAAACAAAATCTGATGCCGCCAAGGGTTTGTGCCTGCTGGGCCACGCCCGGCCCTCTGCTGCCTTTCTCTGTCTTGTCTTTAAGATGATGATGATGATGATTGGGTGTGAGAGAAAGCAGAAGAGATGTGGAGGTCGGAGGTGACTGGAGTTGACTCTCCTTCCACCGTTAGGTGGGTTTTGGGGTTCCAGCCCAGGCGGCCAGGCCTGCCCAGCAGTGCCTCTCACCACTGAGCCATCACACCAACCCTCTCGCTGTCTTCAGTGCTGGGAGTGGCCTCACGGATGTCTGTGTTTCAGCCTTCTACCCCTGAGCCACACTTCAGCACACACACACCAGCCCTAGCAGGTCTGCGAACTCTGTAGTCTCGGCTACTCTGGGACTTGCTGTATACATCAGACTGCGGAGTGCTGAGATGAAAAGTTCTAGCTGTTTTTGTGTTAAGGACTCCTCATTCTGCCTGCCTTGTTCTCTGCATCATCTTTGACTTCCCCCCTTTCCTTTGTGGATATTTCCTCTTCTTTTTCCATACCATCCACGGGCACCCCTTTCTCCCCTAGACCCCCAGAGGCCGTCCCCACCCCAATACCACTGACCCTTGGCGGGCAAAATTGGTCCAGTATTTCATAAGTCGCTGAGCAAAGACTCTCTCCTCCATGGTGTAATTGAGTGAGGGGTCCAAGGGGAGCCCAAAGATGAACTCGATCTCATAGCCGTGGGGCACCCCCATCCAGAGGGGCCACGTCAGTGTGGAGGCTCGGTGCTCGAAGACGTAGGCGTAGACCCGGGCCCCCTGGGCAGCCAGCCGCCCGGCCAGCTGGGACACGGGGCACACGACGTTGTGGTCGCCCACCACTGCGCTCATGGCGTCCCTCAGGTGGGCGGGGTCCTCGGGGCGTAGCCAGTCCGTGTAGTGGAGGACCACGGCCTCGGCTGCCAGCTCACTAGCCTGGGGGACACCGATCCGAACCCCAGCCAGGAACTGGGCCCGGCTGATGAGAGATTCGTTGTCTTTGCTGAAGCCTGGGACCCCATAAACCAGAAAGTAGGAGCCCTCATCCTTCACCACGCCCACCAGCACCTGAGGACAGTTGGAGATGGGAAAAGGATGGAGAGGGGCAGACAGACAGGCGACATGAACAAACAGTAGCCAGAGAGAAGGCTGCAGAGGCAGAGCCGCAGGGCGGGGGACGAGGCTCTGAGCAAAGCGTCGTCTTTGCGGAGCAACCGCTCTGGGACGTGAGCCCCCCGCGGGCGCCGACTTTGGGAGCCACCGGCCCAGCCCTCTGACTGGCTCTGCACTGAGCCCTCGTGCCCGGACCCCTGGGAGAGGGAAGGGCGGCTCTTCACCTGCAGGTCTTGGAAATCTCCGGTGTTGATGAGGGCCTCGGGCGTGTCGCTGAGGAAGTCCCCGTCCACCACGGGCACGAAGGAGAAGCGGAAGATGCTTTCCTGAGGCAGCACGTGCCACTCGTGGTCCACCAGGTCCTGCGCCGGCCGCGCCCGCAGGCAGGCGACCAGCTCCGTGTCGTTGGCGCTGGCGCCGCCCGGCGGGCAGCCCACGAGGCGGGCGAGCAGCGTGGCCCTGCGCCGGGCCTCGGCCGCGCCCACCGTGGCCCAGGGCCCGTTGGGGGTGCCGCTCTGCAGCACGGCGCGGCGGAACAGGCCGCGGCTGGGCGGCGACAGGATGTGCATGCCCACCGAGGCAGCGCCCGCGCTCTCCCCGAACAGCGTCACGGCCGCCGGGTCCCCGCCGAAGGCCGCGACGTTGTCCCGCACCCACTGCAGGGCCAGACGCTGGTCCAGCAGGCCCACGTTGCCAGGCGCGTCCCTGCTCCCCGGCAGCGCCAGGAAGCCGAAGGCGCCCACGCGGTAGTTCATGGACACCAGCACGGCGCCCTCGGCGCGCGCCAGGAAGCGGCCGTCGTACACGTCCAGGGAGGAGGCGCCGCTGTAGAAGCCGCCGCCGTAGATCCAGACGAGCACGGGCGCGGGCGCGGCGGGCCGCGGGAGCGGCGCCCACACGTTGAGGTACAGGCAGTCCTCGCTCAGCGCGCGATTGGGGTTCCACATCTCGGTGCCCTCGAACCCGGGGTACAGCGTGTCCACGTACTGGTAGCACACGTTCTGGAAGGCGGTGGCGTCCAGCACCCCCGACCAGGGCCGCTTGGGCTCCGGCGGCAGGAACCGGCGTGCGCCCACGGGGGGCTCCGCGAAGGGGACGCCCAGGAAGGCGGCCACGGGGCCGCCGGGCGCCCTCAACCGGACGCCCCGCAGCTGGCCCTCGCGCACCCGCACCAGCGGCGGGTCCTCGCGGCCCTCCGCGCCCCCGCCCGAGAGGGACAGCAGGAGGAAGAGCAGCGCGGAGGCCAGCGAGGGTGCGGCCCGGGGAGGCCGCATGGCTGCCGGGCTGCGGGCTCCTGGGGAGAGAAGGGCACGCGGTGAGGACGGCGTGGGGGTGGGGGAGACCCGGGGTGAAGACGGCCGGGGGAGGGGGAGAGCGGGGCCAGACGCACCCCGCCCATGGCTGGGACCCTCGCCCACCGCGGTCCGTGCGCGCGCCCCGCCGCCCCCTCCCGCCCCGGCCGTGCTGTGGGGTTCGGGGCAGCGCCAGGCGCCCTCGTGCCCGGGCTCCCCGCCGCGGAGGCGGGGGCGCTATTTTGGGGGCAGCAGCTGCCGCGGTTGCGGCATCTCCGGCCGGGAGATCAGAATTCCCCGGTCGGAACTCCCCCTCCGGGCCGTCTCCCCGCCCAGGGCGCCCGGATCCGGGGACAGAAACCCGAGCGCAGCGCGGCTAATTATAACTCGGGCCTCGGCTCAGCCTCCCGTGAGGGGAGGGAGGGGACGGGGCCGCCCGGGCCGGGGGCGGCGGGAGGCGGCAAACACCTGCAGCCCGGGCCTCCGCCCCAGGCAGGGGCGTCCTCAGCGCCCCGACTCCTGGCCCCGGGGAAGGGCCTTCGGGGTCCCCGCGAGTGAGTGTGTGGCGGCTGGAGTTCCGGGGCTGCGGGTCCCCGGTTCCCCCCCCCCCGAGGATGCGGGGTCCACTTGTTTCCCCCTGAGGCTGCAGGGTCCCCCCCGAGACTGCGGGGTCCCCGGTTCCCCTGAGGCTGCGATCCCGCCACACTCACTCACTCACTCACCTGCGGTCGGGAGGCGGCCGAGGCTCCCGGCGCAGGCTGAGCCGCTGTGACAGCCGCCTCCGGCCCCGCACACGCCCCTCGGGGGCCCCCGCCCGCCCACTGTCCCCGCCCCCGCCCCACCCCGCCCCCGCCCTGCCGCCACCCTCCCCCTGCAGCCCCGCGACCCCGGAGAGCGCGGCCCGGACGGACGGACCGACCCGCAGCGGGCAGACACCACGTGACAGGCGCCGGGCAGCGCTCACGCGCGCCGCGGACACGCAAGGACACACTGACACCTGCGTGCGTGGCTGGGACCCCTCGCCGACCCGGGAGGGAGGGCGGGCGGCGCGGGCATCGCTGAGAGCCTTCGGGGACGGACACACGGCCAGGCTCTGCCAAGGGGAGCACAGCGGGGGACGCGGGGACCCCGGGGGGGGCGAGGGGACAGCGGGGGCCGCAGGGACAGCGGGGGGGGGCGCGGGGATAGTGGGGGACACGGGGAGGGCGTGGGGACAGCGGGGGCCGCAGGAACAGCGGGGGTCACGGGGGCCGCAGGGACAGCGGGGGGGGGCGCGGGGATAGCGGGGGACATGGGGAGGGCGGAGACAGCGGGGGCCGAAAGGACAGCGTGGGGCACGGGGGACGCGGGGACCCGGGGGGGCGCGGGGACAGCGGGGACCCCGGATGCGCCTGAGCTGACCCCCGGGCTGGCGACCTCGTTGTCACCGGCTCCGGCCATGACATCACCGGGCCGCGCTCTCATTGGCCGCCTGGCCGCAGGGGGCGTGGCCCGCCCGGCCCCATCAGCACCGCCGCGGTGGACAGAGCGCGGGGCGCCGCCCGGCGGACCCGCGTGGTGACAGCCGGCTGGAGGGGGACGGGCCCGCGGAGGACGCGGGGACGAGCGTGAGCGCGCTCGGTGCGGGGTGACGGGGGAGGCGGGACACGCGCACGCATGCTCGCCGCGGCCGCCACGCGCGCTCCCTCGAGCCCCAGACCCGCGTCTGTCGCCTCCGAGCACGGGCCTGTCTGTCTCGCAGGAGGCTGGCCCAGGGGACAGCAGCCCAGCCGAGCCGCGCCCAGACGCGCGACCGCCGCCTCTGCAAGCTGAGAGTCCCCCACCCGGTCTTCCCGCCTCTCCTCCCACCCCACTCCACCCCACCCCGTCTCGCTCCCCACCCCGCCCTCTCCGTCCTCCCCCACCGTCCCCTCCTCCCACCCTACCTACTACCCCCATCCGGTCCCGTCCTCCCCGTCCTACCCCACCGTCCCCTCCTCCCATCCCACCCACTGCCCCCCACCCCGTCCTCCCACCCCACCCCTTCACACTCACCTCCCCCATCCCGTCC
>CM053751.1:23516039-23546854 GCA_028658305.1 Pachyuromys duprasi
ACTCTCCCCCAACCCCCTCCTCCTACCCTCCCTCCCCATCTCACCCCATCTCACTCCAACACCCTTCCACTCCTCACTCCCCGATCCCCCACTCCCCACCCCATCTCACCCCTCCCCCCCAAGCTGCCGCTGCACCCGGGACCGCTTCTGCGTGCGCCCGGTGCAGGCCTGGCCCGCGACACCCGCCAGGGGGCGCTGCGGTGTCTGGACACCGAGGAGCGGGAGGGTGGGGCCCGTCCCTGTCCGTGACGCTGTCTGTCCCTCCGTCTGGGGTGAAAGTGATGCCGGGCGGCCTCGCCCTCGACCTTTGTGATTATGAGGTTGTGGCCGGGGAGGAGAGATCCTGGAACAGGACCTCGCTTTCCTTGGGCCTCGGGGCTACCATAAACCCGCGCTGCCTCGCACGGTTAGTAAGGAAAAGGTGTGTGACGCAGCCGGTTCTGGTTACCAAGCATCGTAAACCGAGTTCCGTCCCCGTGATGCACACGTGCAAGGACAGAGCTGACGCCCTGAAGGGTGACCTCTGACCTTCGCATGTGCATCCCCGTAAAGAAGTGCAGAAGGAGGATGAGGAGGGGGAAGGAGAGGAAGAAAGAGGAGCAGGGGAGGAAGAAGAGGGGGAGGAGTGGAAGGAGCGGAGGAGGGGAGGAAGAAGGAGGGAAGCAGCAGCAGCAGCTCAGAAGACAGCGACGCAAGCTGGCGCAGCCGCCTTGCCTTCAGGGAGCAGCTCTTCCGGCAGGGCACTTCACGGTGGGCCGCAGTACCCTGCTTTACCCTCTTCAGTGAGTGACTTCAACACGTGGAGTATCAGCCAGTACATGCGTCCCCCAAACAGGATGGGTGACGTTCCTGCCCCATTTAAGGACACTGGAAACACACACACACACACACACATACACATGCTTGTGTTTCCATCCTACTGGCCAAAGTAAAACTCTAAGGTGATAATTGCTATAAAAGAGGTCCAAATCTAAAATGAGATTGTATTTAAAACGCCTTAATTACATTCTATCTATATCTATCATCATCTATATCTATCATCCATCTCTCTATCTTGTGTGTATATGTGTACAGGTCAGAAGACAATTTGTGGGAAGAAGCTGTCTCTTCTACCTCATGAGCCCTGGGATGAATGCAGGTCTTGGTGGCAACCCCCTTTGCCCACCACTGAGCTCTCTTGTCAGCCCTTGGCTGTCCTAATAACAGGAAGAAGGGAGAACAGGTAGTCGAGCTCAGTACCTAGCTGCTGAATGCCATGACACTTTCCACTCCCTCTCTCTCCTCCGGTCTGAAGCATCTGGAATCTTCGGATTTGAACGAGGCCCACTGCTTTCACAGAAGCCACCTCAAGTGTGTAATCTGAGGTCCCTGCCTCTAGCTGGGAATTCAGGATTGTGTGGTTCTCATGCCATGCGTGAGTCATCCATTGGAGGGCGCTGGCTGGGCCTTTTGAGGCTATGAGAGAAGGCACGTCCAGAGGGCACTTCTGAGGGGAGAGAGTGCAGGCCAGCCGTCCTCAACAGGGAGTGTCCCTCTGCCACACTACGTCCTTCCAGGGCAGGGTAAGAGGGGTGGGCTCTGTGTCCCAGTTGTTTGCTGGAGGCTGGTGGTGTCTGAAGCAGCCACTGAGTGACTCCAGAGAATCTTGGTGTGGCTCTGTGCAGTGGGCAACTGGAGACCAGGCAAGGACATGCCCTTCTCTGTCCATTGTTCCCTTACTTCAGGCTGTGCTAAAATCCAAGGCCCATTTCAGGAGAGCCCTGCCTAGAATCCCCCAGTGAGGGCCTGGGGTGCGGCTCAGTGGTAAGGGTGCTGGCTTTGGCCTACAATGTGGAAAGTCCTGGCTTTATCCCTGTCCAGCCCAGGGGACATGGAGGAAGGGCTGTCCCCCTCCTCCAGGAGAACCTTCGAAGCCTGGATGACTAAGGAGGACTGTCCTTCATACAATGGTTAGAGTATCACTTTGGAATATCTTTTTTTTTCCTTTTTTAACAATTTTTTTATTAATTACACTTTATTCACTTTGTATCCCCCCTGTAGCTCTCTCCTTCCTCCCCTCCCAATCCTTCCTTTTCTCCCCCTTCTCCACGCATGCCCCTCCCCAAGTCCAATGAAAGGGAGGCCTTCTTTTCCTTTCTTCGGACCCTAGTCTATCAGGTCTCATCAGGACTGGCTGCATTGTCTTCCTCTGTGGCCTGGTAAGGAGGGGATCAAAGAGCCAGCCACTGAGTTCATGCAGAGACAGTCCCTGTCCCCATTACTATGGAACCCATGGAATATCTTTTTATTTTATTTAAAATATTTTATTTTATCCAGGCATGACAGTGCAAGCCTTTAATCCCAGAACTGGGGAGGCAGAGGCAGGAGGATCACTGTGAGCTCGAGGCCAGTCTGGGTTACAGAGGGAGTCCCAGACAGCCAGGGCCACACAGAGAAGCCCTGTATCAAAACAAACCAAAATTCTAAACTTTGACATTTATTTTCCTATCACCCCTCCCCACCTCTGTGTGCGTGTTGACAAGTGCTCTGTGTCACATTTGTGGCGGTCGGATAATAAGTCTGGGGAGCACTCCCTCTCTCTACCTCGTGGGTTCAGGGGCTGGCCCTCGTTCTGCACGCTGGGCAGGTGCTTTCCCGTGAGCTCTAACTCTCATGACCATGCACATCTGTGGTGTGCCTAGGAGGGGTGACGGTGTCGAAACTGAGATCACACAGGCATTTCCACACAGAGCGCACCCATCCTGCAGCTGGCCCCGGTCCCCGACCCACCAGCCGCACCTTCACCTCCCCTAGTGAGGACCTGTGTGAAATGCCCCAGGATCCACGCTCACAGTCGCCGCCTGAGTGGGAAGGGGGGTTGGGCAGGCTGGGGTGGCGAAGAAGGGGTGTCTGCTGGTGTCTGGCCCCTCTCTGCCAACTCCTCCAGAAAGGACATGGAAGGGGGGCTTGCTTGGAGATTTGGCCCTCCAGAGCTGCTCTGGTACCTTTTCTGCTGTGGTGATAGCACAGCTGAGGAGAGAGTGCAGGAAAGGGTGCGGGAGGCTCCAGGCCCCAGGCTCAGGGTTCTTCCCGTGACAGGGATAGTGGGGTGACACAAGCGGACACAGGGCGTCCAGGGTCCGGAGCTCAAGCGCATGCAGGCTCAGCTGGGCTTTCCACACTCACCCGGCTCTGGCCCGGGGCTGGGACTGGGCCATGGAGAGCCTGCGGCCTGGAAGTGACAGCTGGAGCTGCAGGCCAGGTCCCAGGAAAGCAGCCCTGGAGCTGGGGCCTGTTCCTGCTGTCTCCATGGCACCTGCCAGCACAGGGCCCACACCTGCCAGCACAGGGCCCACACCTGCCAGCACAGGGCCCACACCTGCCAGCACAGGGCCCACACCTGCCAGCACAGGGCCCACACCTGCCAGCACAGGGCCCACACCTGCCAGCACAGGGCCCCAGGTAGCCCAAGAGCAGAGGAGACAGGGAGGTTCAGAGCCAAGAGGAACCTCCACAGCCCGGGAGCAGCCTGGCTGTAAGGAAACAGGCCGAGGAAGCCGAGAGGAAGGCAGCCAGCACTCTTCCTCCGTGATCCGTGCCTCGGTTTCCCTAGCCGACGCTAACCTGGGAGGCTGCCTTCCTCACCAGTCGCTGTGTCCGTGTGTCGCAGGGTTGGGTGTGTCTGGTCATCTTTGGGGGACTGGATCTTTAGTTGTTTTTGTCCTTCGCTCCTCGAGGCGGGGTTGGTCAGCCAAACCCGAGCTCTGACCTGGCTTGCTCGGAGCTAGCGCCTTCCCGGCTCTGCCACGCCCGCTCAGCCTTGACCCGGGTCTGAGGGCACAGCTGGCATAAGCATCGAGGTCAGGAGGTGGCTCCCAGCCTCCAGGTTAGCGTGCCAACTAATGCCCACTAACGCCCTCCTCAGCTGCTGGTGGGACGCGGGAAGTCAGTGGTGTACGTGTGCTTGTGTGTGTGTGCTCCTGTGTGCATGTGTGTGAGGCCTCGGCCTGCTCCGGGCAGCAGTTAGCGCCCTGTGTGACGGGGCTTGTGTGAAGGAGCCGACCCACGCCCTAACACTGACTTGTCCCTCACCTCAGCATCCCCAACCTCACACTCAAGCTAAGCGAGGCGGCGGCCTTTGGCCCCCGGGGCATGAGGCCGGCTTTGCCCGCTCCCCCAGTCAGTGCCGGGAGCCGCTGGCCGGGGCTCCCCAGAGCCACGGTTTCCTGGTGAAGTCTCTCGGACCGATGCCAGGCAGACCCTGGGGTGCCCAGCTCGCCCGAGAACACGCCGTGTGGGGTGCCCGGGCCCTCGTGGGTCGGGTGCGAACCCAGGGCGCAGCAGAGCCCGAGCCCCGCGGTCCATGCGTCCCGGAGACGTTCCTGGGCTCCCTGGGCTCGGGCCGAGCTCATACTTGTCCGCAGCCACGGTGGCCTTGAGAACGCGCTGGATCTGCGTGTGCCAGAGACGGCGGGACGGGGCGCCTGTCTGACCGGCCACCGGCAGCTCGGCGGAGAGTCCCAGGCCGGGTGTGCGCAGCCACTGGCAGACTACCCTGCGCGGCCAGCCGCCACCCGGCCCTCCGCGCGGCCCTCACGCCTCGGCGTTCTTTCTTCACCAGTGAGCCGGGCCACCAGGCTGGCAGGCTCCCGCCTCGCCCTCAAGTGCTCGGTGGAAGGCCGCGCCCACACCCAGCGGAACTTCTTGGCTGATTGCTTGTCCTGTTTCTATGCCCAGCGAACCCTGGTGCCTGCTGCGCCAAGGTTCCTTTGGTGGCAGAGACCAGGTTTGCTGGGGACTCTGCGCTGGGCAGTGAGGCCAGTCACGCCAGCAATTACAAAGCTCCTTCCCGTGTGCGTGTGCGTGTGTGTGTGTGAGCACCCGGGACACGAGGGTGTGAACGGGGTCCCGGATCACTCTTGGGTCACTCGACCTGGCAGCGGCGCTGTCGCCCTAGCCCCGTGCCAGCCCTGTGCGATTCCGCTTCCTGAGCGTGAGCAGCTCAGCTCCCCGCCCCCCACACCTTATCTAGATCTCTAAGTGTTTACCTTTGACCTGCTCAATCTCTTAATGCTTTTACAGCCGTTAAATGGCTCTAACTGCGGCTCTGGGGTGAAATTCCAGCCTAATCACTCTCCGACTTCCCAGAACAACCCTGGGCGTTATTCCTATGCTGTCAGGTTTTAATTACAAAGTTTCACATTTACTCATTTATTTATGTCGGGGAGGGAGGGCATATGTGTGCCACTGTGCACTGGTGCATGTGTGTGTGAGAGAGCGAGAGTCTGTGTAAGTGTGTGAATGTGTGTGTGTGTTTTCCAGATCCCGGAGCCCACGTGGTAGGAAAGAGAACCGACTCCCAAAAGTTGTCCTCTGATCACCACACACACACATAAAACAGGGTCTCTCCGTGTAGCCCTGGCTGTCCTGGAAAGAGACAGAGACAGACAGACAGAGACACACAGAGACAGACAGATAGAGACAGACAGAGTGAGAGGACCTTTCTACACAGACACAAACAAGCCCTTGTTCCCAGGAGCTGACTGCGGCAGCTCTTCGCTGGCACCCTTTGGGCTTGCCTGTGCCTCACGCTCAGCAGTGAAGCATATACATTTGGTCCTGTTCATGTCTCCAGTTTTTCATCTTAGTTTAAGTCATGAGCTGGCAAGATGGCACCGGGGCAAAGGTGCCACCAGGGCTGAGTCCAGTCCTCGGGACCCACTGATGTCTGTGTGGTTTTCCCCATACTCTGGCCCTTGTGATTTCTTTAGGATTGCGTGGTAAACTGAGTCTTGTTACAAGCCATTCCTTTCAGCCCAGCCACCTACATACAATTTTGTCAATTTTGTTAATGTTCCAGAGAACAAATTCTGAACTTTGTGTGGCAGATTACTGTTGTGATTTGGTCTCTGTCACTATGGCAGGAAAGGGTTTGTGCAGCTTACACTCACAGGCACAGTCCTGTCGAGGGACGTGCAGGGCCATGGAGGAAGGATCATGGAGGAAGGACCATGAGGAAGGACCATGGAGGAAGGCCGTGAGTCCACGTGCTCCCTCGCAAGTAGCTGTTCATACAGCCCAGGACCGCCAGCCTAGGGGATGGTTCAAAACAGCCCCCAGGCAGACCCCCATGTCAAGGTGACAGGGGCAACTTGTCAAGGCAGGCTCCCCTCCCCCAGGTGCTGCTGGGTGTGCTGAGCTGTCCATAAAAACTGACTAGGAGGCCCACACCTGAGGGAGGTAGAAGCAGGAGGATCGGGAGTTTGGGGTCACCTGCCACTACACACAAGCACACACTCACACACACAGAGTTGAAGGCTTGGGCTACATAGTGCTCAGTGTCAAGGACAAAGAATCAATCAATCAAAAAGAAAAAACAAAACAAAACCAATTTTTCATTTTTGCTCGATAAGTGATTTCCTTTCTCACTCTCTCTTTTCCCACCGTGTTTCCTTTGTTTCTCTCTGCTCTCTCTCTTTGAGGCAGAGTCTCTCTCTGAGACAGGGTCCCCGTGACCCAGGGCCTCACCCTACAGACCAGGCCGCTGTGTAACGCACTGTGTTGCCTCTTGTTCTGTTTTGTGTCGGGCTTTCCCTAGCTCTCCCCGGATGGCTTTAAGCTCACTGTCCTCCCACGAGCTTGACTACGTGGCTTTGCCACCATGGCCCTCAGCCCCATGATGAGGTGCAGCTCCCTAGTGACATGGGCTACAGTCATTTTGGACGAGGGATTAGAACATGCCCCAGCAGCGGGGCCTGTGGCGTGGCATGCGGGGGGAGGGGTCACGTGGAAGGGTGGTCCTGGGTAGTGTCACCAGGCTGGGCAAAGCCAGGGCGGGGCCCCAGCGCCACTGCGTCATTTCTCCTCCAGGCGCCGCCCAGGTCCCAGCAGCTTTCGGCCGAGCAGTTTAGTCACAGCAACAGAAACTGAGGAGGACACCCGACTGGGTGAACATTAACTGCACTCCTTGCACTAGCAGGGGCCACACAGTGGCAGCCCTGGGCGCGGCCAGGACAGCGACCTGAAACCCCTGACCCCTGGGGTCCCCGAGACCTCTGGGACCCCTGACCCCTGGGACCCCTGACCCCCAAGACCCCTGGGACCCCTGGGACCCCTGAGACCCCCAATCAGTCTCTGCTTCCAGGGACCCCGGCGACTGGCCCAGGCCTTTGTGGCCATAAACCCACAAATGGTGGCTTTCATGCGCTGACAGTATCCTCCGAAGGGACCAACCCTGAGCTGAACCTCATGAGGTTCTCAATTATTGCCAGACTTGGGAAGGCGAGGCAATGCCTGATGGCCGAGCCGGGGAAGCTGGGCCTGGGCTAAAACCCTCATTTCAGACCAAACACAAGCAGCTGGTCTTTAAAATGTTTAAAAAGTATTAAAGTTTAGGTGAGACATTTTTATCTCTCTCCTATAGGTAGATATATAAACACAGATTATCCTGTGTGTGTGTCTAAATCCTATGAACATGGTGATATGTAGTGTAAAAGACAGAGATGAATCTATCTCACACACAGAATGTTCACCCATTAGATCCTTTGATTCCAATTCTGCTGGAGTTTTTTTTTCCAGTTTTTTCTTAATATATATTTGCTCTGTTACACACACACACACACACACACACACACAGAGAGAGAGAGAGAGAGAGAGAGGAAGAAGAAGAAAACCAACAAAAAATCAAATCTTATAACTGGGCTGTGATGTAGGTTTCCATTCTCAATATTGCCTTTCTCTTTGGAGAGAGTCCCCCTGTGTAGCCCAGGCTGGCCTCGAACTCACAGAGACCCAGCTGCCTCTGCCCATTGAGTGCTGGGACTCAGGCGTGCGACACCATACCTGACCTCTCATGATGGTTTTAATTTGTCGTACAGGATGGGCACACCTTTAGCTTCGGTGTCAGGAGGCAGAGGCAAACATGTGTCTGTGAGTTCAAGGCCAGCCTGGTCATTTAGGGAGTCTAGGACAGCCAGGGCTGCACAGAGACGCTGGTGGGACGGTGCAGCTGTGGAGGAGGGTGAGTGTGAGGCCATGGGGGAGGAGGGGTGACTGGCCCTGGCAGCTCACCTCTGACAGATAAACAACAAATCTGTGTCACTCTAGAGAGATGCAGAAAGCTGGGTGGGTGCAGCGTGGACAGCCGCCGCCCTCACACTCAGTATGCTCGGGGCCAGCCTGGGCTACAGCAGACCTCCTTTAAGCTAAAGCCACCAAGATGATTGGCCACGCAGCCTGATGACATGCGTGTGATTCCCGGGACGAGAGTGATGGAGACAATTGACTCTCACAAGTTGCCCTCTGATCTCACACATGAGCTGTGGAAGCAGCCACACGCACAGCCCGTAGACGTAAAACATCAAATAACAGAATGTGAACCGTGTTGATGGCTTTGCTCTTGCCATCACCCCAGCCCAGAGCAACCAGGAAGAGCGGCTGTACTGACACCACGTGGACCGAAGCCTCCCGAGACACACACAAGCGCTGTGACAGCTGTCACACAGCCTGGGGTCCAGCAGGGACTGGGCGTTTGCTGGACCTGGGTGTGTGTCTGAGGACACTGATGGGGGGCCACCCACCTGGGCCTGGGCTTCCACCCACACACTTTCTACCCACACTCATTTCTCTGTGCTCCTGACTGCGGATGTGACGTCACATACTCTAAAGATCACAGAAGTTTAGAAACTAGAGCTAGATGATGGGGCACGCCTGTGGTCCCAGAGCTGGGGAGCCAGAGGCAGGAGGATCTCTGTGAGTTCAAGGCCAGCCTGGTCTACAGAGCAAGTACAGGGCTAGCCTGGGCTACACAGAGAGACCTTGTTTGTGTCAAGTGGACAGAAAGCAGCTGGTGTGGACCTGCATGCTGGGAGGACAGGTGTGGAGATCACATCTGAGCACCCTCCTCCTCTGTGTGTGTATGTGTGTGTGTGCAAAGAGAGGATAGGGCCTTCGGGGGTGCCTTCCTCAGTCATCATCATCTTCATTATCATCAAGCAGCATTTGTTTTTGACAAAAGCAGACACGCGCAGCGCACGCCGGTACACACTCTGATGTCAGCGCTCCGGAGGCACACACAGGTGGGTCTCTGTGAGTTCGAAACCCAGCCAACCCACATGGCAAGGTTCAGGCCATCCAGGGTGACACAGTGACACCCTGACTTGAAAACAAAACAGAGCCCAGGATTCTAAACAGAGCAAATTAGTGAAGATTCATTATTTATTATAATTTAATGATGTGCATGTGTGTGAACATATGTACAAGTGACAGATGGGCCAGAGACTTTAGAGTCCCGGGGCCTGCAGTTACAGGCGGTTGTGAGCTGCCTAACGTGGGAATTGAACTTGGGTCCTCTAGAAGAGAGGTGCATACCCCTAACCACTGAACCACCTCTTTAGAGCCCAGAGGAATTTGAAATATCTTAATTTTCCTTCATCCTGACGGATTATCTGTGTCACCCTTCCACTCCAGGTGACAGATTCATGTGTGCTTTCTGGGGACTGAGGCAAAACCACCTGTAGGACTCTTACTCTGCCTTCTGCCGGGGGAACAACTGGAGGTTGGAGGCCAATCCCCGTGAAGCCGCTGTCTCTCTCACCTGTGATGAAAACGCACCCGGATTAACGGATACCTTCTCTTTCTGCTGAGCTGAGCATAGCCCCTCCCTGGGGAGGCCGAGGCCACCCCTCCACCCGAAATCAGCAGCTCCCAGGAGAGAGGGGCAGAGGGGACCCTTGAGAGGATGAAGGGCCATGGACCTGGAGGGGGACAGGAGAGAGATGGGATATATGTACATGTGCGTGTGTGAGTGTGTGTGTGTGTGTGAATGAATGTATTCTTATGTACACACACGGTTTTGTTTCACAGTATTTTTTAAATATTTACTTTTTATTTTATGTGTGTGAGTGTTTGCTGGCATGTGTGTCTGTGAACCATGTATGTGTCACAAGTCACAAGAGGGTGTCAGATCCCTGGGACTGGAGTTACAGATGGTTGTGAGCTGCCGTGCAGGAGCTGGGAACCCAGGCTCCCCGAAGCCAGCGCCCCTAACCACCGAGCCATCGCTCCAGCCCCGAGTTTGGTGGTGTCTTGGTAGGGACGTGCAGAGCAGGTTATGGTCTCTCCTGGCCTCCCGGGCTGAGCGTCCTCCTCCAAAAGTGGTGTGGGAAGCGCTCAGCCAGTCAGCGCCTGCTCTGAGGGTGTGAAGACCCAGGGATGTGGGATTCTCAGTCTGTCAGCATCTGCTGTGAGGATGTGAGGACCTGGGTTCACACTCCCAGAAGCCATCTGAAAACCTCAGGGCTGGCGGCTGGGCAGTGGTGCAGCGGCTAAGAGTATTTGCAGTGCAACGGTGCAGACACAAGCTCACACTCCAGCTCTCATGCAGAGCAGGGGTCTGGGATGGGGACTATTGTCCTTGCTATAGGATCAGACAATAGGCCTTGTCTCTTGGGGACATGACAGAGAGTGACAGTATAACATCAGTGTCATCCTGGCCCATGGGCAAGCACCACACACATGCACATACACCAAAAACACGCAGACGAATGGTGATGAGAAGGTGATGATGATGACGATGATGGTGATGATTATGATGATGATGGTTGATGTTGATGGATGATGATAATGATGTGGATGATGAGGATGATGGATAATGATGATTATGATGATGATGATGGTGGTGATGATGTGTCAGGAGCAGGCAGTCGCCATTACAAGATGGCGCCAGTTTCCGGGTTCTTCGTGGACACGGCAGTGGTAAACAACTTGTGTGCGCATGTGCATAGCCCACCAGGGGTTATGCTAATGAGGGTTTGAGATACGGACCAATCATGGAAGTACACGCTGTCTTAAGTCCTCCTAAGTCCTATTTAAGCAGCGTCAGTCCGGAGCTCGGGGTCTTCCGCCTTTAACCACTAGCTGCGCAGCTGAATAGCATGATGTATCACCAATAAAGCATACTTCAGAAGAATCCTGTTGTAGCGTCTTCCTTGCTGGCGAGGTGGGCACAACAATGATGATGATAATGATGGTGATGTGGATGATGATGATGGATGAGGATGATGATGGATAATGATGATTATGATGATGATGGTGGTGGTGATGATGATGGATGATGATTATAAAGATGATGATGGTCGTGGTGGTGATGATGATAGATGATGATAGTGATGGATAATGGTGATGATGGTGATGTTGATGGATGAAGATGATAATGATGATGGTGATGATGATGGTGATGATGATGGATGGTGATGATGGTGGATGATGATGATGGATCATGATGGTAATGATGATGATAATGGATGGTGATGATAGTGGTGATGGTGATGGTGATGATGGATGGTGATGATGATGGATGGTGATGATGGTGGTGATGATGGTGATATGATGGATGATGATGGTGGTGATGGTGGTGATGGTGATGATGATGATGGATGGTGATGATGATGGTGATGATGATGGATGGTGATGATGGTGGTGATGATGGTGATATGATGGATGATGATGGTGGTGATGACGATGGTGGTGATGATGACAAGCAGATCCCCGGAGGCTCACGGGCCCTGTATGTACTATGTGGTGACATTCTAGGTCAATTAGAGACTCCATCTCAAGCAAAGAAACAAGACAGTGGAAGGCACCTGAGGACCAAAGCTGGAGGTTGTCCCTGATCGTATACATACAGTGTCCTTATGTACCAGTGCTCACACGAACCTGTGCAGGACACACACACTCAAAGGGAATGTGACATTTCACATAACAGCCTGAGTCCCCCTTTACTTCCTGGACACTTGGCCCTTGTCCCTCTGACGCGCTTGGCCCCTTGAGAGTGGCAGCATGGTGTGGGCCACCTGGTCCTGCTGAAGATCAAGGAGGACACGGTGGGGGGGAGGGGAACTTCAGCGTGCCAGCTGGGACGGTGCCAGCCGGGGACAGCAGGATGAGCTGAGGTCCGCGGGAGGGGCCGCTGCTGTCTTCCCAGCCCCAGCCTGAGGGACTCCGGCCACACTCCTGAGGTTCTCCTGACAGGCTGGGAGGACACAGTCCGTGCTCCGCTGCTCAGAGGGTGCTCAGGAGGAGGGAGAGCGGCTCAGGAGGAGGGAGCATGGCTCGGGAGGAGGGAGAGCGGCTTTACCTGGGCCCACTCGCCTCTCACAGCTGGAGGTGAACGGCTCCCCCGGCCCCTCTCTTCCTGCGCGTTTTCGTCTTACTGTGTGCCTGTGTCGGTGCTCGGCGTGTGGTGGTGATGAGAGGGCGACTCGTGGGACTCAGTTTCCTCCTTTCACGCTCGCGCACGCGCACACACCCCAGCACCCACAAGCAGGCCCAGAGCGCCCCGCCCTCCGTCTCTCAGGTCTATCCCAGGGCCCGGGCCTGGAAAGGCCAGCCCCTCCCCCCTAAAGCCAGCTTCTGGGGGGAAAGCATGAATTTCTGTCTCTCTCTCCACAATCTGTCACCGACCTGCCCCGAGGCCTCTGAGGACTTGTACTTCCCGTTCGCGGCGCGGAACAGGCTCCGCTGTCACCGCTGTCACCGACTGCACAGCCTGCGTGAGGCGCCATCCGCTGCCACCAGGGACAGCGCTTTCTGCAGGAGAGAGGCCCCGCCCCTCGCCAGGCCCCGCCCCTCGCCTAGGGCCCTCCCAGCGCCACGCCTACCGCCTGCAAGCACCGCCCACAGGACCCCGCCCACTGCCCCAGGGCGCGGGTCCGCAGCCCCGCCGCCCCTGCCTTTTTGAGGTGTTTGGTTTGTAAATGTATTCTGTGTACTCTCACCTGTTTGGAAGATTACACGTTATTTGTTTACTCGCCTGTGCACGTGGGCCCGTTACCACGTGGAGGTCAGAGGGGACCGCGCAGTGGGTTCGTGCCCTTCACCTTTCTGTGGGTCCTGGAGCGCGGGCCCCTCCGCCGCGGTGTGACCCCGGCTCTCCCGCGCTGACCCCGGCTCTCCCGCGCTGACCCCGGCAGCCCCGCTGTGACCCCGGCTCTCCCGCGCTGACCCCGGCAGCCCCGCGGTGACCCCGGCTCTCCCGCGCTGACCCCGGCAGCCCCGCTGTGACCCCGGCTCTCCCGCGCTGACCCCGGCTCTCCCGCGGTGACCCCGGCTCTCCCGCGGTGACCCCGGCAGCCCCGCGCTGACCCCGGCTCTCCCGCGCTGACCCCGGCAGCCCCGCGGTGACCCCGGCAGCCCCGCGGTGACCCCGGCAGCCCCGCGCTGACCCCGGCAGCCCCGCGCTGACCCCGGCAGCCCCGCGCTGACCCCGGCAGCCCCGCGGTGACCCCGGCAGCCCCGCGCTGACGCCGGCAGCCCCGCGGTGACCCCGGCTCTCCCGCGCTGACCCCGGCAGCCGCGCGGTGACCCGGCTCTCCCGCGATGACCGGGCAGCCCCGCGGTGACCCCAGCTCTCCCGCGCTGACCCCGGCTCTCCCGCGCTGACCCCGGCAGCCCCGCGGTGACCCCGGCTCTCCCGCGCTGACCCCGGCTCTCCCGCGCTGACCCCGGCAGCCCCGCGGTGACCCCGGCTCTCCCGCGCTGACCCCGGCAGCCCCGCGGTGACCCCGGCAGCCCCGCGCTGACCCCGGCGGCCCGCGGGGATCTTGTCCACACCCCGGCTCTCCGCGGTCCCCTCACCCGGGCAGAGCTGGGTCCGGTGCGTGCGCTCCTGAGGAGGGACAGACAGAGCCCCTGGGCGTCGGTGCGTCCCCCCCCCCTTTCCTCGGCTTCCGTGCTCCTTGGAGAGCGTGAGGCCGCCGTGGCGGGCGCGTCCCCAGGCGGGAACCCTCCGTCCGGGCGCCAGGCAGGCCGCGTACTCACTGCCGCCCTCCGCCACGCGGGGCCACCAACTTCGGTGTCCCCTCTGCGGCAGCGTCACAGGCTCGGCATCGCCGCGAGCTCTCTCACGGCCTGTGCCCACCCTGTGCATCGGCCCCTGGTGCCCCCGCCCTGCGCATCGCCACAGGACTGCGTCTGCTGGGCACGGCCGGGTGCCAGGCTCCACACGCCCCAGACCACACCTACGCTCTTCACTCCTGTGTGGCGTGCAAGTCAGGGTGGCCTTCTGCCTCAGTGTCCTCATCCGTGAAGTGGGTGTGATACGCTCCCGCCGTTACCCTGAAACTTTGCACAATTACTGTGAACTCCACGTGCAGCTGAGTTTTTGGTCCCTTCTCCGCCCTCCCCGTGTTCTTTCAGGGTCTCTCCCGCCCAGCCTCGTCTCCTCCGTCTGGGGCTCAGTCTCCCCTGCTCTTCAGTCTATCCCAGGCTGGCCTTGCCCTTGCCCTGGACTCCCCCCGCCCTTTCCTGGCTTAAGAGGTGCTGGGGATTGACCCCCAGACTTCACCCACACCAGGCCAGTGCCACCCAGTGAGACACACCCCCAGACCGGCTCTCACTCTTGCTTGTGCATCCTTTCACCTAAAGATCGTGCCCTTCCTCTTGTACCTGGAGGACAGGAACTGCAGGAGGGCAGCGCGGAGCAAGTCAGCTCCCGCTTCGTCCTCCCTCAGCTCCTCCTCCCTCAGCTCCCACCCACCCTCCCAGCCGCTGTCACCTCGCTCTTGCTCCCCCAAGCCACTGACTTCCTTTCCAGCCAGCTTCCTCCCTCGGCATGGCCCGTGTTCTACTTTAGGCAGGTCGTGAAGCTCAGGCTGGCCTCGAACCCTCCACCTAGCTGAGGACCTTGGCTCTCTATCCTGCCCCTCCTCCGCCTCCACACCTCCCTGTGCTCGGTCCTCCCAGGATCCCTTGCTCCCTGCCCCCTGCTTCCCTCCCCTGTCTCTTCTTCCCACAGGCCTCCTCATGCGCATTTCTCCCCCGCCGCCCCTTCCCCTTCCCTGTGCCCCTCTCCTCCCCGTGCCCTGTCCCTGCGGTGCCCTCTGCTGGAGAGGAGACAGGCGGTCAGCAGGTGTCTAGTTCCTCCCTCCCCCCCAGTTCATTGAGAGCTGCCCTGTCCGGTGTCCCCTCCCCCCAGTTTCCACCACACCGGGACCCCAGGCTGGGGTGGGGGAGGGGTGGTACATCCTTCTCTCCCCAGAGGCCACATGAGTGGCCCGGGCCATGGGGGCTCCAGAGCTACAATGACCTTCCTGGAGCAGGTGGGCAAGGGGCAGTCGCTGGCTCCGGGCTCTCTGCTCGCTCTCTCTCTCTCTCTCTCTGTCTCTCTGTCTCTCTGTCTCTCTCTCTCTCTCTCTTGGCTGGCCCACAGGCACAGGGTCAGCTGGTCAGCCGGGAGGACTCAGACCCTGGGCCGGTCAGGGAGACAGAGAGCACATTTTTATTACATTTGCTCTGTGGGGTGTGTGTTTGCGTGTGTCATAGCATGTGGAAGTCATGAGACGGCCTGGGCAGCTGAGTCTCCTCTTCTACCTCGGGGGTTGAACTCGGGTCCCAGGCTTGACGCAGCGCAGTGCCCACTCGCGCATGCCCCTTCAGTGGTGGCCAGCCTGAGCTCCTGCCCAGGACTATAGCCTAGCCCCGAGGCTCCTCGGCTGAGGGGTCAGGAGAGGTCACCCAGGCTTGGGTTCTGCACAGGGAAGAGCCAACCGTCTCACCTCCGGCTCTGGCCAGGGTGGAGGACAGCCCACAAAACCTAGCACCCCAGCCCGCAGGGAGGCCATGGGAAAGGGGCCGAGGAAGGCCTCCCTGCCAGCCTGGCTTCCAGACTTCTGTCTGGGGTCCGGCATCCCCCATCCCCCGCCGTGTTCCTGGCACCCACCTCTTGGCTGCCCCACACCTCAGCCAGCTTGTTCTGCCCGCCCCGCCCAGCCGGGATCCTTACTTCCGTTGATTGTTGCTTGGGGCAGTCAACACACCTGGAGTGAGAGGGAGGAGGGTTGCCACCACCCTCGCCCATGTCACCCCACCCAGGGCTGGACACCATCCTTCCCCAAGGTAAAGGTCTCCAGGGCCCTTTATAAGCGCTCCTTCCACGGCCCGCACTTCTGGGACCTGAGGAGGACACTAGTGGCCAGGGCCCTCTCCCCGGGAGATGCTGGTGACCTGGACCCTGCTGCTGGCCCTCCAGCTCTGGACTTCCACCTCCACCACCTCTTCAACAACTCCGAGTGAGTGACACCCCCTGGCTCTATCTGAGCTCCCCTTCCCAGCGGAGGGCGGCCGCAGGGTTAGGCAACTGTGTTGGGTCTCCTTCGGCTTGGGGTGCTGACGGGCCTGCGGTGGGACGGCTGGGGGCCTGAGGTGTGACCAATGGAATCCAGCCCTCCTGCCCTGCAGCTCTCTCTTACAGGGCAAAGGGTCCTTAGGCCACTGGTGGCCTTTGCATGTCCCTACCCTCGGGGCTGTGCCCGATAGGAGGCCAGCCTTCCGGCACAGCCTTTAGGAGCTGGTTCTTGTCAGCCAGAGGCTCCGGGCGGGCGCTGACAGCAGGAGATTGTTGGAATTATCCTCCTCACTTCCCTCCCTATACAGTCCAGGCTAGTCTCCAACTCACGGTGATCCTCCTGCCTCAGCATCCCGAGTTCTGAAGTGAGAGGTGCACACCATCACTCCTGGCTCATTTCCACTCCTGACCTGGCCGAGCGGCCTGGGAAAGGCCCCTCTGTCCTAATAGCTGAGGAGTGGGGAGGCCTTGACTCTGTGTGGGGTGTGGAGTGTGGGATGGTGCAGTGTGGGGTGTGGGGCATGGGGGTGTGGGGTGTGGGGTTAGGGTTAGGGATGAGCAGGTGGGGCATGAGGGTGTGTGCAGGTGGGAATGTGGGTGTGGGGTGCTCTTCTCTGAGGCCTTTCATAACCATATCGGGTGTGTAACTGGTTAGCGGAAGATCTCCCAGGCAGGACAGACTTCCTGATTCCCCTGGAGTGTGTGTTCGGGGCTTAAGGCTGCAGTGGAAGGAGGAGGTCTTGAGTTGAAGGCAGCGGCAGGAGGGCAAACACCTTTGGCTCACTCGTATCTGAGGCTGGATCGTCCGGAGCCCTGTGGGTCGGTTCTCAGGAACCCTGGGAGCCTGGACACCGCCTCTCCATGGTTCGAGATAACTTGGGGAGCAGAGGGGAGGGGCCACTGGGGTGAAACGCCCCGAGGGAGTGTGAGCACGCTGTGTCAGACACAGGGTCACGTTAGGAGGGTCACCCTATTTGAGGCTCCCGACTGTGAGCGGTGAGTGATGGGGATGGGGATGGTGGCAGCCGGGATGGCCATGTAAGCAGTTGGCAGGCCGCTGTACCTGTGTGCCCAGAACGGACTCACCAATCCACCTTGCCCTCCAAGTGCTCAGACTCTCAGGAAAAGGTGGCACACGAGAGCCCACTGGTAGACTCCCACTCCTGCAAGAGTCAAGAGAAAGCTGGGGAAGCTGGGACATCCCAGGAGGTGGGGGAAGAAGATCATGGGTTCGAGGCCAGCACAGGCCACAGCGAGCCCCCGTCTCAGAAACTAACAGCGGTCAGGGATGTGGTTGGCAGAGGGCTCGTCAGCGTTAGCCAGGCAGGTGGCACAGCCCTGCAATCCCAGCACCTGAGAGGTGGAGGATCGGAAGTTCAAGGTCAGCCTCAGCTGCCTACTGAGCTGGAGGCCACCAGAACTCAGCGAGACCTTGTCTCAGACATGCAAATATTTCTCAGAGCTATCATAAGCTCTGAGACTGTGTGAGGCTGGGAACGAGGCATCCGGCATGTCACGGAGCGTGTCTCCCGTCTCTCCCACAGGGGGATTGTGTGAGGAAGTCAGGAGGGCTGAGAAGCTGAAATTAGGAGAGGACACAGCAAATAAGGCGTGGCCGCCCGCCTGATGGTTGAGTCCTTATTTTTCCAGGGACTGCAGTCTTCCTCAGCTGTGTCCTCTCAGGCCCGTGGACACACAGGCCAGTTCCTTGGGGGAACTTTACAGGTCAAGTTCAGGACTCCCATGGCTGTTCTGTGTCCCCCTCCGGTTTTGGATACATTGGTGTGGAGGGGGAACCAGGGCATTGGAATGATATAGAAGTGGAGCAAGGCCTTGGCAGGAAAAGCACGGTGTGCAGGAGTGTGTGTGTGTGTGTGTGTGTGTGTGTGTATGTGTGCGCCTAAGACAAGGCCAGGACTTGCACACCCTGAGGAGGCTGTGTGGGCTGAGCACCGCTGTGGATGGCCCTGCCAGGCACACGGAAAACAGAACGAGCATGAGCGTTGGGGTTTGACGCTCACAGTAGGTGAGGGGTGTCCCTGCTGACCCCAGGCCAGGGACAGAGTTTGTCCTGGAGGCTGAAGGGGCCAGAGGGCTCCAGCCCCAGGAAACCCAGCGATGGCTCACACCTGGCCTCCTAACACCAGGAGGTGGAGGCACCACAGTGTGAAGCTTCAAACACACAAAACCCTGGTCAAAGGCAAACAAACAAACCCAGGTCCAGAAAGATGCTGCAGCAAGCAGAAGGCCCCTGCCGTAGCGGGGGACCCGAGTTCAAGTCCTAGAACCCAAACAGGGAGGGGAGGGGAGAAGTGACCCACAGAGTCTCCCCTGACCTCCGTGGCACAAGCCCACCCCTCATTAAACACACACACACACACAATATAACCATGATAAACAGTAACAAGATTAAAGAGTAATTTAAAAAGGAAGAAACCAGTTGAGAGAAAGAGGCGAGAAGCCTGAGCCTGCGGGAGAGGATGTGGGTGAGGAGGAGGCGACCATCACTGTAAAGTGTGTCATAAACACTCACAGCAAATACGCCCGCGAGGACCAGCTTCTCCAGGGCAGCTTCTTGGAACCAGGCAGGATGAGTAAAAAGTTTATGGGGCATTTAATGTGATGGGAACGGTGCGGGAAGAGTCACACCCAACCCGGTGCCGACCCTACCGGGCGGGTGGGACGAAACAGAGGGGTGATGCCCACAGTCCGGGCAGTGTGCGGTCTGCGGTGGGCGTGGGCTTCCGAGCTCTCAGGCGGCCACAGCTGGGGAGGCTCTGCCTTGGACTCACGGGGGCAGCAAGATCGCTGAGTTGTGGAGCGCCCCATCCCTGGGAGCCCCGAGTCTTAGCCTTTTCCCTGTGGCTGGGAGGAGGCCCCCTCAGGGAGGCTCGAGGTTTTGGGGGGGCACCGCCCATCATGGCGCCCAGCGCGGCGGGAAGCAGAGACAGGTGGGCACTGGTGCTCAGAGCGCCTCCTCCTCTTACTAAATTACTAAATTAATTATGTGGCTGCTGGCGCATACGCCTCAGGCCCGGGGAGGTCTGTTCTCTCTGCCATGCGGGTCGTGGGACTGGACACAGGTTGCCAGGCTTGGTGGAGCCAGGCTGGAGCCGTCTCCCTGGCCCCCTCTTCCTCTCCCTTGGGAGTGACCCTCGGGGCACCTGCATTGCTGAGCCGTTTCACTCCTTATTTTGAGACAGGCTCCAGCTAAGTGACCTAGGCTGGTCTTGAACTTACTGTGTAGCCCAGGCAGGCCCCAAACGTGTGATCCTCCTGCCTCAGCCTTCCAGGCAGCTGGCATGCCAAGCTGACTCCACCATATCCAGCTTCGTTTAACTGTCATCTTGATCCTAAGAAAGACCTTTCAGGAACTTTCTGTCATGGGGACCCCGAGACCCAGAGGTCATGGGCGGTGTCTTCAAGAGGTGCCAGGGTTTGAACCTTAGTCTTTGAGTTTCCAGAGCCCATAGTTTCGCCATTTGCTCTAGCAGGAGAGCTCTGTGTCATTTCTTGTGACAAATGAGCCCAAGCTGGTGTTTGCAAACTGCAGATTTATCCTTTTAAGGCGTGGAGGGCAGAAATCTAGAGATGAAGGTCTGGGGTCTTGAGACAGCTCTTTGGGGACACGCTTCCTTGCTGCTTTCAGCTTCTGGGGGTTCTGATATCTTTGGCTCATGGCAGCGCCAACCCAACCTCTGCCTCTCCTGCTCCAGTACGGGTCAAATGTCCTCTGCCCGAGCAGGTGCCTGGACGAGACCCATCAAATAAAAAGTTTACAAGGGATTTAATGAGGTGGGAACAGAACTCTCTTAAAGAACGCCACTACGTGGATTTCAGACCAGCCCCAAATCTGGTCTAGAGATCCTGAGTGTAACTACAGCTGCAGGAGAGTTATTGCTGCCCTGGTCAGGGCTGTCCACGCCCATGATACGCTGCCTAGTTTCGTGTCAGCGTGACACAAGCTAAAGCCAGCTGAGGGGAGGGACTCAGCTGAGGAAACGCCCCCATGAGATCCTGATGGAGGCATTTCTTAGTGAGTGATGAGGGGCCCAGCCCGTGTGGGTGGGGCCAGCCCCGGGCTGGGGTCCCGGGTTCCATGAGGAAGGGGCCGAGTGAGTCAGGGAGCAGCACCCTCTGCCTCGGCTCCCCCTCCAGGTTGCCTGGGAACCTGCCTGGGTTCCCCCCCTGCCTTCCTCAGTGATGGACAGAGATACGGAAGAGTAAGCCAGACAAAAAGCATTTCCTCCCCAACTGGGTGTCAGTAGCAAATGGGGGAGGGGAGCTTTGGCTTGAAGAAGGCAGCCGCCAGAATGCTGACATGAGAAAAGAGAAATTCACAAGTGTGTGCAGAGGAAGGAGAGAGAGAGAGACAGAGAAAGGCAGAGGAGAGAGGGGGGAGAGAGACAGACACAGACAGAGAGGAACAGGGAGAGAGAGAGGGAAAGAGAGGGGAGAGAGAGACAGACGGGGCACGGGGGTGGGGGGTGGTTCCCTCTCACTCTCCATGATGACTGCGACAGAGATAAAGGAACTCTCAAGAAAGGACCTGAGGGCTGGGGCGTGGCTCAGCTGGTGAGCGCCCGCCTGCACACGAGAAGCTGTGGGTTCGAGGCCCAGCACTGGGGTTAGTGGCGTGTCCTGCCCTTCCAGCGCGTGGGTGGGAGAGCGAGAAGCTACAGAGCCCACGATCTGGGGTGCGCAGCTCAGGGACAGTCTGAAGGGGAGAGGGAGGATGCGTCCACGGCCACTGCCGAAGCTCAGCCTGCGTCCCACGCTAGGCGGGCAGGGTGCTCGCACCCGTGTCCAGGCCGACCGTGGGGGTCCCCGAGTTCCCCCAGAACACACTGCGGGGCCACCGCGTTCCCACCGCCTCTGCGGGGTGACTGCCTGAAGCACAGTGTGGGTGTTGCTGGTCGGAGAGCTCCGGACCTCTTCTCCAGGGCCTTCCTGCGGGCGTAGGTGTGTGCTCGACTCGGCTGGCTGCGGGCACGGCCCGCTCACCTGTGCTGGCGGAGGCCACGGCTGACTTCGTCACCCTCCCCAGGCCTCTCTCTGCCTTAGATTTTGAGATGGGGTTTCCCAACTGAGCCGCGGTGGCCGATGAGGCCGGGGTCTGCCCATGTCCTCGTCCCCTGTGCCGGGTGGACGCGGCCTCACCTGGCTTTGCACGCGTGCTGGGGGTCTGAACCCAGGTCTTCATGGCTGCACAACAAGCCTCTCCTCACTGAGCCATCTCCCCCGCCTATTTTTCTGCTTTCCCCCCTTTCACTCCTCCTTCTTTCCTTCTTTTATTTCCTTCTTCTCTTCTTTTCTCTATCTCTTGTTCTTTGAGGCCATGTCTCACTACGGGGCCCAGGTTGCCCTGGAATTCACCCGGTAGCCCAGGCTGTCTTCGTGCTTGCAGTCCCCTGCTGTCATCTTCCTGCAGGCCTGAGCTACGCCTCTGGCCTGGAATCCATGCCCTCCGACATTGAGGAAGAAATGAAAACTGTAAACTGACAGGATGGTCCTCCTTCTGTTTCCAATAGTTACCTCTGCCCATAAAATGAGCCGATTCAAGCCAAATTAAATCATATAAAGGCAGGTTTATTGGGAACAGCTCTCAGGTGGGTTCACCAGTCCCAGGAAAGGGAGGGAAGCCACCAGGCAGGGGACAGGAAATGGAGGGGACAGGAGAAAGTGTACAGAGAGAGAGAGGGGGAGAGGAGAGAAGAGAGGGGAGAGGAGGACAGAGAGAGAGGGGGGAGAGGACAGAAGAGGCAGCCTGAGCGGCTAAATAGGGAAGAGCCTGGGGATGTTGAGTTCAGGGCAGCAATGCCAGCCATGGCCCATGACCTGGGGGATTGAGGCATGCTGGGAGGACCTGGAGGCCAGGGCAGCGGCTTGCTCTGGTCCGAGTCCCAACAGTTTTGTGAGGAACCATGCCAATGCGCTGAACAGAATAAGAAAGGCCCTAATGAGCTAAGCCAAGTGTGAGGACGCACGCCTGTGATTCTAGCATGTTGAAGGTTGAGGCAGGAGGATTTTGAGTTCAAGGCTGATCAGGGCTACACAGCACGGACCTCCAAAAAGATCAGAGCGAAGCACACACTTCCGGCCTCACGGGCGGGCTGTGCGGTCGCTCGAGGACCCAGGGTTCCGGCTGGGGCTGCGGCACTGTGCGGACCCTCCAGGCAAGTGGCCCTCCTCTGACAACGTTTCCTCAGCGTTTCACACATTCACGGCGGCTCCGTCCTCAGCACTGCGAGTGTGTCAGGGGATGAGGACTGAGACAGGAGGATCTCTGTGAGTTCAAGGTCAGCCTCATCTACACAGTGAGTTCCAGGCCAGCCCAGTCTATAGTGCAAATTCCAGGATAGCGAAGGCTACACAGAGAAGCTGTCTTGAAAACACACACACACAATCACATTATACCCTCATTGTAGAGGATTTAGAACGAAAGAAAAGCCTTCTCACTCAAAGCAACTTTGTTAATATTTTCCTAACTTTACAGTCGAAGCCAGAAGAAACTGGACTAAGGATTTGGTCCATTTGAGGCAAACATGCCACCTCTGGGCCATACTCAAATGCACACACACACACACACACACACACACACATACACACACTTCACATTTTCTTTACACTCATTTACTCGAGTGCACGTCACAGCAGGTGCGTGGTGGTCGGAGGTCAGCGTAGGAGGCTCTCAGTCACTGTGTGGGATGGCACTTGGTCTTCACACCTGCTGCCTGGCGTTCTTACCCACTGAGCCGCCTCGCTACCACAGGAGTGTCTCACTGTGTAGCCCAGGTTACCCTGGAACTTGTACTTCCTCGTGTGTTACTGTCTGGGGACCGCTCAACCTTGACGGGACAATGGGCTATTTACAAGAATGTGGGTGACCCAAGGGTGTGTGTGACCCCATGGCCCCACATTGGCTGCGTCACTGGAAAATCCCAGCTCAGCCTGATAACTGACCTTGCAAAGCTCTGTGGGTAACGTTTTCTGAATCACTTTTCTTTTTCTCCCTTTTTCACCACACAAAGGCAGAGCCCCTGATTTGATTTGGTTTTTCGAGACAGGGTTTCTCTGTGTAGCCCTGACTGTCCTGGACTCCCTCTGTAGACCAGGCTGGCCTCGAGCTCAGAGCGATCCTCCTGCCTCTGCCTCCCGGGTGCTGGGATCACAGGCGTGGGCCACTGTACCCAGCTTCTGGTCTTCTTTAGATGTGTGAGACATTCACGGCCACCAACACCAGAGGAGGCAGGGCTGGGTCTTCAGGAGCTGTCTGCGGGTTTTTAACTTGTTTTATTTTATTTATTGATTCTCCTCTCACACGCCACATCCCGACCTCCGCCCCCAGATCCACTGCTCCTCCGGTTGCTTTCAGAGAAGAGCCTCCAAGTGACTTCCACTCAATCCACGGAGCAGTACTCGATGAGCGTTGGCACGCGCCCTCATGCCAAGGCTGGACGAGGCTGGGGATGGGGGCGCCCCGAGTGCAGACGGCAGGGTCAGCGTCGCCCCTCCGAGTTCAACAGGAAGCCCGGGCTGAAGAAGCCCCGTCAGCGCGCGTGCGCCCTGTGAGCCCGGTGGGCGGCTGTGCGGGCCGTGTTTTCCCGGTGCCCTTAACAGCTAGGATGCGTCCGCGGAGGACGCAGAAAGCCCTCTCCGGGCCTGGCTCGCCTCCTTCGGGATGGCGTTCCCCAGCTCCAGCCCTTCCCCTGCAAATTCCCGTCACTTTTCCTAACAGCTGCCCCACATTCCTTTGACCCATTCCTCAGTCGAGCCCACTGAGGTGCTTCCGGTTTCTGACTGCTCTGACCGCGCTTGGGCTCTGTGGTGCCATGGGCGTCTTTCGGGGGGATGTCCAGGAGGGCACAGCTGGACCCTGAGGTAGACTGATCCCGGTTTTCTGAGGAACCACAAGGTGGGTCCTGACAGGCGTGAGGTGACAGGTGTGAGGTGGGTCCTGACAGGTGTGATGTGACAGGTGTGAGGTAGGTCCTGACAGGTGTGAGGTGGGTCCTGACAGGTGTGAGGTGGGTCCTGACAGGTGTGAGGTGACAGGTGTGAGGTGGGTCCTGACAGGTGTGATGTGACAGGTGTGAGGTAGGTCCTGACAGGTGTGAGGTGGGTCCTGACAGGTGTGAGGTGGGTCCTGACAGGCGTCCTGATACTCGTTAACTGCTGATCTTAGAGTCTGAGCTGTCTCCTGGGCCGAGGCATTCAGGCTGCTTCCCACCTTCTCTTCTGCCAGGTTCAGGGCACCTGGCTCTGGGTTGTCTCTGATGCACTTGGACTTGAGTTTTGTGCAGGTGATAAACATGGATCCATTTCATCACTCTGACTCTAACTGCTTGTGTGCGCGCGCGTGTGTGTGTGTGCGTGTGTATGTGTCTATGCCAAGTGTGTGCAGGTGCCCTCAGAGGCAAGAACAGGACACTGGAGCCCTGGGGCTGGAGCTCAGGCAGCTGTGAGCTGCCCGCCGTGGGCGCCAGGACCCGACCCTGGGTCCTGGAAGGCAGTACACCCTCTGCCATCCCCCCCAGCTGGCACCCTGCCTCCCGAGGTGGGGGTCTGCGGTCCAACTGGGGTTCCCTGACTGGGCTGGGCAGACTGGCCAGGGGCCTCAAGCTGTCTCCACTTCCCGGAGCAGGGGTGAGTCACCTCCCAGCTCTTATTTACGTAACGAGGGCTCTGGGGTTCAGCTCAATCCGTTTACATAAGTGCTTTGTGGACAGAGCCTCCCCACCCCATTTGTTCGCTTTGAGGCAGGGTCTCCCGAAACCCTGCTGGCCTCCGGCTGCTGAGTAACTGACCACAGCCTCAGCCTCCGCCCTCCCAACTGGCTGGCGAGGATAAGCCTCCACAGTGACGCCGGCTTGGCTTGCGGCTTCCTTTCCTCACAGCTTTGTTTCCTTTTCTCCTTCTCATAAGCGTCTTGACCGCTTGTGTTTCGGGGCGTGGTGGGGGGTGCGCTTTTGCAGCCAAGCCTCGGCCCTGGATTTGTGCAGCTGCTGTAGGAGTAGGTGGATCCCGGAGCTCTGGCCAGCAGTCCCCCCCCGGGAGAGGAGGTGGGGACGGTCCCCAGGCAGTTCAGCACACCAATAAGTAAATAAGAGCTTATAAGGAGCGGTGGTCAGGAGTCTGGGAAGCTGAGAAGGGGCTGCTGGCAGCTGGGGCTGCGTGGGGGCGCACCTGCAATCCTAGCACTGGGGACGCTGAGGCAGGACAATCTTGATGGTAGCCCCACCCCAGACAGGATCTCTCTGTGCAGCCCTGGCCGTCCTGGAACTCACTCTGCAGACCAGGCTGGCCTAGAGCTCACAGCGATCCGCCAGCTTCTGCCTCCCAAGTGCAGGGGTGAAAGGTGTAGGCAAAAGCTATTTTTCTTTTGTTTGGGTGCTTTAAAGAGTGTAATATATGTCTATGTACCCCGTGAGCACCGTGCACAGGGTGAGGATTGGGGTCTCCACAGTAAGGCCCGGTGGGGCCTGGAAACGGAGCTCGGTCCTGGGAAGGGAAGCCGGCGCTCTAGCCCCGAGACCAGCCTACAGAAGACACTGTGGGCCACGGGACAGACACTCCCCTCCCTGGTGGCGTCTCCAGCCCAGGCGGACAGAGGCCTTGCATGGTGGCAGGAAGTCAGTGAGAGTTTGTCCTGCTTCTGCTGAGGGTGGGGGCTGGGAGCCGCTGGTCCGCAGGGAAACCTCCCCGCTCGCTCCTGAGTCAGTTAGGGAAAATGGCCATAAATGGCATCTATATCCCTTTTATTGTCTGGCCTGTGGAAACCACAGTGTTCCTTTGGTTCAGCGGAAAGAGTCCAGTAAAGTCCATGACCACATCTAAGGGACTCCAGTTTAATTTGTTTACATTGGACAGAACACGCTAGCGTAAGCGTTAGCTCCTCTTGCCCCTGTTTCCCAGGCCCGAGGGACTGTGCCCTCCCTCACTGGCTGGGCGGTCCCTGCAACCCATCCCCTCCTATCTCTCATTTATTCATTGGCTTTTTTAGACAGGGTCTCTGTGTAGCCCTGGCTGTCATGGACTCCTTCTGTAGACCAGGCTGGCCTCGAACTCACAGAGATCTGTCTGCCTCTGCCTCCCGAGTGCTGGGATCACAGGCGTGCGCCCTCTTCTCTTTCACTCTCACTCTTTCTGAGACAGAACCTCCCATAGCCCAGGCTGGCCCAAAACGCGCTATGCTGCAGAGGGCGGCCTTGACCCTCTCCTGCCTCTGCCTTCTGAGAGAGCCCAACAATAGAAGCATGCTGGGCAAGACCTCCCAGTCCAGCCCTTCCTTCTCCATCCTCCTGCCTCAGCCTCCCACATGCCTGAATTGCTGGGGCGCCCCTGCCTTCTGCCCACCCCTTTCCACGTGGTGATGAGGAGCCCAGAGGTTTGCACATGCTGGGTGCTCTAACAATGTGAGGAATTACACGCCACAGATCTGGGGAGGGGAGGGGCCTGGAGGAGGGGTAGAGACAGTGAGTGCGCCAGGAGGGCAGATGCGGGGGTGAGCAGGGGATGTGTAGAAGCTGGAACAGAGAGACTGACAGAGTTGGGGTGGCAAGCGGGTCCTTTTCTCCCCCTATCCCCACCTTCTGCACACCTGGCACACTGTGCGGAGGTGACGACAGAAGATGTTGCCAGGTCCCGAAGGCCCCTAACGAGCTGTACCCCGCCCACCCAACCTTGAGATGATGATCCTCCTGCCCAAGTCACCTGCCCAGCCCCTCTCACATCGCCACTGGGTTGGGGAGGATCTGGGTTGATTTATTTTTGATGGAGGGGGTCCTGAGGTTGGTCCCAAGCAACAGAGAGCAGTTTCCACGCAGAGCGGGCTCAGAGATGAGAAGGCGGTCTGTGCCTACTGTCCAGAAGGCACTGCCTCTGGGAGGGGGGGGGAGTGAGCAAATGATGGGCTCAGGAGAAGGCAGCCAGGCAGAGAGTGTCCTTTGACCAAGAAGGCGAGGAAGAAGAGGCATTTGGTGGGAAGATTCCTCCATCAGGCAAGACTGGAGTTATTTTACTAAGACTCTCTCTTAAATTTGTTTTTAATTTTTGTTTTCTACAAACATTTCATCTCGACCACAGTTTTCTCTACCTCCGTTCCTCTTCTGTATCCCTTAAAAAGTAAAACAAACCAAGAACCAAAACAAAGAACAGGCCGCCCAGGGACAGAACTGAACGTGGCGGAACAAGTCAGAGGGCTAGACCCAGGCTGGAGGAGGCAGAGCAGCAGGAAACGGTCCCGTGGGCAAGGGCAAGAGGCACCCTCTCCCACGGTTAGGATCACACAAGGACAGCAAGCTCTGCAAGGTACCAGTCGGCAGAGGCCGATGAGGACGACAGAAGACTCGCTGCAGTGTCTGCAGGGCAACTGGCCTCGCTGGTCCCTGAACTTCCTCCCTCTCTCTGTCTGCCCTCCAGCCCCCAGGCCTCCAGCCCCTGGCGCGCTCTCTCTTTCTCTGCCTTTCTCTCTGTCTCTCTGCCTTCTTGCACACACCCCGAGGGAGGCTGGACTCTGTCCTGGCAGCCAGCTGCTCCCCCCTCTCACCCCCGTTAGGCTGAACAAGACAAACCTTAGCTCAGGGAGAAAAGACAGAGCAAAATCAAACATTTACTAACTTTTTCTTTAAGGCTGAGACAGGTGTCTCAGTGGTGGAACATTTGCCTAGCAGGAAACCAAACCAAACATAAAAACAAACACCAGCCAACCAACCAAAAAACCCAAATGAAAAGCAAACTAGGCGTGGCGGCAGAGATCTGTCAGCCCAGCCACGTGGGCGGCTAAAGCAGGCAGACTGAGAGTCCAGGGCCTGCCTGGGGTTCACAGCGGGTTTCAGGCCAGCCAGGACAACCAGGTAAAGAGGGCGTGCCCGACACAGACACCGCCTGCCTCCCATTTCCCAGCACTAGGATTAAGGACCCATGTCACCACGTGGGATATCTGTCATCACTGTTAGGCCCTGACAGAGCTGCTGGAGAGAACTGTTCTTCGTCACCACAGGCAGCCCCGTTTCTAGGGCCCTGCGGACACTCACACAGAGGTGAATGTCCAGCCGTGCCCTGTGTGCGCTGTGTGCCATCCCGGGGTCCCGATCTTGTGCTTTGCAGAACAGTGAAGGATGCAAACCCAACAGCCAATCAGAGTGATTCAGGCAGAGAACGTAAAAATGCCCAAGGCTGTAGGAATTATAAACCATGAATTACAAATGAACGTAAAAGACTGATACATTGCCTACGGTTTCCTCTCCCTTTGAGGGTTTCTTTCATTTTGTTTAGAGTACTGAGAAGTGAACATAGGGCTTCATTGATGACTGACAGGTGCTCTACCACTGAGCACACCCAGTCCCTCACTGAGCCACACCCCAGCCCCTCACTGGGATATTCTAGGCAGGGGCTCTCCCTCTGAGCTGGCTATCTCCTAGCCAGCGAGTCTCTTTTCCATTGCTTTTCCCTCACTCTGGTCGTCAGCCCAGAGGCACCAGTGTGAACAGCTGCATCCTGCTAGAGAAGGTACTGCAAGACCTGAGTCACAGGGCCAAGGAGGGCAGGGATGTACCGCTATGGGGCATGATGGGCAAGGATGTTCTTCACTGCCAGAGGCAGGGATGAATGGCCACAGGGCACAGCACACTGTCCTTCTGGCCTAGGGCTGTGAGGCGAGGGAGGGAAGATGACAGGACACACATAGCAGTCACATTCCTCCAGAAAGGACATGTGCAAGCATCTAGGGAGGAAAAACACAGAGAGGCCTGTCCATGGAGTTGAGGGGCCCGAGGCTCCTCGAGATTCCAGAGCAAGGTTCATCATGAAAAAATGGGGAAGACGGGACTGAAGACATAGGGCAGGTGTGAGCCATGTGGTGACCCAAAGTGTGAAGCCAGAGAGTGTACCAGGTACTCACAGACCGGGCACGGGCACAATGAGCAAGCTCGCAATGAGGAGAAAGGAGAGGGAGGACTACATTATGGGAGTGAACAGGGTTCATCTAACCTTTCCCACCTATCAGGCCACACTATCAACAACACAAGTCGTGAACAATCTCCTCTCACAGTCACAGGTACACAAACACACCAGATGCTCAGGAAAGGAGGGGTAGATCCGCACTTAAACTGGTGGATCAGATCCCACTATCCTCCCCAGGGAAAGAAAATCCCAAGACATTAAAAAGGAGGCGAACTTAGCCCAATTATTACTTGGGGACAACAAATTCAGGTAAGGCAACACAATAAAAACTCACCTTCCTCTCTGGTTTCTTCCTCACTGTAGATGAAACATCTGAAACTGGGGGAACTCCAACCTCACCAGGAAGCCCGATTACAACCCTTGGGACTCAACTCACAAAGAACACCCAACCAACAGGCTTCACTCAGGAGTCCACACCCATCCCAAGCAGCTCGCTTTCAACAGAAACCAACGGAGCTCAGGACACCTCCTTCACCACAGCCATCAGTGAGGACCCAACAACCTCGCCAGGCAGCCACACTGCCATACTTGGAACCCAAGCACCCGAGAATTCTCCAACGACAGTCTTCACTCGGCAAACCACAGCCTTCCCCACAAGCTCATTTGCCACAGAAACACATGTCCCTCCTGAGACCTTGACATCCACAGCCCCGACTGACCAATCTACAACCTCATTCCTCATCACAAAATCAACCCAAGACAGTCAAGCGACACACACATCCCAAACAGTGTCCTCTCAGGAGTCCACGACATTCCCGACAGTCTCAGGTGCCACACAAACTGCTGTGGCTCCTGGGACTACTCACACCACATCTCCGCCTGAGGCAAAACCAAGCTCCCAAGAAAAACTGGTGTCCACTCATGGAAGTCAACCCACTGATGTGACCCAAACAACCAGCTCCTCTGGTGAGTCTGCGACTTCACAAGGCACAGCAGTTTCCCCTTCAACTGCTGTCTCTCCTGATGTCAACCACACCTCACCCTTCACTGAGACACCAACACCGTCTCCAAGCAGCCTATTTCCAACAGGAGCAACTCAAGCAACGGTGACCTCGCACACAGTCTTCACCCAGGAAACTACAGCCTCCCAACCCAGCTCAGGCTCCACAGGAACAGCTGCACCTCCTGAGAGCTCCTACACCTCAACTACACCCGAGCCATCTACAAGCGCCCCAAGCAGCTCCATTTCAACACAAGCAACCCAGGCAGCTGACACATCACCAACAGTCCTCACTCAGGGATCCACCGCCTTCCACACAGGCTCAATTTCCACAGGAAGCCCTGAATCTCCTGAGAACACCCACACCCCATCTCGACCTGAGGCAACTCCAACCTCGCCAGGGAGCCCGATTACAACCCTTGGGACTCAACCCACAGAGAACACCCAACCAACAGGCTTCACTCAGGAGTCTACACCCATCCCAAGCAGCTCGATTTCAACAAAAACCAACGGAGCTCAGGATACCTCCTTCACCACAGCCCTCAGGGAGGACCCTACAACCTCGCCAGGCAGCCAAACTGCCACACTTGGAACCCAAGCACCCGAGAATTCTCCAACGACAGTCTTCACTCGGCAACCCACAGCCTTCCCCACAAGCTCACTGGCCACAGAAACATGGGTATCTCCTGAGACCTTGACCTCCAAAGCCCCGACTGACCAATCCACAACCTCAACCCTCATCACAAAATCAACCCAAGACAGTCAAGCGACACACACATCCCAAACAGTGTCCTCTCAGGAGTCCACGAC
>CM053751.1:23547354-23558893 GCA_028658305.1 Pachyuromys duprasi
AAACAACAACTCCTGAAACAACAACTACCAGAACAACAACTCCTGAAACAACTACCGGAACAACAACTCCTGAAACAACAACTACAGGAACAACAACTCCTCAAACAACTCCTGTAACATCAACTCCTGAAACAACAACTACAGGAACAACAACTTCTGAAACAACAACTACCAGAACAACAACTCCTGAAACAACTACCAGAACAACAACTGAAACAACAACTCCTGAAACAACTACCAGAACAACAACTCCTCAAACAACAACTACAGGAACAACAACTCCTGAAACAACAACAACTACAGGAACAACAACTCCTGAAACAACAACAACTACAGGAACAACTCCTGAAACAACAACAACTACAGGAACAACTCCTGAAACAACAACTCCTGAAACATCAACAACAACTACAGAAACAACAACTCCGGAAACTACAACTCCTGAAACAACAACTACAGGAACAACAACTCCTAAAACAACTCCTGAAACAACAACAACTATAGGAACAACAACGACTACAGGAACAACAACTCCAGAAACTACAACTCCTGAAACAACAACTGCAGGAACAACAACTCCTGAAACAACAACCACCAGATCAACAACTCCTGAAACAACAACTCCTGGAACAACTCCTGGACCCACAAGCAGCTCAGGCAAGCTCTATTTTTTTTCTTTTCCTCCTCTCCTCTTTGTCGCCTGTTTCTCGTGTCTTGCTCTCCTGTGTGTTGCCTCGCATGTGGCTGCGCACACCCAGCTCTGTCTCACATTTGTGTGTGATGTGACCTCCAACCTCTGCTTTTCAGCTCTCTCCGCTGACTCAGCAACTGTGTCCCCTCACATTTGTGTTGTCGTGTTGGTCACGTAGTGTGCGTGTGTTTGTGTGCTCTGTTGTCTTTCCATCCACTCTGGTGTTTGCTGCTTCTTTCTTTCAATACTTGTCTTTCTAAACCACTCCCCACCCTCCATCTTCACAAACACACTCACAGCAGCACAAACTCAAGTTTGTGCAAGGTGCCGTCTCTCTTTTGTCTCTGTGCGTCCTTTTCTTCTTTTTCCTGCTGTTAGTTGATTAACTGTAAATCTCTTCTTTTTTCACACTTGTTTTCCCATCAGGGTCTCTCTGTGTAGCCTGGCCGTCCTGGACTCGCTCTGTAGCCCACGCTGGCCTCGCTCTAGCGGCCACTCCTGCGCCTCTGCCTCCGCAGTGCTGGGATCACAGGCGTGCGCCCATGCACCTGGCTTCAGATTACTCTTTTATCCTTGATAACTGTAATGTGTGTGCTGTTTGGCGTAGAGTGTGCATCTCGGCATGTGAGGCTCTCCTCACACTCTCTCTCCAACAGGCGAAAGATCCATGTGCAGCCACAGCAACTGCGCTAGGTGCTCACAACCAGAAAACGAAGCTCAACATGCAGCTGAGTGTGGAATCCGCACACTGTGGGGCAGAGGGTTGGTGGAGTGCAGCCTGGGCTACAGCCTGTGCAACCGTGCACAGAGAGATGGAGGGAGAGTCCAGGAATGGACAGACAGAAGGATGATGATGATGATGATGATGATAATGGATGACGATGGGGATGAGGATGATGGATGAGGAGGAGGATGGATGAAGATGGATGATGATAGATGCTGATTATGATGATGATTGTGATGATGATGATGGATGATGATTGTGATGATGATGGATGATGATAGTGGTGGCCATGATAATGGTGATGATGATAATGATAATGATGTATGATGGTGATGGATGATGATGGATGATGATAGTGGTATCCATGATGATGGTAATGATGATGATGATGGTGATGGATGATGATGGATGATGATGATGGTGGTAATGATGATGATGGTGATGGATAATGACACTGGATGATGATGGATGACATGAGGATGAGGATGATGGATGATGATGATGGATGATGGATGATGATGGATGATGGTGATGGATGATTAATGATGATGATGGATGATTGATGATGATGGTGGATAATGATGATGGATGATGGACAGGTGGAGGATTGCGAGTTCAAAGCTCCCTGAGCTACAGAGTGAGGATCAGGAAACAGGGGAAGTTGAGAAAGAACAAGAAAGGAGAGTGTAAGGGGTACCAGTGTGTGACCTGAGCTGCAGCTGTGCACACACCCGTGCTAGCTTTGGCTCCATCTCCTGCAGTGACCTGCCTGAACGGAGGGCTCTGGAACGGGTTCTTCTGCAAGTGCCCCAATGGCTTCACGGGCTCTCTGTGTCAGGACCGCGTGCCCGTTGTCGTGTGCCAGAACGGCGGCAGCTGGGACGGGATCAAGTGTCAGTGCACGAGCCTCTTCTACGGGCCGAGGTGTGAGGAAGTGGTGAACAGCATCGAGATCGGTGAGTGAGAGTGCGCGGGCTCCCCGCCCGCCTGCGCCCCCTCCCCCGCCTGCGCCCCCCCGCCTGCGTACCCTGCCCGCCTGCTGTCCATGTTTGTGTTCATGTGCGCATGTGTGTGTCTGTCTGTGTCTGTCTGTGTGTGCATGTTTGTGTGTGTGTTTGTATGTGTTTTGTGTGCGTGTGTGTGTTTGTGTATGTGTGTTTGTGTCTGTGTGTCTGTGTGTTTGTGTGTGTCTGTGTGTATGTGTCGGGGTGTGTGTGCATGTGTTTGTGTGTGTGTCTGTGTGTGTGTCTGTGTGTGTGTCTGCTTTTGTGTATGTGTGTCTGTGTATGTCTGTGTGTGTGTGTGTCTGTGTGTGTCTCTGTGTGTGTCTGCGTGTGTGTCTGCATTTGTGTATGTGTGTCTGTGTATGTCTGTGTGTGTATGTGTGTGTGTGTGTCTGCATTTGTGTATGTGTGTCTGTGTATGTCTGTGTGTGTATGTGTGTGTATGTGTGTGTGTGTCTGTGTGTGTCTGTGTGTGTGTCTGTGTATGTGTGTGTGTGTGTCTGTATGTGTCTGGGTGTGTGTGCATGTGTTTGTGTGTGTGTCTGTGTGTGTGTCTTCGTTTGTGTATGTGTGTCTGTGTATGTCTGTGTGTGTGTCCGTGTGTGTGTGTGTGTCTGTGTGTGTCTGTGTGTCTGTGTGTGTGTGTGTCTGTGTGTGTGTGTCTGTGTCTGTGTCTGTGTGTGTGTGTCTGTGTCTGTGTGTGTGTCTGTGTGTGTCTGTGTGTGTGTGTGTCTGTGTGTGTGTGTCTGTGTGTGTGTGTGTCTGTGTGTGTGTGTCTGTGTGTGTGTCTGTGTGTGTGTGTCTGTGTGTGTGTGTGTCTGTGTGTGTGTGTCTGTGTGTGTCTGTGTGTGTGTCTGTGTATGTGCGCGCGTGTGTTGCTCTGTGCCAGCTGAGCCTTCTCCACTCATCGAGCCCCGCGTCACCCCTGCGTCACCCCTCGTTGGCGGCCTTGGTCGGCGGCATGCTGGGTGTGCGCCGGGTTTATGAGCGCAGGCTCCGCCCTGAGGACAGCGTTGTGCCCCATCACGCGTGTGCCCGGGCGGCTGTCGGGGGTCGTTGGTGAGGCTCCGTGTCTGTCCCCTCAGCGCAGACAGTCTCCGCGTCCGTGGAGGTGAGTGTGAAGGTGACGAGCCGGGACTTCAGCACGGAGCTGAAGAACCACTCCTCTGAGGAGTTCAAGGCGTTCAACGACACCTTCAGCCGAGAGGTGAGTCCCGCCCCGGAGTGTGCAGCGGTGCTCCTCCCCCCGCCCCGTGCTCCCCGCGTGCTCCCCGCGTGCTCCCCGCGTGCTCCCCGCGTGCTCCCCGCGTGCTCCCCGCTTCCCGGGTCCCCAGAGCGGGGTGCGGCGGGGGGCTCAGGACGGGGCCTTCGCTCGGGCGTGTCCCGGGCGGGCTCGGCAGCCCCACGCCTCCTCGCCCCGCAGATGGCGCGGATTTACCGGAGGATCCCGGAGTACCGAGGGGTCGTCATCAAGGAACTGAAGTGAGTCCGCCGCGCTTCCCCAGACCTCACCGTGTCTGTCCACGTGTGTGTGCGTGTGTACGCGTGTGTGCCTGTGTGTGAGCGTGTGTGCCTGTGTGTGAGCATGTGAGCGTGTGTGCCTGTGTGTGCGTGTGCCTGTGTGTGAGCCTGTGTGTGTGTGTGCCTGTGTGCGTGTGTGTGTGCCTGTGTGTGAGCGTGTGTGCCTGTGTGTGAGCGTGTGTGCCTGTGTGTGAGCGTGTGAGCATGTGTGCGCGTGTGTGCCTGTGTGTGTGTGTGCCTGTGTGCGTGTGTGTGTGCCTGTGTGTGAGCATGTGTGTGCGTGTGTGTGTGCCTGTGTGTGAGCGTGTGTGCCTGTGTGTGCGTGTGTGTGCCTGTGTGCGCGTGTGTGCCTGTGTGTGTGTGTGCGTGTGTGCGCGTGTGTGCCTGTGTGCGCGTGTGCCTGTGTGTGAGCGTGTGTGTGCGTGTGTGTGCCTGTGTGTGAGCGTGTGTGCCTGTGTGTGAGCGGGTGTGTGCGTGTGTGTGTGCCTGTGTGCGCGTGTGTGCCTGTGTGTGTGTGTGTGCGCGTGTGTGTGTGTGCCTGTGTGCATGTGTGTGTGTGCGTGTGTGCCTGTGTGCGTGTGTGTGTGTGTGTGTGTGCGTGTGTGGGTGCGCACTGCTCGTGGAAGCCGGAGGTCGCTCTTAGTTGGGCGATGAAGGACCCATGCTCCCACACGTTTACATAACACAGACTTCCTTAGCTGCGCTCGCGCCCCGTCCACACGCGTGTGTGCTTGTGTCTCCCGCTCTGTGTGCTAGGCTAGACCAAGCTCAGCACGTAGTAGCCCAGGTTAGCCCTCGGCCTGGAACTCGGGACTGGGGGAGGGCGGGAGCGTGGGAGCCGTGGGGAGATCACAGCCTTCTGCCCCAGGAAAGGCAGCATCGTGGTGGACTATGACGTCATCCTGAGCGTGCCTTACAAGGCGGAATTAGAGTTAGATGTCGTGAGGGAGAGCGTGAGGGCGGCCAGCGAGAACGGGACCAGAGACGACCCGGCCGTCAACTGCTCAGGTACAGGCTCGCGGGGCGCGGGCGCAGGGCGCAGGGCGCGCCACACTGGGCACACCACACAGGACACACAGATACACACAGACACAGACAGACAGACAGACACACACACACACACACACACACACACACACACGGAGTGTACTCGAGCGCGCCACACTGGGCACACCACACAGGACACACAGATACACACAGACACAGACAGACAGACAGACAGACACACACACACACACACACACACACACACACACACACACGGAGTGTACTCGAGCTCCGTCCGTAACACCGATCTCGTGTGCTTCGCTCCCAGTTTCGCTGTGTTTCAACCCGGATGCCACCCAGGTGCAAAACCTTTCTGTTACTGTCAACCCGGAAGGTGCGTGAGCTGATGGGGGGGGGGGGCGGAAGGAGGGAGGGAGGAGCAGGAGGGAGGAGGGAAGGAGGGGAGGGAGGAAGGCAGGAGGGAGGAGCTGGCGGTGCTCCCGCTCTCCTGACCCCTGGCTGTCCTCCCGGCCCGCAGAAGAATGCCGGAAGAAGGCTGGCGAGGACTTTGCGCGGTTCGTCACGCTGGAGGAGAAGGACGGCACGTGGGTGTGTGTCACGCCGTGCTCGGTGGGCTACAAGGCGTCCATGGACTGTAACTACGGCAAGTGCCAGCTGCAGCGAAGCGGCCCCCGCTGCCTGTGAGTGCCCGCGCCCGCGGTCCCGGGGCGTGGGGTGCCCCAGGGTGGCGGGGGCTCACGGACGGGGCACCCCGGGCACGGCCTGAGCCTCCTCCCTCCCTCCCGCAGCTGCCTGAGCACCGACACGCACTGGTACACGGGCCCCGCGTGCAGCCAGGGCGTGCAGAAGAGCCTGGTGTACGGGCTCGGGGGCGCGGGCGCGGCCGTGCTGGTGGTCATCGCCGTCGTCCTGCTGGTGCTCTCCGTCCGCTTCCGGCGGGAGGCGCGAAGGTGAGGTGGCTCCCCCGCACACGCGTGCTCCTGTCCCTCCTCCTCCCGCGGGCGGCTCCTCCGGGTCCTCGCGCGTCCTCGCGCGTCCGGGCGCTGCTCCCCCGGGTCGCCGGGTCCTGACGCGCTTGCTCCCCTCCAGGCAAAGGTCTCGCGTGTCCGAGATGTGCGCGTGGGGAGAGGACGGCAGCGTGGCCGCCGGGTCCTACCACAACGTCGGCTTTGAGCACAGCGAAGGTCCGTGGGCGCTCACGCTCCTCACGCGCACGCCCGCGGCGGGAAGGCGCGGGGCAGCGGCTCCGGGGAACGCGCCCCACCCCAGTCCCCTGGAGCCGGGCCCCCCCAGTCCCCTGGAGCCGGGCCCCCCCAGTCCCCTGGAGCCGGGCCCCCCCAGTTCCCCCCTGGAGCCGAGTCCCCCCCCTGGAGCCGGGCCCCCCCAGTCCCCTGGAGCCGGGCCCCCCCAGTCCCCCCTGGAGCCGGGCCCCCCCAGTCCCCTGGAGCTGGGCGCACGCCATGACGGGGCCGCTATGAGGGCTGACCCCTCGGGTGTCGGGCGTCGGCTCCGCGGGAGGGACGAGGCCGGGCCGGGGGCGCGCTCCCCCGTCCTGACGCGTGTGTCTGCTGTGCTCCCCCCGCAGGGCAAGAAAACCCCATCCCCCTGGACTCCGTGTACAGCACCTTCCAGCCCACGCTCACGCGTGTGAACCCCGACAGAAAGGTGCGCGCCCCTCCCGGGGCCTCGGGGGCGCGGGGGCGCGGGGAGGGCGGGTGCACCCCGGCGTGGGGTGTCGCGGTCACAGTCCTCCCCGCCGTGTGCGCTGACCGGGCTCCGCCCCTTCACGAGCCTGTGGGGAGAAATCCCGGCCGTGCTCGGCCGCCTTGTGAGTTCCGGGCTAGCCTGAGCTACGGCGGGCTACACGGGGCGACCCTGCGGCGGGAGCGGCCGGGTGGGACGTTGCAGCCCGTGGTCCCCGTGAGTGCGGGACCCTGACAGCCGGGCCCCGCGTAAAGCACCTTCTCCCCGGTTCCCAGATCCAGATCCAGAGGCCGCAGGTCGTCATGACGTCGCTGTGAGGCCGCCGGCGCGGACACGACACGACACGACGCGGACACGCGGGCGGGGAGCGCGCTCGCCGGGCTGGGCGCCCGCCGCTCCTCCCCCCGCGCCCGTCAGCCGGCTGTGAACACCCACTCCCGAGCCCCAGCTGCCCCTCTCCTCCCGGGACGCGGGATGCAATTAAAGCTTCTCCGTGTAAATACAGTCGCACGCTTATTTTTAAGATTTGTTTTTATGAGGGAGGGGGCTACGCCTGGGATGCAAAGTACCTAACCTGTGATTGATATAAAAATAAATAAATTTTAAAAAATAAATAAGTTATTAAAAATAAAGAAATAAAATTAAATTAAAAAAAAAAGATTTGTTTTTCATCCTGTGTGTGTGAACACGAGTGCAGTTGCCTGTGATGGCCAGAAGAGGGCCTCAGAGCCGGGACGCGAGCGCAGTGTGTCCACCACCACACGCGCTCACAGAACGAGAGCGAGTCGGTTGCACGTTTTACAAGTTCTAGAACTTTCTCCAGTTGCCTCATCACATGGGCCTCCGTACACGCCCATGAGCCCCAGGGTGTAAGTCAACCCTCAACATTAAGAAAGGCAGCACACCCAAGAAAGGCCCGAGAAAGGCCTGAGCACACATATCCACACACACCCAGCCACACACAGACACACCTGTCCACACATACACCTGTTCACACACCCATCCACACACACAGACCCAGCCACACACCTGTCCACACACACACCTGTCCACAAGCTGGCCACACACCCATCCACACACACACACACCCATCCACACACCAGGCCACACACAGACACACCTGTCCACACACACACACCTGTTCACACACCCATACACACACACACACACCCATCCACACACCGGGCCACACACAGACACACCTGTCCACACACACACACACACACCTGTTCACACACCCATACACACACACACACACCCATCCACACACCGGGCCACACACAGACACACCTGTCCACACACACACACCCGGCCACGCACACACCCATCCACACACCCGTACACACAAACACCAGTCCACACACACCCGGCCACAAACCCGGGGCAGGGAGAGGCTCCTTTTCCACTAGTCCTGGGTCCCTTCACTTACTCTTACTTGCATCTGTGTAAGGGGCTCACACACGTGCCCCACACGTGTTCTGTGAGGTGTGTGCCTGGGCACCTTGATCCTTGTGTGTATGTGTGTGGTGTGTGTGGTGTGTGTGTGGTGTGTGTGGTGTGTGTGGTGTGTATGTATGTGTGTGGTGTGTGTGGCGTGTGTGTGGTGTGTGTGATGTGTATGTGTGTGTGGTGTGTGTGGTGTGTGTGTGGTGTGTTGTGTGTGGTGTGAGTGGTGTGTATGTGTGTGGTGTGTATGTGTGTGTGGTGTGTATGTGTGTGGTGTGTATATGTGTGTGGTGTGTATATGTGTGTGGTGTGTGTGGTGTGTATGTATGTGTGTGTGGTGTGTGTGGCGTGTGTGTATTCACAGCCAGCGTGTTACCATGCAGCTCGGGTGGCCGGGAGCACCAGGCGGTCTTGGCTGTGGTCGACCTCATGGCCCAGCAGGAACCGGTGGTCATCCTGTGGGTTTCCAGATTTTTTGCAAGGCCTCCCTCCTCCGGCTTTGCTGCCAAATCCCCCAGAGCCTGGGCTCTGCCGCCCCCTCGTGGAAGTGTGAGCATCTGCGGGCACTGCCCACACCTGCCCACGCCTGCCTTTGTCCTCAAACCCTTGGCTCGCCCAGTCTAGATGTGTTCACTGTAACAGGCGAAGGAGCGCACGCCCGCTCGCGTGGCGGGGACTCTCCTCCTCTGCTCTCCTGTAGCCCAGGCTGGCCGAACCCTGGGAGCCCCTCAGCTCACACCTCCGGAGACCCCCAGCCCCACAGGAAGCGCAAACAGGAAGAGCAGCAGAGCTGGCGGGACCGCAGTGTTAGGACCCGGATCCCAGGCCACGTGGCGGCCTCAGTGTGTGTGTGTGTGTGTGTGTGAACACAACTCTCTGGGGCTCTGTCATGCTGCCAAGACCTGTAATTGAGGAAAGGGCCAGCCTGTGCCACAACTGGGTGTGAGCTCAGCCTGCGCCACACAGTGGGTGTGAGATAGCCTGTGCCACACAGTGGGTGAGGCCCACCAAGGCTTACAAGAACCTGTCTCTGAGGGCACACCGGAAATGTGCCCTTCGGTGGAGGTGAGAGTTTATATTTTTTGTCCTGTGCGCTAGCCATGACCTCCGTCAGCACAGACCGCAGGATAGAGCGAGGCTTCCGGTCACGCTCACTCTACAGAAAGTGCGAAGATGGGCTGCGCGCTGGCCCCAGGCCCGGCCGCTGGTTGGATCCCGGATCCCCGAGGCTCCCACTGCACCTCGAGTGCTCAACAGAAAGGGGGAAATTAACCCAAATGAAGCCTTGTCAGGGGGCATGAGCGTGAGACAGGAGCCGTGCGAGGTGAGGCAGGGAATTCCAGGCTCCAGCCTCCATAACCGGATTTTAGGCCTGGGCTAGCCTGGGCTGTACTAAGACTCAGAAGAGCACAGGGATGGAAAGGGTTAGCGGGTTGAGAAGGGGAGAGAAGGAAAGGACAGAAAACCGGGAAGCTGGTAATGGGGACGCACGCCTGTGATCCCAGCACCCGGGAGGCAGAGGCAGGAGGATCTCTGTGAGTTCAAGGCCAGCCTGGTCTATAGAGCAAGTCCAGGACAGCCAGGGCTACACAGAGAAACCTTGTCTCAGGGAGAAAAGAAGAAGAAAGAAAGAAGAAAGGAAGCAAGGAAGGAGAGAGGAAGGAGAGGAAGGAAGGAGGAAGGAAGGAGAAGAAGGAAGGAGAGGAAGGAAGGAGAGGAAGGAAGGAGGAGGGAAGGAGAAGAAGGAAGGAAGGAGAAAGGAAGAAGAGGAAGGAAGTAAGGAAGAAAGGAAGCAAGGAAGGAGGAGGGAAGGAGAGGAAGGAAGGAAGGAAGGAAGGAAGGAGGAGGGAAGGAGAGGAAGGAAGGAAGGAGGAGGGAAGGAGAGGAAGGAAGGAAGGAAGGAAGGAGGAGGAGAAAGGAAGGAAGGAAAGAAAGGAAGAAAGGGGAAGGGGAGGAGCTAGAGGTCTGCAGAGGTGCCCTGTGCTCCTTGTGGTCTGTGGGGTGGAATCTGCAGACCCACCCGAACCCTGGACCCTGTGGGGATTGGGGGGACCTCCTGAGCCAACAAGGTAAAGCCGTGGCTCAGCAGCCGTGGCTCTCTGGACTTGCAGTGGGGCCGCACTCTCAGCAGGCCGACCGGGAACGCTGCTCCGGCTCCTGTCTTGTCCTAAGCCCCGTGCATCGCCATCTTGTCACCATCCCACCGGGCCGGGTGTGGAGGCTGGAGAGCCACCCATGGGAGCCACATGCCCCTCTGCTGTGTGGGTGCTGGGCCCTGGACCGTCCTCACTGGCCAGCGCCTCTGTGCAGAGCTGCCAGCCTGCGTTTGGGGCATCCCCAGCTACGAGGACGGTCTTTGCACTGGCCGCCATCCAACAAAGGAACAGGTTCTGCTGGGCTCTCTTTTCAGCGTGTGTGTGTGTGTGTGTGTGTGTGTGTGAGAGAGAGAGAGGGGGGGGGAGGGAGAGGGAAGGGGGCACGTCTGCCCACCCTGCTCCGAAGCTCACACCTTTCTCATCTGTTAGAGATGCGATACCTCTGGCCTGGAACTTGCCCCATCCTGAGGATTGCTTTGAACTCGTGGACTCCCAGCCTCCGCCACCCAGTGCTGCGGTTACAGGTGTGCACCGAGCCAGGTGGAACCCAGGTGTAGGTGCTGCGCACACCTCTGCCCGTGTGAACCCCAGCCGCCCGCGCCCTTCCCTCCGACCTCCTCTGATTTCCGCTGAGAATGGTATCTTTTTGCTTTTTTTTTTTCTGAGCCTCAATATGAAGCTCTGAAGACAGGTGTGTGGTGGTGCGCGACTGTAACATCAGTACTCGGGCTCAGGAAGAAGGGTATTGAATTTGAGGCTAGCCTGAGCTACACAGCAAGACTTTGAATAAATCCGTAAGGAGAAAAGCCAACAATGGTTTGCACTGACTTAGCTTTCACACCATCGTGACACATGAACCAGGAAACAAATAGAAAGCCTGTCAGGGTGAGCCAGGACACAGGCCTCGCCCGTGACTCCTCACCTGCCACGCCCACAGAGCCCCCTCCACACACACACACACACACACACACACACGTATGGTCCTCCAGAGGGTGGTGCACCCCCCACCTCCCACCCCACAGAGCACCAGCAGCTCCCGCAGGCCTCAACCTCTGACCCCTGCCTCCACCTCTCTCAGAAAGCCCTGGAAAAGCACAGAGCCCCGAGATGCCCTCAAATGCCTCTCCAGACCGCACCTCCTCCAGGAAGCCGAGCTGAGCCCAGACAACGTTCTTATCTGGGGCTCCCAGCTGCAAGTGTGGTTCCGTCCCCGTCACTCCTGCCTCGAGTAAACACGCTCAGAGACCAGGCCTGTGTTTGCTGACGGCTGGGGTTGCCCCAGCCTGTCCCCCTCACTGTCCCCCCACCTCACTGTCCCCCTCACTGTCCCCCACGTTGTCCCCCA
>CM053751.1:23558993-23634865 GCA_028658305.1 Pachyuromys duprasi
CTGTCCCCCTCACTGTCCCCCACCTCACTGTCCCCCTCACTGTCCCCCTCACTGTCCCCCACCTCACTGTCCCCCTCACTGTCCCCCCCACCTCACTGACCCCTCCTGTCCCCCCTCGCTGTCCCCCTTGCTGTCCCCCTCACTGTTCCCCCACCAGTGGCCCTGGTGGAGGGGACCCCGAGCTGGGCGGGAGGCGGGCCTTCCCTGGAGCAGTCCGCCCTGACGGAAGTTGCAGAGAGCACTTTCAGTTTTGTTTCTCCGCAGGTCGTCGGCTGCCGCGGTCGCGGATTCCGGGGCTCCTCAGCCCCTGGGACAGCCTGAGGTCGTCAGGGGTAAGAGGAGACAGCCAGAGTAAGGGGGGACAGTAGGGGTAAGGGGGGAACAGCCGGCGGGGGGGGGGGGGCACAGCCGGTGAGGCAGAAGGGGAGGGGGAAGTCCGGGAGAGCGAGAGAAAGGGAGAGGAGAGAAGACCAGCCCAACCCCCTCCCTCAGCCTCCTGTGGAGCCCGGCAAGGCCTGAGTGTAGACACACACACACACACACACACACTGAGCATCCCCCTCCCAGCACTGGGGAAAGGGAGAGAGCAATGTCTGTCAGTCTGTTTATCTCTCTCTGAGGCAGCAGCTCCTTGGTAGCACAGGCTGGGCCAGACTGGGCCAGAACTCACGGCTGTAGCCCAGGCTGGCCCGGAACTCACTGTGTCACCCAGACCCCCTCGGGCGGGGCAGCCTTCTCGACCGGGCTCCTGTTCCACCTCCTCTCCCCCCACCCCACCCCTGACCCGCGGTCTTGATGCCCTCGCAGGGGCCCGGGGCGCGGGGCGGGGTGGGGGTTGCGGCCCTGAGGCGTGAAGTGGCCCCATCCCTGCCCCAGACAGACAAAGGGAGCTGGGCCCTCGGGACTCTCGCCCCCTCTGGACCCTCCCTGGCCACCACACGCGCCTGCCCGGAGCGGCAGCCCTCGGGCCGGGACGTGAGCGCGAAGCCCGACGCTGAGAGCACCACTGGCTGTCGCGCAGGAAGCCCGAGGGCTGGCACACCCCCAATGCCAGGCCCGCGAGGTGGAGGGCCCCTCACGCGCCAGGGCCACTGTGAGGCCATGCCGGGCCCTGGAGATGGAGGCCTGGGCTCCTCCGCTTGGGCCCATGACCTGGTGTGTTAGTCCCGGACCAGTCAGGCCGCTATCACTCAGCCGGGGCCTCCCGCCTCGTCCCCCCACCCCCACCCCGCAGGCCCAGCGCCACCTGCAGCTCTTGCACGTTTACGGTTGGTGCGCGCGTGTGAAGAGGAGCAGAGCGGCCTCCCCCGGGCACCCGGCAGCCGGAACCGAGCAAGCCAGGGTGAGTGAGGGGGGGTGCGTGGGAGGATGTGGAGGGGGGACAGGACCAAGGCGTGTCTCTGTGTGTGTGTGTAGGGGGACAGGACCAAGGCGTGTCTCTGTGTGTGTGTGTAGGGGGACAGGACCAAGGTGTGCGTGTGCGTGTGTGTGTGCGCGTGTGTGTGTGTGTGTGTGTGCGCGCGCGTGTGTGTGTGCGTGTGCGTGTGTGCGCGCGCGTGTTTGTGTGTGTGTGTGTGTGCGCGCGGGGGGGGGGCTAGAGGGGGGACAGGACCAAGGTGTGCGTGCGTGTGTGTCTGTGTGTGTGTGCATGCGTGTGTGTCTGTGTGTGTAGAGGAACAGGACTAAGGCATGTCTGTGCCTGTATAGAGGGGGACGGGCCCAAGGTGTGCGTGTGTGGGTGTGAAGGAGGACAGGACCAAGGTGCGTGCCATCTGTGTATGTCTGTGCGCCTATGTGTCTGTGTGTGTGCGGAGAGGACCCGGGGACACCCTGACATCTGCCCTCCCCACAGCATGGCAGCCCCTGTGTCCCCCCCAACCTTGCTGGAGGCCCTGAGTGGCGACTTCCTGGCCTGCAAGATCTGCCTGGAGCAGCTGCGCGCGCCCAAGACTCTGCCGTGCCTGCACACCTACTGCCGGGACTGCCTGGCGCGGCTGGCAGCGGGCGGCCGCGTGCGCTGCCCCGAGTGCCGGGAGTCGGCGGCCGTGCCCGCGGGGGGCGTGGGCGCCTTCAAGACCAACTTCTTCGTCAGCGGGCTGCTGGACCTGGTGCGCGCCCGCGCCGCCGGGGACGCGCCGTCGGGGTGCCCGCCGGTGAGCAGCGAGGGCGCGGGGGTCCCGGCGTGCGCCGACGACGTGTGCCGGGCGTGCGCCGACAGCCCAGCGTGCCCCGACGGCCCGCGCACCGACGGCCTGTGCCTGGGCGCGCACCGGGGGCACTCGTGCGCGCGGCGGCCGGCGCTGGCGGAGCTGCTGGCGGGCGTGGACGGCGAGCTGGCGGCGCTGGCGGCTCGCGGGGCGGACGAGCGGGCGGCGCTGGAGCTGCTGCGGGAGTGCGCGGCGGACGCGGGCGCGCGGGCGGAGGCGGCGGCTGAGCGCCTGACGCGCGCGCTGGCGGCGCAGAAGCGGGAGGCGCTGAGCCAGCTGAGCGCGCACGTCGAGGCGGCTGAGGCGGCGGCGCGGGAGCGGCTGGCGGCCCTGGAGCGCCGCGAGCGGATGGCCCGGGAGGCTGCCGCCCTGGCACGCAGCGTGCTCGCCCTGGGGCCGGAGGGCGAGGTGCCCGCACTGGAGGATGCCGTGGCGCGCCGTCTGCACCAGCTGCAGGGACAGCCCCGGGGCCCCACGCGCCTGCTCCGCCTGCCCCGCCTGGAGCTGCACCCGGGCGTTGAGGACGGCTCGCTGCTGCTGCTGCGGCTGGCCTTCGATGGGGAGGACGAAGAGGGGGAGGAGGGTGCAAAGGACGAGGAGGAGAAGGAGAACTTCGACAGGGAAGAGAAGGAGGATGTGGAGGACAAGGATGCTGCAAAGGACCTGGACCTGGATGGTGCGCAGGGCGCTCGAGGAGACACTCCCGCTGTGCGGCCCCCGACGGCACGGGGTGCTCAAGAGGACACCGAGGCCCCAGCAACGGCGGCGGACAGGGGTGGCCGGGCTGCCAGGAGGAGGCGGGGCCGGGGCCGGGGCAGGCCAGTGTCCCGTGAGCCCAGCCCGGTGCCCAGGCCGCCCTCCAACGGCGCAGGCCTGCCGCGGGCGGTGTTTGCCTGGAGCTTCCCCACGCGCATGCCAGGGGACAGGCGCGCCCCGCGCATCACCGGGCTGTGCGCCCACGGCCCGCAGGAGGTGCTGGTGGCCGACGAGCAGAACCACTCGCTCAAGCGCTTCTCGCTAAGCGGCGACTACCGCGGCACTGTGCCCATGCCCGACGGCTGCGCACCCTGCAGCGTGGCCACCCTGAGCGATGCCGTGGCCTTCTCAGCCCGCGCGCGCCTCTACCTCTCAGGCCCTGACGGCGCCGTGCGCTGGCGCCGCGCACTCAGCCTGGCGCAGGCCAGCCACGCCGTGACCGCACTGCCATGCGGGGAGCGAGTGGCCGTGAGCGTGGCCGGCCACGTGGAGGTGTACAAGCTGGACGGCAGCCTGGCCACGCGCTTCCTCCCTGGCGGCGCGGCCTGCCGCGGCCAGCGCGCGCTTGTCTTCCTCACCGCCCACCCCGACGGCGGCTTCGTGGCCTCCGACTGGCAGCAGGGCAGCGTGGTGGCTTGTGACGCGCTGGGCCAGGTGAGCTGGGAGTACAAGGGCCCCGGCCTGCACGGCTGCCAGCCGGGCTCCGTGTCCGTGGACAGGAGGGGCTTCACGTTCCTCACCCTGCGCGAGGTGAACAAGGTGGTGACCCTGGACCCCCAGGGCGAGCTGCTCGGAGACTTCCTCACGGCCTATCATGGTCTGGAGAAGCCGCGGGTGACCACCATGGTGGACGGCAGGTACCTGGTGGTGTCCCTGAGCAACGGGACCATCCACGTCTTCAGGGTCAAGTTCCCCGACAGCTAGAGGGCCGCAGGGACGAGGGGCCACGCATCCTCCAGCCGGCAAAGCGCACACTCCCGTGTGCTGTGGACGCTGTGGCCTCCAGCTCACCACAGGCTGCTCTCATGTGGTTCATGCTGATCTGGCTACCGCAGTAGTTTAGGAGTCTTGAGATTTATATGTGATTCTTGCTTAGCATCCTTTAAATCCATTCCCAGGATGAAGTCCTGATTCTCCATAAAGCGCCTGCCTAGAATCCCCCAGTGAGGGGCTGGGGTGTGGCTGAAGTCAATTCCTAGGCAAACCCTCCTTCCTGAAAAACAAACAAGGGTGTTTTTCATGGAGCAGTTGAGAGTCCTCAGGAGACTGGCGTATGTTACCCTCCAAGCAAAGGAAGAACGGGCATGTATGTCACGCCATGGTCGCCATGGTGGAAAGGGGGCAAAATGGCCTTTCTCACCGGGAACGTGAGGTTGGAAGGGGTCAGAGGTCTCCGAATGGCAATGACACTGACCTGTTCTGCCAACTCATCAGGGACACGCCCTCAATGAAGCGTGGGCTGGGTCGCCAGGGGTCAAGGGTCAGGGAGTGCAGGCACACTCAGCTCGCAGACAGGAGATTAAAGCCAGGTTACATGGCTTACTCCCTGAACTTCAGAAGCTGAGGCAGGAGGCCTGGACGTTCCAACCTAGCCTGGGTGACATGCAGTAACTACAAACGCTGAACTCTCTCCAAGCCCACTGGCAGCCGCCCCTCAGAAGTGGCCTCCTGCGACAAGGGCGCGGCGGCAGGAAGGGGCCCGTGAGTGACTATGAGTGCTTCACTGGGCAAGGACCAAGGCACCCTGCCCGCCAGCCGCCAGCCAGACAGCCCTCCAACCCGCCAGCTAACCAGCCAGACAGCCCTCCAACCCGCCAGCTAGCCAGCCCAACAGCTGACAGCCGGCTGGCTGGACCTCTCTCAGGTTCTTAACACCACGGGTGTGACTGATGCCAGGTGGAGCCGCAGGTGCGCTACGGCTGCCATGAACCCCAACACCCTCCTGGAAATGCCCCAGAAAGCCCATCGATCTGACCAGTGGCCAGGCTGGCCGAGGTCCACTCACACCACCTGTGCCCCCACGGAGAGGTCCAGGACACCGCAGCCCGGGGGGATGGCGGAGGAGCCTCGGGCCCTTCCCGGGGGCTGGACCTGCGGGAGACTCGAGCTCCACAGCCGGCAGCAGCTCCCAGGCCGAGGTCTGAGGACACTGAGGCGGTGGCTACGGTGGCCTGAAGGACCTGGCACTGTGGGCTGTGAGGGGAGAGGCCTGGACGGGACTGCGGGCCGCCTTTGGCTGCAGTGAGAGCGTGGACGGTGTGAGTGGGTGCCGGGCCAGGACTACCCACGGGAGCAGCAGACCCACCTTGGCCTCCTGTCCCGGCTGCAGGATCCGGCACCAGCGCCAAGAGGAGGGTGACTTCGAGCTTGCCTGGCACCAGCCGGTGCCCACTCACCAGGTAAACCTGGACCCCACAGATGACCCCAGGCCTCCACCGTCCCTCCCCGAGCTGGGCCTGGGGCAGAGGATGGGCACGGCGTCTGTGTGTCAAGCCCTGAACCCTCAGCCTTGCCCTCTGGCTCTCGAGAGAAAGTCCTAAGCCTCTAGGGCTCGGCGGGAGCAGGGCCGGGGGATTTTATACTTAAAAACTCAGGTGTCTTTAGTGCATAACGTTAGGAGCAAAACCCCAAACCACCAAACGCAGGTTAGCCAATGTGAAGTTAAGCAGGGTTTAGTGACATTGAAGCAGGACACGGAATCTCTGTAATCCAGAACTTAACTTTCTGTAGGTTGCTCGTTGCTTTTCCTGGACAGATTTCCTTCTCTGTTTGCCTTCGTGTGAACGACAGGAAGTGATGGGGGAGGGCGGTCGGCTGAATGCTGCTGGATCAGAGCAGAATTTGGGAACTCAGCGGTGGGCATGGGAGGCGTGAGGGATGGCGTGAAGGGAGCCTGGAGAAGGTGCTGGGCGTACCCCGGTCTGTGGCGGCAGCGTGGATCGGGTCAGCGGGGCTGTGGGTGTGTCAGCACGGCCATGGGTGTGCTAGAGGGGTCCTGGGTGTGTTGGTGTGTCAGTGAGGCCAAGGAAGTGTTAGAGGGCTGTACAGGCGATGGGTGTTGCCAGGATCCGGGGCCTGTGGGAGAGGCCAGATGAAAGTTTAGGGTAGAGGAAGGATGTCGTTTCCTGTTTGTGGAAACCAGAGCCGGAAGTCACCAATGTCCAGATCGACAACTGTGATTACGTATGAATTGTTTTGGTATGAATTGTTTTGGTTGTTGTTTTGTTTTCATGAGACAAGGTTTCTCTGTGTAGCCCTGGCTGTCCTGGACTCACTCTGTAGACCAGGCTGGCCAGGAACTCACAGAGATCCGCCTGCCTCTGCCTCCCGAGAGCTGGGATCACAGGCGTGGGCCACTGAGCCCGGCTTCCATGAAAATTTAAAATAGAAATGGAGGTGTAAGCCTATAACACCAGGGCTCGGGAGGTGGAGGCTGCAGAACTGAGCGTGAGGCAGCCCAGCTCCATAGCTAGACCTTAACAAACAAAACTGCAGGTGTGGCTGCAGCTCCGGGTTGGCAGAGTGTGGCCTGCGGACCTGGAGTCCTGGCTTCCTTCCCCAGCCCCGAGCACAATAGGTGCAGCGCGGCAGGAGGCAGGAGAATAGGAAACCAGCCTCCCCTACACGAGAGCCTGGCTCTGAAACAGCAAACAAACAAAAAAGCCAAACCAAATGGACAAATACACAGCAAGGCACAAAAGAAGACAAGACAGCCAGGAAGGTGACAGAACAGAGCTGGGATCTGACAGGAAAGGCTGAATCTCCAGCATATCTATTGAAGAGAGAGAGAGAGTAATTTGGACAAGAACAAAATAGTTCCCGTGCCCAGGGGAGGTATCTACAGTCTTGGGCTGGTCAAATGAAGATAAGCCGTGCTCCTAGGAGCCTGTGGGTCCCTGGCACTGTAAGACCACGCCTCCCGGGGAGCTGTTTGGCCATATTGGCCTCGGTGTTTGGGCTTTTTTGGAATGATTGTAAAACTACACTAACCTCAGCCTGCCGAGGCTCCTCCGGAGGCTGAGGGTCAGAGGCCAGGAGTTCCCAGAGAGGCTCAGAGGAGGGCCTTCCCTGGGGCGGCCTGGGCGTGGTGTCCCACTTTGGAGAGAATATTCTGGGAAGAGTATTTGCAGAGCCCTTTGTGGCTGCCGCCGTCACAGCCGGAAACTGCCCCGAGGCAGCCTGGGATCTGGTCAAGGAGTGGACGTTTGTGAAGAGTATTTGGAAGGATGGTGTGTGACACAGTCCTGAGGGAGAGAGGGGGCGTGGGGCTGGGGGTGGCTCAGTGGGTGAGAGCGCTCCCTCTCTGAGTTCAAGTCCCCAGCACCCATAAGAAGCCAGGTGAGGCTACAGGCTGGCCAGGGTCTAAGGCCTGTTTGCCGCAGGCTAGTGCCAGGTGAGAGACCCTGCAGGTGACAGCGAGGGGCGTGGTGCCCTCTAGGTCTTGTGCACAGGTGCACCACAGGGAGAGAGCCTGGTTGTTGGTTGGCTGGCTGGCTGGCTGGCTGGCTGGTTGGTGGGTGGGTGGGTGGGTTGGGTGGGTTGGGTGGACTCTGGTCTCACACGTCAGCCCAGGTGGACTGTCTAAGCTGCTGCCGGGCAGATGGTGGATTCCTAATCTGTAAATAGTGATCTCCGAGGTTCCGTCCTTGGGGTTATTTTGGGCTGGTACTCACACCTGCACATTTCTCTCCGTTAGTATTGTATGCTTGAATACTTCAAGAAAATGTACTTCTATAAATAATCTTTAAGAATAACTGGCTCCTGGCCAGGTGTGGTGGTGCCTCCGGTAACCGCAGCACACGGGGGAAGCAGGAGGATTATTGTCTTGAGACCAGGTGGTCTCCAGAGGTGACGGATGGATGTGTGTGAAGTCTTGTGGAGTTCTCCCAACCAATCCAGACCAAGGGGGTCTTCAGAGCTAAGTGGGATCCGAGGATTGCACGAAGGCCTAGAGAGTGTGTGTGTTTGTGTGTTCATTCTGAGTCTTGGTTGTAAGTGCTCTAGAAACATCTGTGAAGTGAATTAATGTCTGCAGAGGGGATCAGACGACGCTCTGTCTCCAAAGGCTTCCTAACTCAGGATCCACAACCCTGAGCGAAAATGCAGAAATCTTGGTTGGTGGGAAGTTTCCAGCAGGGGGCACTGTTGCGCTTCCCAAGGCGAGATTTCAAAAAAAAAAAAAAACAACGGAGGATAGGGGTGACCTCCCACTTTAGGAGAGGGAGAAGGGACCTGAGGTAGTGGCAGGGCTGCAAAGGTCTCCAGAACCTGCAGCAGGAGCTAATTCAGTGAGAGAGGCCTTCAGAAATGAAGCCGGGCCTGGTGTGGCAGCCTGTGGTCCCAGCAAACGGGGGGGGCTGAGGCACAGGGACGGCAGATTCAAGTCGTGCACCCCAAAATGAAAAGTAAGACAGGGCTTGTGCTAGAGCTCCGGGGTAGAGGGTATGCTTAGAATCCCCAGTGAGGGGCTGCGGTGTGGCTCAGTGGTAGAGCCCCTGCCTAGAATTCCCCAGTGAGGGGCTGGGGTGTGGCTCAGTGGTAGAGCCCCTGCCTAGAATCCCCCAGTGGGGGGCTGGGGTGTGACTAGTAGTTAGAACATCTTTTTAGAATCCCCCAGTGAGGGGCTGGGGTGTGGTTCAGTAGTTAGAACATCTTTTTAGAATTCCCCAGTGAGGGGCTGAGGTATGGCTCAGTGGTAGAGCCTCTGCCTAGAATCCCCCAGTGAGGGGCTGCGGTGTGGCTCTGGTAGAGGTTGGCCTTGTTGGACATTGGGGGGGGGTCTCCTGATCCTAGAGAGAGAACCCACAAACACTTAAGACACAGAACCAAGGGCTTCTCGGGGACTCTGCAAATAAAGGGACATGCTAAACTCATGATTTATACTCAATATTTGTTTTACTTTTAGGAAGACACGCAGACAAGCCACTCACTCACCAGGGCATACACGTGAGCACAGAAGCAAAAGGGACCAAGGCCCAGTGGCTAAGGATCGGGGCCGCCCTCAGAGCTAGCTGGGCACAGCTGTGGTGACTAGGGACCAATTTACCCTCGACCTTGTAGAGAAGTTTCTTTTTTTAAGTACAACAAGAGTGGCCCGTCTTTGCGTAGTTTAGAGAAGATAGGATTGGGGGATTTGTAGTTCAGGACGCCATTTCCTTCATCTCCGTGGCACAGTTCTGAGGGTATACAGATGACCAAGGGAAGTGAACACGGTTTTAAGGAGATGGATGGCGTTGGGACCTGAGCTCGCAGTGCGCAGGCGCTCGGCCGCCTGTCTCAGCCGGGAAGCTGGGGTTGGAGGCGGGCCTTCTGAGTGGGGTCATGAAATGGGAGCAGGCCACCCTGCCCAGCTGCTGGGCGTGGCCGAGGGCACCGACTGGCACACCCAGCCAACTCCTGGACTTAGTTTACCAGAATGCAGCAGGAAAGAGGAAGCCTTAGCTCTCCCAGGACTTCCCGGGCGGAGCAGAGGGGTCGGTGACAGGCGACACTACCGTCCTCCGCAGGTGGAGGAGGGCGGGCCCAGCAGGACAGCACGGGTGTGCACTGGGTGGCCGGTGGGAGGTTAGCTGGTTGTCGAGCGGCCAAAGCCAGGGCCCCCATGTGGGGTCCTGTGACGCCTCACAGTGTCTGTGGAACCCCCTGATTCTCAATAAAGTTCTTTGGACCCATCTCTGCACTTTCGTGGGGCTGCCCTTGTCTGCTTCTTAGCATGACCAAAAGCATTATGGGAAAGAAAGGCTTTGTTTGGGCTGCCAGCCTGCAGTCTGGAGCCAAGGGAGGGACCACGGAGGCAGGAGCTGACGTGCTGTGTGGGCATTACCCTGCGTGTGCCCTCCTGACGGTGCCCTCAGAGGCCGGAAGTCAAATGTCCTAGGACGAAAATTACAGATGCTTATGAGCCGCCATGTGGGTGCCGGGAACTGAACCGGGGTCCTCGGGGAGAGTGGCCAGGCTCTAACCACTGAGCCGCCTCCCCAGGCCTTAGGCCCATCTGCTCCCAGGCGGTGCCACCCTCAGGCTCCCCAACACTCCTGTTCCCCAGGCTGTGGCCTCAGCCGCCTCAAAAGGGAGAGCGCCCCAGGGGCCAAGTGCAGAGCCCTGGTGTGGAGGTTGGTGCTTTGCACTGCTGAGCCTCAGCCGGAGATGACAAGCCTGGGGCTAAGTGACACCCCTCAGACTCCCAGAGACAGGGTGACTCGGGAAGGGTGCCTGTCCCCGAGCAGGAGTCCTCCTGGAGGGGATGGGAGGGGACAGCCCTGCACGCTGTGCTCTGGCTGTCACGTGTCCCCATGGTATGTGTGTGCCCCCCACACACCCAAGAACAAGCACAAAATACCGCAAAAACAGAGTGTGTGAGAGAGACCCGGAGCCTGAGAGGCAGGCACGAGCCCGCAAGGAGGCTGAGCGAGGAAGGTGGGCAGCGGACACCGGAGCTCAGCATCTGCACCCACAGGGCGGCAGGAGAGGACTGACCCCTCGGGCTGCCCTCTGATGCACACGCCCTGCATACACTCTAAATAAATATTTTGGGGAGAGTTGTGACAGTGGGCACTTACAATCAAGGGCTCTGAAGAGGTGTCTCTGGCTACTCAGCCCTACCCGACTTTGCGGGGCCAAGGAGAGACCCAGAGATACAAGGTAAAGTGGGGCTGGACCTGCAGCCTTGCTGCCTTCCGGCCTCTGCTGGCTCCCAAGAGCACAGGAATGCTCACACTCAAAGCAGGAAGATACAAGGAACAAAAGAGGAAGCGCTTCTGAGAGGTTCCCAGTCTGGGCTCCCATGCAGCACCCTGCCTTGTTCTTCCGCCCAGGACCTCCACCAGGGACAGAGGGGGATGGGGGGGGAGAGGCGCTGGGAGGGGCTCAGGCCTCAGGCCACAGCCATGGCCCCCAGAATTCTGCAATTCATCCTCCCATGACTAAGCTGGACCTGGTGCCCTGGCGATGGGGAACGTGACTCAGCAGCTGAGGGGCGGTGGCAGGAGTCTGCCTGGTCCATGTGAGCCAGGATGACAGAGGACTGGGTTCCCAGCTGCACACCCCAGGGCCACGAGGCAGCGGGCTCCTCCCTCAGCTACACTTTCCCTGCTGCAGAAAAGCCAGCGCCAGCTCCGGGAAAGCGTGTGACAGGGAGAGCCGGGTCCCAGGACAGCCAGGGGCACAGAGGGATGGAGCGGGGCTCAGGCCAGGGTCCCACAACAGCCAGGGACAGGCAGCTCAAGGCTAGGCCAGGCTGCACACTGACGGTCTGAGCTCCTGTCCCCCCAGGACCTGGGCAAGGGGCTGTCCCCACATCACTGTTCTCAGCCCCCCCGCCCCGAGGAGGAGGGGGAGGAGGTGATGGGTCAGGAGTCCAAGGGGCAGCCTGGGCTACATAGCAAGCCTCTGGGTCAAACAGACACAGAAGTAAGAGGAGGGAAGGAGAGAGGAGGAAAAGAGCATGCTCAGAGAGAGAGAAAGAGGCCACGGTGTGGCCATTCAGAGGGAAGCACGCACAGGCCACAGGCTGCCTCCTCTTTCCTGGCCCTGCTGGCCCTCCTGCGCCTCTCTGGCAGGAAGAGGGCTCCTCAGGTGCTCTGAAGATCTGCAGGCTGAGGGAACACCCCGTGAGTTTGGGCCAAACCTCCTTCCACTGACCTCAGGAGTGGGCGCTCTGTGGTCAGGTGAGGCCCTGGGGCCACACAAGGCGCCATGAGAGGGACGGAGGGCCTGGGGAGCTCTCTCCCACATGGCTGACCGTGGTCCTTGTCTGTGGCAGTTTTAGATAGCCCAGGCTGGCCCCACATGCACCCTGGAGCTGAGGGTGACCGTGAAGTCCCGAGCCTCCTGCCTCAGCCTCCCAAGCATAGGGACTGTATGTAGGAGCCTCCACACTGGCCGCTTTGGCTTTGTGAAGTCTGGCCTTGCTATGTCGCCTGAGCTGGACTTGAACGCCAGACACCCCGGCCTCTGCCTCCTGAATGTCGGGGCCAGAGCTGGACCACCGCACCAGCTAGGAGCTTTGCTCACTCAGGGATAAATGCTAAGTCTTCGGAGTAACACGGAAGCCCGGGCTGAGGGGGTGGTGCCGCAGGTGAGGTCACCTGGGGCAGAAGCGTGAGGGCCTGAGTTCCAGTCCCAGCACTCACCTGAGAAGCCTGGCACACACGCACACACACACACACTGTAATGCTGTGGGACAGCAGGCAGAGATAGAGGGTCATGGGGCATTCCTGCCCAGCTCCAGGTACGGACAGGAACTGTCTCAAAGGACTGAGGTGACAAAGCAGGACACTGGCACACAAAGTAGTTAAAGCTAAACCATGAAAGAATGGGATATACAAAGAAATATTGGATGGACAGATGGAAGGTGGATGAATGATGGATGGATGACGGATGGATGATGGATGACGGATGGACAAGTGGACAGATGGGTGGATGGACAAGTGGTATCTAGGAGCACTAAGTCTAAGCCAGGCCCCTTTTACACCATGTGTGTTTTCCAGTCTCTCCTTCCCGGTTCTATGAGGTTGGCCCTGTTTACACGCTAAGAAAGTGAGTGTACAGAATTACATGACACAAACAGAATCCCAGGAGCCAAGCCGAGGCCCTGTCCCTTCCCCTCCCTGACGGGCACCTCTCCCACCCCCATCCCCCCCACACCTTGTCCCCTCTGTACCCGGGACCCTGGGCGGACGTCGTCAGGGGACTTTCCAGGGCTTAGTCTCCCCAGCGCGGACTTGGCTGACCCCCCTCTGCTCGCCCGCTGTGTTTACAGGGCTCCCATGTCTGTTGCTATAACAGACCACGCGAGGCCACAAACCGAGGGTGTGTCTGGGCGGAGGCGCACACCTGTGGTCCCAGCTCAGCGGAGGAGGCCAGGGCATTACAATGAGTGTGAGGTCACCCTGGGCAGCCTGAGCTCACAGTCCCAATGGAGTTCAAGGCTCGGGCCTCAGGCTGCAGCAGTGGCCCCTCCCTGAGCCCCTTCCGAACACCGTGAACAGCGGGTCATCTCCTCAACCCTCCCTCTCACCCTTCAGCTTTTATTTCCTGAACAGGAAGAAAAATATCTTTGCAGCTAAAAAGGGCTGCCGCCAGGCCGGGAGCTCAGTGGGTGGATTCCGGGCGCGTGTGACAATTCCGGGGAGGGAGAAGGTTGCCAGCTGGGGCACACACGCACAACCCCGGGCTTCGGGAGGCAGAGGCAGGAGCATAGCTGCAAGTCCAAAGCCAGCCTGGTCTACACAGCGAGGCCTTGCTTCAAAAGGAGAGAAAAGGCAGAGGGAGACGGCGCCTTGGTTCAAGCACAGCATGAAGAGGCTGGTGCAAGTCCCAGAACCCGTGTGGAAGCCGGGCCAGGCTGCACACGCGTGTGTGTCAGCTCTGACCAGAAACACAGCCACCTGGAGCTCACCGGCCAAGGGCTGCAGCCCCGTGAGGGGATGGCTCAGTGGTTCAGGGGACGCAGGGACTCCAGAACCACACGCTGGCTCACAACTGCCGCCCTTGGCCCTGGCAGCCCAGGTGTGCAAGAGTACACTTTCCTAAAAGGGGGGCTCAGGGTGAGAAGGAAGATTCTGCGCCACCGCAGCCTGCTCCGGTGGTTTCCACACGCCCCAGCCTGCTCCGGCGGTTTCCACACACCCCAGTCTGCCCCGGCGGTGGTTTCCGTGCCCCACGCTCCCCGTCCTGAGCTAGCCAGGCTCGCCCCGAGCTTCCTCAGATCCTTCCAGCCTTTGCACACCGTGCCCTCAGGGCCGACCTGGGCACACCCGGGCTGTCTGGATCTGGGGCCAGCGACACGGGAATCGTGAGCTGGCGGCTGCTGCACCTGGGAGTCGAGGTTCAGGCCGTGAATAACGGGAGCCTCATCGGCAGCTGGATGGGGAGGCGGGTGCCAGGGCTGACTCAGGCACAGGCCAGAGCAGGCGAGTGACAGGCAGCAACAGAGGCTCTGACAGGCTCCTGGTGCCAGGCTCCCCATCCACCCCCAAACCCTCCCCACGCCACACTCTCATCGCCCGTAGGTCCCGTCTGTGGACTCTCCTTGCCGACTCCCGTTTGAGTGCTAATAGTCTAGACTCCCCAGGCTTCTGTTTGGGGGCCGGCAGGCACAGGAGTGGGTGGGCAGGATACCTGCCAACGAAACATTTGAGGGCATGAGTTTGAGTCCCAGCTCTAACACGGAAGGGTCGTGAGGCATCCCGAAGGTGTGGCTGCATCAGTGAGGCCGGGGCTGACACAGATCCGGTGTGAGAAGCCAGGCGTGAAGGTGGGCAGCCGTGGAACACCCTGAGGGCAGGTGTTTGTGGTTCCAGAGCTCGACAAAAGAGCAGAGAGTGCCTGGAGCACGTGGCCAGCGAGGCCCGTGAGGTCCCAAAGCTCTGGACTCAAAGTGTGAGGTGGAGAAGGATCAGTGAAGACACCTGGCATCCGCCTCCACATGGGCTGGTTCTGCGGACCAGGCCGGCCTCGAACTCACAGACCTGCTGCCCAGTTCTGGGATTAAAGGCGCCCACCACCCGCTCATAAAAATGTGGTTTTTAAAACATTTAAATAGACGAAGTAAGGTGTTGAGTGATAAAGGACACACCCAGTATCCACCTCTGGGCTCTGCACACTTTCGTACACGGGTGTGTCAAACACACTGACATAAACAATTAACATGACAAACAGTTTTAAATATGAAGGCAATACTTCTGTCCGCCCTCCCCCACACAGTCTCTGCATTTCTCTGGCCCCGGGGAGGGGAAGCTTCTGATGAAGTCACATTGCAGGCTGTTTCGGCCCAGCACGTCGCCAGAAGTGTCTGAATCCTGTCCTGTCTCTTGGTCTGTACCTGGCCCGGGGGCCCCCCCGCGGGACAGGACTGTGGCTTCAGGCTGCAAGAGCCTGAAGTTCAGCACGGGGCGCCATCGCCTGGTGCTCCAGGACTCCACCTCCTCAAAGAGGCCTCATCCCAGCAGCCCGGCCCCGCCCACGCCCCACCCCACCCCGTGTCCCAGCAGCCCGGCCCCACCCAGGCGTTGGCGAAGGCCCTGGAAAAGGCCGTGGGGAGATGGGCCAGCCCACGTGAGGACCAGGACTTGAGCCTCTGCACACACCTGAAAAAGCAAGGATGCTAGCTGGGCACGGCGATGCGCGCCTGTGGCCCAGCATCGGGGAGGCGGGGGCAGGCGGATCTCTGTGAGTTTGAGTCCAGGACAGCCAGGGCCACACGGGGAAACCTTGTCTCGGAAAACCAAAAAAGAAAAAAAGGAAGAGAGAGCAAGTTGTGAATGGTCTCTGCGGCGACCTCCACCTCCTCACAATTCCCAACTCCCAGTAATTCTGAGGAATCGACCGTTCTGGCTTTCTCAGACAGTTTCAGCCACATCAACCCTGCGTACCCACTTCCTGAAGCCCAGGGCGGTCCTGAGCCCTGACCACTCCTGAGGACCGTGATGAAGCAGGAGTTGAACAAAGCAGTTGGTCACATGCTTTAGCCATGGTCATTGTTGGAATGTGGGGGAATCTTAAAAATGATCAGAGCAGAAAATGACCACACTAACGAAAGGACCAAACACCATTGCAGACTTTGAACCCAGGTTTTCTCACTCTGGGTATCTAATCCTTGCTTCAGCTTTTGCATACTGGGCCATTAATGTGAGCAGGAGCCCTACCCCTGAGCCACACCCCAGCCCCTCCCTGGGGGATTCTAGGCAGATGCTCTACCACTGAGCCACACCCTAGCCCCTCACTGGGGGATTCTAGGCAGGGGCTCTACCACTGAGCCACACCCCAGCCCCTCCCTGGGGGATTCCAGGCAGATGCTCTACCACTTTGCAGTCTTGCTGGACAAGGCAAACTTGGTTCAGAATCCCGGGGCACCGTGGCCTGTAGCCTCTTCCATTCCTTGTAGATACCGCTTCTTCGGTTTTCAGGTTCTTCTCCTTCCTGCACTCTGTACTGTTACTGAAGAAAACTGGTGAGCCGGGAAGGAGGTGGCATGTAGAGGCCGAAGCGGGAGGATCAGGAGGGGTTCACGGTCTACCTGGCCTCCATGGCTTCACCTTGTCTGGAAGGGAGAGCAGACGTGGAGTAGGAGGACAGAGATGGGGTTTCATGGCCGTCTTCCTTAGTTCTGCAAACTCTGGGCTAGCCTCCTCTACCCACCATGCCATTGTCTGACTTTCCCTAAAGCCTAGAACTGTCTTCTTGGTGCCTAGAAGCCGCCACTGGGGTTCACGGCCGTCCTGGTGAACCTCGGCTCTGCTCCCCCTCTGTCTTCCATTTGTTTCTTTGTATTTACTTTATCGTGGGGATGGAACGTTTGCTGCAGGAGAGTCGGGAGTCGCGCTCCTCCGGTCTCCTTCCCAGGCCGCTGCTGGCCTTGACTCACGGCCAGAGCACGGTGCAGGAGGGAATTCCCACGGTGTCAGAGGCCCCGCCCCGCAGTCTGGCTCCCTTGCACACCTGGAGCGCAGTGTGTACCGAGCGTGGCTGGGGCTGTCCCAGGGTGCCTGTTTACCGCCAGGGCAGGAAGGTGCAGCCTGTCCCCCCCACGTCTCTGCTCATTGTTTCCTTTCCGGTGGAATTTCTGCTCCTGAGGACGCGTGTTCAGCTCCTCCACGTTTCCTGCTGCCCAGACAGGAGTGGCCCCGGGCCAGGGCTGGTCGGCCAGGCGGGCTGAGGCGGCTCTTCCTCCAGGCTCTTCCTTGAGTCACGGTGGCTGGTGTGTGCCTATGGACAGAAAGCCGCCCCTGTGCAGAGGGAGAGAGTAATGCCGTGCCGGGGTGCGCACACAGGGCAGTGCACACACACACAGGGTGGTGCACACACACACACAGGGCAGTGCACACACACACAGGGCAGTGCACACAGAGGGCAGTGCATACTCCCAGGGCGGTGCGCACTCAGGGCGGTGCACACACTCAGGGCGGCGCACACACACAGAGCGGTGCACACACACACACAGGGCAGTGCACACACTCAGGGCGGTGCACACACACAGACACACAGGGCAGTGCACACAGAGGGCAGTGCACACACAGGGCATGCCCCTCCACTGCAGACCCCGGCCTCCCGCTGGCTTGGTGCTCAATGTGAAGAACCCCGGGAAGAAGGACGCATGCTCAGACAAACACAGACAGCACCCAGGGCACCGTCGGGCACACATGGGTGTGTCTGCACCAAATCTTCCCATGTGCTTCCTGTTCTCGCTGCTTTCTCTTCTCCCCTCCCCACTCCATCTTTTCCTCTCTCCCTCCTCCTCCCTCCCTCCCTCTCCATCTTTTCCTCTCTCCCTCCTTCTTTCTCTCCCTCCCTCCCTCTCTCTCCTCTCCCTTTCTCTCTCTCCCTCCATCCCTTGTGTCCTCTTTATCTGAGACATGGCCTCATGTAGCCTAGGCTGGCCTCCACCTCTGTAGAGAACTGAGAATGACCTTGAACCCTTTCCATTTTTAATTTATTTCATTTTTATTTTATGTGCATTAGTGTGAAGGTGTCAAATCCCTTGAAATTGGCATTACAGGCAGCTGTGAACTGCCATGTCGGTGTTGGGAATTGAACCCCGGTCCCCTGAAGAGCAGCCAGTGTTCTAACCGCTGGGCCGTCTCTCCAGCCCCTTGAACTCTTGATCCCCTGCTTCTGCCTTCTAAGCACAAGGATTACAGACATCCCCCACCCAGCCAGTGCTAAAGCTTCATTCACGCCAGGCAAGCCCGCCAGCCAGGCCCCATCTCCAGCCCCTCCATTTGTGGGACGAGGTCATGCTTTGTAGCCTCACTGGCCTTGAACTTGATGCTTCGTGCCTCAGCCTTTGGGTGTTCTGGATGATGGGTGAAGGCTGTGGGGGGAGGGGTGACCAGACACAGCAAGCATCCAGGCTCCTGTGCTCACTATCACTCACGCGCTAATCTCAGAAGAATCCCAGTGTGGCTCCTGGCCCCAGAGGGCACCCCAGGCTAACCCACTCTCCCCTCTGACAGGAGCTGCCTCATTGAGCCTCCCCCAGGCTCCGGAAGGCCTCGCTCCCACGTGAACTGAATAACGGTTACTTGCCTCCTTCATCAGCCCTTACTCACCCTGTGTGCAGCTCCTGACCGGCCAGGGAACCGGCGGGGTGCAGCCGCTGCAGGAGGATGAGTCCCAACCTGCCTTCTGCCCTGTCCAAGTTCCCTCTGCAGTAAATCAGGTAATTAGCTATTTAATTGTGGAGTATGCATTATACACTAATCCACTAATTAACATGTGTACGTGTCTGCCTGTCCCGGAGTCTCCGTGAGCCTTGGCTGGCCACAGATGGGGTGACTCCCACAGGCTGGGGCTGAAGGCGAGACCAGCCTTCAGCATGAGCGCCACCCTGCAGGCACACTGCTCCTTTCCTGCTGCGTGGGGTGCAGTGAGCTCCTCCGCACTCTCGCACCTAGACCACGGGGTCTCCCTACCACGGACTTAGTTCTCTCAGTGCAGGAGCCCAGCGGGCGCGGCTGCCGGAGAAGAGTGGGCAGGATGCCTGCTGTGCGCGCATGAGGACCTGAGCTGGATCCAGCCAGGCGCAGACTGTGTGGACATGGAAGCCGGAAGCAGAGGCAGGAGGATCTCCGTCTGGCCTCAGAATGGAGAGAAAGGCTCAGCCCACAGGCGTGTCAGGCCTGGGCCCCTCCGAGGTGGAAGAGAACCGACCCCTCCAGGCTGTCTTCTGACCTAGGCCCACACGCCTCTCCATGAACACGCATGCGCACACACGTGGACAGCCCAGCCTGAGCTCCGACTCCCCACGCAGCCAAGGGCAGCCTCGAGCTTCTCCAGTCCCCACAGCGGAGGCTGGGGCGGCTCCAACTGGGACTCCCTCCAGGGCAGGATGCTGGAAGGGTGGGGTCTGGGACTGCGGGTGGCTGGGTGCAGGCAGAGATGGGGGGGCGGGGGGCACGTGGCGGGGGCGCGACTGGAACACCCAAGCAGGGAGGGCCGACCCCAGTCTCCGGAACAAGCTCTGGAGAACAGACACCCAAGGTTGACCTCTGACCTCCACGTGTAGGCACACATCTGAGTACACACACAGACACACAAATGAGCTACTTCGTGTTTGTGGATTTTCCTGTTGAAGCTGCTTTGTGTGTGTGTGTGTGTGTGTGTGTGTGTGTGTGTGTGTGTGTGTGTGTGTGCCCTCGCTCGAGAGCACACGTGTATCCTGTGGCCTGTGTGTGAGGTCAGAGGACAGCAAGCAGAAGCTGACTCTCTGGGACTGAACTCAGGCCAGACTTGGCCATGAGTGCCTTTGCTCACCATAGACACACGTGTTAGGACTATTGTGGAGGAGGAGGAGGAGCACGGTCAGAAGCTTCTGCTGGGCTCTGTCCTCACGCCTGCTCTCCTCCCCCTCACGCCTGCTCTCCTCCCCCTCACGCCTGCTCTCCTCCCCCTCACGCCTGCTCTCCTCCCCCTCACGCCTGCTCTCCTCCCCCTCACGCCTGCTCTCCTCCCCCTCACCCCTGCTCTCCTCCCCCTCACCCCTGCTCTCCTCCCCCTCACGCCTGCTCTCCTCCCCCTCACGCCTGCTCCGCCACTGCTGTGGCCCTGTGCTCGGGGCTTTGGGAAGGGCTTGGTGTGTGAGGCATGGTTAGCAGCCCGGCTGCGGCTGCGTTAGGGCAGGTGAGGAGGCACCGGCAGTCCCAGGGTCAGCTCCATCTCGTGTCCTCAGCTCCTGACCCCACAGCCCCAACCACCCCGAGCATGTGCTCGGTGGGGACTCAGGAAAGTGCCTAGAAGCCGCCACTGGGGTTCACGGCCGTCCTGGTGAACCTCGGCTCTGCTCCCCCTCTGTCTTCCATTTGTTTCTTTGTATTTACTTTATCGTGGGGATGGAACGTTTGCTGCAGGAGAGTCGGGAGTCGCGCTCCTCCGGTCTCCTTCCCAGGCCGCTGCTGGGGGTGCCGCTCATGGCTGAGTTCATGCCACGCATGGTGCCCAGCCCGAGGACCCCAAAAGCAGAGGTGATGGCACACACCCACGAGCCCAGCACGTGGCAGGAGGCTGTTCGGGGCTGTCTTTGGGCAGAGAGAGGGTCTGAGGCGTCCGGAAACACGCACAGTGGGGTGGGAGCTGGAAAGTTGGCCCAGGGGCCAGGACCCCGGTGTGAGAGGGAGTGGCCACACCAGCTGAGAGCTGCTGTAAGTCCAGCCACAGGGGTCCTGTGCCCTCAGGCCTCTGCTGGCACCTTCCATTATGCACACACACACATGCACACAGACACACACACTCACATGCAGGAACACACGCAGCCTATATATAAGCAAATCATAAAAAACAAATCTTTCTTTTCCTAAGACAAAGTCTCTGTGTGGCTCTGGCTACCATGGAACTCACTAGACAGACCAGGCTGGCCTTGAACTCATGGAGATTCAACTGTCTCTGTCTCCTGGGTCCTTGGGTTAAAAGCATGTGCCACTGCACCAGCCACAAATCTAAAAAAAAAAAAAAAGCCATGTCCGTCACCACAGCCGGAAGAGAGCAGGAGCATCTTTCAGCGAACGGCCAGGAAGTTCCAGGAAAAGCAGAGACCTTCGATGTGAAGGCGGGCATTGGGAGGGCGCGCACTCGCTCAAATCTGCGTCCTGCGCTCCAGCAGCAGAGAGAGAGAGTCTCCTCCTTACACACCTTCCTCAGATCTTTATCCTCTGCCCCAGGCCTCACAGTGTAACTTAAGGAGCGGGGACGCAGCTCACTAACACGCAAACTTGAGGACTGGAGTTCACATCCCCAGTTCTCCTGTAAGTTCTCTCATCGGTAACCCCAGCCCTGAGTGGCAGGCCACTGCCCGGGCGTCTTAGCTGAGTTGGTGAGTGTACATCGTAAGACCTTCTCCAGAATAAGGTGCAAGACACGGCCCTAGAGTTCTGTTTGTCCTGAGGGCGGGCCATTGGCTCTGCCTGCTTGTTTGTTGTTCGTCTTTTGAGACAATGTCTCTCTGTGTGTGTCTCTCTCAGTCTCTCTGTCTGTCTTCCTCTCTCTCTCTCCATAGTCCTGGAACTCATGCTGCAGGCCAGGCTGCTGCGGTCTCGTACTGATGTGGTCTAGGGGTCTTGACTGGGCAGGAAAAACTGCAGCGTGGGCAGCAGCGACGGGTGAAGCCAGAGACAGAGTCAACGGTTAAGGAAAGGGCCATAAGGGCCTGAGGAGCCATGCCCGAGGCAGTCACGCAGAGAGAAGGCCTTCCCCTCCCCCGGGGTCTAAAGACAGGCAGGACCGGGCCTCCTGTGGAGCCTCAGCCAGAAGCTGGGGGGTGGCTGAGGAAGGGGCCGCCAGCTTGGAATCTGCCACCTTGGCCGCCAGCCATGGCCCCTCTTCATGTGCCGACCTGACAGTCTGCCTAACTCCGGTCTCTTCCGACTGGCTTTGAACTCATACTCACCTGCCTCCGTAGTGTTGGAATTAAGGGTGTGTCCTTATCCCCGCTGTCCTTCCTTCCTTCCTTCCTTCCTTCCTTCCTTCCTTCCTTCCTTCCTTCCTTCCTTCCTTCCTTCCCCTCTCTCTCTCTTTCCCTCTCTCTATTTCTCATTCTCTCTCTTTCCTGATTATTTTGGTAGGGTCTCAGCTCAGGTTGGCCTTGAACTCACTACATAGCTGAGAACAACCCTGAACTGCTCCTCGGGCTTCGAGGCTGAGAGCTAGACCTGCAGACACGCCTCCTACCCGCCTGGGCGTGTGCAAGGCAGGGAGCTGAGCCCAGAGCTTTGTGCCTGCGGCAAGCACACTGCCCTGAGCCACACACACACACACACACACACACACACACAGGCACACACACCCCTGGGCCGCTGCTGCTGGGAAGGGAGCCTGAGTGGTAACCAAGTCTTGGTTATTCCCGGGAACCGGAGTCACCCTTCAGCCTGTGTCAGGGACGGAGCCCGGGGAATGCGGGGAATGCGGGGAATGTGGACAGGGCCCGGGAGGGTGAGTCAGGGCCGGGCCAGCCAGACTCCCGGGAGGAGAGAAATGGACGCCAGGGCCTCCCGGCAGCTCGCTGCTGACGTCGCGTCTGTGATCATAGCCAGGCGCTGCGAGGACCCCCTCCTCTGGAGGCTCGTTCCTGGAGGGTCGCTCACGCTTGTTTACACGGCTCAGAGGCCAGCAGAGCACACAAACCAGGCGGGCCGATTTTACCTGGAATTCCAGTGTTCCAGGAGTGGAGGCAGGAGGAGGAGGGAGAGGAGGAGGAGGAAGAGGAGGAGGAGGGGGAAAAGAGACCCAGGGGCTGGGGTGTGGCTCAGGCTGCTCTGCAAAGCTCTGCCTCCTGTGCAAAGGCTGAGTTCGCCCCTCAGCACCTCATTAAGCGGGGCGCACCCCATGACTGCGGGACTCTAGAGGCAGAGGCAGGAGGATCAGAAGCGTGTGGGGGCCTCAGTCACCTGAAGTCTGGGGGCCTAGGCAGGGAAAGAGGAGAGGCTGGCGGGCTGGTCTCCAGGGCAGGGGCCGGGGTGCGTCCTGCTGGCCGCTCTGGGAAGCTCGGTCAGTCTCCCTCTTCCCTGCACGTTTAAGAGGAGGCCGGGTGTGGCGGCCACGGCTCCAGCAGAGGCCACGGATCCTCACAAGGGTCCTCACAGGATCCCCCCTCCCAAGCATCCGTGCCACACAGGACACACACTGACACCACACACTCCATGAGTAAGTGTGAGAGAGGAGAGGGCTGGCTGGGAAGTGTTCGGCATGTGAACAGCAGGTCCTGGTCTGGACCCCACCCTGAGCTGGTATTTTGAATTTTTATTTATTTGTTCATTTTCTTTTGGTTTTTCAAAACAGGGTCTCTCTGTGTAGCCTTAACTGTCCTGGACTCGCTCTGTAGACCAGGCTGGGCTTGCACTCAGAGCTTAAAGCTGAGGCTTGGAAGGATGGAGGACATGCAGTCTCAGGGCTTGGGAGGCTGAGGTGGGAAGATGGAGAGTTCAAGGCCAGCCTGAGCTGCCTTGAGAGCCCAGGCTAGCCTGAAGTATACAGAAAGACTGACCTGAAAGCAGACAGACTCAAGGAGGGAAAAGTCAACCTTTGCCTTCATAGGTGTTGCACCAGCCCGCTCTCAGCCTGAGGGCAGCTGATGTCATTGTCGCTTTCCCCCATGTACGGTCGGTCCGGTCCGTGGGACCCTGGCCCGTCCCTCCTCCTCATCATCATCACTGTGGGATCCTGGCCTGTCCCTCCACCTTGCTGCCCTGGGTCACAGCGTCAGTCCCCTCAGGACACATGACTACCGTCCTCCATTTCTAGAACAGCTGCTGTGTGACCACAATTCACATCGTAGCCTTTCTGAGTCAATTTACTTTTATGGACACAATTTTGAAACTCTATAGGACCGTACATACTTGCATGTGTGTGTGTGTGCGCACACATGTGTTTGTCAGAAGCTGGCAGGATGGCTCAGTAGTTAGAAGCTTCACGAGGCTGGTGATTTGAGTTTGATCCCTAGGGTGAATAAAAGAACCAACTTTGAAGTTGTTCTCCGAGCACGACACATGTGCCATGAAAGACAGCCCACACACACGCGAGCACACACATACATCACACACACACACATACACACTTTTGTTAAAGTCCATTCCCATAAGCACAGCTACATTGTGGGGGCCGGAGCACAGGGTTGACTTTGAGCTGAGAGCTCAGGGAAGGGCTGGAGGGGGAGGCGGAGGTGGACAGCCGGCTGGGACCCCCCGGGCCTCCTCTGCCGTCCAGAGCCGAGCCGTGACTCTGTGATTCCGGAGGGCAGCGCCCACCCTCCGCCTGCTCACACTGCAGGGCCGCCCAGCGAGCTATTTTCAGAACTGTGTGGTTTGGAGGGCCACCAGGCCAGAAAGAATGCAGCTCGGTCCTCCCCACCCCGGCTCTCCTGGTGAAGTCACCAAGCCATGTGGGAAGGGGGGCAGACGATGGGGGGCAGGCCATGGGGGGCAGGCCATGGGGGGGGCCCAGCATCCCAAGGAGCCTGTGTGAGCTGGGACTGACCCCCTCCCTGGGGAAGAGCAAGGAGCCCAAGACTGACTGTAAAAGGATCTGGGAGACAGAAGAGAGGAAAGGGAGGGCTGAGTCAGAGGACGAGGAGACGGAGGGGAATGCGGGGAACTCGGCCTCCTCTGAAGGAGCCTGGACAGAAGAGGAAGTGAGGCAGTGACACAGGCAGTGAGCAAGCCGGCTGGGGGGAGGGGCAGAGGCCGGGGGGGGGGCGGGCAGCTCAATGGTGAGGCCACAGAGGCTCACTCCGTGAGTTCGATCCCGGCTCCACGCTGTGGAAGGAGCAAGCGGCCTCTGACCTGAACCCACACGCGTCAAAGGGGGCAAAGGTTAGAGGAGCCTGCGGCCCCAGAGCCAGCCGCTCAACCAGGGTGGGAGCTGTGGGGGGGCAGTCATAGGAAGCTCGAATCTGCTTGGATCGGAAGCCCTGCAGACGCCAGATGCAGCCTGGGCGACGGCCCTGGAACCTTCCCAGAAACCCACAGTCCACGTAACCCACGCTCTTATCTCTGTCCAGGGAAATCAGGGCTGAGTGATTTCGACAGCGGGGACTTTCGAGCTCTGCCCATTTGATCCCTCCCTCTCCGCCGACCGAAGGTTAGAGGAGAAAACAAGGCCAACGCGGTTTTGGGGTTCTAGAGGGGAAGAGAAAAGAGAAAGTGACATAAGCTGGTGACTCAGGTCAGGTTCTGAGAAGGGTGTCCCCAAGAAGGCAGGGAGAGGGAGGCCCGCCTCCTCCAGGAAGCCCTCGGGAAGCTGCCTCCTGGGTGTGGACGTACACACGTCTATAGACCATGGGGCATGAGACAGGAAAAAGGGCCACAGTCAGGGCTTTTTCAGACCGTCTAGGCGGCCCTAAGTCACCAGACAGACGGACTGTAGACAGAAGCCCCGTTCTGCGGGCTGTGTCTCGGTTTACATGTTTTTACTCAACCATTCCATGCACATACTCCATGTGTAGACACGCGTGACACAGGGCACGGAGCTGGAGGACAGCATGTGGGAGGCGGCTTGTTCTTTCCATCACAAGGTTCACAAGGACCGAGCTCAGGTCGTCACACTTGGCACTTTTGCCTCTGAAACATCTCTTGGCCCGTGGCCTGGGTTCAAGAACCTACCACGGGATTCCCACATCTCTCTCCAGGATTCTGGCCACGGGGACACACCCGTCATCCCAACACTTGGGACACTGAGGCAGGAGGATTGGGAATTCAAAGCCAGCCTGGGCTACACATGTGAGATACTGTCTCAGAAGGAAGAGGCTGGTCATGCGGACCATTCTAGCACTGGGGGCAGAGGCAGGAGGACCGCTGTGAGTTTGAGGTCAGCCTGGCGTATACATCGAGTTCCAAAACTGTGGGGTCTATTTGTAGTGTCTTCCCCACCAAAGAAAAAGAGAGGAAGAGAGAGACCCAAACTCTCCACTCTAAGGAATGTCTCCATCCCACTCCACCCCGAAGGATGCAGAGCCACCTCTCCTAGGCCTGAACAGAACTTCAGACCCAAGTCAAGATGAGGCCACTTCTGTCCTGGCAAAGGCCAGCAGCAGAAAACGTGGTCTTGGGGGAAAGACAAGAAACATGACAGCCAGAGGAGGAGGGTGGCCCAGCTTCCAGTCAGACCGCCCGGGACCCCCCAGGCCCTGGGTCCCCCTGGCCACTGGGGGTGGGGGACAGGCCGGGTCGGGGCTGTGCCTCCTTCCTGGAGATGGCCTCTCCCTCCCAGCAAGGGGCTCCCTCGGGCGCCAAGCCACAGCTGAGAAAAGGGGAAACCACCCACGAGGGGCAGATGGGCTGTGAGGCTGAGTTTCCACCGAGGTCTCCCCTCTTGTCATCGCCCCTCCCGCCCCCACTGGCCGGGGGGTGCGGGTCGCCACGAGAAAGCCCCGCGGCCCGTCGCCCTGGTATCTGTTGACTGAAAATCCAAACAAACATCCTGCTGCCGCCCACCTAGCTTCCAGGCCCGCCAGCTGTCTCCATGGATACTGCCAAGCGAGCCGGCACCTACACAAAGCAGAAGGCTCGTGGCCCCAAGGCCAGGTGCCCCCTCCTCGCCCCACTCGGCTGCCTGGGCCTTTCCAGCCGCAGGATATCCAGGGTGGGCAAGGGCGTGAGTCTGTCCCCCCTCGAAGGGCCCAGCCCAGTCCTCTCACATGCTGGAGTAATGTCCACTCTCTAAAGACATGGCCAGGCTGGGGTGTGGCTCCCTGTAGTCTGCCTAGCATGCACAGTCCCGGGTTCAAGTCCCCGCACGGCACAATTGTGAGGTGGAGACAGGCGGATCAGAATCACCGGGCTATCCTCAACTATATAAGGAGTCCGAGGCTAGCCTGAGCTGCATGAGCATGAGGCGGCCCCCAAACCATAAAAGACTCTTCATTCATTCTTCCTCCCCAGGACCACGATGGTGTGAGAACAGACCCCATCGTGGGTGTCCTGTCTGTCTCTCTGTCTCTGGTCCTGCCAGCTCGTGTCTTCACCCAGAGGAGAAGGACGCCTCCGAGTGTGTCCTAGGCCTCAAGAGCACACGCTGTCCTGCAGAGGCTCCCACGCCCACGACGAGCAGCACACAGCTGCCTGTAACTCCAGCTCTAGGGACGCTGACGCTGCCCAGCTTTCCTGGGGACACACCCGCAAATGGACACACATAACTAAAGATGAAGAAAAAGGCCAGGCATGGTGGCACACACATTTGACCCCAGACTCAGGAGGCAGAAGCCGAGCTCTGTGAACCGGAGCCAGCTGGATCCCAGCCAGCCAGGGATACATGATGAGACTCTGTCCCAGTAAACAAACAAATGACGGGAATAGTCTGCAGAAAACAGCAGCTCTTTCTCTCTGTTGTCCCGGCTGCTCCAGGATCCTCCCGCTGTGCTCCCAGCCAGGGCTCTGTGACAAGCTCTGCTCCTGCCCATGGAAAAGCCTGGTCCCATTCAGGAACCAGCGCCCGCCCAGGGCGCCTCCCGGAGGCTTGAGACTGGGGCACCCAGAGGCCGGGGGCTCAGCCAGGCAGGCGGAGGACAGGGGACCAGAGCTCTCTGCTGGGCTCGAGGCCAGGCAGAGCTAGAACCGAGACCGTCACAGGGCACATTCCATGCCCTGCGGCTGCTGGGCAGAGACCCAGAAGGCCAGGCCAGCTTCCCTGGAGGCAGCCCAGGGCGCCCGGGCAGGCATTGCTGGCCAGCGAGGCTCCCCGAGGGAAAGGGTTAAACGGGGCTGGAGGGGCCAAGCCTCGGCGGGTCCCAGGCACCCACAGGAGTCACACAGAGCGCCCTTGTAGGGATGTTCCAATCCAGGCAACCGGGTTTGCTCAATTATCCCCCGGGGCCCTCTCCCTCACACGTACATGCACACACGTTCCAGCAAGTCAGGGGGGGGGGGGGACGGGAGGAAGGAGAGGGGGCCGGGGGGGGGCAGAGCACATGTTCCAGAGTTACAGAGTGGGTGGGGCGGGAACATGAGTTCATCTGTTTCCTGCCGGCATCTGGTATAAAGCAGGGCTGCGGCCGAGAGGAGCACAGCTGGTCCAGCTGCAGCCAGGCGGAGCACAGCGCACAGAGCACAGCTGGCCCAGCTGCCCGACACCCGCAGGACACAGCAGAGCACCAGCGGACACAGGCGAAGAGCCGACCACAGGCGCCCCGAACGCTCCAGGTGAGGGAAGGCGAGGGCTCCGCTGAGGGGCAAACTCCTTCCCGGAAGTCCCCGGCCACCGCCCTCCTCCCTGCCTCTTCTTCCACTCTCTTCTGTAACTGCAGCCCCTTCTCCACCACGACCATCCAGGCCCAGGCGGGTGAGAAAGATGCTCACACCTTACTTCCAGCCCTGTATCTCAGGAGCAAACGCACTGTCTTCCAGGCCTTCTCCAGAAAACCTCCTTCACCAATTTAGCAAAGGGACTTCACTTTAAAAAAGAAAGAAACCAACTTTAAAACCACATTCATATGTGTGCGCACGTGCATATTCGTGCATCAGAGTCCAAGGGTGGGAGTCAGAGGACAGCTTTCGGGAGCCCACGCTGTCCACCGCGGGGCCCCAGGAATAGAACTCCCAACCGCTTTACCCAGCAGCCGCCCCGGGGGCGCTGAGAGTTCTTCACTCTGCTGAGCTGAGGGAAAGGGTAGATGGCGCAGTGTGATAAGACACAGAGAACAGAACAAACAGCAAACCAAGAGGGGCCGTGTCCAAAGGCAGCTTAGGCAGGAAGCGGGATACAGGGCAGATTTTTAGGATTCGCACAGATGACAGCGGCCTAGACCAGGTCGGGTCTGTGGGCAGTGAGGCCTGTGGATAAACCCTGGCACTTGGGAGGATGGGAACAGGAGAATCCTGAGTTCAAGGCCAGCCTGGGTTGCATAATGAGACTGTCTAGGAAAAAATACTTAGAGGCGGAAGGGGGTGAGCTCAGCACCCAGTAGCATTATGGGAGCTTGTTGAATGTGAACTTGTGGACTGAGCTCTTACAAGCCAGAGGCAAACATGGAGGGACAGAGCTTGGTCCCCTCCGGCAGTGTCCTGGTGCCGGCTCCTCATCAGATTCTCTTCCGATTACCCTAGGATGCAGCTGCCTCCAGCCTTTGCTTGCCTCACCCTGGGCCTGGCTCTGGCCTTCCTGGAAGGGTTGGCTTTACCCAGCCGAGAGCTCCGCACAGCGCATCAGGTCACCGACTTCGGAGTAAAAGTGTTTCAGCGTGTGCTCCAGGCCTCTGAGGGCCGGAATGTGGTCTTCTCGCCGTTCGGCGTGTCCTCTGTGATGGCCATGCTGCAGCCAACCACAGCGGGGAAAACCCTGCAACAGATCCAGGATGCCATGGGCTTCAGCGTCAGTGGTAAGAGACAGGGCGGAGGGGGGGGTGATCCCAGACCAGAGAGACAGAGGAGGGGGGGCCCACCGAGGCGCCAGGTCCAGCTCTGTCCAGCCTCAGCCAGGGACCACCATTTTCTCCCCCACTTGCCTGGTCTGTCACCAGCCAGTGCGTGGGGCACACGAGGACTGTGTGATCCTGACGCCGGGACGCGGCCCACCTGGGCTGTGCAAAGCCCTGGCCCCGTCCCCGGCACCAGGCGATGGTGGTGCACACACGTAGCCATGTCACCAGGGGAGCGGAGGCAGGAGGATCAGGGATGGACAGCCAGGAGACCGCGAGAGCTTTAAAGTGAGCTTGACTCTTGTTTTATTATCTGTGAGGCGGGAACAACTAAAAACTGCCGACCACACAAGGCTGAGAGAATATGTAATCAGACTATGAACGTGAGTCACGGGTGATACCGTTAATCCTAGGACAGCCTAGCGAGGTGTGGCACTGCACACCTTCACCCAGCCCTCGAGGACCATGGGGGGAACCTGGGCTACATAGCAAGTTCCGCTCTGGGCCGGGATAGAGCAAGACTCTGTCCCAAAACTAAATAAAAGAGCAGGCCAGGCTGTGCGGCTCGTGCAGGAATTCCAGCATTGGCGAGGCTGGGAGACGGGCTGTGGGGAGAGTTAGGGCGACCGGAGCGAGCCAAGGTTTATCATTTAAGAAGAAGCCAGGCGATTCTCAACTATTCAGTATTCTGCCTGCGTGCGCCCCTGCCCGCCAGGAGAGGGCAGCAGGTCTCACTGTAGATGGGAGTGCGCCAGCTCACAGCTGCTGTGACTCGACCTCACCACCTCTGGAAGAGCCGCCAGTGCTCTAACCTCTGAGCCCGCTCTCCAGAGTGGGAGCCCAGGCACTGGGGAAAGGATGAACAGAGGGTTAAGATTTAGACCTGAGGATGATTCTGTACGTGAGAGGCCAGGGCGGGAGAATTTCTGTTAGCAATTTGAGACGCGCAGGATGAAAGAGAGTGGGGAAACAGTCTGAGCTACAGTGTGAGACCCTCCAGTGGGGGGAGGGGAGAGGAGAGGCAAGGACGAGAAAGGGAGATGGCTGGCCATGGTGTCCTGCACTCAGGAGACAGATTTCTGCGAGTTTAAGGCCAGCCTGGACTACACAGTGTCAGGCCACCCAGAAGTACCTGGTGAGTCTCATGGTGGGAGGAAGGAGGATGAGAAAGAGTTACAGGTTAGAGCCCTGGAGGAATGAATGGAGGAGCCTCAGCTGGGAGCCGCAGGCAGCCAAAGCCCTGCTCAGCAGGAGCCTGAGGGCTGCTGCCCTGCGCCTCTGCAGAGAAGGGCACAGCCCCCGCCCTCCGCCGGCTGTCCTGGGAGCTCATGGGGCCATGGAACAAGGATGAGATCAGCACCGCAGACGCCATCTTTGTCCAGCGAGACCTGGAGCTGGTCCAGGGCTTCATGCCCAACTTCTTCAAGCTCTTCCGGACCACAGTAAAGCAGGTGGACTTCTCAGAGGCGGAGCGGGCCACATTCATCATCAATGACTGGGTGAAGAGGCACACCAAAGGTAAGCCAGCGGTGGGGAAGCAGACCGTCCCCAGGGTGCAAGGAACGGGAGTCCAGTGTCCAGTTCACCTAGTCTGTGCGCCCCCTTTTAGCCTGATGGATAAAAGGCGAATGTGTCAAGAACCAAAGTAGAATAGCTCATATTTGTCCCTTTCCTTTCCTCCTGTGGTGCTGAGGATGACAGCCATGACCTCATGTCTGCTGGACATTCACTCTGTCACTGAGCCACACTCCAGCTCCTCACTGGAGAATTCTAGACAGGGACTCTACCACTGAGCCACACCCCAGCCCCTCACTGGGGGATTCTAGGCAGGGGCTCTACCACTGAGCTGTAAGTAAAAACTGTGTTCGTCTTAGGCTTTTTTTTTTTTTTAAATAAAGCCGCACAGAGCCAGGTACGATGGCTCAGGTCTATAGAAAGATCATGAGTTTGGGGTTAGCATGAAGTCCATAGCAAGGTTCTTTGTCGTCATATCTGCCCCCACAAAAAAATGCCAGTTCAAACCAGATGCAATATAGTCTGCCTGTAGTCCTAGCCACCCCACAAAACAAACAAACAAACAAACAAAACAACCGAATCTCACCGCGACCAGCAAGATGGTCCCATGGGTAAGGGCCCTGAGGTGGAGCCTGGTGACCTGAACTGCTGTCTAGAAGCCTCGAACCTGTAGAAGGAGAGAGCCAGCTCCACGTCCGTCACCCTCTGACCTCCACTTGCACATATGTGCGCATGTGCGCGCGCGCGTGTGTGCACACACACACACACACACACACACACGTCATACCTCTTCATGCACAGTAACAATGGTTTTTAAAACAAAAGCAAAACCGACATGAAAGCCACCACCGGCAACGGGAACAGCAGGAACTAACACAGTGTGCTCGGCCTCCAAGGTCACAGCTCAGGGTGCAAATGAGGAGGGAGATGAGGGAAAATGGGGGTTTCTGACTCTGACACTAAACTGGAGCCCAGAGCCCAGAAAACTGTGGAGACACCAGGGGTGTGGCGCATACTGATCATCCCAGCTCTTCGGAAGCTGAGGCAGGAGGATTACGGTGAATTCAAGGCCATGCTGGGCTACAGAGTGAGTTCCGAACCAGACTGGACTATTCAGAGGAAAGGGGGGAAGAAGGGATGGGAGGGGGAGTGAGGGAGAGAGAATAGCGAGCTGACACACATTCCACCACTCTGAGGACTGACTGGCTGGCTACTGTGTCTTGTCCACACTCATCCCTCGGAGGACTGGGGGCGGGAGGGACCCCGAGCCTCCTGACCCGTCTCTCCCGCAGGCATGATTGGTGACCTACTTCCCGAGGGAGCTGTGGACGGGCTGACATGCCTGGTGCTAGTGAATGCGCTCCACTTCCACGGCCAATGGAAGACGCCCTTCCCGGAGGCTGGCACGCACCACCGCCTCTTCCACAAGTCCGACGGCAGCACCGTCTCTGTGCCCATGATGGCTCAGACCAACAAGTTCAACTACAGTGAGTCCAGGCTCCCCATCCCCGAGTCTCAGACCTGGGCGTGGTCCGCAGCGGCACCCCCAGAGGGAGGAAGGTGGCGGCCACAGACACACCCAAGGTGTCACAAAGACTTCCAAGCAGAGCACAGAGATCGTTTTAGCGGGGTGAGGGCATCTGTTCCTTCCATGGCGGATGGAGCTGGCTTGGGACCGCACACCCCCCGCCCCCCAGCCCTCCAGACGCTCTAGTGTGGTGACCTGAGGAAGGCTGAGGAGGGAGAAGACCGTAAATCAGCAGCTGGGTCAGACAGAATAGACAGGGAAGGCGGCCTAGGGCCGGGCTTCCCGGTCAGCGAAGCCCCGGCTTCTGAGCCCAGCTGTAACCAACCGTGCGGAGGGAAGTGCAAGGCCATCCTTGCTACAGAGCTAGTGCAAAGGAAGACAAGGAGGGGAATCTGAGTGGGAGCCGGCCCTCCACAAGGGGGAGGACCAGAGGGGCAGGACCAAAGGAAGGGGCAGGGGGAGGACAGAGGAAGAGGCAGGAGGGAGTACCAGAGAGGCAGGAGGGAGGACCAGAGAGAGAGAGGCAGGAAGGAGGACCAGAGGGGCAGGAGGGAGGACCAGAGAGGCAGGAGGAAGGACCACAGAGGCAGGAGGGAGGATCACAGAAGCCAGAGGGAGGCTGGTAAGGGTCCACTGAGCAGGAGCCTTCTCGAGGCGCCATCTTGGTATCTTCCCAGCTGAGTTCACAACTCCTGACGGCCACTACTATGATGTCCTGGAACTGCCCTACCATGGCGAAACCCTTAGCATGTTCATCGCCGCGCCTTGTGACAAAGCCGTGCCCCTCACCGCCCTCACCGACACTCTGGACGCCGAGCTCATCAGACACTGGAAAGGCAACATGACCAGGCTGCCCCGCCTCGTCGTCCTGCCTAGGTAGGCATACCGCCATCCCCACCAGCCCACACCCCACACCGACCTGCTACCCCCACAAGGCCACCATTGCCATGTGGGGTTTCCCGGATGCTCTCGGGCCCAGGCCAGTGCGGGAGGCTGAGGGGAACACTTCTGATCATCTTTCTGCCTGTTTCCACTGCTGGAGAGGAGAGAGAGAAACATGTACCCCCATGCACAGAATACCAGTGAGAGCAGTCACTGGAGCATAGAGGCACAGCTGTGCCTGGGAGGCTGAGGCAGGATAGTGAGTTCAAGACCACTTTGGCTGTGGGGGCTGAGTGTACAGCGTGCTCACTTGCATGCATGAGGCCCCAGGTATGAACCCAGGACCACAGACCAGTCATGGTAGTTCAGACTTGCAATCCTAACACTTGAAAGGCTGGCACAAGAGGGTAAGGGGTTCAAGGCCAACCTGGGCCGTCTATGGCAAGATGGCCTGATGGGGGAGGAGGCCGGGGGATGGCGGCAGTTGGTAGGGCTCTCTCCTCTCCTGCACAAAGCCCACATAAGGCAGGGATGGTGGTACAAGCCCGCCCCGAGGGGGCGGGACCAGGCTCCCGGGTTACACACCACCCATCCGAACACAAAAGCCAAGGCCAGCCAAAGAGGAGCTGGCGAAATAGTGGGGGGGGGCACCCGTCTGTATGTCCCCGCACCCCTCTGCTTCCCTCACCCACAAATGAAAGCATCAATTCCTCGACCAGGCGGAGGCGCAGCCACAGCTCTGAGCCAGACTCCCAAGGGAAAACCCATTTCTTTCCCCTCATCTTTCCGCAGAATTGGGGGGGGGGGTGTCACGGCTAAGTGAGCCCAGAATTACAGGAAGGCTCCCAGCGGGCTCCCCTGAACCCCCGGATGGGGAGAGAGGAGAGCTGAGCTGCTTCACTTGCTGCCCTTCTCTCATCATGGTGGAGCTAATGAGTCATGCCGGGGGGGGGGGAAGGGGGGCTGAGCACCCCCAAGCAGCCTGCACATCACGGCGAGCTCCTGCAGGGAGAGGGTGCACCTGCCCCCTCCTGCAGCCAAACGGAATGCAGTTCTGTCAAAACTGTGCGGGGGAAGCCATTAGTCACAGGTTTGAGGGGCGGAAAGAGTGAACAATCACCATTAATATTAGAAGCTTCTGGCGACGAGGGAAAGGCCGGCCCACCTGGCCAGAGAGGGAGGTGGAAGCAGGAGGACCAGGAGTTCAAGGTCAGGCTTGGGGTGTAGCTGAGCTGGTGGAATGCTTGTCCCACTGGCTACATAACCGGGCATGGGCTTCACACCTGTAAATCCTGGCACTGAGGACTGAGTTCAAGATCTTCTTGAACAAATGAGTTAGGGGCCAGCCTGGGCTACATCAGCCTATGCCCAGAACAAACAAAAAGTCAGCCCTCTGCCCTAGGGGACCTGGTGGGTCCAGGGAGCGCTCAGAGGCCACACTGACCTGTCCCCTCCTGCCTGCAGGTTCTCCCTGGAGACTGAAGTGGACCTCAGGGGCCCCCTGGAGAACCTGGGCGTGACTGACATGTTTCACCCGACCGAGGCGGACTTCACGAGTCTTTCCGGTGCGCAGAGTCCCTGTCCTTCCTTGCTCCCATGGGTCAGGGTTTCCCAGTTAGCTGGTGGCTGACGGTCTCCTCAACCCCCCCCCCCCCGTTTCAGACCAAGAGCAGCTCTCTGCAGCTCAAGCACTGCAGAAGGTCAAGATCGAGGTGAATGAGAGCGGCACAGTGGCGTCCTCCTCCACGGGTGAGTGTGACCACTGCGTGGGACGGCCCGAGTCACTTCCCGGGGAAACCCCCCAGCCTTCTCTGTGGGTTCTGAGGTCCCGGGATGTGGCAAGGACCCGAGTGAATGTAGAGCGAGACCTGTGCTGAAAAACCAAGGGCTGGGGAATGTAGCTTGATGGTAGAGCCCCTGCCTAGAATCCCCCAGGGAGGGGCGGGGTGTGGCTCAGCCAAGGCACACCTAACACTCTGGTTCCAGATTCCATCTGAAAATGATCTCCCAGTGCTGCCATCAGCTCGACTGATCCAGTGCCAGCACCCCTAAACTAGCGCGCTGTCCCCTCTCTTTCAGCCATTCTAGTCTCCGCGCGCATGGCCCCTCAGGAGGTGGTCATGGACCGATCCTTCCTGTTTGTGGTTCGGCACAATCCGACAGGTAAGCAGGGCCCTGTTACCCTCCTGTCCTTCTGCCCACTCTGTCGACGTCCCCTGGGCCCGCAGGGGCTCAGCAGACTCTGGTCAGGTCCGTCCTTCCTCAGAGCTCTGTCAAAGCCCACACAGTGCCCGGACCCCCGCCCCACAGTGCTCCTGCGGTAGCCGTGACCCTCACCGCCTCAGCTCATGCTCGGCTCCCATGATTCTTCTGCCCCCAGAGACCATCCTCCTCCTGGGCCAGCTGATGGAACCCTGACAGCTGGGGAGAAGCCTCCATCTGGGACAAAACTGGACACTTATGAGCAAAAGCTCTGAAGAAGGAACTGCTTTCCGGACTCTTCCGGAGACAGAGGAGGTGTTTCCTTTTCACTCACACTGGTAAACCTTCCCACCGGCCTCCCAGAACTCGGACTCCACTGGAGAGAGGCTCTGAGGGCCCCCAGGGCACCCCGTCCCCCGGCTCTGTGAATCCAGACCCTGGGCCTGCAGAGCCCGGATCTGCCCAGCTCCCGCCCTGGCCCTCCGAGCTGGCTCCACACGTGTTCCTCGGCGTGCACACACCGGGCACCCCTCCCGCCGAGCGTGCCCAGTGTCCTATCCGCCGCGGAGTGGCCACCTTGCCAGGTCCAGGGGCAGCACATGGCAGATGGGATCGCCCGAGCCCCCCAGTTCTGTCTGTGCCCTCCTGACACAGCGTGCCCACTATCTCAGAGTGTAGGTGACTTTGTTTACACAGCTTTTTCTTCTGTTGGGAAGAGTGAAGGAAAGGTCGGATGTGTGTGCCTGGCTCTTCATCCCGCCCTCCCAGTGGGGGGCAGGCAGAGTCCAGGGGTGTGCTTGGATATTTATCATGTTCTTGCTCCTGCGCACTAGACGGGGAGAAAAGGCACCCTTAAGGAAAAGTGCTTTATTTAAGCCATGGCAGCCAGGGTCCCTTTGGGGTCTGCAGCCCTGTGTGTCTGCAGCCCGGTGGCTCACACTGCCGCCCAGTGGCGGCTCGCCCCCCCCCCCCCCCCCCGTGGCGCTCTTCCTCAGGGACCTCGCCAAGGTGCCGCCTGGCCGCCCACGTTAAAGGAAGAGGAAGAAAAGATTAGGTGGAAGAGAGATATGTGAGGGAGGGCAGAGCCGTTCCAAATTTTCCCAACACATCCAGGAGCAGAAGGGGCTGCGTGACCCGGCAGGACAGAACTTTCTCCAATTACCGAGTGACTCAGCCACAGGCTGACTCACTTCAGTGTGTCATTTCCGGCTGCTGAGTGTGAGCAGTGGACACGTGGGGCGGGAGGGGGGCAGCGGCTCCCGGCCACCTTGTTAGATAATCTTTGCTGAGAGCCTCCTGGGTGGGGGTTTGATCAGAAAACCAATTTACTGAAAAATTACGCAAGGGGGGGACTCGAGTGTCACCTCATGGCGGCCCCTCCACGCCCGCCATGTCTCCACCGGAACAAACACAGCTCCTGCATTCCCGCTCTTCCTCTCCTCTCTGTATGCACTGGACAGCCACACCCCGTGTACCCACAGGCCCCACGCGCAGGGTCAAGTGCTCTTGAATGTTGTTGGTTACATATGCCTCTTTTTTCACTTTTGATATATAATCAGGTAAATGTGTTTTAAAAATAATAAAAACAAAGATTAGCAAAGTTGCTTGCTTTTTGCCTTCTGTACTTTGCACAAGGAATTAAATCAGGGCTGTGGCCTGGAGAAATGGCTCAGTGGGGACCGGAGTTCAAGCCCTGGATCCCACAAGATGGAAGGAGAAAACTGACTAAAGCTGTCCTCTGAGCTGCGCATGCGTGCACACACAAACACATACACACATATACTCACACACTCACACAAACACAAGTGTACACACACACACACACACACACACACACACACACACGGAGCCAGGCGCTGGTGGAACATGTTTTTAATCCCAGCACTCGGGAGGCAGAGGCAGGAGGATGTCCAGCTCTGGGTCGGGCAGCCTCGGGTATAAAGCTTGGAGCTGAGGGCAGGGGTGAAGCTCTGCTAGAGCTGGTGACCTCAGCACTGCAGTCTGCCCTGAGGACAAGTTCCGCACAGCCATTCTTAGGGGAGGGTGGCTGAGGGCGTGGCCCAGCACGAAGGGCCCTCTAGCTTTGATCTGTGGCACTTCAAACCCCACGGGACACGCCTGTGACACACGCCGGTGTCCAGGAGGGGGAGGCAAAGGCAGGAGAGCACCCTGGTGGTGACCGAGTAGCCAACCTAACTCCAGAAAAACAAGAGGAAACAGAAGAGACTGGGTGGGGTGGCCAGCTGGGTGTGGTGCCTTGATCCCAGCATGTGAGAAGCAGAGGCAGGAGCATATCCGTGAGTTCAAAGCCAACCTGGTCTATAGAGCAAGTTTCAGGTTGGCCAGGGCGACCCTGGCAAGAGCAGAAGAAACAGAGCCGCGGGCTGAAGGTGCCAACCTGCGGCCCGGCTGTGCTGAGGTTGGGGGCTTCACCGTGAGGCTGTGTCAGACACTGGGGCGCCCGCTTGGGCGGTTACCCTCGAGCAATGGGGAGGTAGAGGCAGGAAGAGCAAGACCCAGATGTAATCCCCTTCACGGATTGAGTTCAGGGTGAGCCCAGGACGTGTGGAAACACAGGGAGGAGAAAGAGGAGGAGGAAGAGGTTGGGGAGTCAGAGGTACAGATGCAGCAAACACCCAAGGGCCCAATCGCCGTCGGCCTCTGGATTTGTAATCTGTTCCTCCATCATATGCTTCCATCAGGCCCCTCATCCCCGGCTTGCACCCCTCTTCTCCCTCCTTCAGCTCAGGTTGCACTTCTCCTGGGATGCCCCTACCCCCGGAAGCCAGCCAGCATGATGCCAGTAAGCCTGTGTCCCCAGGGCCGTGGAACGCATGTTCACGCCCAGCTCTAACTATCAGGTGCCCAGATCTTCCCAGCTCCAGCCACCTTTAAGGACCTTCCTGGGAAGTCTTTTTCTTTTTGGGAGCCTGGGAGCTTACTTCTTGCTGTGATGTGTGTGTGCAAGACTGGGTATGCCCAAGTTGAGAGCTCTGAGTGTTCCCCAGGACAGTGAGCTGGGGGGGGGGGGGCTCAGTCCAGCTCAGTCCCCAGCTCCAACAGGAAACACACACACACAGCCCCCAGAGAGCAAAGCAGAGATGGCTGAGGCTGTGCCCAAACCTTAGCTGAGGGCTGGATGGCTGGGGTGAGATTGGTTCCCAGGACTGGAGAGAAATCTAACTCCTGCAAATGATCCTCTGACCTCCATATGCGAGGCCTGGCATGTGCTATTGTGCACTCCTAAACACGCGTGCGCGCTTGTACACGTGTGCGCGCACACAAACACACAGAATAAATGTCAGAGAAGAAAACAGCCCTGGCCTGACACATTTCCAGCCTCCTGCTTCACCCTCTTGCACAAGCCCCCCCCCCCGGTTGACTGGTGGGGTGGGAGGGAAGAGAAGAATTCAAGGACCCTTGAACCCAGATACAATTAGACCTCAGACCCCAAACACGCGAGCAGTTCTGGGTCTCGGGTTGAATCGTGACCCATTTTATAATAAGAAATTTTTCTTTAAAAAACTTAGAAGGAACTCTACACACACACACAAAAAAAAAAGCTCAAAAAGGCAGGCTCGTGAGCCCTAGTTCTCACAGTTCAGAGCTGGCCCCCACGTGGAGAGGGCGCAGGGACCGGAGTCTTCAGAAGGCAGTGGAGGACGGCGGGAGAGCAGCGCTGGCCCACTTAGAGGCTGGCTCCCCGCGCAGACAAAGGCAGCCCTCCTGCCCTCCCCACCTCTCCTCGGCCTTCCAAACCTTTTCTTCTTCTCTCTGTTTCTTTAGAGATGAAAACCCAACAGATCTGTCCAGTCCCCTTCCAGCAGCTTTCTTGTGATTTTTTTTGCGAATCTCACACAGGGGGATTGTTTATCTGCCGTGGCCAGGCAGCAGACACGAATGTGGGGAGCCCTCCACAGTCAGCGTGACCCAGAAAGAGCACGTCCGCCAAGGAGCCCTGACTGCTTCCAAACTCTTCTCTTCAGCAGGATGTCACTAGAGCCCGGCCACCGGGCCTCACGCTGCTGGGGCTGGGACTGTGTCACCACACCTGACTGACAATCGTGGGCTTTACGTGTGTTTGTTTCTTAGGCAGGGGCTCACTGTATAGACCAGGCTGCCTTTGAACTCACAGCCAGCCAGCTGCCTCTGCAGTTAAAGGGCTCACTGACCTCGGGAGGTTTTGCTTGGCTTGCTTGGAGAGGCAGGGCCTTGCTTTATAGCCCAAGCTAGCCCTGAATTCATCCTGGGTGCTGGGGTGGCCAGTCTGTGATCTCTCAGCTGGATCATCAAATCTCTTCTTAATTATTATTTTTAGATCTGTTTATTTTAATTTTGTCAGCATAGGTGTTGGGACGGCACATCTGTGCCTAAAGGCTGCGAGGGGGTACGGCATCCTGGTCCTGGAGTTGTCAGTTACAGGGGGTGGTTGGCCCCGGTGCTGGGCTTGACCTGAGCCCCCGGGAGCAGCCAGCTCTGCTGAGCCCCGTCTGCTGTCTCTAAGCATCTTTAAAAGCTTCATTGTAGTAACAGAGGTGAAAACATGTATGCAGCGATGGGAAATCTGCGTCCTTGAGGGGGCTCAGCACTGAAGGCTCATCTCCAGAGCGGCCCTGGAGGGAGGATGGCCTACCTCTGTGGGCTGCCCTCTGTCCTCCACACACGGATACACCCACAGTGCTCAAAGAAATGGCAAAAATAAAAATTTAAAGAACTTTGAATTAACTTAAAAAATTTAAAAAACACAGAGACTGAGACACTGGATGGTTCTTTGAACTACAGTGTTTTGGGGGCAATGGTAGCAAACGCCTTTTATCCCAGCACTCAGGGGTCCAGGGCAGGCGGAGCTCTGAGGTCCACAGAGCGAGTGCAGGACAGCCGTGGCTACACAGAGAGACCCTGCCTCGAAAAACCAGGGAGGAGAGAGGGAGGGAGAAGGAAGGAGGGAGGGAAGGAGAGAGAGGGAAGGAGGGGCGAGGGAGAGGAGGATAGGGGTCTCCTTCGCTCACCGTCTGAGGGCAACAGTCCATCGTGGTGGGACAGAGGACACAGAGTGTGAGGTGGCCGCTCACTGAAGTCAGGAAGCAGAGAGAGACAATCTTGGCTCACACGCTCTCCTTCCTGTTCCTTAGCCTGGAGTCCCGGTGCTGGGGTGCCAGCCGCGCGCAGGCCACCAGCCGCGCGCAGGCCACCAGCCCCGCGCAGGCCTCAAGCCACACATCTTCCCCCCCCCCCCCGGCTAACTCTCAGGAAACCCTGCACAGGGGCAGGCGGGGCTGTGTCCAGTCAGGTTGAATCCGAGTGAGTGTGGCCCATGATTTTGGGGCTTCAGCCCCTCACCCTGGGGGACAGTGTGCACGCTCCATCAGGCTGGGGGAGCATGACTTAGCAGCTTTGCAGGGTCTGAGGTGGGGGGGTCAGGGAGGGTTCCACCTTCAAGGCCCAGTGACTCCGTGTCAGCACACGGAGTGGCTTCTTTCCCACCAGGATAAAATCCACCCACAGAAGCCACTTAGAGAAGAATGGGTTTGTTTCCGTGCACAGTTCAAGGCCCCGGGGCAGCAGGAGCAGCTGGCCACTGGACACGCCAGGAGCCAGGAGCTGCCGCCTCTCCCCTCTCTCCAGGATGGAGTGTGTGTGAAGGGGGCGCAGTGGGGTCCCTCCCACCTCATTATGAAGGGCTTTGCACAAGCCCTGTGTAAAGCTGGGTGTGGCAGGGCAGAGGCAGCGCCTGTTCAGACGCTCACTCGGACACTCAGCGACACGAGGCATCTCGGATGGAGCAGGTTCTGCACACGAGCCTGCAGACCCGAGTTCAAGCCTGCCGACCCACACACGGTGGACGGAGAGGAGCCTCTGGGCTCCACGTGAAAAGCATGTGTGCACGCACACGCACACATGTAATAAAAACTAATCAACAAGGACACAGCATATCTATCTTTGGTCTCTACAGGTATGTGCACACATGCATGTACAGGCAACTCACATGCTCACACCCATGTGAACACATACACCAACTACCCACGTGTACCTGAGCACACACATAGAGGTACACACACAACATGGCACACACGTAAGCGCACACACACACACCTGTTCTGGGTGGTGGGGAGAATGAACACTCATGTGCACATCCACAGGAGCTTTCTCGCAGCTGATGAGCTGACTCATGTGCAGTTGGCGGAGAACGCGGTGAGGAAATTTACCAGGCTGCTCTGTGACAGCACAGCGCTCTGACTAAGAGCCGCCCAGCAGGGGACACGGCTTCCAGGACAGCAGAGGGACAGAGGGGTGGAGAACAATGGCCCCTGGAGCACTCGCCCACCCCTCGCTGCCATCGGAGAGGCTGACCCTGTGACCTGTCCAGCATTCCTCCTCACTCCCAGACCATAGTCCAGGCAGGCAGCTGCAACAGCGCCGCACAGAGGGCCAGGCTGGGCCACGGCCACTTGGGGTAGCCGGGGTCTGGCTCTCTGAGACCAGTCCCAAAAGTCCGAACCAAATGAAACAAACAAAAAACAAGCCACACACACACAGTCGTGTGTGCGTGCACACACACATACACACACACAAATTTTCAACTTACAAATGCCGCCATTAGAGGGTTGGGACACACTTAGTTGGCAGAACACCCGCTCAGTGTGCGGGAAGGCCTGGGCCCCATCCCTGGCAGAGCACACGCCACCTGTGAAGCGTGCACGATGTGTGAGGAGCACGCACCACGTGTGAAGAGCACTCACCACGTGGACACTCGGGTCGTAATCCCAGCTGTGGGGGTAGAAGCAGGAGGAGCAAAGCTCAGGGTCATGCTCAGCTACACAGCGTGAGGCCAACCTGAGCTCATGAGACCCTGCTTCAAATAAGGTGACCAAGAACCGGCCCCTCTGCTGCTGCCTCTCTGCCCCCTGTCTTCACCTGGCGGTCACTGTCGCCTCCGGCCCCTCCACTTCACCCTTACGCCAGGAGATGCCTCAGGCGCCACCATTGCTTCCCAAGTGCCCATATTCCTGCAGGAGCAACCGGCACCGGCGGCTCACCGGCTGCAGACTCACAGCCGCTGGCCTCACACCTCGAACACGCCAGGCTCGGCTGCCAGGGATGCTGCTGCAGCCTCTGCCTCGATCCACAGCAATGAGGAAATCCAGCCGCCATCTTCCTGTCATTCTGCATGGGCAAAGGCCTTGCCTGCCTATCTGCCTGCCTGTCGGTCTGACTGTTTGCTTGCGTGTCTGTCTCTGACTGTCTGTCTACCTGTCTGCCCATCTGCCTGCCTGTCTGCCTGTTTCCTGCATCTGTGTGCAGGGACCTGCAGGTGCCCGGGATGTAAGAAGTGACAGAACCCCAGGAGCTGTGGTCACAGGTGGTTGTGAGCTGCTGCACACTCCTCTGGAAGCAGCCATCTCTCTAGTCCCGGCTCTTCCTTCTATTGTTGTTTTGATACAAGATCTCAGGTAGCCCAGGCTGGCCTTGAACTCCTGAACATCCTTCCTCTACTTCCCCAAGTGCTGGACTGCTGGTGTGGTGGCGTGTTTCCTCACAGTTGTTTACATCACGCGCATTAGCCAAGCCTTGTGCCAGGCACAGGAGCAGGCAGTTCTCAGGACTGCCAGCCTCTCCTCCCTACCCAGGCAGTGCCCTGCTCGCTCCCATCCTCCAAGCAGAAGACAAGACAGGAAAGCACACGGGCAAAGCCAGCTCCCACGCCCAGCACACGAGCGAGCGCACCATTCTCTGGTAAATCAGCCTGAGGATGAGGAAACAGAAGCTCTCGGCTCACCAGGGCCAGTTGGGCTCACTGTGGAGCTGCCAAACTTAGCAGGCTGTTGGCTAGCTTTCTGCCCCTCCCCGCCCCTCCCGAGTGTGTATTTGTGTCTGTGAGAGTGTGTGGGCGTTCACATTCCCCAGGATCTGAGTGGAGGTCGGAGGACTGCGTGGGAAGTGTGTGTCCACACTGCTTTACTACAGAGAGGGGGCAGGGAGAGAGAAAAAATATACCCACCAGGCGGCGCTGGCGCACGCCATGATGCCAGCGCTCGGGAGGTGGGGGCAGGCGGATCTGTGAGTTCAAGGCCAGCCTGGTCTACAGAGCAAGTCCAGGACAGCCAAGGCTACACAGAGAGACCCTGTCTTGAAAAATCAAACTAAAAAAAAAAAATTACCTTTGTGTGTGTGCATGTATGCCTGCAGGAGCTAATGTGTAGTATGTACATGCATGGTCTGAAGAGGCCAGAGGGTATTGGAGCCCGAAGAACCACTTAAAGTGCTGTGAGCTACCCAGGGTGAGCAGGAGGACCCACGCTGGGTGCCCTGACGGGAGGTGAGCACTCCTGAGCTATTCCCCAGCCCTCTCTAACAGAGATGGGAGCTGAGTGGCTGGCCTGCGGCTGCAGAGCCATGCTCTAGGGCCTGGGACCAAGCCATGCAGATTCACACTGAAGAGCAAGAAATGGTGACAGCTTGGGACACTTCACACGCAATTGCTTGAAGAACAAACAAGAACAGCAGCATCTGCTGCAGCCCATGATCAAGAAACAGCCGGTGCCAGGCAGTGTCAGGGGTGGAGCATGTGCACGCCTTAACCCCAGCACTCCGGAGGAGAGGCAGGTAGATCTCTGTGAGTTCGAGGCCAGCCTGGTCTACAGAGCAAGTCCAGGACAGCCAGGGCTACACAGTGAGACCCTGTCTAATAAATAAATGATAATAAAAACACAGGCTGGAGAGCTGGCTCTGCCTCTGACGACACTGAGAGGACCACACACAATTTAAAAACAAAAACAACTGTTCAAAGCAGCTGTTCATTGCCTCCAACCTTGTGACCTCTGTAGTTTCAGTTCCCTAAAGTCAACTGGAATCCACAAATACTAAATAGAAGATATCCAGAAGTGAACAGTTTCCAGGCTTCCTATTTACTGTTGTCACACATCTGTCTGTTTGCACCTGTGTGTGCGCATCTGCCATGACAGGGATGGTCAGATAGCAACCTGTGGTGTGAGTTTTTCCTTCCTCTCTGTGGGTCCCAGGGCTTAAACCTGGGTCTGGCTTGGTGGCCGGGCCTTGACCCTGAGCCACTTCTCTGCTCTTTGGTTTTTATTAGACAGGGTCTCGTGTGCCCCAGGCCGGCCTGGCCAGCTCTGCGGCCTGATTTTCGCCCTCTGATCCTCCTGCCTCTGCCACCTGCGGACTGGGACGGCAGGGTCCCCTCCCCACATGCCGGGAGCAGAGCCAGGGTCTCCCGGGGGGCAGGCAGGCCCTCCATCAACCCAGCCACTCCCCAGCCCCCGAGGAAGCTGTAGGCTGAATGCATACTCCCCGGATGCCCCATCACAGCCACCTCTGTCCAGCACACTCGGAACTGCTCAGGAGCTGCCCTGTCTTCAGGTTCAGCTCCACACTCCGGCCGAATAGCTGCATTACTTACATGGTTAAAAACCGTTGTTTCCAATCATTTGGGTTTAAAATTTTTATTCTTTTTATCTATATTCATGGGCACGTGCCGACGCGCAGTGCTCCTGAAGGCCAGAACGGGCACTGGCTCCCTGGAGCTAGAATTATGGGTACTTGTGCAGCGCCTAGTGGCTGTCGGGAACTGAACTAGGGTCCTTTCCAAGTGCTGAACGAGCTCTTGAGCTGAGCCATCTCTGCAGCTCCCATTATTAGTTCTGCTCCGTAGGTTCATTCTATTACAGGAAACTTCACCCCCCCCCCACCCCCGTCTGAGGCTTTCGAGTTGACTGAAGGTCTTAGGGACATGGTCTCCTAGGATAAAGGGGGGTGACAAAGCATCAGTGCTCACTGCAGACAGAAGAGCAGAGAGAAGGAGAGAAGGCCAGTGGAGCCGGAGGATGCGCTCAAAGCTCCTGCTACAATTTACACCCTTCCCACAGTCACGCTTTGCTGCTCTTTGCTCTTATTTACTGATCACTTTACGTGGCCCAGGCTGGCTTTGAACTCTCTTGACACCCTCCTGTCCCTGCCTCCCCACAGATCAGACCACAGGCATGCACAATCATGCCAGGCCAACCTGGTTTATTTGTTTGTTTATCTGTTGTTTTGTTTGGCTTTTCCCACATAGTGTCTCATCCCAGACTGTGAACCTGCTATAGCCACGGATAACTTTGAACTCTGGATCCTGATGTTTGCCTCCTTCCAGATCCCAGCATTACAGCTGTATACGTGTCGTTTACATATATGTGTGCATGTGTGTGTGTGTATGTTCCTGCTCTGTAGCCCCAAAGCTGCTCTTGGCCTCTTGTTTCTCTGCCTCAGCCCACAGCTGGGTCACAGCGCACATCACACACCCGCTCTCTGTCCCCACCGTCCATTTTGGTTTTGGCTTCTTGTTTGTTTGACAGAATCTCACTATTTGTAGAGGAATGTTCATTCAGAACATGGCTGCTCTGGCAGGTCACATCCAAAGACCTTCTAGGTCTGTGTGATCCGCCTGGAAAATAAACACGCCTTTAATCCAGGAGACAGAGGCAAAAGATCTGAGTTCAAGGCCAGCCTGGCGCAGAGCAAATTTCAGGTAAAGAAAAGCTTAGGTCCAGGCAAAGCAGCACACACCTTTAACCCCATACAGTGAAGGCAAAGTTTGTAGAAGGAAGAAGCCATGTTTGAGAGTGATGTCTGCCTGAGTGACAGAAATACTGATGAATGAAAGATCTGACAGAATAAGATACATCAATTTTCACAAGGAGAGGAAAGAGGCAATGAGAGAGGAGGAGGCAGCTTTACCAGGACAGTAATAGAGAGAGGCTGAGAGAGAGAGAATGCAGGTGAAGTTCTAATGAACCGGAGAATGAGAAGGAGCCAGGAGGTTAGAGTAGGTTGCTGGAGTCGGTTTGAGGCCGAGCAGAACCCAGATTGAATCAGTCAGCTGGGAGAGGAGTGTGATCCAGAACTGCTGAGTTGAACCAGCAAGCCCAGAGCTCAGAAAGAACAAGAAAGGGAGAGCTCAGTCAGCTGTGAGTCTCAGAGGCTGAACGTTCTAGGCCTGGGTTAGACTGTGCGGCTAGGCCTAGGTCAGCAGACAGAGGCAAAGAGCCTCGGAGACAACTGAAACGGGTGAATAAAAGTTCCTCTCACAACTGCGTGCGTGGTCTAGGTGGCTGTCGCCTTCTGGGTTAGGGTGACAGGCAGTGCACCCTTCAACACTTTAAGATTCTCCTCGTCCTCCCTTCGTCCCTAATCTACAATGTCCCCTTCTTTACGTTCCTGTTAAAGTGTCCCCGCTCGGCCGTTTTCTATCCTCAGTTTCTACATATTTTGCTTTTGCTTTAAAACAGTGTTGCGTCTGCCAAGTTCTCAATAAGTGCTTAAGCGCTGTACTGTTTTCGGCCTTTTTTTAAGGTTACAGTTCACATAGTGTCTTTTGTGTTGGGTGGGGCTGTGCGTGTGCAATGCAGGGTGCTGGTTCGTGCGGGTCTGGGGGCACATCGCGCCCACACCGCTTTGTCTCGCCGTGCGGCGTGGCTGAGGCTGAGCTTCGGCCTCTGCCTTCCACGCGCGGGAACCACACGTGCGCGCCGCCACACCTGCCGTGTGTGCTGGGGGGACCTGGCCGCGCGCCCTGAGCGGTTCCGTGCCCGCTGCCCCATCGCCGGGCTCCGGCCGACGTGTCCACCTCTCAGCCCCCGCATCTCTCGACCCCCGCGACCGAGGTCCGCCTCGCCCCTTCCCGCCTCTCCCCCGCGGACGCTCCGAGCTCGAGGCCCCCATTGTCCTCTGCCCTCCCGCCCCATCCTCCAGTCAACCCACCGAGGCGGCCTTGTCACCATGGCGACCGAGCTTCTGCGGAGCTGAGAGCGAGGACCTGGTTGCCATGGTTTTCGCTTCTCCGCGGGCGGGATGGGGGTCGCCGCGGCGGCGGCGCCTGCGCAGTGCGGCCGCGTGGGGCGGGGCTCCGGGCGGAGGGGGCGGGGCTTCGGCGCCGACGGGCGCGGGCTGGCGTCTACGGCGGCCGCAGAGGGACGCGCCGGGCCGGAGGCTGCAGGATGGTAGGCTGCGCGCGGAGGGGGGCACGGGGCCCGCGGGGCGTGGGCTGGGCCCGCGGGGGTCCGGAGGGGGACCCGCCCTCGGTGGGAGGCCCCTGCCTTCCCTTCGGTCCGCCAAGGACCCGCTTCCCGGAGCCGCCGCGGCGCGCAGACCTCGGAAGCTGGAAATGGCTTTGGGGACCGGGCGGGAAGGAGTTTCGATGGCCGGGACCGGGGGCAGAGGGTGGCGGGACCGTCCGGAGCCGGGGAGCGCCGGGTCCCTTCCCAAGCGCCCGCGAGGCAGGGGCCGGCTTCCGGGTCTTCGGAGTGAACCTCCTGCCTCGGGGCCGGCGCTCCCAGCTCCCCGCCCTCCTGGCCTTCCTCTTCCTGCTTGCTGTCACCCCGTCTTCCTCGGCTCCCTCCGTTCCTCTCCCTCCCCGCCCCCACCAGGAGGCCCCTGGCCCCGGGTCCGTGTCCCTTAACTTCACCCGCGAACTGGAAGCGGGGCCCACGCCCGGTTCCCAGCCCCGGCGGAGCTGGCGGCCCGGAGCTGAGTTCAGGATGCGGGAACCTGCGGCTGGAAAAAGCCGGGTCCACAGAGCAGTGCGGCCCCTGCTTATTCCACACGCCCTGCCCAGGGGAGGACCCGGGGAAGGGCACCCCGGGGCAGCCACTGCGTGTCAGCCACCTGGGAAGGAGGGTCAGGCCTTTCGTGCACACCTGCGGCTAAGGGCAAGCCTTGGCTACATAGGCAGCTGAGGTCAGCCTAAGCCGCGTGGAACACGGCCTCAGGAGGCTGGAGGGATGCCTCAGCCTGTTCAGGTACCTGCCAACCTGAGCTCAGTGCCCGGAAGCCAGGGGCGGAAGGAGAGCACTGACTCCATGGACATGTGGGCAGTGGCACTTGGGTGCCCAACACACACCCGAACTAGTATAGAATGACCGCCTTACAGACCTGGAAAGGCCAACCATGCGGATGGATGGCAGAGGAAACTGGGGGGAGGGACAGGGTTAACTGTCCTGAGCTGGTGCAGTTGATGTGTAGTGGGTGTTCAGAGAAGACTGGCAGCGAGCCTGGGGCTGGCCAGGGAGGCCATGTCGAGTCAGGGGCGTCGGGGCACAGCATGGGGTAGGGACGGCTGTGGGACGTGGGGACCATTTTCAGCTTACCCTGAGGCCGGGCATTTTTCCTGTGGAAAACAAGGTTAGGAAACAGGAGGTCAGGGAACACCAGCAGCGCCTAGCATGGCACAGGGCCCGCCAGGTGCCTGCACTCAGAAATCAGCTCAGGTTAAGAGTTCCTTGCAGGAAGAGGGCTGGATGGTGGCCTGGCCACGAAGGGTGCTTGCTGCTAGTGCAGAGGCCTGGGTTCAGTTCCCAGCACCATGTGAGCAGATCACGGTTTTCTATAACCCCAGGTGCAGCGGATCCAAAGCCTCTGATTCCATGGGCACCTGCATTAGTGTGTGTGCGCTCCCACACACATACACACGCTCACACATAATTAAGAATAAGCCCAGGGACCAGAGAGCTGGCTCAGTGGTTAGGAGCTCAGGTCTCTTGAAGAGGACCTCGGTTGGTTCCCATCACCCACCCACCGTCTGTAACTCCCGATCTGGGAGATCAATAGGTGGGCACATGGTGCATATACGTGGGTGCATATAAGTATCACACGTGTGAAGTGAAATAAATCTTAAATAATAAAAGCAAATGTTAGAGAAAAGACGCCTGTAAGGAAAGTGCCGATATTTCTGTCTGTGGCTGAAGAAGCAGAGTAAGTCACAGAGCCGGCGGGGCGTTCGGCTCATCCCTGCAGCTCAGTTGTCCTCTGACCTACACACACGAACACACGGAAGTGTAATAACACGCTTTTGCATTGTTTCAGCCTGTTAGTGTATGTATGCGTCACAGCATGAGTGTAGGGTTAGGGCCCCGAGTGCGATCAGTTCTCCCCTGTGACTGGGGTCTCGGGTACTGAGCTCGGTGCTCGGGCTTGCGACCAAGCACTGTGACCAGCTTAGCTGTGCTGCTGGCCGGTGTAAATTAATTCCCTGAGGCTGTCCTCAGTGGGTGAAGCCAGGATTCGAACTCAGATCACAAGCGTAAAAGCTTTCACATTCCCTCAGGGAAAATGCTCGTTCTTGTGGGGTGCCCAGCGTCAACGGCCAGGACGGTTCTGAAGATGGTGTCCATGGTGCAGGAGGCCGGCCCTCACCCCACCCTCCCCCTGCCCTGGCCCTCACCCCCCCCCCCCCCCCGCTTGTCCTCCGCAGATGCGCTTCATGCTGCTATTCAGCCGGCAGGGGAAGCTGCGGCTGCAGAAGTGGTACCTGGCCACATCGGACAAGGAGAGGAAGAAGATGGTCCGGGAGCTCATGCAGGTCGTTCTGGCTCGGAAGCCCAAGATGTGCAGCTTCCTGGAGTGGCGGGACCTGAAAGTCGTCTACAAGAGGTGACGCCGCCTGTGTTCCCAGACACGTGGCGTGTCCACAGTGCACAGAGTGTGGGCCGGGAAGGGTGAGGGGTCTGCAGCTGGTGCCCGCCCCTGTGCCCCCTCATTCACCCTGAAATTGCTCCTGGGCCGTGCAGTGCTTACACATGAGGGCCCTGGGTTCCGTCCCCTGCACGCCATGAAGCAGGCGTGTGGGCACACACCCGTGATGCCAGCACCGGGGAAAGGAGGCAGGAAGCTCAGAAAGCCCAGGTCAGCCTGGGCTTAGTGGCTCCGAAAAGAACAGATGGACAGACAGATGGGCAGACAGACAGAAAGGGAGGAGGAAGAAAGGAAGTGGGGGAGGAAGAGGTGAAAAGCCAGGAGGCAGCGGCAGGAGAGCCCCTCGAGGGACCAGCCCCAGGCACTGAGGGCTGCGCAGTAAGAAGAAATGACTGTTTCCTCCTTGATGTGTGGCATGGCCTCTTGCACAGACCCTGCACACTCGCCCGCCCCCGGCACCTCCCGATCTCCCTGGCTCATTCTGTCCTAGCCCTGCCTGCACGCAAGCCCCTTCCAGTCCCCTGGGCAGGGCAGGGGAGGGAAGCCCGCATGCCCGGGCCACCCCTCACGCCGGGCTCCGCAGGTACGCCAGCCTGTACTTCTGCTGCGCCATCGAGGGCCAGGACAACGAGCTGATCACACTGGAGCTCATCCACCGCTACGTGGAGCTGCTGGACAAGTACTTCGGCAGCGTGAGTCCCGGGGCGTGCAGAGCTCCCCAGCCCCAGGCCCCTCAGCCATGGCCTGAGATCAGTGTGTGTTGCTGTGTGTGTGTGCATATGGACACAGTATGCATGTGTAGGTACGCGCATGGGAATGCAGGCGCCTGCCAAGGTCAGAGGGGAAGCAGGCATCAGGCTGCAGGGCTGTGGCCTCCTCTGGTTTGCACAGGACAGTGTGTCCTCTGTCCCTGGGCTCTTGCCTCCCCTGGTGTCCGCCTGTCTGTCTGTGAGGTGTTTGTCTTAGTGTCTGCTGTTCCCTGGCTGGGGAAGGCCTGGGGCTGGCCTGAGTGCCTTGACTCAGCCAGGCCTGTCTCTGCCTCCCCGCGCTGGGCCTACGTCATTGTGAGTAGCTTTTTACAGCTCCTCAGGCGAGAGCGAGCTTGTGGTGCACACACATACACGCAGGCAAAACAGTCACACACATCAAAATAGCAGTGAGTCTAAAAGCTCTTAGGTGCACCCCACCCTCCGGGGCGCAGAGCTAACTCACCTGGGGGTGGCCTGCATGCTCACAGGGCCTGACCACAGCCTAGGAGCCTCCGTATCAGGAGATCATTAGTGGTGGCCACAGCCCAGCTGGTCCTGCTCACTGCTAACTCCTGTCTTTGATATTACCAAGGACTGAGCCCCCAGGGTCATCCTCCGTTCTGCCGTAGACTTACCCCGCCATCCGCTTTTGTTTGTTGTTTGTTCTGGTTTTTGTTTGTTTTTCAAGACAAGGTTTCTTGGGGCTGGAGAGATGGCTCAGCAGTTAAGAGCTCTGTCTGCTCCTCCAGAGGGCCTGAGTTCGATTCCCAGCACCCACATGGCAGCTAACAACTGTCTGTACTGTCAATCCCAAGGGACTTGACACCTTCACACTAGTGCACATAAAATTAAAAAAAAAGACAGGGTCTCCCTGTGTAGCTCTGTCCTGGACTCGCTCTGTAGAGCAGGCTGGCCTTGAACTCAGAGATCCTCCTGCCTCTGCCTCCTGAGTACCAGGATTATAGGCGTGGGCCACCATGCTCAGCATTTGTTTTGTTCTAAGATCTTTTTAAATTATGTCTGCTTACGCGAGGATGGTCAGGCACACTCAGGAACGTGGAGGTCAGGGGACAGCTGTGAGCGTCCGTTCTCTCCAGCTAACTTTGGGTTCTGCCTGTGGTTACCAAGCGTCACCTCACTAGCCTTGCTGAATTTGTTTTCAGTTATCATTGTTACTAGGGGCCGTGCTGGCGTGGCATGTGTGGGAAGTAAGGGGATCGCTTGGCAGAGTGCATTCTCGCTCTTTCCGCCTTTGCATCGTCCGTCAGTCCTCGGGCCTGGCTCTCAGGTTGTCAGACTTGCAGGACCAGTGCCGTTGCCTGCTGGGTCAGCTGGCCAACACTTCTCTCGCGCGCTCACTTTCTTCCTTTTTGTTTGTTTTTCAAGACAGAGTTCCTCTGTGTAGCCTTAGCTGTCCTCTAACTCAGAGATCCCCCTGCCTCAGCCCCCCGACTGCGCAGATCACAGGCGAGCACCACCGCTGGGCCTCTTTTTGTTTCTAGCATGGATGTGTGTATCCTAAGCTATCTCCAGCTCACTGCAGCTCAGGGTGGCCTTGGGCCCACCCACCAAATTCTGGGGTCACAGATGTGGCCGCCACACCCAGTTTAGATGAGCTGAAGACAGACCCACGTTGAGCAAGTGTCTCAGTCAGTGCACTGTCCTGTTCATGTGAAAAGACACTATGACCCAGGCAACTCTTCTAAGAGACAAAGCGTTTGAGTGGAGCTGGCTGCAAGTTTCAGACAGACGGAGAGAGAGATGGATGGAGAGACAGACAGTCAGACTGTGGGTTTGGCATTGCTCTTGTAACCTCAAAGCCCACCCCCAATGGCACACCTCTTAATCCTTCTGATCCTTTCACACAGTCCACTCCCTGGTGACTGAGCATTCAAGTATATGAGCCTGTGGGGGACATTCTCACTCATATCACCCAAGCAAGCATTCAGCCAATGAGAGGTGCATTCCCAGCCTGGTTGGATGGTTGGTTAGTTGATTGGTTGGTTGGTTGATTGATTGTTTGTTTGTTTGTTTGGTTGGTTGGTTGGTTGGTTCATTGATTAGTTGGTTGGTTGGTGGATTGATTGGTTGGTTGGGTGGTTGGTTAGTTGGTTGGTTGGTTGATTTGTTGATTGATTGATGGATTGATTGGGTTTGTGATATTAGGGATTCCTCCTCAGCCTCAGGTTGCTCTGTGCTCGACCACTGAGCTGTGTCCCTAGCCCCTTGTTCACTTTTTATTTAGAGACAGGGTCTCACAAAGTTGCCAAGTGACCCTGAAATCAGTCTGTAGCGTAGGAGGCTGTCTTGTCTCAGCTTCTGAAGAGCTGAGTTAAGAGATGTGCATCACCCCCATGTCCCTTTTGGGGCTCTCCTGTTTGCTCTTCATCTGTCCGAGGAGTCAACATTACCATCCTCATTTTTGGTTGGGGCAACTGAGGCTCAGAGACATCCTGTGATTTGTACAGCAAATTGCATATTAGCAAAGGTCACCTTGGCTCTTCTAAAGCAAAGACAGGTACTGTCCTCTGTCCCTGAGTGCTTAGAGCAGACACTAGCCCAGGGTCTGTCAGAAACTGTGTCAGAAACCTTAAGACAACAGCAGCCACAGACCTCTATTTTGTGGACCAGAAGATGAAGCAGTGAACGATGAGTAAGCTTGGTGGCTTGTGCTGATGATCCCAGCCCCAGCCGAGGCAGAAAGATTAGGACCTCAAGCCCAGCCTGGGGGAAAGACCTGAGGGCTGAGGGCTGAGGATGAGGGATGCGGATGAAGAGTGAGGATGAGGATGAAGGCTGAGCATGAAGGATGAGGGCAGAAGGACCTATGGGTCACTGCGGGAACTCACTGTGGGCTGAGGGTGTAGTTCAGTTGGTTGAGTGCCCGCCTTGCACGCCTGGATCACCGCATACAGAGAGTGTGGAGGTGCATGCTCAGGACCCCAGCATCGGGAGATGGAGGCAGGAGGGTGAATTCAGGGACAGCCCTGACTGCAGGGGACTGGCGGGCAGGAGGCAGGAGGGAGGCTGGGTACACCTCGGCCCTCAGCTCTGCCTTCCCTCAGGTGTGCGAACTGGACATCATCTTCAACTTTGAGAAAGCCTACTTCATCTTGGATGAGTTTCTGATGGGTGGGGACGTCCAGGACACCTCCAAGAAGAGTGTGCTGAAGGCCATCGAGCAGGCCGACCTGCTGCAGGAGGTACGAGCCAGGGACAGTGAGGAGGAGGACGGAGGCCGCGCGCCCTCCCCGTCCCACCCGTGAGCCGCCTCCCGCCCTGCGGCCGTCTGGCCGCCATCACACCCTGCTGTGTAGGGTGCTGTGTCCTGAAGCCGTGGGCGGGCCGTCCCGTTTCCTCGTTCCAAGCTCTGTCCTCTTCCCGAGACCGATTACTCTGGCCCACTCTCCTTTGGTTTAATGATTCTGTTGCTAAGAAGGGTGTTTAGAGAACTGAAGAGCGTTCATGGTCTATTAGCCTTTTCTTCCCTGGCTTATATGTTTGTAGACACCTAGTTCTCTCTCTGTTTCCCTGTCTCTGTCTCTCTCTGTCTCTGCCCCTCTGTCTCTCTCTCTCTCTCTGATGGAGGCTAGGGCCCTGATTCCTCTACTTTGCGTGTGTCTTTAACAGGGGTGTGTGTGTGTGTGTGCGTGTGTGTACACATGGACGAGGAGGCCAGAGGTTGAAGTTGGGGTGTCTCCTCAGGCACTCACTGCCTGGCTCTGGAGCTCACCCGGCGGCCGGGCTGGTTGGCCTCTGAGCTCCAGGGACCTACGAGAACCACGCCTTCACGCCGGGCTTTCATGGAGTTCTCGGGATCTGAACTCAGGTCTTGATGTTCACGTGACAGACACATTAATGATGGAGCAGTCTCCTCGCCCGGTCCTCACTTTTAACAGCATGTGCGCACACACTCACACATACACAGACACTCACACACACAGCTCGTTGCTCAGGAGCTGCCCTGCTGGATCTCAGGGCTGGCGGTGTGAGCATTCCGGTCACCCTCCCGGCCGATCGCCCCCTCTCTGCTGAGCCTTGGTGCAGGGAGATGAGTCACCAGGACTCTGCAGTGACACAGCCTGAGCCGGCTGAGGAGGGTGGAGTGTGGTGGCGAGGGTCAGTCGTGTAGGGTGGAAGCAGCAGAGTGGAAGTTGGGATCACCCCGCCTATCCAGCTTCCCCGCCCCCGTCACACACATACAGATGCACGCATGTGCTGTGGTCACACACCTGAGTGACTCCTCGCCCTGAGGCCCCGGGTGACGGCGTGTGGCTGGCGTCCTCTCTCTGATAGACAAGAGCCAGGCGGTCACGCATCTGCCAACCTCAGGAAATTGGGGTTCCTCCTGCCCCAGCTTCCGGCTTCCTGTCCGAGGGTTCTGAGGCTGCACACCTGCCCCCCCAGCTCGGCCTCCACCCTCCTGTCCTGGGGTGCTGGGTGGGGTCAGGTCTGCGCCCATGCTCACAGCTTCTCCCGCCCATGTGTTCCCTGTGCCCCGGCTCCTGCGTCACCCGGTCCATCTCAGGAGGATGAGTCGCCGCGCAGCGTCCTGGAGGAGATGGGGCTGGCGTAGCCGGCGTGGACAAGGGGAGACAGCAGCTCCCCCGCCGCCTCTGCAGGGCCCGGCTGCCCTCCTCCTAAGGGGCCGCGTTCCAGCCCTCCGCCCAGACAGCCCTCCGCCCTCTACGCCCCCCCCCCCCCGTTAGAAGACAGGAATCGTGGCCGGTGGCACAGTGGCCCTCACTTCTTGGAAGAACCAGCGCTGATCCTTCACCCTCCCTGTCCCTCGTTGCTGTACATATATAAATACGTCAGGTTAAAGGGAAAAGGTCTCCGGGGCTCTGTTCCCCCTCCGCCCAAAGCCTACCTCCACCCCCGCAGCCAGCGGGTGGCCCTCTGCACCCTGCTTCCCTGGCCCCGCGCCAGGGCAGGACCTCGTTAGGTTTCTCTGACCTTGCCATTTGGAGGGAAGGGGGTTCAGGAGAAGGGCCTGTCTCTGGGGCCCTGTCCCTGTCCCCTTCCTCCTCCATGTCCTGGGTGGGGTGGGCCAGGAGGCTGCCTTCATTTCCTTTCTTCTGAAATAAAAGGAAAAAGTGTTTCTGGACTCGTGTGCCTGTGGCTTTGTTGAAGGGAACTGGCTCCGAGGTGGAGTCCAGGCACGTCCTGCTGGTGTCTTCGAGGGACCTGGGTCAACGCACTCGGGAAGAGATGCTAAAAGCAGAAAGTGCCCAGTGACTTGTCGGGACAGCAGGTTCTGTTCCCTTACACCCTAGGACAGCCACGCCTATGGCCTGTGTGTTCGAGGCAGACTCTGCCGGGAATCTCCACTGTTTGGGCTGTTGTCTGTGTGTTTTGGTTTGGGGTTTTGTTGTTGCTGTTCGTGTTTGGTTGGTGTCTGAGACAGGGTTTTGCTGCACAGTTCTGACTGACCTGGAGGTCAGCAGTGATCCTTTCATGCCTCCTTCAGGATGCTGGGGTTACACGAATGCACCAGCCACGCCCTCGACCTGCAGTCTAGGCCTCACACTCTAGATGGCAGGGTAGAGCTGAATCTTCTGACCCTCCTGCCGCTCCCTCCAGAGCACCCGAGCAACCTGCCACACAGCTGGTTCCAGTTTTGTGGTGCTGGGGAACCCAGAGCTCTAGCACTCCGGGTCACTGCCCCTGATGAATGTGACCCATGTGCTCTGGAAAGGGTGTTCTGTGAGGGCCAGGTACCCGCTGCTCTGCTGGAGTTGGAAGTTGAAGTGAGCGTCTTTGCTCTGTCCAGTGGCCCTGCCCCACCCAGAACCGGGGAAGGACAGGGCCAGGAAGAAGGTTTCCATTTGCTTCCTGTGGTTTTGTTTGCAGAGGTAACTGAGGATGGCTAAAGGCAGGGGTGTGGGGCCTAGCTCCTTCTCCCCACATTTCTGGGAGTTCAGCGACCATGAAAGGGAAGGATGGATAGGCAAAATGGGATGTCTCAGTGGGTTCCTTTTCTCCTCTGGTTCTACATTCTTGCTTGTCCCACAAAATTGGCTCCTTCCCTGCTTCCTTTCGTCTTTTTTTTTTTTTTTCCTGATCCTGAATCCACTTTACTGGATCCAACCCAGGAGCCAAGTGCATGCGGGGCAGGAGCCAGGGAGCTGCAGCCCAGTGCCCGGCTCAGACCCCGGGACAATGACAGCACTTCTGGCACAAAGCAGAAATGGAAGCAGCGGCTCCGTCTTGTTTATCACATTCACTTGCTTTGTAGGTGTCAGAACTGCGGCAGGAGCCCCGGCATCACGCTCGGCATCACGCTCGTGCATCACACACGTGTTACCACTGACTCATCTCCCAGCCCCGGAGCTGACCGGCGCCGGCGCGATCCTTCCCGCTCCCCTCACCGCCCCTTGGGGAGGACGAGCAGGCCCAAGGGGACGGGTGAATGACGGAGAACAAAGTCCTAATAAAATAGTCACTTTTATTTCTTAGCAAAACTATTTCCTCCGTGAGGGGTATTTACAACAGAGGGGCGGGAGTGGGCGGGCTCACAGCGGCTTGGGGGCGGCTCCGGGCCGAGGCCGGGGACAGACGTCACACGAGTGACCCGAACCGTTTCCCGCTGGAGAGCGTGGGTGGGGCGGAGGCTCGGGAGGGGACGGGGCCGGGGGGAGGCCGGAGCGGGCCACGATCGCGCGCGAGCCCGGGGGAAGCGTGACAGGTCCGGCACGCGCTGAGTCCGGGGCGGGGGCGGGGCCGGGCGGCAGCCGAGGGGCAGAGCCGGGGCACATGCAGACACCGGGAGGAGGGCGGAGCGGCACGGAGGGGGGCGTGGCGCGCGCGGCGGGGGCGGGCGCGTGGGGCGGGGCCGGGGCGGGTCACGGGCGGCGCGGCAACACGTGCTCGATGTAATTCTCCATCTCCTCCTGCTCCTGCAGCCGGCGCTCCTCCGCGTCCGCCGCCTCCTGCGCGCGCCGGGCCTGCGCCTCCAGCTCGGGCCGGGGGCGCGCGGGGCCCAGTGCGTGGTGGAAGTGGCGGCGGCGCGGGGACGCGGGGGGCGGCAGCGTCCGCGGCCGGACGTAGTTGGGGAAGGGGCGGTGGGGCCCCGCGGGGAACGCCTCCTCCTCCTCCTCCCGCTCCCACGGCGGGAGCACCTCGTTCCAGTCGGGCGCCTCGTCCCGGGCGGCGGGGGGCGCGGGCTGTGGCGCGCGGGCTCGGGGCGGCGGGCCCGGCTCGGGGGGCGCGTTCTTCTTCCGCTTCCGCTTCTCCTCCACCTCCTCGATGATGCTCACCACGTCGTCGGCGGGCAGGTGCAGCCTGGTGGACAGCTCGATGAGGCTGTCAATGGTCTGCGGGTCCATCTCGTCGTCGTCGTCGGCCGCGTCCGGCCGCGGGCCGGGCGCCTCCTCCTGCGAGCGCTTGTCCTCCGCCCCGGCCCCGCCGTCATCTTCCTCCTCCTCGGCGAACAGGAGCGCGTTCTGCCGCGCCCTCTCCGCCTCCTCCGCCTCCGCCTCCGCCTCGGCCGCCGCCTCGGCCTCCTCCGCCGCCGCGTCCTCCCCGCCGCGCCGCTCCTCCCCGGCCTCCCGCGGCCCCGGGGCCCCGAGCTCGCGCGGCCGCCCGCCCCGCAGCAGGTACTGGAGCAGCAGGTCGGAGGCCAGGTCGGCCAGCCGCTCCTCGCGCGCCGCCGCCTGCCGCGTGGCCTCGGCCCGCCGCCGGCCCGCCCGCACCCGCGCCAGCCCCTGCCGCAGCAGCCGCGCGCCCGCCGCGGGGAGCGGGGCCCCGGGACGCGGGGGCGCCTCGCCGGGCTCGGGGAGCGGTGCGGCCTCGGGCACGCGCGCCTGGAACTCGCCCCACGACGCGCGCCACACGCGCCCGGGCCCGGGGCTCCGCAGGTCCACGCGGGTCAGCGTGTGCGTGCGCGTCTCGGTCTCCGCGGTCTCCTGCCGGCGCCCGGCGCCCGGGCTGAAGTCGCGGAGCTCCCGCAGCAGGGATGCCAGCGCCTCCGGCTCCTCCGCCTGCTCCTCCTCCGCCGCGGGCCGCGGGGGCGCGGGGCTCCCCGGGGCGGCCGGCCGGTCCAGCGCCTGCAGAAGCACCGCGGCCAGCGCGCGCGGGTCCGCGCCCGGGAAGAGCTCGCCGGGCTCCCGAGACTCCGCGGCGTCCTCGGCCGCCGGCCCGGCCCGCTCAGCGCCGGACGGCGGGGGCTGCGCGTCGGCGCGCGCGGGGGGCGCCGCTCCCGACCCCCGGAGCAGGAGCAGGCCCAGGAGCACGGGCGCCGGCCACGCGGGCGTCCTCATGACCGCCGGTCCGCCGGGCTGCAAGCAGAGCGCCCGTGAGCCCTCCGCCCCGCGGCCCCTCCCCTCCCCCGCCCGCAGGAGCCCCGGGTCCCCTCGGCCCCGAGGGCGCCGGCCGGGGCGGCGCGGGGAATTTACCGGCCGGCGTGGGGCGGGGGCGGCGGGCTCGGGCCGGGCCGCGGCGGCGCGGGGCGGCGGCGCGGGGCGGCGGGGCTCGGGCAGGGCAGGGCCGGGCCGGTCCGCCGGGCTCCGGGCTGCGCGGTCGGCCGCGGCGCTCTGCTCCGGGTCCAGCACGCTGGACAGCGCCCGCGCCGCCGCCGCCTTATAAGGGGAGAGCGCGGGGTCACGTGGGCTGTCCCCGCCCCGCTGACGTCATGTTCATTCATGGGGAAGAGGGCGGGCGCAGGCGGCCCTCCGATTGGATGAGCCGCGGCGCGCCCGGCCCGCGCCTGCGCGGTGAGGCCCGGGCCGGAGGGGCGGGCGCCGGCCGGCTTCGGGACATGAATGAATGAATGAATGAATGAAATGTGGAGGCGGGCGGGGCGGTGGGCTGTGAATGAATGAAGCAGGGATGAGGAGGGAAGGATGAATGAATGAATGGGAAGATGAATGGACGGCGGGCGCGGAGGAGCCGGAAGGCGGGAGGGGGCTGCAGAGCCACCGGGGCGCGGAGCCCGCCAGCCCGGCGCGGGTGGGGGACGGCGGGGTCTACGGGGAGCCCGAGGGCGGCCCGGCAGGGGTGCGGCGCGGGAGCGCGCGGGATGGGTGATCACCTTGGAGAGGGTCCCGGTCGGGAGAGGGACTGGGCGAGCCCGACGACTGAGTCTCGGGCGGCGTCTGTCAACGACCAGCTCTGCAGGAGCTGAAAGAAAAGGTGTGTCTGTCCTTCTGGCCGCGGACTCTGCCCGTTAGGAGGCCCTGCTGCGCCCACCTTCCCACAGCCCCCTCCAAGGACGCTTGGAGGGCGAGGCCAGGTGGGCGGGGGCGAGCAGGTGGGGAGCAGGTGGGGAGGGGGTATGCAAGTGGGGAGGGGGTGAGCCCGTGAGGGCTGAGCAGGTGGGGAGGGGTTGAGCAAGTGGGGTTGAGCAGGTTGGGGTGAGCAGGTGGGGAGGGGTGTGCAGGTGGGTTTGAACAGGTTGGGGTAATCCCCTCCCTCCGCCGCTTACAGGTAGTGGGGGGCGCGGACCCTCGCAGCCCCCAGGCCCTCGCCGTTCTCCCTCCCGGGGGCTTGGGGCTGGGGGCTCGGCAGCCGGAGGTTCCGGGAGTGGGGGCGATGACGCAGAGATTGCGCAGAAGCCTCAGCCAGCCGGGTCTGGCGCAGGGAGCCCGGGCGGGGGCGAGGGGGGGCGGAAATGGGGAGGGGGTAGGGGGGAGGCGCCCCCGGAGCAGCCACTGCGGGAGGAGGAGGGCGGGAGGCTGGAGGGGGCTGCGGTGCGGGCGGAGAGCCGTGCGGGGGCGTGTGCAGGAGGGGGCACGATGACACACAGACACGGGAACTGCGGACACGGGCGCCCACGCTGGAAGCCAGGGCGGGGAGGGGCTCTGGAGGGTCTCAGCCGCCTTCAGTCAGCCCCATCCCACCCTAATAATGACCCTCATTTTGAGCCCCTAGCTCGTGCACGCGCGCGGGAGCGCGCACACACACTCACACACTCACGTGCTTTCCCTCTAACCAGCAGTGGCTTCTCCCTTCCATCAGTGGCCTGACTTTCCCAGAAGAAACCCCATCGGCTCTGCGGAGAAAAAGGTGGGGTGAGGGGAAAGAAGGGATGGGCAGGGAGGGACAGACAGAGCCCGAGGCTGAGCCTGGAGGAGGCTCAACGGAAACAAAGACGTGAGAGCCAAGGTGACAGTGGGCATTCAAAGACGGGGCAGAGACGCCCACGCCAGCGCGGGCACCTGTCCGCGCCCCCGTCCAGAGCTGCGCTGGAGCCCCCTTTCCACCCTCCCTCCACCCCTGCCCGGTCCTCAGGAGCAGCGGGGGGCGGGGGGGAGAATCACACTCCCTCCCTTAAGGAAGATGAATCAGAAGCCAATGGTTCCTCACGTCTGGGGAGGGGACGCCTTGGCGGGGGGGGTCCCAAAAGAGAGGCTGAGGGACGGGAGTGGGAGTCTGAGTTCGAGATCCAGAGAAAGGGGGCAGACACCTAGAGAAACCGTGTACCTGTGGGCGTGTCTGCATACGCGGGCACCTTCCTGTGCGCGCACACAACACACACACACACGAGCGCGCGCGCGCGCGCTCGGTGTTTCTCTGCACAGAGGTTAGAGACCCAAAGCTTGGAAGAGGAGAGAGACCGGGAAGAAGCAAGGGACTCGGGCTGAGGCAGGCGGTTCCCTTGTCGGGCGGGGTGAGGTCGTGAATTTCTGGGACGCTGCTGCCTGTTGCTGTGCGGCCTGGCTGCTGTGAACTTGGCTGTGTTTGCCACTTGTCCCTCGCTCCTTCACTTGTGAACCTCAGGGCAATAAAGTCTCCTGACTGGACCACTGCAGCCTTCGGAGCCTCCCTCGCTCCTCTGTTGACCCAACCCCTGTCCTCCTGTCTTTGGGAGCTGGAGAAGCTGCTGCTAGCTCCCGTCTCAGGACCTCACAGGGTGGCGCCTCCTTGCAGGGCTTGGCCTGTGCCCTCCTGCTCCTGGCCTGCGTGTCGCCAGCCCCTTCCCGGGCAAGGCCAGGTTCTTCAGGGCCTCACGTAGCCCAGTGTCACTAACTGATGACCTTGAGCATCTGATCTGGCCTCCCCCTCCTACCTGCTAGGATCAATAGGCAGTGTTGGGGCTGAACCCAGGGCTCGTGTGTGCCGGGCCTCTACCTGCTCCACGGCGCCCCAGCCCGAGAACCACCTCTGGAGGCTGCTTTTGCACAGGAAAAGAGCAACACTGGGAGGAGGAAGGGCGGGAGACAGCCGTAGGGCCAGGGCACCCCACACCTGCTGACTGGTGTGGTGGAGGAGGGGGCTCAGCAGTGATGGTCCAGGGCTGGGGAAGGGCACGCACGGGGAGGTGAGGAAGTGGGGGAAGGGCCCATTCCCCCCCTCCGCAGCTCATCCCGCTCCCCTCCCCCGACGGTGACTCACCTCTGCAGACATTCGCTTCGTCAGCCATGGGGAGGGGCGGGGACGAGCCATCAGGGGGTCATCAGGAGCCGGTCCCCGACTTTGAACTAAGGGGGGCGCATTAACCCCCTGGAGACTCAGGCCTGGAGTCCCTCGTGTCCAGCCCCACACCAGCCCAGAGCTGGATGGGGTCAGGGAGGCCGGCAGAGGGTGACACGTGCAGGTGAGGGGCTCGCTGTGACCTTCCGTCCCTCGGCCCCGCCCCCTCACACCCCCTCCTGAGCAGGGAGGGGAGACCCAGCGAGCGGGGGCGGCTGCTGCTGCCGCAGAGATGAGTCACCAAGACCAGAGACAGAGAGACACCTACCTGAGAGACACGGAAGGGGGCTGGGACACACAAACACACACACAAACACCCCTGCACACCGGAAAGGTGGTCTCCAAAACTAACCAGGCAACGGGCCGCTCCCAGCGTCTTGCTCCGCCTGCCACACCCGCTCTGCCCGTTACACTCCCGCTCTGAGACACACCTACTTAACGCAGTGACACACTCCACCTAGCACAGCCGCAGACTCAGACCGGAGGGGCAATGATGTGCACGGACAGCCCCAGCCCCCCTTTCCAGGCGGTGAGAAAGGGGGTTTAAAAACCCTCCTAAAACGTGACTTCGGGAATCAAGACGCAGTTTCGGGGTCAAGCGGGCTGCACTGTTCACCCGCAGGGCACACAAGCGCCTGCCGCCCTTGCATACGCACCCAGTCAGGATGGAGCACCTGTACCGGGAACGTGTCAGGTTTGTTGCCCTAAACACACCGACACCACTCAGCACGCACGTGCACAGACACACGGACACCGTGGGCCACACTCACACGGATGGAGCAGCCTCGCCCGTGTCCACGCGTGTCCCGGCACCCCCGGTGGCAGGACCGGGGCTCGAGGCCTCGGAAGCAGGGCGGGGGGCAGCGCCGGGTCCGTGAACCTCCTCTGCCCGCCTGTCCCGGGCTGCACACCCGGAGATGAGAGCCGGGGAGTCCGGTTGGAGCTGGGACTCCAACCCGCAGGCCCAGAGAGCAAGGCTGCAGGGAAGGCAGCGCCCCGGCTGGGCCACGCACACTGGCATGGGCCTCCCAGGCACACCTGCGTCCCAGCGCCGGGGAGGAAGAGCAGGAGTCAGGGGTTCGAAGCCAGCCTCAGCCGCATGTCAGGTTCAGACCAGCGTGAGGCTCTGTGGGAGGGGCGGGCGGCGGGAGTCACACCAGAGGGGCAGGACCAGGTCAGTGACCACACATAACTCCCGCTTCGGACGACCCTGGTCTCCTCTCACCCCTCTGGCCCCGGGCACAAGCATGGTCCACGCAGGCAAAGTGCTCACTCACATGAAATAAAATAAATCTTAAAAGGAAAGAATTAAGGGGTCCAGCCCAGCACCCCAAGTTCAACCCCTGGACCAGCACAGGAAGTTGAGAAGTGCCCCCTTCACACGTGTACACACACGTGCTCTCACACACAAAATAATTAAATGTAAGTAAGTGTGGGCGTGGTTGCCGGGGATGGTGATGGAGTGAGTCTGCAGAGCCAGGGGAACAGGGGGACCCTGGAGGGACAGGTGGGCGGCTCTTCGGGAGGAGGGGTCTCCCCTGACACGTTCACCCCTCCCAGGCTGGTGTGACAGCCCCTGGGGGCCGAGGGGCAGGGTGGCGCGGGCACAGCAGGTGTGCACCCGCGCTTGGGCCGCACGCCAGCCAGGTGGGACTTGACGCTGCCCACCCCGCCAGGCCTGCAGGAGCCCGTCACGCATGTGCACCAAAGCCCAGAGCGCAGCCTTTCCCATCACTCTCATGCCTCTCGCTAGGCGGATGGAGGCAAAGTGAGTCAGGGTCCCTAGGTAGGAGGACCAGTCGGAGGACCCCGCCACTTGGGTCCCCACAGAAACCAGGAGACACGGCTGCGTCGGTCCACATTGGGGGGGGCACTGAGAATGGGGCAGAGGACAGAGGGGGACACTGAGGACAGCAGACAGCGGTGTCTGTGTGAGTGGCTAGATGTGATTCAGCTCAAGTGGGGGAGATGTCCCCAGCTTCTGCAGTTTCTGGAGGTGGTCCAGAACTGCGCTCTGAGGCTTCTGTGGCAGAGAGACCAGAGTGGGAATCTGAAGGTCTGTTTTTTTTTTTTTAGGAATCTTTCGGGGTGAATACAGCATCTCCCCCAGGAAGGGGCTTGGGGCCCGTTCTGGAGGAAATTTTGATAGAGGAAGCAGGACCCCAATGGCTCCTCCCTGTGCTGTCTTCGCCTTTACCGTCATGAATGGGTGACAAGTGCCTGGTGACATCTCTGTTTTCAGACTCAGAAAAGATATTTTATCCGATTTTGTTTTCTTGTTGTGTTTCTTGTATTTGTGAGTCTTTGTGTTTGCTGGACAGTGACAGACATTATGGGACAGAGGACATACCTGCCCCTTGACTTGGTTCTCATCCACTTCAAAGAGGTTAAAGCAAGAGCTCAGAATCTCAGTTTATGTGAAAAAGGGGAGGATGATTACTTACTGCAGCTGGGAGTGGCCGATCTTTAATGTCGAATGGCCACCAGGGGGCACCTTCCATCTTCCCACCATTCTGGCTGTAGGGGATAAAGTATTTCAAAAGGTGCAGGGACACCCTGACCAGGTTCCTTATATAGTGGTCTGGAAGGATGTGGTGATGAACGCCACCCTGAATCAAAGCTTTTCTCCCCTGCCAACAATCCTCCTTTCACAGAGACTCCCTCGACTACAGATGCGGGTCCCGCAGCCTCCTAAGCCTTCCGCCCCCTCTACCCTGTCTTACAGGATAGTGCACCAGAGAATAGGATTTTTCCACCCCCACCTTACGGCCTCCTCCTCTGCCCCAAGGACCGCCAGCATCAGCCCCAGAACCACTGCAGGCACCGGTGCCTGCATCCCCTCCACAGCCCGTCCCGGACCTATCACCCGGAGCCGGTGGGCGGCCTCCTCAACTGGGGAACCAGAGGCAGATTCCACAGGTCTGCCTCTGCGTACCACTGAACCCATGGATGAACACAGGAACCAGATCCATCAGCATTGGCCGTTCGCCACAACCAACCTTTACAATTGGAGAACCCAAAATGCTAAATTTTCCGAGAATCCGAGGGACCAGATTGACCTCTTTGAAACTCACCAGCCCACTTGGGGTGACGGCCAACAGCTTTTGCAGGTTCTTTTCACCACAGAAGAAAGGGAGCTCCTCCTGGAGCCCCAGAAATGCTCTGGGAAATACTGATGTTCCAACTCAGCACCCAGCTCACAGTGACGCTGGATCTCCTCTTAACCAACCTACCTGGGATTACAACACAGCTGAAGGGAAGAGCCATCTCCTTGTCTACCATCAGGCTCTGTTGGTGGGTCTCAAAGCGGCTGCAAGGCAGCCCACTAATTTGGCCAAGGTCCATGATGTTAGACAGGGAGAGAAGGAAAGCCCAGCAGCCTTTCTAGAGAGGATTATGGAAGCTTATAGACGATATACTCCTTATGACCCTGAGCATTCTGATCAGAAGTCGTCTGTAGCCCTGGCTTTCATTAATCGGGCAGCACCAGATATTAAGAAAAAGTTACAGAAGCAGGACAGATTAGGAGAAAAGTCACTACGGGACTTAGTAGAGATTGCGGAAAAGGTGTATAACAATAGGAAAAGTCCAGAAGCAAAGCAAATTAGGGCAGAGAAAAGGCAGAATAGGGACTTGGCCAAAGTGCTCCTGGCTGCCACTGCCTTCGATCCAACAGAGAGAAGACAACTCCTCCAGCGAGCAGCGGGCGGAGGGAGCCAGAGGGACGTAACAGAGCACTGTTAGGCACCTATTGTGCCTATTGCACCATTAGGTAAGGACCAATGTGCCTGTTGCAAAGAAGAGGGACACTGGGTGAAAGATTGTCCCAGGAAAAAACAGCGAACTCAGGTTATGTTTGCGGAGAAGGAGGAGGACTGTAACCCTAAAGGTGGAGGAGACCCTTGGCCTTTCTGGTAGGTACTGGAGCCCATCATTCAGAGCTCCTGAAGGAAGGAAGGGGCAGTATCTTCAAAGAAATCATGGGGTCAAGGGGTCACTGGCATTAAACAAATATATGGACTACCCAAAGAACTGTGGACTTGGGAATGGACGGGTAACCTATTCATTCATGATCATCCCAGAATGCCCTTACCCACTTTGGGGGAGGGATCCATTGACCAAAATGAGTCCAGATACATTTTGGGCCAGAAGGAGCCCAACTGCTAGATGATAAAGGGAAGCCTGTCCAAGCCCTAACAGTCAGCCTGGCCTCAGAATCTGAGTACACATTGTATGGACAGCCCCTTGGTCATGAGAAAAATCTGGATCATTGGCTGGAGGAATTTCCTCAGGCTTGGGCAGAGTCAGGAGGAATGGTACTAGCCAAACACCAGCCACCCGTGTTTGTGGAATTCAAGTCAGGCATAGATCCCGATGGGTGTGACAGTACCCAATGTCTCTGGAGACAAGGAGGGGAATAACTCCTCATATCCGTAAACTACTCAGTCTTGGTATCTTCAGGTCTTGCCAGTCTGCCTGGAGTACTCCTCTGTTGCCTGTCAAAAAGCCCAACTCAAATGACTACCGGCCGGTCCAAGACCTAAGGGAAGTCAATCGGCAGCTGATAGATATTCACCGCACTGTACCTAACCCGTACACATTACTGAGTTCCCTACCACCTGAGAGAGACTGATACAGAGGCCTAGACCTGAAGGACACTTTCTTTAGCCTCCCCTTGACACCTAAAAGCCAAGAATACTTTGCCTTTGAATGGCATGACCCAGAGGCAGGCATCAACAGACAGCTGACTTAGACGCGCTGACCTCAAGGATTTAAGAACTCACCGACCATCTTCGAGGAGGCCCTGATGAGGACCTGGGTGAGTACCTGGCTAACAAGTGGATGTTTCCCTTCTCCAGTGTGGAGATGCCTCCTGTTGGAAGCCAAGGACCAGGCAAGCCAAGCTGTCTGGAAGGGATCTGGAGGCTCCTACAAGTCCTGGGAGACCTAGGGTACTGGGCCTCAGCCAAAAAGGCACAACTCTGCAGAACTAAGGTGACCTGCCTTGGCTACATCCTGAAAGGAGGACAATGCTGGCTCTCCAAAGCCAGAAAAGAGGCTGTTCTCACCATTCCAGTCCCAAGCAGTCGTCACCAGGTAAGAGAGTTCCTAGGGTCGGTGGGGTTCTGCAGAATCTGGATCCTAGGTTTTGCAGAAAAGCCCCTTTATAAAAGTCACAAGAGACTGAGAGCTTTAATTGGACTTCAGAACAGCAGCAGGCTTTTGACCAGGTGAAGCAGGCACTGCCGTCGGCACCAGCCTTGGGGTTGCCGGATATCACTAAGTCCTTTTACCTGTTCGTGGCTGAATGGAAATGGGTTGCCAAGGCAGTCCTGAGTCAGACAGTGGGGCCTTGGAAACGGCTGGTGCATACCTGTCCAAAAAGTTGGACCTAGTAGTGGCTGGATGTCCCCTTGTCTGCAGCCACAGCACTGCTGGCCAGAGACTTCGATAAGCTGGCCTTGAGCCAGAATCTGATGGCGACCACCCCCCATGCCATTGAGGGGGTACTCATACAGCCACTGACTGACGGCTGAGCAGTGCCCGCATGACTCACTATCAGACCCTACTGATTAATCCTGGCCGAGTTGTTTTCCAGCCCCCTGCCTCCTTAAACCCAGCGACCCTCCTACCAGATCCAGAACTGCAGCAGCCACTGTGCCACTGTGAAGAGATCTTGACTCAGGTACGCAGCACCTGACCTGACCTGAAGGATGCCCCGCTGGCAAACGCTGAGCACACTTGGTTCACAGACGGGAGCAGCTTCATCCATGAGGGTCCTAGGAGAGCAGGTGCGGCCGTGACCACCAAGACTGAGGTAATTTGGGCTCAATCCCTCCCCCCAGGAACTTCTGCTCAAAAGGCTGAATTAATCACCTCAATCCAGGCCCTTACGCTGGGCAAAGGACTAGCAGTCAATATTTACACGGACAGTAAGTATGCATTTGCCACTGCCCATGCACATGGAGCCATATACCAAGAAAGAGGGCTCTTGACAGCTGAAGGAAAACTATTAAAAATAAAGAAGAAATTTTACAACTCCTTGAGGCCCAATGGCCTCCCAAGAAGCTGGCTATTATTCATTGCCCTGGATACCAAAAAGACACCACCAGAATAGCCAGAGGCAACAATCTGGCTGATAAGGTGGCCAAAGACATTGCGTTGCAAGAAGCAGAAGCCACCATCTTAGCAATGATGTTGCCAGAGCCGCCTAACCCAAATTTGCTGGAGGAACCCCAATACATTGAAGAGGAAATAAAACGGGCCAAAAAACCAACCCATGAGTCAATATTTAAGTGGTTGGTGGCACTCAACTGAAGGTAAGTTAATCTTACCCAACTCCTTAGCTAGAGGCATTCTCAGAAAAATCCAGAGTCACTCACATGGGACCCAAGAGAATGGCAGGCGCTGTGAGACAATCCAAAGTAACTTTTAAAGACATGTCTAAGACTATTGACCATATTGTGGCTAATTGTGAAGCCTGCAGGCTGACCAACACCACAAACAGACCACCACACCCAGGATCATTCCTTAGAGGTAAGAGACCCAGAGCCTACTGGGAGGTTGATTTTACAGAGATCAAGCCTGGAAGATATGGGTACAAATATCTACTAGTGTTCGTGGACACCTTTTCGGGATGGACGGAGGCCTTCCCCACCAAGGACGAGACCGTTCAGGTAGTAGCCAAGAAATTATTGGAAGATGTTTTACCCAGGTATGGCTTTCCCCCATCTGATAGGGTCAGATAATGGGAAATGGGACAGCTTTTGAGTCGAAGGTAAGTCAGAGTGTAGCAAAATGTATTGGGGCAGATTGGAAATTACATTGTGCTTACAGACCCCAAAGTTCAGATCAGGTAGAAAGAATGAATAGGACATTGAAAGAGATCTTAAGTAAATTGACCTTGGAGGCTGGCGGTGACTGGGTGATGCTTCTCCCCTTTGCCCTGAATAGAGTCAGAAATTCTCCCTCTCAGTTGGGACTGACTCCTTTGAGATTATATATGGAATGCCAGCGCCATTATACCTAATATTAAGCCTGATGCCATTGCTGAGATAGATGAGGAAGACTTGATCGTTTGCATCAGAGCTACCCAATGGGCTCATAAACATGTTTAGCCTAAACTGCGTGCTCTCTGTGAGGCAGGCCCGGTCCCAGAACACCGGCCTGGAGACTGGGTCTACATGAAGCGGTTTTGACAAAGCACATTGGAGCCCAGGTGGAAAGGACCACACATCGTCCTGCTGACTCCCCCGGCTGCCGTTAAAGTCCACGGGATTGCCACTTGGGTTCACGCTCTCATGCTAGGCCAGCCAACCCGTCCTCAACCCCAGAAGACTACCTGACTCCTGCTGCCCAAGAATGGAACACTCACCACAACCCAGACAACCCGCTACATGTCAAGCTATCCAAAGCCTCGTCATCTTAGGTCTGCTAACAGTATGTACTATTGCCTGGAACCCACATGTCCCTGGAAACAATACCTGGGTCCTGTGGGATGAATACAGGGATGTCTTAGCCATGGCATCTCGGGCAGCCCTCCCAAGACATGGTTTCCTGAACTGAGTTTCCTTCTGGCAATTGCCATGCTTTCAGGATCCCGTGCAAGGTGCTTTGCTCAGGAAGTGAAGGCACACTTTTCCATGTGTCCCTCCCCGCTGATTCTCCACCGCAGTGGGGAAATCCTGGGACCTCGGCCAACTTACATTGTGCAAAATGGGGTTGTGAGGAATTGCTTCTAGTTGGAAACTGAGTTCATCTGGACTTATCTAGTTCACTAGGGACCCCAGATATGATAACTGCCCATATGCAATTAATAGTGATTTGCCCCAACCCCTATAACCCAACCCTGTAATCAGCTATTGCTTTCCTTCCCCAAGGAGGGAAAGAACTGTCCCAACTAGCTGGAAAAACTTTGGGCTGTGACAATGGAAGATGGGAAGGCATGGGGGAATAATACACCCCAGGTTGCTCCTGTCTGATATTGCACCAAGGGCTCTTGGCCCCAACCCCATCTTGCAGACTCTCCCCTTAAGTCTGATTACTACCAAGACTCCCTAGAAAACAAGAACACCCGAACCTCCACTTGTTCCTGCCCCCAAAATTAACCAAATTATGAGGCCTCCCCAGGAACCCCAGTCTGACCCTCTCTACGAGTTAATGTATAACACTTACATAGCCCTGAACAGGACTAGCCCAGACCTCACTGAGTCCTGCTGGTCATGTTATGGCTCATGACCCCCTCTTCATGAGGCTGTGGCAGTTACTTGCAGATGACTATTTGCAGATGGCAACCACCTCTACAGGCCAGACTCACTCTCCAGCTAGTTTCTGGAAGCGGGACTTGTGTGGGAACAGTCCCAAACACCCCTCAAAGCCTCTGCAGCCAGACCTTGACTCTAGGCATGGGAGCTGATCAATATGTAGTACCTCCCATTAGTGCTTGGGGGGCTTGTTCCTCCAGCTTGACCCCCTGCACCTACGGCAAGCTGCTTTCAGATTCTTACTGTGTCCTAGTGCAGTTGGTTCCCCGACTAATTTACCAGAACAGTGAAGAGTTCCTCACAGCCCTTGATCACATATGAAATAAGAGGGAACACATAACAGCTACAGCCATCACGCTAGCGGTATTGCTGGGACTCGGAGCAGCGGGAGCAGGAACAGGGATCACTTCCTTCATCCTCCAGGGTAAGCAGTACAGACAGTGAGGCAATCTATAGACTTAGGCATCCAAAGACTGGAGGGCTCTATTGCAGACCTCAGACAGAGTGTTGACTCCTTGGCAGACCTTGTCCTCCAGAATAGGAGAGGGCGACTTGGTGTTTCTGCAACAAGGAGGGCTATGTGCAGTGCTAGAGGAAGAATGTTGCTTCTATGTCAATAAGTCAGGTGTGATGAGGGAGTCACTGGCAAAAGTCAGGGAAGGTTTAGAACAGAGGCATAAAGAGAGAGAGGCCAAGCCAGGATGGTTTGAATCTTGGCTCAACATGTCTCCATGGTAGACAACTTTGCTATCCACTCTCTTAGGCCCTTTCACAGTCCTAATGTTATTACTTACTGTCGGGCCATATTTGCTGAACTCATTAATGGCCTACATCAGGCAGAGACTGGGGACTATCCAGTTAAAGGTGCTCCACTCAAGGTACCAACACCTGGCCATGACTGAGAACAACATCAACTTATAAATTCCCCCTCCCTCCAAACTAATAACTCTGTTCCTAGTCTGTGTCTAATTTGACACATTTATACTCGATGGAACCAACCTGTGACACCCATGTGTTGTAAGTTGCTGTCAAAATTTACTATTAACACTGTGGTTAGTCCTAAACAGCTGTGTACCCAAATCACCACACAGAGACTGGGTCTACTTAGTTAACCTAGAACACAATGCTGGGCAACAGTAACTCCATCCTAAACCTCCAAGCCCTCACAGCTTCCTAACATTTAGATTTTACCCACATTATACTTGTTTTTTGTGATACATTAGGTCCGGTTCATTCTCTACATCGTTCCAAGACCTCTCATCCTCCTCTCTCTCCCAGCTCTCTCCTGCCCTTCTCTCCTCCTCCTCTGCCTCCCACCTTCATGTCCTCTGGCTCCTCCCTCTCTTCCTTTCCATTGCTCAACATTGTGGCTGCTTGCTTTATTTTGGCCTGTTTACACAAAGTTGAGACAGGTGATGCTTAGAATAAGTATCACAATGCAATGTCTGGATTGAAACCATAGAGTGGGGGAGAGAAATCAGCATTTGAAGGAACAAGGGTAAGGTGTATACATTCCAAAAGAACATTATACTAACACCCACGTAAGCTGATGGATTCAATAGGACTCATCTCAGATGGATACCAGGAGCTTTGGACCACACACACGACTGCCCACTGTCAATGGCCCCACGGTCAGCACTGAAACAACCACAGAAGATGAGATCCTTGGCCCCTGATCCCACCTGGCAGCTAAGATTATATGAAAGCCACCCTCCACACACACACCAACACCAAGCTAAATGACTCAGGCACATCTCGAAGATTCGAGAAATTATCCTCTTGAAAGGGGGAAAATGAGAGGTTCAAGCACTTAGAGTTAATTCCTGGTGCTGGGGAAGAGTCACCAGCCCACAGTCCTTTCAGAGCAGAGGGCCAGCAGCAGCCCTCACCCAGACAAACCTCAGGCTGTGGCTGAAGTCAGCAGCCCCTAAGAAAGCCGAGGGATATGCTAACCCACCACAGCCCGACCTGCACCTGATGGGGCAGTACTGGAGCTCAGCTGCCCCCAGGTAGCCAAGCCTGACCATTTGTGGTCTTGGTGCCTAAAATAGGCCAGTCATTGTAAAGGTCCGCTCCCCTAGAGACCCTCTTACCCAATCCTGTAACATCAAGGCTTGCACATCCCGCTTGTGTTTTCTCCCTTTAAAACCCTCATTCTCCCAGAGCGGGGGTGGGGGAGGTCGCTTGCCCCTTTGTCTTTGTAAAGGCGGCCACCCAGCTTGTAATAAAAGACCCTTGTGTGTTTTGCCACAGACTCAATTCCTGTTGGTCATTTGTCTAGATCATGTTGGCCCGTGGGTATATCTGCTCCGGACTGTCTTGATTCTGCATTAATGGACAAGGGAGACCCGAGATCACATGTGCATTCGTTTCTCTGAGCCCTTGACTGTGGATGTGATAGACACCGTGACCAGGCACTGGATAAAAGGAGATGGTGAGTGGGCACAATGAAAGTACATTAGCCTAGACCCATGTTATAAATGAGCCCACTGTATGCAAATAATATATGCTAATAACATTTTTTAATGTAGAAGCACATGCCTTTAATCCCACCAGTCAAGAGGCAGAGATAGACCAGTCTCTGCAAGTTCAAGGCCAGACTGGTCTACTTAGTGAGACTTCTGCATGGTCGTATGACTACAGCCCGCATCAGATGACTAATACAAATTAACAACCACAGGTTCAGTTTTTTCTTTTTTTAAATTTTATGTGTGTTGGTGTTTTGTTTGTGTGTCTGTGTGAGGCTGTTGGATCCCCTGGAACTGGAGTTACAGACAGTTGTGAACTGCTATGTGGGTGCTGGGAATTGAACCCCGGACCTCTAAAAGAGCAGTCAGCACTCTAACCACTGAGCCATCGATCCAGCCCCACAATTCTTCCTTTTTACAAATAGGAGATTTGTGTTTGAGAAGGTTACAAAGCTGGCTCAAGGTGATGGCTTAGGCAGACCAGGCCAAAGCTGAGCTCCATGACATCTGGGTAGGGACGGCCTGGCCCTGCTCTCTAAACCCAGCCTGGAAGGACAGTTCCAGGGTCCTTGTCAGGAGCCAAGGGATATGGGCAGGCCATTGAGCTAGAGATAGAGAGGGCATCCGAAGGGAACCCACCGGCCTCACCTACACACCCGCCCGTCCGTGCCAACACACCTGACCATCTGCGCTAACACAGAAGTGAGTTATTGGCCCCATTTCATCTCCAGGGCTTGGCAGATGGCTCCGAGGGTGAAGGTGCCAGGGCAAGCTGGAGCCCTGTGATGCACACGCGAGAAGAGAGTGTTTACACTGTAGACCTGCCCCGGTTCCCCGGGCCAAGCGTGACCCGAGGCTTGGTGGCAGGATGGGGAGACTGTCCCGAGCTTCTCAGATAGGCTTGTTTGGGGCATCAGAGGAGTCGGGTGGGTTGCCCAGCGCCCCGAGGGACAGCCCTGTCAGCTCCCCTCACCTTGCCCACAGCTTTTCCTCTACCTCGGTCAGCTTCCCTTTGTTACTACAGTTTTAAAATTCCATTTTGTGTCTCTCCCTATGTGTGTGTGTGTGTTTGTGGGGGTACAACTGTGCGCAGATTTTGGGTGGAGGTCAGAAAAGAAGGTATATATTTCCAGCCCAGCGGTAGGGGGCTTGTCTTTGATCCCAGCATGCACAGGAGGCCCTATGATGTCTGAGTTCGAGACCAGCCTCATCAACAGAGAGAGCTCCAGGACAGCCAGGGCTACACAGGATAGCCTCGCTGAAAAAACAACAAAACAAAACAAAACAGGCCTCCCCAGGGGACCATGGATGTTCTTTCTGCAGGAGACTGTCAGCGGGAAGGGGCTGGAGGGAGTGGAGACTGAGGAGACGCTGCACACAGAGAACATGGATCACAGGGTACGTGGGGCAGCAGCAAGGTTGGGTGCCGTGGGTAAGGGCAGAGGAGAGCGACTGTCTTAGAGGGCCTCAGGGAGAGAGGGAGGAACCCTGTGGGGGAGGGAGGGAAGCTGTGGGGGGAGGGCTGCTTTGGAGGAGGGCTGCTTTTGGGGGAGGGCTGCTTTGGGGGAGGGCTGCTTTGGAGGAAGGCTGCTTTGGAGGAGGGCTGCTTTGGGGGAGGGCTGCTTTGGTGGAGGGCTGCTTTGGAGGAGGGCTGCTTTGGGGGAGGGTCTCCCTGGGCCTTCAGCCCCTTCCTCAGATGAGCGCATGAAGCAGGAGAGATTTTGAGTGACACTGCGTGAGGCCTCTGACACACAATCCAGATCCTGGGCCAGGCAGGGCGGGGCAAGAGGGCAGACCCAGGCAGGGCAACTCCCCGAGGCGAGCATCTGACTTCCGGCCTCTCGGCCCCCAGGGATGCTAGTAAGGGCGGAGAGCGAGGCCCTGCAGAGAGAACGCCACAGCTGGACACGTCCAAATGTGGACAGGATTGCTGGGAGGAAGCCAGCCGGCACGGGGTATGCACACCCATGCTGCATGCTCCGTTGGACACCAGCCGGGACTTGGGCTCTGCCAAGCAGTGGCTCAGGCTCCGGGCTCCCTGCTGGCTTCAGAAAGCCAGTGTCTAATCTGGACAGAGCAGCCGTCCCAGGCTGCTGGGTCTCTGAACCCGGGAGCTGAAACCTTCCTTCCTCTCTTCCCGGGCTGTGAAGTTTACTGACATTGAAAGTAACATCTGAGCGTGTCCTTGGCTCGCCCTAGCTGGACGCCGCGGTCCTTAGGATCAGAACGGTCTCCTGAGTTCGCACCTTGCAGGGGAGGCTGGGTCGCCAGCCTAGACAAAGCTTTAGGCCTTTACCGTGGAAGTCGGTAAGGGACTGGCTGGACAGGGAACATTGGCTACTTTTTTATGGTGACCGCAGGCCTGACGGGAGCAGCTGAAGGAGGGAGACTTGTTCTGGCTTGCAGTCTGGAGTGACAAGGCCTGTCTGGTGGAAACAGTGTGGGCCGTTGGTTACAGCATCTCTGCGCTCAGGAAGCAGAGCTGGACCAGGAAGCAGACCCTCCAGTGCATCTTCAGTGACCCCAGTCTCCACCCCACGGCTGGTGATCAAGTTACAGACGAGCTCAAGATGAGCCATCGCACATCCAAGCTCCAAATATATTCCGATGGTCCTCTCCAGAGGACCTTCGTGATGCACACCCATGATCCCAGTGCTCGAGAGGCAGAGGCAGCAGATCTCTGTGAGTTCGAGGCCAGCCTGGTCTACAGAAGGAGTCCAGGACAGCCAGGGCTACACAGAGAAACCCTGTCTCAAAACAAGCAATCACTCTTTTTTTTTTAATATTTATTTTATTATTCATACAGTAACATTCTGCCTGCACACCAGATCTTACTATAGATGGTTGTGAGCCACCATGTGGTTGCTGGGAACTGAACTCAGGACCTTTGGAAGAACAGCAAGTGTTCTTAACCTCTGAGCCATCTCTCCAGCCCCGCAATCACTCTTTTTAAAACCCAGTAATTTAAAGCAATTCCATTGCTCAATCCTGGACCAGGGTGGCACCCGTGGGCCATAGCACACAGGTGGAGCCAGGGGACAGCTTTTGGCTCTCTTCCCCTACCATGTAGGGGTTGGGGGAGGCCAGGCATGGTGGCTTCACCCACCAAGTCACCATGACAGCCCTCACATGGTAAAAACAAACACAGGGAGTCACGTAGCCCAGGTTGGCCCTCCGTCTTTGTGTATCTGAGGTTAGCTTCAACTCCTGACCCTGTTTCTGCTTCCTCCTGCTGGGATTATGGGCAGGAACCACCATGCGGCACCCAGACCTTGGAGCCACACCTTCAGCACCCCCAGGCTCATAACCTGGTCAGTGAGCTGTTTTCAGGACAAGGCAGGAGCCTGGCGGCAGGGCTCACCTTCTATCCTGGCACCCAGTGGACAGGGCAGGCGAGTCTCTGAGTCCAGACCAGCCAGGACCACACAGAGAAACCCTGTCGCAGAAAAGCAAAGACAAGGAGGCGAGCAGAGAAGAAAGGGTTCGGCAGCTGGCGCACAGCCCGGAGCCTGGCTCAGGGCAGCACTTAGAGGGCTGGCGTGGCCGCTGACGCCAGGATCGCTGGTGGCGTCTTCTTTCTATAAAGGAC
>CM053751.1:23634965-23662169 GCA_028658305.1 Pachyuromys duprasi
CAGCTCATCATCACCCTCCTCCAGCCCATCACCCTCCTCCAGCTCATCATCACCCTCCTTCAGCCCATCCTCCTCCTCCAGCCCATCATCACCCTCCTCCAGCCCATCATCACCCTCCTCCAGCTCATCATCACCCTCCTCCAGCTCCTCACTTCCAACACTCAGTTCTCTTCTTCTATCCTGTGGACTCTGGGAATTGAAGTCAGGTGACCTGGTCTACAAAGCGAGTCCAGGACAGTTAAAGAGAAATCCTGTCTTGACAAAACCAAGTAGTAATAATAACAAGTAGTAATAATAACAGCAGCAGCAGGGAGCCGGGCTCTGGCCTTCCAGCATGCTGCTGAAGGCTGGAATGTTCCCCCACTCATTTTCAAAACAGGGGCTCAGTGCTTTGGAGCGTGACTGCTCATCCTGAGACCGAGTTTGGTTGTTGGCATCCAGGGGCAACTGAGAGCTGCCCAGTAACTCTAGGACCCTGGATGCACCCTTCTGGGCCTCTTGGGCACCATCTCCATGTGCTCAGACCCCACACACAAAATCAGTGCATTAAATCTCTACAGTGCCTTCCTCAGCTTAATGAGATGTTCCGTGCCCAGTGGAGCAAATCAGATTTTTGGTTTGGCATGGTTTATTTTCTTCACACTTGTTTCACAAGCTGAGGTCTCCTCAGGAACCTGGCCGGCTCGCTCCTCACACACGCTTCTCCCCGTGCCAGCCAGTGTGTCCCTCTTTCCCCAGCAGAGGAAACTTTGGATTAAGGGTGTGTGCAAACAGTGGGGGGGGGCCCTCGGGCTCTGATTGCCCCTGCACACACACCAGGCGAGTGTGGGGGCTCTGAGTGTGGGGGCTCTGAGTGTGGGGGCTCTGAGGAGGGTCCGGGCCGAGGTTGGTGTCTGGGAACGGGTGGCACTGAACTGCCCCTGTGGCTGGGCAGCTGGTCCAGCCAGACCCAGGCTGCGGCCTCCTGCTCTGTGGGTCTTCAGGGTGTGCCAGCTCGTGCCTGCAAGCTCAGCTCTCAGCAAACTGAGGCAGGAGGATTACAGACCCAAGACTATGCCACACTGTGAGATCCTGGCTGAAAAGCCAACACCAAACAGTCCAAGCAGACAGAGCCGCTAGGAGTGGGGCACCTTAGCTCTGACCTCTGTGGGCGGAGGCCGGGGGATCTCTGTTAGAGACCCGCTTGTGGCTACCCCTCCCACCCTCAGGTGAGTCACACTGGCCAGTCAGGAGGTTGTAAACCAGAGAGGGACAGATTTGCCTTGAGAAGGACAGCACTGTCTGCGGCCAAGGTGGAGGACAGCAGGGAGAGGACAGGGTCAAGGGGGAGGGCTTGCGGGGGCTGGAGAGCACACTTAGGTTAGTGCTCCAGGCTTCACCAGGAAAGCTCACAATGATGGGGAGGGGAGAGGAGGGCCATGGGCAGATTTCAGGTGGAACAAGGGAACAAGGGAGTGAGGAACTGCCCTGGGAACTGCAGCCAGTGGGGGCAGCCTCCTGCTCCAAAGGCGGGGTGGGGGGGGCACCCGGGTTCTCAGAATCCTGAGGAGACACACGGACCCCAGCCCTAGGGCGGCAGAGACACAGGACGGTTGGGCTGACAAACTGGGAGCTCCAGGCTCCGTGACGTCCTCCGTGACAGGGCCAAGAGCAACGGAGGACATTGGGTGTTCCCTTGCCCAGCCATCTGCACACTCCTGCACACGCGTGCACACGCGCGCACACACATACAAACACACACCAAGAACCGTATCAGGAGGGCTGGAGAGATGGCTCAGCTGGCTTGTCTGACCCTGATTTCACCCCCAATAAAGCATAAAATTAGGCGGGAAGATCAGGAATTCAAAGGCACCCTGTCCTCACACGGTGAGTTCAAAGGTAACCTGGGCTACAGGAGACCTTGTCTTTAAAAAAAGAACACACACACACACTTACTCTCTGAGGAGGACTGACATGAGTTGTGGAATTACCGATTTTTCACCAGGGGCTTCCGAGAATTGTCCTGAGTGCATTTTATGGGCAGTGGGTGGCGAAGAGCCTTTCTTTCCAAACGAGGGCAGACAACTTATTTCAGCCGGGATGCACTGTGCAGCCTGGGCTGGCTTCCTGCTCAAAGACACCTCTGTCTCAGCACCCACCCCACCCCACCCAGACTCCAGCCCAGCTGACAGGTTCAGCCAGTGAACAGGTGGGGGGAGCCAAAGTGACAGGCCACACAGAGCACTCTTCAATACTTGTTTGTTTTCCGTGTGCCGGCGCTTTGTCTGCACAAAGACAGCATCAGGCTGCTGTGAGGCCACACGGGTGCTGGGAACCGAACTCAGGACCTTTGGGGGAGCGGTGCACGCTCTTCACCGCTGAGCCACAGAGCACCCCTGCGACATCAGGTCTCCTTCACTTCACACCCGCCCGCTGTGATGGCCGCCAACTCCTACTTTACCCCCTCTGAGCCCCTATATCCTCCTTTACTATGATCCTTATTAATTTGGGGAAATTTTAATGTTGAATAAATGCTGTATATCAACTATATTGACATCCCGCTCCCTGGCTTCCCTCACCCGTCCTGTAGCCCTCACTCTCGGAACTTCCCGTTCTGTCACTTTGTGCGGTCCCGTGCTCACGGTGTGGCGCGGTCCGCTGGAGTTTACCTACCTGGGTGCACATCCTTACACAGCTCCTCAGCCAGGCCGGGGTCCTGCGGGTCCCCCCTGCCCCACACCCGTCCTGTGCTGGCCTGACCTCCTGCAGGCTCGAGAGGTGGGTGTGTGAGTGTGCCCAAGCACCGTGTCCTGGCCCTGACCTGTGCCTCCCGAGCTCTTCCTGCTCCCCTCGTCTGGACGGTGCCCGTTTAGGGCACAGCATCCCTGAGACGCTTGCTCTCTGCGCTTTGGTCGGTTAAGTCTGCATCGCCCACCGTCTGCCACACAGAGCAGCTTTTCTGATGAGTCTGGGAGCCACACTGGTCTGCGGCACACTCGGGTCCACCCAGTGCTGGGACAGTGGCTGGCTCACCCTTGGGGCCTTCCAGCTTCCCAAACCACTGGTTCTCAGAGTTACTAGAACAGGCTTCCCTCCTGCTTTGATAGCACGAAGCCTGAAGACCTTTGTGTGTGAGAGCTGCATAGGTGTTTGCGTAAGTGTGTGCACACTCAGCTCAGTACCGACCGTCCACCTCGTTGGAGACGGGATCTCTTACTCCCCGTTGCACATGCCAGCCTAGTTGGCCTATGACCTTTCAGGGAGTCTCCTGACTCCACCCCCCGTGGAGCCACGGTCTTCCTGCCTCGGCCTCCCAAGCGCTGGGGAACGCAGGCGAGCAGACAGGGCAGACGCCAAGCTTAGCTTTCGCTTGTGGGATCCAGTGTCCACCTTCTCCATCTTCTTCAGCCCTGTCCATCTGCCCAAGCCACCCAGGGACCCTCCAGCTCTGCTCTGAGCCTGCTGGTTCTGTTGGTTTGTTGTCTCTGTGCAGCCCTGGCTGTCCTGGTTGAGCTCTGTAGACCAGGCTGGCCTTGATCTCACAGGGATCTGCCTGCCTCTGCCTCCCGAGCACTGGGATTATAGGCACGCGCCACCACGCCCTTCCTACAACCTCTAACACACACAGACACACACACAGACACACACGCACACTCGAGAAAGAGGGAGAGAGGCTTCTGAGTCCTAGTGAAAAGGAACTCGCCATTCATGTTAAGCCCTCGCTCACGCCTGCTGGGAAGACACCGGGCACAAGAGTGGGAGAACCTGTGGATGGAGCATGTGAATCTGGAGTCAAGGAAAAAGCACCACAGTGTAACACACAGAAGAGGAGCCCTCTTGATGCCAGGGCTTGTGGGCGGGCCTTCAGCTCACTTGTACACACATGCGTGCACATGTTTGCACTGCTGTGTTATGTATGTCTATGTGACCTATACATACAAATACACACATATGTGCCCAAGATGTACCGTGTAGACTTCGGGGCAGAACACTCAGCTCCGCCCCCAGCCCGGCATCCACCCACATGATCACACGCTTCAACTCAAGAGATGGAGACGGGAAGACTGGAAGCCCCGGGGTCCTTCTTGGCTGCACAGTGGGTCAGGGGCATCCCGGGGAGCAGAGACTCCTAACCTGCTCGTGAGCACCTCAGCACTGGGCGCAGAGGCAGGAGGATCTGAGAGTGCGAGCCCAGCCAGCTCTACACGGTGAGTTCAGGACAGCCAGGGCTACACAGAGAGACCCTGTCTCAAAAAGCCAAAACAAACAGATAAAGAAAAAGGTTTGGCTGGCAACCTGGAGAGGGAAGCGACCTCTGTGGTGTTCCCAAGTTCCCCAAGTTCTCATCCACCTGGACACAGAGAGGTAGGGCTGAGGCGGAGGGTGACGCACTGCCTAGGGCCAGGAGGACGGGGTGACGTGCTCCCTGGGGCTGGGGTGATGGGATGACGTGCTCCCTTGAAACCTTCTGGAACGGGGCAGGTGGCTCAGGGTTAAGCCCTTGACAGGCTGGTGAGGATGGGAGTGTGGATCCTCTGCCACGTGGGCGTGGAAGCCCCGTGTCACCCCCACGCAGAAGGTGGGGGAGGACTCCCCGGAGCAAGCTGGTGAGCACGGACAGTGCGCAGGCGTGTGGGTGTGTTCTGCCTGCGACGGTCCTCAGGGACCGCGGTTGAGCTTGGTGGAGTCGACCTCTGGTCTCCATATGCAGGGTGCCCATGGGCGCACACTCAAACCACACACCTCCATCCACGCACAAAAAACAAAAGCACACGCGTGTGCACACAGGCAGTGGAGGGACAGCTCTAGTGACCTGGACCCTGTCCAGGATTGGGTAGACGCCAGTCCAGTCCCAGACACACCAAAGCGAGGAAAGGAGTGGGTAGGGGGAGGAGACCAGAGGAGCAGCCGTGGGGGAAGGTGGTGGTCTGCCTCACCCCCCGACGGGCCAGGCCTCCAGGACCCGGGCAGCAGGGAAGGCCCAGCGAGCAGCGCTCTTCTGGGCGATCCCCTCAGAACTCTGTGGCTCCGTCTTGGGCTGACCTTTGACCTTCCTCGGTCAGCGAGTCTGGGCAGGTTGCTGGGCGGAGCGTGGCGTGGGGACAGAGTGTGCTGGGAAAGGACAGCGCCGTCCTCTCTGGTGACTGAGGTGTCACGGTCTCGGGCGGGGTGGCAGGGGTAACTGCAGACATGGATGGTGGCCACACAGGCTAGGGCGGGACCCTGACACACAGGCACCCACAGTGTAGCGCGTCCACTCATCACTGGGAGGGTCAGGGCCACCACAGGGGGGACAACGGTCTGGCCGCGGCTCTCCCTGCCCTGAGAGTGTACCAACACACCAACACACCAGCACACCAGCACACTAACACACGAGCACACCAGGACACCAGCACACCAGGACACCAGCACACCAACACCCCAGCGCCTCTTGTCCATTCCCACCTTTACTCCCCTTCTGCACCCCAGACACGGCACTCCTAGGTGAGGACAAGGTGCCGGTCAGCAGGGACGCCATAGCGGGTCTTGTGCTCCTCGAACAGCTGCGTGAGCCGCTCTACATATAGCTGATGCAGCTGGTCCACCTGCTCCTGGCTGGGCCGCAGGCTCCGCTGCACGGGAATCGGGGCGCCCACTGTGGATGGGGAGCAGGGGAGAAGACAGGCTGGTGAGATGGGCTCAGCCCGGCAGGGGTGAGGAGCCTGGCGGGCGGGGGTGAGGAGCCATGCCACTCACCCACGGTGTGGATGGGCGCTCGGAAGGGCATCGGCAGGCCCAGGCGGCCGTGGAAGACTGGCAGGGACATCGTCAGCCGCCTCTGGAGTGCCTCCTGCAGCCTCCGCAGCCTCGAGCCCGGCGGGTTGGGGCACTGCTGGAACAGGTCATTCTCCCCGAACGAGAAGACGGGCACGAGAGAGGCCCTGAGGAGCAGGCCGGTGAGGCTGCCTGCTGGGCATCAGGCACACCCCGCCGAGGGCACACCCCCTCCGTGGGCACACCCCTGCCCTGGGCACACCTCTCTACCCGCACACCCCACCGTGGGCACCACCACGGGCATATCCCTGCTGTGGGCACACCCCCGCCATGGGCACACCCCTGTCATGGACACACCCCCTCTGCGGGCACACCCCCACCATGGACACACCCCCTCCGCGGGCACACCCCCACCATGGGCACACCCCCTCCGCGGGCACACCCCCTCCGCCGGCACACCCCTGCCACCACGCCTGCTCCTCACCCGTGTTGCAGTGACAACTTAATGAATCCTTTCTGATTCCGGAGCCGCAAGGTTGAGGCCCCAGGCTTTGCCTCCAAAACCTCCAGGGGACCCCCCACAGTCACCACGGCCACCTGGCCCCCCTCAGGGCGGGACAGGAGGTAGGCGGCACTGGCCTTCTCCGAGGAGACCAAACCTGGGTGGAGGGCAAAGGCCAGGTGAGCGCAGGGCACCCGCCGGCCCCGGGCCTGCCTGGTGGGTCTCCCTACCGCTGGTCATGATGTAGTCCCGGAAGAGGGGGATCTTGAACCAGCAAGGCAGCATCAGCAGGTGCGGCCTGAGGCCGGGGAAGAGGCGCGAGAAGCCTGTGGCCTCCGTGCAGAAGTTGCTGAAGGCCCCGACGGCCAGAAGCCCGTGGGGGTGAAAACCGAAAAGGTAGTTTTGTGCTGGGTCCAGCTCCGCCGTCTTCACCAGCTGGAGGAGAGGCAGCGAATGCACCCCGTTTCCCAGCCAGGGCGCCCGCTCCGCCGCCCCGCTGCCCGTCCTCCCGGGCCCTCACCGTGATGGGAAAGTAGTCTCGGAAATACCTCCAGACGGCCCAGCCGCGCACCCAGGCCGACTGGCGGCCCCCCATCCTGGGCGTGTGCCTGTCTCCGCAGAGCCAGAGCAGGTAGAGGGCCACGAGGGCCCAGGCTCGGCTCAGGGAGGTGGCGACGGCTGCCGCCAGGCACAGCTGGGCTGCAGATGAGACAGACAGACGGCCTCAGTGGCCGGGCCGCAGGACGAGGCAGACAGGCAGGCAGACAGACAGACAGACAGGCAGCCTCGGCATCCAGGCCGCAGGACGAGGCAGGCAGACAGACAGGCAGGCAGGCAGCCTCGGCGGCCGGGCCCAGCCGGGGAGCCGCCTCCACCGGGGCCCACAGCGAGAGCGGCTCCCGGTCTGCACAGAGCGGCCGCCCCGCCAATAAGCGCAGCAGTACAACACCCTTCGCGGGCCCCCAGACGCGGACGCCTCCCGCCGCGCGGCCCTCGCGCAGCCCGGGGAGGAAGCCCTCTGTGCCCCTGCGACCGCGGGAGCGGACCCGGCAGCCAGCCTCGTCGGGGCCTCACCGAGCGCCAGGAAGGAAAAGACCCACTGCAGCACGGCCAGCGCCTGCAGACTCCGCCGCAGGGCGCTGGCCGAGGCCTCCATGCTCCCGAGGGCCGCTCCTCTTCCTCAGCGCTCCGACTTTGACCCCTGGCCAGCCCCGCTTCCGCGCCCTGCGCTGACCAGCACATCGGGCCACGTGGACAGAGGACTGTGGACCGGGGCAAAGGAAGCTCCCTCTCCCGGAGCTTGCAGAAGAGGACCACAGAGAGGAGAGGGAACGGGGTGGGAGTGGCCGGGGGCCGGGGACGTGGCCAGATCCTGGGACAAGGCCCGGAGCGCGAGGCGTGGCCGAGAGCAGGGGGCGCGGCCAGGATCCAAGGGCGTGGCCGGGTCCGAGGGCGGTGAGGGCCTCAGGTCTCTGCAGGTAAACTGAGGCGGAGATCTGAGATGAACCTTACAAGAACAAGCTAGAAAACCCCATAGTCGGCAGGGCGCGCGCACGCCTGTGATCCTAGCATCGGGGAGGCAGAGGCAGGCGGATCTCTGTGAGTTCGAGGCCAGCCTGGTCTACAGAGGGAGTCCAAGACAGCCAGGCCTATCCTATCTTGAAAAACAAAACAAAGGAAAAAAAAAAAAAGAAGAGGAGGAGGAGGCTGAGGTAATTGCTGAGTTCCAGACCAATGACAGCCGCTGTCTCCAAAAACAAGGTAGATGGCAACTCAGGATGATATCTGAAGTTGACCTGTGCGCGCGCGCCCGCGCACACACACACACACACACACACACACACACACACACACACACTCGCGGGGAAGGGCCACCATCAGACTCCCACCCGCCCAGCTCTCAGCCCTGAGAGGCACCACGTAGGCGGGGGAGGTGGAGGTCTCCTCAGGGACAGGGCTGTCAGGCACACAGAGCTGGGCTGTTTGTAGATGCAGATGTGAAGTTCAGCCAGTGCCCTGCTAGAGAACCCCCGTAAGCCCGCTGGCTCAGCAACCAGCCCTGGATGGATGTTTCTTTTGTCCTTTGCTGCCCATTTCTTCAAGTCCCCCCGATTTTGAGTCAGCATTTCAGAGCCCAGAACCTCGCTACAGGGAGGTTGCGGGTGACAGGGATTACACTGGTTTAACTCGGGACTTCCAGCATGCTGGGCACGAGGCCCGCTGCCTGAGCCACACTCCCGGCCCCACGCTGCCCTTTCTAGCTGGAATGAGTAGAGTCTCCCAGAATGGTTACCAGTGCCAGCACCCAGGCAGTGACGGGTAAAAAGTTCCAGGCCCTCGGCACACAGGCAAACGCAGCCCCCTTCCCTCTGCCTCACCCCATGCAGACTGTTCCTTCCAGGGACCTCGCCAAAGGGTTGTTCCCTTCTGTCCTTGCTCAGATCACTACCACCCACGAGGCCAGGGTGAGGACAGCCTGGCGAGAGGGTTCTTAAAGTGTGGCCAAGACAAGGAGCAGAGTTCGCTGTCCAGCTCCTGCTGAGCCCCCCAGGAAGAGGCGGGGTGTGGCTCAGTGGCATGTCTCTAGCCTACATAGACCCCTGTACACACTCAGCATAATCATCCGGTCTCTGGCAGGAGTGTTCAAACCATGTGGAAGAGTTATCAGACCCTCAACTGTAAAAAGAACTTATTTTTGTTTTTTTGAGACAGGGTCTTTCTGTGTAGCCCTGGCTGTCCTGGACTCACTCTGTAGACGAGGCTGGCCTTGAACTAAGAGAGACCCACCTGCCTCTACCTCCTGAGCGGTGGGACTATAGGCGTGCACCACCACACCTGGCTGTAAAAAGAACTTTTTTTTCACCCATTTCAGTTGTTGTCTTGGAGGCTCTCTGTCTGCTGACCTAGGCCTAGCCGTACAGTCTAACCCAGGCCTAGAACGTTCAGCCTCTGAGACTTACTGCTGACTGTTCTTTCTGAGCTCTGGGCTTGCTGGTTCAACTCAGCAGTTCTGGCTCACACTCCTCTCCCAGCTGACTGATTCAATCTGGCTTCTCTCTTGTCTCTGAGTTGCTCTGCTCGGCCTCAAACCAACTCCAGCAACCTGCTCTAATCTCCTGGCTCCTTCTCATTCCCTGGCTTCTGTCTTCACCTGTGTCTAGCTTGTTCTCTCACTCAATCTCTCTCTGTAAGACTCTCTTGGTAAAACTCTCCCTTTCTTCTCTCTTCTCCTGAGAGTTGGGCATATCCTGTACTGTCAACTCTTTCTCTGATTTGTCACTGTTTCGGTCACTCAATTAGACATCACTTTCAAACATGGCTGCTTTCTTCTACAGACTAACTTTACCTTCATGGTTTGGGATTAAAGGTGTGAACTACCACACCTAAGCTTTTCTCTACCTGAAACTTGCTTTGTACCAGGCTGGCCTTGAACTCAGATCTGCTTGCCTCTGTCTCCTGGATCACACAGACCTAGAAGGTCTTTGGACATGACCTCTTGCCAGAGCAGCCATGTTCTGAATTGACAATCCTCTACATGCTACCGTACCAGGTAGGTTTTCCTGAGGCCTGGACGTCAGCTCTACAGGAAATGCCGGCAAAAGCCAGCATTCCTCGAAAATTTGCAAAGCTGCTTCCCTACTACCAAATGGAGCCACTTTCCTCGTCCCTGGCCTTCGGGCTCCTGCAGTGTCAGAGGTTGTGCTGGGTCCCTCCCTACCCTCCACTTCCTCTGTCCCAGGGGCTCCCCTCCCCGGAGCTGCCTGTTTTCCTGATGACCCTGCTCTTTCAGCTGTGCCCACACTTCCTCTCATGTTCTCCCTCCCTCAGCTCTGCCCCAGTTTCTCTTGTGGCCCGTCCCATCTAGTGCTTTCCCTCCCCTCTCCGGACTCTTCCGGATGCTGTTCTCTCTCACTAGGGTAAAATCCGCCCCCTTAACCACGGAGTGGTCAGTCGTCAGTTTGTCCACCAGGCAGAAGGAAGGGCCTCTCTAGCTGTGAGCAGGGTGGCTAAGGCCGGAAACGTACAATTGATGATCCAGTCTGATTGATTCTCAGTTTTTCATTCCTTTTAACTTTTAGAAGGTATTTCTTCTGCGTGTTGGCTGTGGGCGGTCGCGCATGCCCTGGTAGGCCGTCAGAGGTGAAAGGACTACTTGCTGCTCCACGCATGTGGCTCCGAGGACTGACCTCAGGTCTGACAGCAGCGTGTCAGTCCCAGGCACACAAGACGCCGTCTCCCTCACCCTAGTTTGTCTTCTTCCAGTACTAGGGATCAAAGGCAGGACGGACAGGTGACTGCTCAGCAAGTCCCTAGCCTGGTTTTAGGCAGTGTTGGCTGTAGACACCTTCACCAGCTAAGCAGCTCCACAGTGTCATTTCTGTTGTGAGACACTCACTATGTGGCCGAGGCTGCCTTGAACTCTTCCCTGTCTCCTGGATGTTGGGATTACACAGTTCTTTCCTGGCTCCCATTTTTAAAAGTCATCCGAGCCAAGTGTGGTAGGTACCTCACGCTGATAATTCCAGCACATAGTTCATCACTGAAGGAACTCAGGCAGGGCAAGAACCTGGAGCAGGAACTGAGGCAGAGGCCCAGGAGGGTGCTGCTGCCTGGCTTGCTTCCTTTGGCTTGCTCAGTTGCTTTTTTAAAAATTATTTATTATGTATACAATATTGTCTGCATGTACACCTGCACACCAGAAGAGGGCACCAGATTTCACTATAGATGGTTGGGAGCCTCCATGTGGTTGCTGGGAATCGAACTCAGGACCTATTGGAAGAGCAGCCAGTGCTCTTAACCTCTAAGCCATCTCTCCAGCCCCCAGCCTTTCAGGAGCATCAGCCCAGGGATGGCACCCCTCACAATGGGCTGGGCCTCCCCCATCAATCACTAATTGAGAAAATGCCTTACAGCTGGGGCTCATGGAGGCCGTTTCTCAACTGAGGCTCCTCCCAGGTAACTCTAGCTTCTGTCAAATCGGCATAAACTAGCCAGCACATATGGTAGAAGAGAACCTATTCCCAGATTTACATACAAACAAGCGTGTAAAGTTAAATAAGTGTAATAATGGGCGGGGACTGGAGAGGTGGCTTAGAGGTTAAGAGTGCTTGGTCCTGTTGCTAAGGACCAAGCCAGGTGGCTCCCAACCCAGCTAGCTGTGACTGCGGTTACCAGAGCATCTTCTCCCTCTGCATACAGAAAATGAAGGAGTGTGTGCTTTGGCTGGTTCAGTCCATGCCACCATCAGGACTTGGGCAGATCCCCAGCACTGCAGGACGTGGGCACGGGGCGGGGGGGGCACACAACTATAATTCCCCAGCTACACGAGACTGTCTTTTATGTGATCCACAGACTCAACAGTTACAAACATCCTTTTATTGAAAGTGAGGCAGAGGAAGCTTAATAATTTATCAGGCAGGGAACCCTCATAAGTCCACTTCCGGAGTCCATGGGGTCCGTGGGCAGGTGGAAGGCTCCAGGGAGCTCCCGAGAGGGCTGCTGGGGCAGCACTTTAGTCCCAGGCACGCGGGCACACTTGGCACACTCGGGAAAGGGCACGGGCAGGGCCCTTCTCTCTGAGAATGGCGACCGGTCGCCCACAAGGCACAGTGGCAGGTCCGGCAGCCTGGCTGAGTGTCAGGGGTCAACGAAGGACACCATGATGTACCGGGTGCCTCGGGTGGTGGGCAGCCCCTCGTGGTAGTGCGTGAGGCGGCCGGGGTGCAGCAGGGCCCAGCCCTTCCTCGGGGATGAGATTCTGCAGTCATAGCGCAGGAAGCGACAGCCACCTCCCTGGGGAGAGAGAGTGTGAAAGGGTCAGCAGACTCGAGGGTGGGCGCAGGGAAGCCGCAGGCTGGAGAGCCACACGGTTAGTCTGGACTTCCCAGAGGGAGTTTCTGGGATGGTCAGGGGTCGTGAGGGTGCATTGTCCAGGGCTGACACCAAGAGCAAAGCAAGGTGGCACTCACCTCTCTGCTTCCTGGCTGCAGAGCCTCAAGCTCCCTCCGCCAAACACACCATGGTGGGGTGTGCACCCTCAGACTGAGCCCAACAGCCTATCCTTCTCTACACTGTTTCTGTCAGGGAGTTTGTGGCCGCAACAGAAAAGAGAGCAGCGCAGACAGGACAGGAGGGGGGTGCAGCTGGCTGGAGGTCATCAACTTGACAAAAGCTGGGATCACGAGGGAAGAGGCCATTTCCTGGACTGAGGAAATGCACCTGTCCATCACACTGGCCTGTGGGCACTGTCTGGACTAATGGCTGATGTGAGGGCCCAGCCCACTGTGGTTGGCGCCATCCCCTGGACACCTGGTCCTGGGGTGTACAGGAAAGCATTCACAGGGGCTGGAGAGGTGGCCCAGTGGTTAGAGCACTGGCTGCTCTTCCAGAGGACCAGGGTTCAGTTCCCAGCACCCACACGGCAGCTCACAACTGTTTGTAACAGTTCCAGGGATCTGACACCCTCACACAGACATATATGCAGGTAAACACCAATGTGCACAAAATAAAAACAAAGAAGTTAAAAAGGAGAGAGAGCAGCAGCTGAGCAAACCATGTGGTCAAGTAGTAAGCATGTCCGATGCCTCTTCATCCTCTGAGCCCCCTCCTGCCCCAGCTCCTGCCCGGCTTCCTTCATGGTGGGCTGTATGGGGCCGTTAAGCCTGGCAGCCACACCGCCTCCCTAAGCTGCTTCTTGTCACAGCAGCAGCTGGGCCAGGACACCATAGAACCACCAAGACCCGAGGAGCAGCCAGGACTGGGAAAGGGCTGGGGCAAGAATGCAGGAGCCCAGCACAGCCCCCAGAGCCTGCACCTACCTCGTAATCCACACCCTTATGGTTGAGAGCGACATTGAGGGTAAAGGTAGACGAGTCGTGATGTGGCCGCAGGGAGGGCTGCTCCTCTGGCCGGTAGCGGACCACGAAGTTCATCACTGCCCGAGTCTGTGGGACAAGGAACGCTATGGGGGCAAGGAACGCTAGGGTCGCGCTTCCTCAACCCCTTTCACTGTGTTTTGAGGCAGGGTCTCTCTAGGCAACCCCATTTGGCCTGGAGTTCGCTGTGTACAGCAGCACGGCCTCGAACTCAGACCTGCCGCCTCTGCTCTCTGGAGCTAGGCTCACGTGTGCCACCCTGGGTCTGTGCACTTGTCCTCCCCGACCCTCGCTTCCTCAGCACTGGGGTTATGGGTGTGGATCGCCAGGTCCGGCCTTCACACGGGCGCTGACGTGAACTCAGGCCATCATGCTGACACGACCCTCCATCTCCCTGGGCCCCTTTCTCCCCAATTCTGAAGACACAATGTCACATACCCCAGCTGGCCTCAACTCGCTATAGAGCTCCCGATGACCCTGAAGTCTGCTCTCCTGCCTCTGCCTCCTGAGCGCGGGCTCCGGCCCTGGGCCTACCTGTGGCTGCACGGTGCCGGGCATGGAAGCTGGCTTTGTGCAGCTGGCACAATATGGACCCGCCTGCACCCTCCTCATTCTGAGGTCACAGGTGTGAGCATGCCCAGCTTCTAAAGCCCTCTGGGCTCAAGCAGGAGACTTATTTCTTCCCAGACCCATCCCCTCCCTGGGCCCTGGGTCTACACGGAGCTGCGACAGGGATGGGGGGCCACACAGAGCCTTCCAGCCTGGGAAGGGCACCGGCGCGGCGGCCCACCTTGGTGTGGTAGCCGGGGAACAGGTGCTCGGTCATGGGCCCCACGTATGTCCTCAGCAGCTGCAGCCACTGGTCCTCGTAGCCCACCTGCTTCATGTGGATGTCCACGGTGGGGACGTTCTCGTAGCCCCCCGCCAACCGCGAATCCTGCGGGCAGCACACGGAGCTGCTCAACCCCCGGGCCCCTCAGGACACCAGTTTCTCCTTACTGGCTGCCAGTCCTGTTTCTTTCTCTAGACAGGGTCTCTCTGTGTAGCCCTGGCTGTCCTGGTCTCCCTCTACAGGCTGGCCTTGAACTCACAGATCCTCCTGCCTCTGCCTCCCCAGGGCAGGGATCCCAGGCCTATTGACCACGCCCAGCCCAGGTCCCTTGCTGCCATCTGAAAGCAGTCTCTCTCCACATCCAGCCACATTCCCTGCTGCTGGCCGATTCTGCAGTTGTCAGCTCTCTGGGAATCCCGTGGGCTCCCTGTTATCTGGCTGTCGAACACGGCAGCCCACGAGGTCAGCACAGATGACCCTGCCTGTCACTAAAGATGAGCCTCCGGGTGTGCCAGGGGGTGGGGCAAAGACCGACCACTGACCACCTCGGCGCCCGCCGTGGGCTGAGGTCATGGCCTGGATGGCAGAGCGTGAGCTGAGCGGCGGCGTGGCTGCCTGCTTCCCTGCCAGCCCGCAGCCGTCCTCCCTGCCTCCCTGTGACAGGTTGTGCACAGACCATGAGCCATGCTAAACCTTTCTTCAAGTCGCTCCTGTCACACGTTTTCTCACAGCAACAGAGGAGCAGCTACCTATCCAAATGCCTCACCCGACTCCTCCATGCTCGACCCATCCTCCCCTGTCTTCTGTGTCCTCCCCTCTTTGCCCCCGTCCCCTCAGTCCTCCCTCACCTCATGCCGTCCTCCAGACCACTGGCCATAGTGCTCCATCTCCTCCACCAGTTCGTCACACATCTGCTCTGTCAGCAGCGGGAACCAGTACACGTCTGGGCACGGCTAGGGAGAGGACAGGACAGGCGTGGTGAGGCTCGGGGAAGGGGCGGGGCAGGTGACCAGGTCAAGGGAGAGGACATGAGGATGGGACCTGCGCTCTCATGAGGCGGTGGGGAGGGTGGCCGGGGAGGCCCGATTGGAGGGCGAGGCGGGACCTGGGTGCCAAGCCCCCACTATCTAGACAAGGATCCTGCTCTGCCCTCTTCTTGTGAGACAGGGTCTCCTGTGGCCCAGGCTGTCCTCAGACTCAGTGTGTAGCCGAGGCTGGCCTTGACCTCCTGATCCTCCTGCTTCTACTGAGATCACAGGCATGCCACACCATGTTCAGTTTATGCTGTGCTGCGGCTGGAACCCAGGGCTCTGGGAATGCTGGGCAACACTGCCCTGGGCCACAGCCCAGCCACTCATGTACTTCTGGACAAGGCTACTACGTAATCCAGGGCGGCCTTGACCTTGCTGTGTCTGAGGCTGTCCTTCAACTCCCCACATCTTCTTGCCTCCACCGAGTGAACTCTGAGATTCCAGGCCTGCTGCTCGCCTGTTTTCACAGGCGTGTGGGGTGCTGTGTGCGTGCGGAGGGCTGAGGCTGGCTGTTCTCACCTTCTCCTCGGGGCAGGCCCTACTAAGGGAACCCAGAGCCTGCTGGTGCGGCCGGCGTGCTGGGCTCGTGCGCCAGCCTTCTCGGGGCTGGGATGACAGGCCCCTGCACCATGCAGCAGCGCTCTGGGTCCTTGTGTGTTCTGTGCTGAGCCACCGAGCCTCCTCTGCCCACATCTGTTCTTCTGACACTTGGTCCTCCATCTGACAGTGGCTGGCACTCGAGATGTACCTCTTCACCTCACTCCACCCTTCTGTGTCAGCTTCCAGAGCTCAGGTCCGTGTGGCTCTTGGCCTCCCCTTGCCCACAGAGTCCCCGGAGCTCACAGATCCCACCAATGGGCACCTCACCTCACCCGGGCAGCTCACCCGGTCACCTCATCGGGATAGCTCACCTCACCCCGGCAGCTCACCTCACCGGGCAGCTCACCTGCTCCACCAGCCCGTCCCCGGCCAGGGCGCGGCTGTAGTTCTCGTGAATGTACTGCTCTTGCCAGTCCTGGGGGCAGGGGGCGGGAGGAGGGCGTTGAGCGAGCCTTCACCCCACCTTGGGTGTGGCTGGCTCGGGTGAGGGTGGGGACAGAGGCCCTCGTACCACAGGGTTGTCGAAGATCTGCCAGAGGTCGGGGTGCAGGTGCTCCGTGTCGTAGCGAGCCGTGGCGAGCAGCCGGCCGAACTCGTGCTGGTTGCTGAGGTGCAGGAAGATGCCCTGGAGTGGGGTAGAGGGTGGGCATGAGTGGGAGGCAGCAGAGACTGGGCACAACGCCCAGTCCCCAAGCCGGTACCCATGCCACCACCACACTCACCCTGTCGCGGAGGCTCTTGCAGAAAGCCATGTCGGGGTCGGCATCGCCGCCGGAGAAGACGTCCCTGTGTGTCAGCTCCGTCCTCAGGGTCTCCGCGCGGATCAGGTAGGCTTGGGCTATGTAGGGCACGTTCCACAGGCCCCTGCGGGCGGGCCCGTTAGCCGAGTACAGTGCGGAGGCCCGTCCCTGGGTCCCCTGTCTTGAGCTGCCAACCCGCTGTGGCCCCCCAGGAGGGAGGCCGGGACTCACACTCGCTTCCGCTGCACCAGCTCCACGTAGTCCTCGGATCGGGCGTAGTACTCATCGGGGCTCAGGGCACCCCAGAAGTTGGACCACAGCTTACCATGGCGGGAAAGCATGGGTGCGATGATCTTCCTGTGGGGAGGGCAGGGGCGGATGGGCAGGGGGAGAGGACTCGGGGAGGGGGGAGAAGGGTGGTGTGTCCCGGGCCCTGGGGCTCCATGGCGGGAGGGAGGGGAAGGACCAGGGGAGGGGGCAGAAGGGTGGCGTCCCGGGCCCCCCGGGTGTCACCTGTTTTGTTCAATCAGGATACGCAGGGTGCTCGGATTGGTCAGGACGGCGTCAGCATCCAGGCTGAAGTAGAACTCGCACTCGGGGCTCTGCCGACAGCTATCCCTGCAGGAGAAGGCCCACATGGGGAGTGGAGCCTGCATGGGGCATGGGGCATGGCATGGTCTCCTTCCCCAGGACCCCACCAGGCCTGGCGGGCGGCGAGGGGGCAGGCGGGCCCGTGTGGCCAGGCAGACTCACATGGCCATGTCCCGGGCCTCTGCGGGGCTCAGCGCCTCCTCCGGTCCGATCAGTTTCACGGCTGAGAAGTGGTCCCGGAGCTGCGGCCAGGCGTCCGCGATGTGAGGCTCGTGGTAGAGCTCCTGGAGACGGATGGCGGAGGGATGGACACAGGGCAGAGCGGGCACCCAGGGGCGCAGTCAGGGCGGATAGGCGGGAAGAGGTGCGGGGTGCGACCAGCTCACGTTGTTGTGGAGGACGAGGGAGATCCGGTCGGGGGGGTAGTCCAGGAGCAGCAGGCGCCGCAGGAAGCGGGGCAGGAAAGGGGTGGGCTGTTCCACAAACACGGCCAGGAGCACCCGGGGGGGAGGCTGCGGGGGCCACACGACCAGGCTCGAGGTCGCCCGGAGCCCATGAGCCCCGCCCCTGCCCACCCTGCCTCTCCTCACCTGCCCCCCCGGGAGTGCCCTCCGGGTCTGGTTACAGAAGCCGCAGCCTCCCCCGGGGGTCCAGCCGTTGGGGACATAGTTCCCCAGGTAGTTGAGCTGCAGCTGTTGGGACAGGGGGTGCTGGCTAAAGGGGAGGCGGTCAGCCGGGCACAGCACTGGGCAAAGCCCAGTGGGGAGGCGGCCACCCCACGCTCCTGCTGGGCCTGGGGAGGTGCAGGGGGGCCGGGGTCAAGAGGGCTGGAGACAGGCAGGGGCTGAGGGCACGGGGCACCTTAGTGGGGCCGTTCCCATGGACCACAACAGGAAGCGTGTCGTAGGCCACATTTCGGATGCGCACGCGATTCTGGTCGAACTTTAAGACCACTTCATCTGGGGGAAACGGGGAAGGTTTTGGGGATCCCTTTATTTGGGAATCATAAAGCAACAGGTTCTTTAAAGCGTGAGCTGGGGTTCCCAACTCCTCTCGTGGATGGAGCAGAGCGTAGGCCCAAAGGTCCCCGGACTGTGGCTGTCAAGGAAATGTCTCTGTGCTGCTGCCGGGCTGAAGTTGGACTACAGACACTGTTCTGTCTCACAGTGTTAGCGCGGAGCACAACAGCTCGTCACCATGCCCAGAAACCACACAGAAGAAAGAACAGTGTCTCAGCAGCTGACCTCTGACCCCCACAGGTACCATGGCACTTATGGCACCCTCCCCTCTAGAACAAACACATGGGGGAAGTCTCTGGTGGGCTTTTCTGTGGGTCCCACTGTGTGGCCTGCAACTCAAGGTCCTCCTGCCTTAGCCTCCTGGGATCCCAGATGAGGGACACAGCGCCACACCTGACCAGGCTGCTGCCACCTGGAGGCTCTGGCACTCCCCTGGGCCAGGCTGGAGTGGTACCTCACTAGTGCCCGGTGGGAAGTCAGGGAACACCAACACTTCTTTGTCGCTGAGTGAAGGAAGTTGCAGTGGTAGGGCCCCTGACTACATGCCTTAGCATGTGTGGTTCACAGGTGTGCGAGCTCCAAACGCCACTTTTTTCTTTTTGGTTTTGGGTGGTGCTAAGGATTGAACCTAGGGTTTCTTTATGCTGGACAAACCATAATCCTCTACCACTGAGCCACACCCCAGCCCCTCACTGGCAAGTCCTCAGTACTTGTTGCTGAGCCACACTCCCAGTCTCCCACTGCTGACAAATGCTTAGGTGCTGGAAAGCTGCTCGCTGGCCCTGAGGACCAGCCAGTTCTGGCAGGAGGCCGACCCGCATCACCCACCTCTAACCACCTTCTTCCTCACCTAAGGCTCCGTTGAGGTTCTGGAAGATCCGGGATTTATGGTCCAGATTGAGCTTGAGTTTCTCCTAGGCGACATAAGATGGAACAGTGGGCTGAACATCTCTCTTACTCCCATCATGCCTTCCCTCCCATCCAGAGGGGCGGGGCGCCTCCCTACCCGCAGCCCGGGGTCCAGGTAGAGGCGGGTGTAGAACAGCTGGTCATCATCATCGTCTTTGTATTTCCACTGGCGCACCACGTGATAGATGGTGGGAGCGAAGCCAATGAATCCTGGGGTGCGGGACATGAGGGTTAGACCCCCAAGACGCAGCACCCTCTCCAGCCCTCAGGCACCGAGGGCTCAATGAGGGCCACCCTGTCCAGGGTACCTTGGCACTCACCTCCCGAGTTGAGGAAGCGCTTCCCCGTGCCCACCTCCGGGTACTGTTCGGCCAGCGCCCACTCGGGCCAGCAGAAGCTCTCAGCAGAGAAGAGCAGTCGGCTGCCACTCTGCACAAACTTCCTCAGCAGCTCCGTGGGGCTGCCCGCCAGAATCACGTCGTAGCTGGGCCAGGAAGAGGAGGATGAGCCGCGAGCGCCGGGTTTCCTCCTCTTGTCCGTCTCCCCTCGGTCAGACCCTTTACCTGTCCACGAACATGATGACCAAGTCTTCCCGGTCTGCGTGTTTCTCCATTTCCTGCTTGAGCCACCTGACCTTCTGGCCGCCGCCGACCGTGCGGGCCACATCTCCGCCTCGCCACTGCTGGCCCAGGCCTAGGGTCTGCAAGGAAGGCCCCAGGCGCGGGGTTCAGCGTGGGGCGCGGGACCAGCCCCCCAGCCCCCCCCCAGGGCGGCGCACGCACCCGAACGGTGTAGTTGAAGAACTCGGCGGACTGCAGAAAACGCCGGTAGCCCTCGGTCTCCGCCGTGGCCACGGTGATCACCAGCAACTTGTCTGTCACAGCCAGGGAACCCGCCTTGAGACCCAGCGTCCCGAGTGCGCCCCTCACCTCCCCGCTACTCCAGTAGAGTTCCTCCAGGACCTCCGCTCTCGGGAGGGCTGGGAGGGCGCGCCGGGCTCGGGCAGCCCCCCGGCCTCACCTGGGTTGACAGCGTGGGCGCCGCGGGCTCGGTCGGAGGCCGCCGTCGCGGGGGCCGAGGGCGGCGGCAGCAGCGGCAGCAGCAGCAGCAGCAGCAGCAGCCGGGGCTCCGGGCCTGCGGCCATGGCTAGCAGCGCGCGAGGGCGGCTCCCGGGCGGGCGGCGGGGCCGAGCTCGGCGCGGGGGGATTCCGGGAAGAGGGACCCCGCCCCGGAGAACAGGCGGAGCCCGAGGCCGCCGGACCGCGGGATGCAGGCGGCCAGACAAGGCGAGGATTGTCCGGGGCAGGGAGGGCCGCTCCGCTCACGCCCGAGGCTGCGATCCCCGCCGGGGAAGTGACCTCGAGAGGAGGGTCCGGGCGCGCGGGGCGGGTCTAGGTCGCAGCTCCGAGCGGGCGGGGCGCCGGGGCGGAGGGCGCGGCGGGGGCCTCGGGGCCGGGGACCCCGGAGCGGGGACATCGCCGCGGGCCCCTCCCACAGCCCGGGAACACGCTCCGGGGCTGCGGGAAGGCACTCGCGCCGTTTAAAGAAGTGACCCTTTGCAGGAGGCTGTCAGATTGAAATATATACTTTTATTTATTTTTTGCCACCACAGCGCGACCGGAACCGGGCTTGCCCCTCTCAAAGATGGCGGAAAGCTTTCTGGTCGCCAAGGGAACATCACGCAATGCCGCCCAGCGGGTGGAGAGGACCGCGCATGCGCGCGGGTGACATCACCGGAAGGGGCGTGTTCGGCAGAGGGCGGGTGGTTAGTGCGCGTGCGCAGTGGGCTCTTCTGGCAGCTGTGTTGCGCAAATGGTGGAGAAGAAACCCTCGGGTAGGTGAGCCCTGAGAGGTTCGCCCCTTTGGACGTCCATCCCAAGCTCAGCCTGACTTCGCCCCGCGCGGTTCTCCACGTCAGAAGCCTTCGCGGGCCCTCGCTCGGCGTCGGGCAGCCCCGGAAGCATTCCTTCCTGCTGCCAGCCGGGCGCTGGGGGTGGAGGGCAAAGCCTGGGTGCCAGAGCAGCCGCGCTCACACAGCTTCTGCTGTTTTGTTTGGTTGTTTGGCTTTTTGAGGCAGAGTTTCTCTGTGTAGTCCTGGCTGTCCTGGAACTATCTCTGTTCAAGCAGGCTGGCCTCGAACTCATCGAGATCCGCCTGTCTCTGCCTCCTGAGCGCTGGGATCACAGGCGTGCACAGCTAGCTGGCTGCTGCTCCGCCGCCGCCGCCTTCTCCTCCTTCTCTTCCTCCTCTTCCACCTTCTCCTCCCCGTCCTCCTCCTCCTTGTCTTGCCCCTTCTTTGAAATGAGAAGGGTTGAACTTCATAGCCTAGGGCGCCTATGAGTTAGGCTGGTCCGGCCTCGGCCTCTGGCTGCTGTACTCCGGTCTGTGGTTTGGGGGAGTTGTGGTTTGACATGTTATGGAAGCACAGCTCTGCCTGGATCAGAAGCACCAGGAAAGGGCTGGTGAGACGGCGCTGTAGGTAACGGTGCTTGCTGCCTGACCACTTGAGTCCAGTCTCCAGGACGCACATGATGGGAGAAAAACACTTCCACAGAGTGTCCTCTGGCCTCCACGCGTGTACTGCAATACCCACGTGCACAGAAACACAGAATAAATGAGGTGCACTCTTTTTTTAAAGTGGGGGGGCTGCTTTGTGCAGATGAGCGTAGGTACCCGCAGGGACAAAAGGGGGAGCTGGGCCCCCGGAGCAGCAGTTGCCACCGTGATGTCTGCCAGTCCTGGGCGCTGGGAACTGAACTCTGGTACTCCAAGAGAGCAGGAAGTGCTCTTCACTGAGCCATCCCTGCAGCTGCAGTTTATTGTGTCTGAAGTCACTGCTGGACTGGAGAGCGAGAGGCAGCGTGAGGGGCTGAGACAGCTTCCCTGCTGGAAGGAAGCCGGGGCGGGCGGGAGCCGGGGATTTCCCACATCACAGACGGGACGAAGCCGGAGTGGGCCGCGGCCCTCACAGCCCACTTCTTCCTTGACCACCCTAACTCTCTGTCCCTCCAGTTCGCTCCCAGGACCCTGGACAGCGGCGGGTGCTGGACAGGGCCGCCCGGCAGCGGAGGATCAATCGACAGCTCGAGGCCTTGGAGAATGACAATTTCCAGGATGACCCCCATGCAGGGCTCGCCCAGCTGGGCAAGAGGCTGCCTCAGTTTGATGACGATGCAGACACAGGTGAGGTGGGGAAGGAGTGAGACAGTGTAATGAAGCTCCTTGCAGCCTGTTCCTGCAGAGATGGGAATTTAATCTTTAGTGTGCTTTTTATTTCTTTACGTGTCTTTATTTTGTGTCTGTGCATTTCTGCACAGAAGAAAGCTTACAGGAGTTGGTTCTTTCCTTCTGCCTTGTAGCTTCCCGCCTTTACCCTCCGGTCACTCAGACTGCTGGGCTCAGCGACAGGCGCCCTTACCTGCTGAGCCATCTTGTCCCTGGTGTTGTAACACTGTGGTTTCTTCAGAGAGCAAACAGGCTGAACTGACAGGGTGTTCCTGTTCTAAAGAGCCCTCTTGTAGCCAGGTGGTAGCAAGTGCATTTAATCCCGGCACTCAGGAGGCAGAGGCAGGTGGATCTCTGTGAGTGTGAGGCCAGCCTGGTCTACAGAGGGAGTTCCAGGACAGACAGGGCTACACAGAGAAACCCTGTCTTGAAGAACAAAAAAGCAAACAAAACAAAGCAACCACAGAAAGAACCATCTTTAGTCAGCAGGTTACAGACAGAGTCAGAGGCTGTCAGTCCTTCTGGGTTGATTGACACTCGCCCCCCCCGCCATGTCAGCTCTGAGCCATGTTTCTGAGACTTGTGATGGCTGTGCCTCCTGCTGCCATCCCTTGTCCTTGGCCCTCATTCTCTGCACGTCTAGGCCTGGGCACCCCTTGTCTGCTGCTGTCACCTTTGTACTGGGAGGACATCCGGACTGGGAGGGAGGGGGTTGACAAGCCATGAACATCTGTGCACACTAAGCTAGAAACAACGTGTGTGCCTGTTCTTTCTTGGTGGGGAGGGGCTTGTTTGTGTGTTGAGAGAGGGTCTCCCTGTGTAGACCAGACTGTCCTCAGTCACAGAGATCCGCCTGCCTCTGCCTCCAGGTGCTGGGATCACAGGTGTGCGCCCCGCCACCCAGCAAAGTTGTTAAAACTTTAAACACTCATGTTGTACTTGTGCATGTGTGTGCTGTGTTTGTGTGCACATGTCCACACCATGGCATGGCACGTGGGTGGAGTCAGGACAACTTTCTAGAGCTAGTGAGTTCCAGGAACTGAACTCAGGCTGTCAGGCTTGGCAGCAAGTGCCTCTGCCCATTGTGGAGGACACAGGGAGGCCCCAGCAGGGAGGCAGCTCAGGAAGCACTTCTGGCTGCCAGGGCCCTGCTCCTGAGCTGGGAGCAGCTGACCACGCCCTGTGGAGCGAAGAAGGAGCCACCAGGTATGAGGGCGTGTCAAGGCCCAGCATGCCAAAAGCTGAGGCAGGTGGCTTGCCAGGAATTTAAGGTCAACCTGTGCACACTGAGTTTGAAGTCAGCTGTGGTTAGTGAGCCCTCCTGTGGAAGCAGCAAAAACTGAAGTGTCGGAAAGGTCAGCTCAAAGTCAGCCCTGTCTGCCAGCGGGCTGCACGGGCTCCTGTCCCCACATAGACTAGGGACCTGGGCTTTGGTAGCAGCAGCAAGGGCAGCCGCCAGGTGTGCGGGGCAACGCCTCCCTCGCGGCCCCCAGTTGTCAGCCCCGCATCCCTGATCCCCAGGAAAGAAGAAGAAGAAGACCCGAGGTGACCATTTCAAACTTCGCTTTCGGAAAAACTTCCAGGCTCTGCTGGAGGAGCAGGTGAGGGCCGGGCCAGCGGGGCAGGGCGGTGGACGGGCCTGAACAGCGCCTCCAGCGGCCTGGCACCCCTCGCCCTGCAGAACCTCAACGCCTCTGAGGGCCCCAACTACCTGACAGCCTGCGCGGGCCCCCCAGCGCGGCCCCAGCGCCCCTTCTGCGCCGTGTGCGGCTTCCCGTCCCCGTATACCTGCGTCAGCTGCGGCGCCCGCTACTGCACCGTGCGCTGCCTGGGCACCCACCAGGAGACCAGGTGAGTGAGTCCGCCCCATGCCCACCGCCGCCATGCCCATCCCGAGCCCGCCGCCACCGTGCCTGCCCTGTGCCCACCACCGTGCCTGCCCTGTGCCCACCACCGTACCTGATCCGCGTGCCTGCCCTGTGCCTGACCCCGGTGCCCTCCGCGCGCAGGGCCTCTCACCCTCCCGCTGAGCTCTTGCCCTCTGTGCGCAGGTGTTTGAAGTGGACGGTGTAAGCCCGGCGCGAGGGCCAGGACGTACCAGCTCAGAGGACAGAGAGGAGCTGCACGTCTACCAGCAGAGCCACGGACCCCAGCGGCGGGGGCTGGTCCAGCCGCAGAGCGTGTAATAAACGGCCTGGTGATCGGAACGTGCGTGAGCGTGAGCGTGTTTGCGGGGGACGGCCAGGGCCCCTCTGCGCGCGCTTCCTCCTGGCCCCGCTGTCGGCCCTGGGTCTTCCGTCCCAGCTCCTATCAGCCGGATCCTTCCCTGCTGTCTTAGCGTGGTTTTGGAAACAAGGTCTTATCTAGATCAGGCTAGACACACACGCACGCACGCGCGGCTGAACTCCCTTTCCCCTCCACCTCCCGAGTGCTGTTTTTAAATAGTGCTTCTTTACACGGCTGAAGTTTTTTCCTCTATGTTAGGAAACTATGTTAGGCACTCACATGTGCGTGCCTTAATGAGTGTGTAGCCGCCAAAGGGGGAATCAGTTTTCTCCTTCTGCCTTGTTGAGACAGGCATTTGATTGAGCCTGCCCCTCAGGCAGGCTGGCCCACAGGCCTCCGAGTGATTCCCCCACTTCCCCTGTCGCTGTGGGGTGCCGGATCACAGAGATGAGCCATGGCAGCTGGCTTTTTTTTTTTTTTTTTTTAATTTTCTGGTTTTTCAAGACAGGGTTTCTCTGTGTAGCCCTGGCTGTCCTGGACTCACTTTGTAAACCAGGCTGGCCTAGAACTCACAAAGATCCGCCTGCCTCTGCCTCCTGAGTGCTGGGATTACAGGGGCGTGTCACTGAACCCAGCAGCATCTGGCTTTTTGTGTGGGTTCTAAAAAATCAAATGTGGGTCAAAGGGTTTCAAGGTTAGTGACTGGCTGAGGGTGTGCCCTTGACAAAAAACACCCCTGGCTGGAGAGCTGGCTCAGTGGTTGAGAGCTCTGGCTGCCCCTCTGGGGACCTAGGGTCTGTTCCCAGCACCCCCGGGATCTCAGGGCACACAGCCTCCCAAGGACCTGACGCTCGGTTCTGGCCTGTGTGGGACTTCATGTGTAGGGCACATGGACGCTCACACAGAAAAAAGGAGAGTTAAAGAATTTCTGCTCATCCCCTTGGCCAGAGCCACAGCTTCTGGAAGCACGTGGTGTGACTAAGGAGGAAGGGCCCGGCCGGGCGGCTGGCCATGGCACCAGCCTGCTTAGTGTCCGGCCTCCTCCCTCGCCAGCTGCTGGCCATGCCATCGTCTTTCCTGGTTTTTTTTTAAGCTAAAGTTGTTGGTGTGTGTGTGAGAGAGACAACACCTGAGTGTAGAGTAGGAACACAGCTGAGGAGGTCGGGACCCGGGCTGTCCACCTCCGCAGCAGCATCTTGCCCCTGAGCCGCCTCCTGCCCATTTCCTGCTGTGAATTTAGTTTGGGAGGTGGGTTTTGTTTGTTTGTTTTGGTGTTTTGAGTCAGGGTCTCTGTGTGGCCCTGGCTGTCCTGGAACTCCCTCTGTAGACCAGGATGGCCTTAGACTTGGCATCCGCCTGCCTCTGCCTCCCGAGTGCTGGGATCACAGGCTTGCCCACCATCAGGCTTGTTTTGTGGTCTGAAACAGGACCCTCCAGCTCGTCCAGGCTGAACTCAGTCTGTAGCTCCAGCCTTGAACTCATAGCGTCCGTGCTTCTGCCTCATGAACTCATAGCGTCCGTGCTTCTACAGCTCTGGTTACATACACCACTGTTGCCTGTCCTTGAAGTATTTTCAGTTTCAGTTGCAGGGCTGAGGATGAGGAGGAACACTGAGGATGAGGGATGAAGATGATGGACTGGGAATGAGGATGGGGAGGACTGAGGATGAGGTTTGAGGATGGGGATGAGGATGAGGGATGAGGATGGGGAGGAAGGATGAGGACTGAGGATGAGGATTGAGGATGGAGATGAAGGATGAGGACTGGGGATGAGGATTGAGGATGGGGAGGAAGGATGAGGACTGAGGATGAGGATTGAGGATGGGGATGAAGGATGAGGACTGGGGATGAGGACTGGGAATGAGGATGAGGGGTGAGGATGGGGAGGAAGGATGAGGACTGAGGATGAAGGATGAGGACTGAGGATGAGGGATGAGGATGGGGATGAGGACTGGGGATGAGGATGAGGGGTAAGGATGGGGAGGAAGGATGAGGATTGGGATGAAGGATGAGGACTGGGGATGAAGGATAAGGACTGAGGATGGGGATGAGGACTGGGGATGAGGATGAGGGGTAAGGATGGGGAGGAAGGATGAGGATGAGGACTGGGGATGAAGGATGAGGACTGAGGATGAGGGATGAGGACTGAGGATGAGGACTGGGAATGAGGATGAGGGGTGAAGGCCACTGCAAAATATGAGGCACCAGCTCTGTGTAGCACATAACTGGATGAGTGAGGCTGACTCCTGTGTCTGGCGCAGTGTGCAGGGACCGTTGTCCTTGGAACATCAGAAGTGTGGTGTGGGTGCACTGATTACCAAACCTTCCCTGCTGCTGCCACTGGGACTCCCGGGCGTGGCGCCTCCGGGCCTCAGACTCTCTGCTTGGGTAAGCGGCTGTGCATAGCAGGAGCATCTCGGGATTTGTTGAACAAGTGACTTTAGCAAGCTGCTTGTGAGACCCTGCAAAGCTTTGTCAGTGTTCTGAGATTTTAGGTTTTCACTAAGATTTTGGTTTGCTGAGTTGGTAAGGACACTTGTGGCTTGCGGCTGAGGAATGACTTGGAGTTTGATCCCTGGGACTGACGCCCATGAGTTGTCCTCTGACTTCCACATGTGTGCCATGGCACACAGACATGCGCACGCGCATGCGCACACACACACACACATTACAGAGTCCTGGGGAGAAGGGGAAGGAGGATTGGAGGAACCAGGGGTGGCATAGACAGCACAGGTCATGGCCTGCAGAATCTGCTGAGCCTGACCCAGGCTCATGGGACAGGGCTCATGGGCGGTTCACAGGGGCTTATGGAGGCTCATGGGGCCCACAGGGACTCATGGGGCTTATAGGGGGCTCATGGGGCCCACAGGGGCTCACAGAACTCATGGGGGGCTCACAGGGGCTTATGGGGACTCTGTACTG
>CM053751.1:23662269-23715707 GCA_028658305.1 Pachyuromys duprasi
GGGGGAGGGGAAACTGCAGTCAGGATTTAATAATTAGAAAAAACAAAAAGGAAAAAAAAACTCGACATTGGGCTGAACAGTGTTGCACGCCCTTAATCCCAGCACTCGGGAGGCAGAGACAGCGGATCTGTGAGTTCGAGACCAGCCTGGTCTACAGAGGGAGTCCAGGACAGCCAGGGTTACATAGAGAGACCCTGCCTCAACAAACAACAAACAAAAGGTTACTCGACCACCCAGGGGTTGAAGACAGACACATCACCTGGGTAGTGCTCAGGGGTGCTCAGTCAGTTAGGGGTGCTCAGTTAGTTAGAGGGTGCTCAGTTAGGGGTGCTCAGTTAGGTGCTGAGTTAGGGGTGCTGAGTTAATTAGGGGTGCTGACTTAGAGGTACTCAGCTAGGTGCTCAGTTATTTAGGGATGCTGAGTTAGGTGCTCAGTTAGGGGTCGAGTTAGGGGTGCTGAGTTAGGGGTGCTCAGTTAGTTAGGGGGTGCTCAATTAGTTAGGTGCTCAGTTATTTAGGGGTGCTCAGTTAGTTAGGGGTGCTCAGTTAGTTAGGGGTACTCAGTTAGGTGCTGACTTAGGAGAGCTTAGTTAGGGCAGGCTGCACATCTCACTTGTGGTTTTCTGGGAGGGGCGTGGACACGGCTGTGGACTACAGGAGGAGGAAGGGAAGCTGAGGCGCAGCGGCACCAGCTGGGGAGCAGGGATGCCTGCTCAGTGTCGCCCTTCCCCACTGTCCAGCATCACCGACTGTTCTTTCTTTGGGGGGGTCTCTACACGGGAGGGGTGTGGATCAGTGCTCTCTCAGCCTGTCTGGTGGGCACTGGCTGCGCGCATACTTCCTTAGCTGTGGGCACAGGTGTTTATCTGCTGTCACGCCCCATCTCCTTGTCAGGTGTCTACCACTCCTGGCCTCGGTCACCAGCCTCCATCTCCTTGGTGCTGGGATCACAAGCGAACGCCAGCACCTTCGCCTTTTCCTTCCTTTAGTTTTCGAGAGAGGGGCCTGCTGTCTCTTCTGGTCTCTCCAGGCACCTGCATGCACACGGTGCACAAACACACAGGAAACTCAAGTAACGATGCATCTTTCACAAGATCTTTATTAAACCCCAAACCTACTTCAGACACACACACACACACACACGAAAACACAAACGCCCACTCTAGATCAACCACCCCTCAAGCTGTGAGAGAGAGAACAGGGGGAGTCCTCCGAGGGCCTCCGGCGGGTCAGGAGCCTGCTACACAGTTCTCTGAGGACAGTGAGCCCGAGCGTCCTTAGCTGTCCCAAATCACTTGCAGCACCTTTTGTTGAGAATGCGTGTGTCTGTGTGTGCATGCGCAGTCTGTGTGCCTGCAGAGGTGGGAGGGCTTCTGCTCCATCATCTGCCGCCGCATTCCCAGGCGGCGTCCTGTGCCGGCGGCAGGCGTGTGTCCCTGTCCCTCTGACACGGGGCCCTCGTGGGCAGATCTGAGTGTGAGGGCTGGACGACCCTCTCCCGGACAGTCACAGCGCACACTGGGCACCTCCTCCGGACGGGCTGGAGGGCTGCGTTTACATGGCTACACATAGGCGTTCTTGCCGTACTTCCCGAAGCTCACGCCGTCGCTCTCCTCCGAGGCAGCTCGGGGCATCTCCACTGCAGAGGCCTTGTAGGGAGGCGCAGCCCTGTGGAGGGGAGGACGGTGGGGTTGGGGTTAGGGTGGGGTCAGGGGTCAGGGGTCAGGGTCGGGTCAGGCCGAGTCCTCCCAGCCCTCACCTGGTGGTGGGACGCTCCCTGTCGCAGCAGCAGGTAGAGAAGAGGCTGATGCTGCCGAGGAGGGACAGCAGGGAGGCGCTCCAGCCCAGGTACAGCGCGGGCCCCAGCTCGTACCTGCAGGGGTGCGGGAGAGTGCTGCCCTGGGGCACGAGCCCAGCCCACCTGTCCCTAAGGGACCCCTCCTGGCCCCAGTGCGCCCCACTTACTTGGTTCCCACATATAGGGGGTTGAAGAAGTCGGTGGTGATGTTGACAGCGTACCAAGAGATGGCCACCATCCCGCAGGTCCCTGGGGAAGAGGCCCTCCTCAGCCAGCGTCAGAGAGGAGCCCCAGGGCGTGGAGGGGTAACACACACCTCCTTTCTCAGAGCTCACACTGCAGCCTCTGGCCACAGGAGTCCCGACATCTTTTTATAAACAAGATCTCTTTCTTTTTTTCTTTTCTTTTTTCAAGACAGGGTTTTTCTGTGTGGCCCTGGCTGTCCTGGACTCTGTAGACCAGGCTGGCCTTGAACTCACTGCTGCCGGCTTAAAAACAAGATCTTGGGAAGCCTAGGCTGGCCCTGAACTCGGCACCCAGCCTGGCATAACCTTGGCCCTGTTACCTCTCGGGGTGTGGTCATGAGGTCTCCCCGGTGCTGGGGTGGCCACAGCCCTCAGCGCTGAGGGACTAGGATTGAGCCGGGAGCCGCCTGGGTAGTAAAGATGGCGAGCTCCTAAGAAGGCCGCCCTTCCCCGTCTCTCCTGCCCGCTCCACAGTTCACGCGTGACGGGGAAACGCTACACAACAGTTACACAACGGTGAGGCCCAGCGGCCGGGCCGCCTCCTTCCCTCAGTGCTAAGGAGGAAAGCCCAGGCCTTAGCGGCCCTGCCGGGCTCAGCTTCCCTGTCCGCAGTCTCTGTGCCTGCTGCACCACCAAAGTACCTGCTGTGCCGCGCTCTGTGCGGCTGCCCCCAGGGGAAGCCATCCTGGTAGCCCAACCACGCCCTGGGGAGGAGTCAACCCTCTAACCACGGCCCTAGAGGAGGTCCTCCTGGTAACCCTCTAACCACGGCCCTAGAGGAGGTTCGGCCTGGTAACTCTCTAACCCTGGGCCGCCGCGATGCCCGCGACCTCCACACGGCTGGGGGCAGCGCCAGCCCTGGCTCCGGGAAGCAGGAGGTGCCCGGCGCAGGGCGAGGGGAAACTCCCGTCCACCCGGACCCGGCTTCCCCCTGGGAACCACCCTGGGCTGTGGCCTGAGACCTGCGGGTGTGAGCCCCGCCCCCTCCCCCCCCCGCCCCCTCCCCGCCCCGGGAAGCCCCGTTACCAGCAAGTGCGTGGAAGGCTCCCGCGGCCGCCAGCAGCCTGGCCTTCCTGGGCGCGGCGACGTTGCCCACGGTGGTGCAGCGCAGCCCTGGCATGGCCAGGAGGAGGCCCAGGGAGCCCAGCAGGATGGCGGTGATCATGAGGGCGCGGCAGCCCTGGACGTACCCTGCGAAGGCAGCCGGTCAGCGCGCGCCCCCGCCCCACACCGCAGCCTCCCTCCTCACGTCCGTCCGTCTGTCACCCAAGGCCTCTGCAGTGCTGGGGACGGTGCACACCCCCAGGCCGGATTATGTGGTGGTTTTGCGTAAAAGCCCAGGCCGCGCCCAAATCCCCTCCCTGGGGGTGTAAGCAGCATGGGCCCCACTTGTTTTTAATTTTATTTTTATGTATATGAGCGCTCTGCCTGCACGTGTGCCTGCACGCCAGCAGAGGGCACCAGATCAGCTTATAGACGGTTGTGAGCTGCCATGTGTGGGTGCTCAGAATTGAACCCCGGTCCCCTGGAAGAATAGTCAGCACTCTCAACCGCTGAGCCAGCTCTCCAGCCCCTGACCCTACTTCTTGGGGTCCCAAGAATAAACCAAAGCAGGGTACCACCAAACGTTACTGTGGGGGGACCAGTGGCAGACAGCATAGAAGGATGGCCAGCCCAAAAGTAATCATAGGCACCCAGCATGGACGAGGTCACCTTCCCCAGCCTGTGTGCTCCAGCCCAGACCCTGAGCCACATGAGGCAGGGCAGGGCTCTGACAAGTGGCTTTCCCCATCCCTCCCTCCCTCTCTCCTTCCCTTTCTCTTTCCCTCCCTCTCTCCCCCTCTCCCTCCTTTTCCCTCCCTCCCTTTCTCCCTATCCCTCTCTCCCTCTCTCTTTCCCTCTCTCTCCCCCATCTCTCTTTCTCCTGGTGCTCCTGGAATTTTATAGACCAGGCTGCCTCCATCCATCTGCCTTGGCCTCCCAAGTGCTGGGATTAAATGTGTGTACCACCACTGCCTGGCTTTAACTTTTTGAGACAAGATCTCACATAGACCAGATGAGCCTCAAACTTCCTATTTAGCCAAGGATCATCTTGAGCTAACTTTTGATCCCCCTGCCTCAGCATCTGGCTCCAGTGCCAACACGTCTAGCCTCTGGTTGGAGCTGAGTTTCCTGTGGAGTCACCAGCAGGGGGCAGTAGTGAGTCTGGGCAGAGGGTCGGGTGTGGGGAGGTGGAGAGGCTGGACCTAGGAACCGGTCCCAGTCACTTCAGCTCCTAATCATCTGGTGCCTTTTCTCAAATGAGCTGCTGGCTCCACCAACTGTTTTTGATGATTGCCAAGCACGCTCAGGTAGGGCCCAGAGCGTGGTGTTGAGGGAAAAGGCTTGGGTCTCTGCCAGGAGAAGATGAAGTAGCCTGGAGTGAAGAGGTAGGGAGGACAAAGTTCTCTGAGAGGAGATTGTAACTGCAGCCACACCTTCCAGAGTTCCCCACCAACTCTTCATGTGCAGAGAATGCTGAAGGCTTACAGGTCCATGGGTCCAGTGGCTGAACCGTGGAGAGGTCGCCAACTGATTGTTAGGTGTGGCTTGCTGAGCTATGCCTCAAATCTCCACAGCACTCAAGAGGTTGAGGCAAGAGGGCTGCAAGTTCAAGGCCAGCCTGGGCACCTCAGCATGACTGTCTCAAAATGAAAATAACAAGAAGGCTGGCGCTGTAGCACAGAGGTCAGGCATTTGCTTGTAATCCCCCAGTGAGGGGCTGGGGTGTGGCTCAGAGGGAGAGTGCTTCTATCCACAGCGAGACAGTCACTGACCACGTAAAAGAAAAACCTAGGTATGGCAGTGTGATCCCAGCACTTGGGAGGCTGATGCAGGAGAATCTTTTTGAGTTCAGGACTCAGCCTCAGCTACACAATGAGGTCAGAGATTGCTACATAGCAACACCATGCCTCAAAACACCACACACACACATAGACACACAGGAACAGAAAGACACACAGACATACACACAGACACATATACACAGCCAACCAGCCAGACAGACACATACACACACACACACGCACACACACCACAAACCAATCCAAACAAAAGAGCATGGAAGGGAAGGGACAGGAACCCTGGAGATGTGGGGACCCCGAGGCCCATTCTGCTCCATCACCCCATCACACGCCCGGTGACTTCCCAAATTCACATCCACTCGCAGGCAGCACGGTGCAGCCACCCTCACAGGTGACAGGCTCATGGGCTCTGACCCAGGCCCATGTCCCCTCTGGCCACTTACTGCTCTGGGTCTGTGGCCTGGGAGCGGCTCAGGTTCTCCTGAGGCCTACGGAGAGTGGCAGAGTCCTGGAGATACGCTGAAGTGGCTCGGGACAGTTGGGAGAGAGTATCCCCCAGCCTCGGGGCCGCCTCACCTCACCTCACACACCTCGTGGCATCGCCCAGCCTTGGGGCCACCTCACACCCCTCACCTCACACCCCTCACCTCACACCCCACACCTCACCTCACACCCCCACACCTCACACCCCTCACACCCCACACCTCACACCCCTCTTCACACCCCTCACCTCACACCCCTCACCTCACATCCCTCACACACCCCTCACACCGCCCGCACCCTCGTGGCCTGGCCGGCCCCAGGCGCTCCCCACAGCAGCTGGTCCTGAGAGAAGCACACCCAACACTCACAGGCGGTCGCCTCTTTTGCTGGGGAAGATGAGGCAGTCAAGGGGTGCCAGGAGGTGAGTGTGTGGACACACGTGTGTGTTTGGGGTCTCCTGGGGGAAATGAGAGCACAGGCTGAGGGGGGTAGTGCAGGTGAGCAAGAGATGGAGGCAGCAGCGAAGCCCTGGGTCCACGCCGGAGGTGTGGGCCCGGACGAGACACGGCCGATGCCTCACACGCGTGTGCACCCTCTCCAGCACACACGAAGACCTGGGGGACAGCTGTGCCTGGCCTGGCTTCCCCAGCCTCAGGGGAGCCGCTTGTGCTGTCCACCAGGCTGCTGAGCCGCCAACCCAGCACACGTCCCCAGAACACGCGCCCCCAGTCGGCGTGCACTCACGCCTGTGCGCCCCTGTGCCCTGGCCCACGGCTGCCCGCCGAGCACTGTGCCCCTCCTCCCCCTCAGCCATACCGGAGAGGGCCAGCATGGACGGGAACTCCCAGCAGTTGGAGACGCCCATGGAGTCGGTGGCACAGCTGTACCACAGGTTCTCGTAGATGGTGTTAGTGGTGATGACGTTGCCGTGGATGGTGGACACCCTCCAGTAGCTGTTTGGGAGCGTCACGCCGAGCAGCAGCAGGCCCAGGGCGGACGCGAAGAAGCCGAGGGTCTCCAGGGCCACAGACATGCTGGGCGCACGCCCCAGGAGGGGGGAGCTCAGTAGGGGTGAGATGGAGGGGTCCTCGGGGTGAGCAGGCGGGAGGCCGTGAGGGAGAGGCCCGAAGCCGTCCTCAGGCTGCAGCCTCTGCAGCTCTGCTTCCTGGCAGGTAGAGGACCCAGCCTAGTTGCGCTCCGCAGCTGTCGACCGGCGATAGAGGAATAAACGGCCAAGAGTCCACCCCCACCCCCTCCCCGCCCCGGGAGGGGGGCTGGACTTTCAGGGAGACCGAGCCCCCAGGGGAGGCATTAGGAACCCAGGGGAAGTGGCCTGTCTGACTCAGCGGTCACCAGGGCCAGGGAAGGAAATCAGGGCCAGAGTTCTGGGTAACGGGAGACAGTGTCGAGAGAAGACAACTCCAACAGGTCCAGCAGCCACCACGACGGAAGAGAGCAGAGAGCGCCCAAGACTGAGGGCCCTGGGGTGGGACCCTGAGACCTCCAAGGACGTGGTCATGGGTTAGGGGCCACAGGAACTCTGGAGTCCAGCCAACCTGGCCCCCACTAGACTCCCGCGCCTTGAAAGCGCCGGTCTTGAAGTCCTGGCCCTCAGCCTTGTTGACACAACATTATTGGCTCTCTAGGTTGTAATGGGAGTTAGGCGGCAGATCACAGCTCCAGGCACACTCCTACAGCCCAACGGTTGCCTCGGGGCTGAGGTGAGGCCGCCAACCGTCCCTCCCAGAGCTGACCTTTGACCCTTCGGCATTGAGTTTGATCTTGATGCCAAGGAGCCAGGGGCCCAGGGTCAGGGCTGGACCACAGGCCAAGGGCGTGATTCTGGTTAGTCTACCTATTGAGTAGTGGGCACCAGCCCCAGCTCCATCAACTAATTATGATAAGTGGAAGCCTGTGGGCCCCCACCCATCCCCAGCTAAGCACCTGTCCGCTTCCTGCTGGGCTGTATCCTGCTTTCGCCTGGCAAGCTGGCACCGGCTCCAGTGAGTACGAGACAGCTCTGCCTGCTGTGGCTCCTCACACCCCCTCTTCCTCAGGCTCCACCATGCCCCCCTCAGGTGCCTCCTCCGGCCCCCAGCAAGCCTGCCAGGGCCGTGGAATGACAAGTATGCAGGGAAGCCAAACAGGCCCACGCAGAGCCTGGCACAGGGGGCGTGGGGTGAGCCGAGAAAGCTCGGCCTCCCTCCCCTCAGGCTGTGCCCAAGAACCCTACAACCCTGACATCTCCCCTCGGCTTCCTCCCACCCCACGTCATCCCTGTCCCCCAGGAGAAAGCCTGGCTGGAGGAAGGGGAGGGGGCAGGAGGACAAAGGGAGGGAAGGGCGGAGGTTTGGGAGGAAGCATGGCGGGCCCCTGCAGTGGAAAACTCCGGCAGCTGGGTGGGTCAGAGACCAAGGCCATAAATCCCGCCCGCACCCTGTCCGCCTCTATCCCGTGGTTGTCCTCCTCAGAGCTGTTCCCGGTTCCTGCACAGTAGCTTCAGGGGAAGGAAGGGTGTGGCCTTGATGCTGCCTGGAGGGGCAGTGGGGGCCAGTGCACCCCGTGACCCATGACCCTGCTTCTCAACAGACTCACACACAGCTTCCCAGGCCACAGCCCGATTTTATTGACCCTCAACGTGAAGCATGACCTAGACAACAGGTGTCAGGGGACGGGGCACGGGAGGCAGAGGGCAATGGACACTGCAGAGGTGGACAGAGGTTGGAAGAGGAGGGAAGGCGATGGGAGGACGGACAGGACCGTCTGTCTTCCAGTGTCCCCAGGGCGGACAGCAGGTGAGGCTACCTTCAGGATTTGGACTTGGAGACCGCCAGTCCAATGAGTCCAGCCAGGCCCGCCACACCCAGGGCCATGCCACCAACAATGGCCATGCCCACCAGTCCATCTGGAAGGAAAGGATGCACACTCAGTCCTGCCCCCGGCTGACCACACCGCCCTGCACAAGAGGATCACTGGTCCCCGAGTACGGAGGTGGGGACCCTGGAGGGCAAGAGGCCTGTCACCTTTCTTCATAGCCTTGTCAATGAGGCGCTCCAGCTCCTTTGCCTGATTGTTCTGGGGCTCGGTCTGCAGCAGTCCCCGAACGTACTTCAGAGCCTTCTCATATTCCTGCAGCCAGGGCAACCTCAGACAGAGCACATCCCAGCCCCCACCCAGGCATCCTCCTCTGGCCTGGGCTCATCCTCGCCCTCCCCCACCACAGCCCCACCCCACAGAGTAGAGTTCACAAACAGTCCAGCTGTGGGGGCTGATAAGCTAGCAGAGATAACAGGCTCGGGCAGCACCCCAATCCTGACGTCACCATAGTCCCCACACCCTGACACTCTCACCTTCCCCCAGTCTGTGCTGGGATTATGGGGTACCAGGCACCCAGCCCGCTGCCCTTTGCTGGCTAACTGCCTGGGCCCTGGGCTCTGCCTGGGGCACTTAGGGGACCCCAGGTTGGGAGGGAGGGTTCTGTGCCTTACCTTGAGCCGGTAGTTGCCCACGGCCAGGTAGAAGACGTAATCCCGCTGCTCCTCTTTGCTCCCTTTGGGCAACAGCTCTGGAAAGGAGAGATGGATTCTCTCTTTTTCACATTTTCAATACAGGGTTTCTCTGTGTAGCCCTGGCTGTCCTGTAGACCAGGCTGGTCTCGAACTCATAGATCCTCCTGCCTCGCCTCCTGAATGCTGGGATCACAGGTGTGTGCTACTCTTGGCTCACAACAAACCCTTTTCTTTAACTCACTTTCCCAAGTGACCCTCACTTGACTTTTTTTTTTCATTTTATGTGTTTGTGTGTGTATCTAATGGGGGTTAAGACAGGGCCTCGCTATGTAGCCCAGGCTGCCCCAGTCTCTTGAGTACTAGAGTTACAGGTGTGTGCAAACAAGCTTTGCCTCTGTGTAATTGAGCAGTCTCAGAGCCTTCGAAGTCTGCACTGAGCCCCTCTGTGTGGCTGTGCAGTACTGAGCCTTCCATGTCTGCACTGAGCCCCTAATGAGATGCAAACAAACACTTGAGGCCATTTTCAACTGCTATGCCTACTGTAAAAGAAACCTGGAAAATCTGAATTGATCAAAGTAAAGGGACAACATTTGCTTTTACAATGAGCAAGAGCTGGTGGCACTCCTGAATTCCCAGCACTCGGGTGGTGAAGCAAGATTCAGAGGTTGAAGCATCCTGAGCTATAAAGAGACCCTGTGTCATAATCAAAAATGACTAAACAACACAGGCATCTCCTAGCACAGTCCTGTCCCTTGAGACCCTCCAGTATTATCCCAAGATGGCCTCAGATTCCAAAATCTATAGGCGTAAAGGCCTGTATATAAAATTAAACAGCATTGCCCAGAACCTACCTGTATTCCCCAAAGACGCTTCTGTTAGACAGCTAGTCCAGGCTGACCTTGAATTTGGTCAGTGTGCAGTGGACTCCTCCATCTCTGCAGTCGGTGGGTGCTCTGCGACTGAACCACATCCCCAGGCTTCCACCACTGCCGTACTGGGATCATTTGAACTCTCTAGAGCCTTCTGAATTACTGCCACCCAATTCACTGTAAATGCTCTAGTAATAGCAACTAAGATCGGAACAAGGAATGTTGTGTGCTATGTGTGGATGCACCACAGTGGTCAGAGGACACTGCATATGCGTGTGCTGTGTACGGATGCAGCAGAGGTTGGAGGACACGGTGTGTGTGCACACGCACATGCGTATCACCACAGAGGACATCTGGAGCCCTGCTGTCACTCTACCCGGCTCACTGGAGAAGGGCCTCCCACTGGACCTGCAGCTAAGCCACACCAGTCCAGCCCTGAAGCCAGCAGTCCCCGCCTCTCCTTGCTACAGGGGCTCCTGTGGCCACACTCAGCCTTTGCCCGCGGCGAGCACCGACTATGTCCTCAGCCTGGGAACAGGTTTTTCTGTTTTGTTTTTCCCTCCACTGAATGCATGTTCCGATGTTGACAGGGGACAGAGACTGGATCCAGCCTCTGCTGTGACCTACGGAGGTGACCCGGTGTGGGCCGGGCCGCGCTTACCCTCCAGCAGCACAACGCCTCTGCGGACGTCCTCATTGTACTTGCTCCGCACCAGGCACCAGGCGTACTCAAACTGCGTGCTCTTGGACACAGCGCCAGCCGCCTGCTCGGCCTGAAACTTCCTTTCAAAATTCTGTCGTTAGAGAGAAGAGGGAGCTCTCAGGACAACAGGCGAACTGGGTGTCTAGGTCCCGCTGGACGCACTCCCCCCTGAGAATCTCGGCGCTCCGGCTTCTGCCACCTCCACCGAAGCCACCTCCACCGTGGGACCAGCTCTGCGCCCTCCCTCTGTGCCCGCACCCGGCCCCTCGTGGTGCCAACCGGAGACACCGCCTGGTGTCAGCCAGGGGCAGTGCCCCGGAACAGCTGAGCCCGAGTAACTTAACAGTAACTACACTGTCCAGCGGCTAGGCAGCCTCTTCCTCCCACGCGGCCTTCGCTTGAGGCCGCTGGTCCAGTCCTACCCTACTCTTTCGGGTTGGATCTGCCTTACCTTAATTCTAGAAGAGGAAAGAAAACACAGCTACAAGGATAAGCGCTAGCATGCACTGAACCTAGCACCACGCGGGGCTCAACACCAGCGAAAGCTTACTCCACACCAGCGAAAGCTACCTCATCCCTGCATGAGCTCCCCAAATTCCCGAAACTGCATTACACTGAGACTCCAGGCCTCAGTTCTGAGGTGCCGAAACACAGGAAACTACAACTCCCATCTGGCCCAAGAACACAGCGCAGGCTCCCGCAAGAAGCAACACACCGCAGAGGCTGCTGGGAGCCGTAGTTCGGCTTCCCCAGCAAGCTGAAACCGGCAGTATTTGGCGTCAGTCGGCTGTCCTCAGGAACTGCTCTTTCCGTTCTACTCTCCTCCCTTCCCTGGGCCAGGCCTCACCTTCAGATCCTCCACAGACACCAGCTCGTTCAGCACGGCCTCCATGGCCACCGCCCCTGCAAGCCTCGCACCAAGGTCTCTACTGGGCCACGGTCTCCATGGTCCAGTGGCAGAAGCTGAGGCACTTCCGGCATCGACCTGCGTAGGCCCCGCCCCTTCCTCCTGTGCCAGGGGCCGGTGGTGGCGCTAGACCGCCTCCGGGGATCACGTGTCAACCAGCCCTTACTTCTAAGACCCTGAGGCCTCAGCTTCCACAGTGCAAGGGAGTTTGGTAAGTGCAGCTTCCCCGTCCCACACCCGCAAACTTGTGTCACACGGTCAAAGCAATGCTGAAAGGGAAGGAAAGACAGCCCAGGGCTAGGGTCCATACTGCACTTGCCAAGGAGCCATGTTCAAGAGTCCAGCTCCAGGGGACCCAGTGCCCTCTTCTGACCTCCCTGGCAGCTGCACTTCATGCTGACACAAACAGATACACACAATTTATAAAACTTTTAAGAAAAGTTATCTCTTGCAGGGTCAGATCTTTCAGATATAATTTAGTGAAACCACCTTCTTGGTGTACCTGAGGATTGAGAGGTCTTAATGACCTGAGGCCTTGAGCCTGAGGAAAAGCCCAGGGCAAACGCTAACTTCAGGAGCAGTAAGTGGTTAGTGACTTTTTGTTCCTTTCAACTTGACCTTTAGTCACAAAATGGAATTTAAGAGTCATAGCAGAGACTCAACACACTTTGTTTTTTTTTTGAGACAGGGCCTTACTATGTTACCCTGGCTGGCCTTGAACTCAAATCTGCCTCTGCCTCCCAAGTGCTGGGACTAAAGACCACCATGCCCGGCTTGCTCTTTCTTTTTAGTTTTTTCAAGGCAGGGTTTCTTTGTGTAGCCTTGGCTGTCTTAGAACTAGCTATTTAGCGCGGCTGGCCTTGAAGTCACAGATCCTCCTACCTCTGCCTCCTGAGTGCTGGGACTAAAGTATGTCCCTCTACTGCCCAGCAGCCCAGGGATGGCACCACCCACTGTGGGCTGGCCCTCCCCCATCAGTCACCGATTAAGAAAATCCTTTACGATGTCTAGCATGGTATCTTAACAAAGTTCTTCTCTTACAAGAAGATGCTTTACAGCCAGATCTTATGGAGGCATTTTCTCAGCTGAGGCTCCTCCTTTGTGATAACTCGTTTGTGGGTCAAGGTGACAGCAGCCAAAACACGCACTGTCCCCAGGCCCTCGTCATGGGCAGCCCCTGCTACCCAGAACACCTGTCTCCTACCCTGCCCTGGCTTACTGCTCATCCACTCATTCTTGACCCAGCATTTCCTATGGTAGCCACTGTTTAAACTCTGAGGATGCCACTGATAAAAATAAGACTCCTGTCCTACCTCTCATATCGGGGAGACAGTAAACAATTAAGTGAGCTGGAAAGAGAGGTGCATGCCTGTAATCCTAGCCCATGGGAGGAAGAGGAGGAGGGAGTTTAAGGCCATTCTTGGCTACATAGTAAGTACAGGTCCAGCCTGGGCTACATGAGACCCTCTTAGAAGCCAGATGATCCAAGGCTTTCTCAGAGGCCCGGATAAAAAAGCAAAGCAAATGTTAATTCTGCATCACAGCCAGGAGCAGACTCTGCAGGGTCGGAGGCCGAGGCCCGGCCTTGAAGGAGCAAGGGTCGAAGTTTATCGGATCCTGCTGTCTGCTCTGGGCTGTGGCTATCAGTCCTTGGATGGATGGTGCGTGTGGGAGTCACCCTGTGTTCTCTTTGCAGACACTGACCTAGCTCTGCAGCCCGTTCCCACCTACACTAGCGAGATGCTGTGTTTGTTGCAAGCTCTGGCATAAACCATCAACTTCCACTCAGGATCTTTATTTCTATGGGAGGAGGGTCAAACTCAGCCATCGGCCTGTTCTGCACCTTCCTTATCTGTAGAGCTGTCTCTGTAGCCCTGGACCTGGGATTTCTAACCGAACCCTACCTTAAAGGTTTTCTCTCTTCTGTTGCCTCCCTCATCCCTCCCAGTCTGTAGCTCAAGCTGGCCTCTAAACTCACTAAGGATGACCTTGAACTCATCTCCCTGCGCCTAGCAGGCCCTGGGTTACAGGTATGGTACCATCTGTCCTGGTTTGTGTGGAGTGAACTCAGGATTTCACATGTGCTAAGTGAGCCCATCCCAGCGGCCTCTATCTTCTTGCTCTGAACCAGAGCTACCTTCATTTCTTTTCTTTTTATTTCATAGTTTTTCTCACTCATTTTTTAAATTTATTTTTATTTATTACAATTTATTTATGTTGGCTACCTTCATTTCTGAAGCAGGCTCTTACTGACACTTCAGATCCGAAGGGACAGAAGGGCCGCCGGGCCTGGAGCCCAGGAGAAGGCATCAGCATAACTCCTTAAGGTTAGTCACTCCTCCCTAACAAAACGCGCACCTCAGTCTGTAACTTTTTTTTTCTTTTCTTGACAGGATCTCACTGTGTAGCCCAGGCTGGCCTCGAATTTACAGAGATCCATCTGCCTGTGCCCCCTGGGATGAGGCACCATGGCTAGCAAGTGTCGTGTGCATGCAATGATGCACGGGAGGTCAGAGGGAACCCTGTAGGGGGTCCTCTCCTTCCACAGGGTCCAGGGATTTAAGCTTCCACTGTCAGGCTTGGTGGCACCTTAGCCCTCCTGTCTCGTTAGGTCCCTGACCAATGCGGGGAGGAAAGGGTTTATTTGCCTTACACACCCCAACATCCTCCATTTCTTAGGGAAAGCAGCTCCCAGAGTGTGCTGCTCCTTGGCTCACTCAGCTGCTTTCTTATGGAATCCAGGACCCTCCAGCCTGGGGCTGGGCCTTCCACGTCAAAAATCAGGAAAATGCCCCACAGATGTGCCCACAGGCCACTCTGATGGGGCCTCATTCTCAAGTTCCCTCTTCCCAGATGTCCCTGGCCCATGCCAAACAAAGAAATAACCAGCACATCCTGGAGCCACCCTGCCCCTACCTTGTAATTCCTTGTTCACATAATCAGCAGGGGAACAGGAGGGAATAACGCAGGTACATTCAACACCCCAAAATGGAAGAGCAATCCCAAAGAACTATTACTGTTTATTTATTGGTTTTGAGACAGGGTTTCTCTGTAGCCCTGGCTGCTCAGGACCCGGCTTTGTAGACCAGGCTGACCTTGAACTCAGAGACCCGCCTGCCTCTGCCTCCTGAGTGCTGGGATCACAGGCGTGCGCCACCAGGCCTGGCTCAGAGCTATTCTGTAAGGTGGTTCAGTAATAAAATTACTCCCTTGAAACTGTAAATGACCACGCTTGCTCTGTGCTGGTTTCAGTGTGTAATTAGCCACTTGAGTTGATAAAGGGATCAGTCTTAGCCTCCAGCCTTACGCTGGGAGGTACACAGGGCAGGCTCCACATCTGTCTGCTCTCACTCAGGCCTGCTTGGCGCCCAGTACTAGTAGACACTCGTCATAACGACTGAGGAAACAGACTGCTGTCATTACTGATTTTAAAAACAGGATCTGTTGTTTTGTGTGTAGATGGGTGTTTTGCCCACACGTATATAAGTGTGCTACGTGACCTTCGGAGGTCAGAAGAATGTTCCATCCCTTGGAACGAGTTTCGGGTGGTTGTGAGGCGGCGCTGGGGATCTGTTGTGGGTTTTCTTACACACCGAGGCACCCTTCATGCCCTAACCTATCTTACAGGCTCTTTCATGGCCCCGAGGCAGGCTAGTGTGCCTGGGAGCCACCTGTCCTCCTCCTGCTGGCGCTAGTCACAGGTGTGTGCAGTCACACCTGGTGTTTATGTGTCTACTCGAAGGTCATCAGCTTCACAGCATGTTTTCACGTGCCGATGGGTGCTTTGGCTAAGAAATATATTATTTGGGAAAAGGTTCAGTGACTGGGGAAGTAGGGGAAAGAGCAGGCGTGAAGACACTCGTTGACAGGGAAACCACGGGAGCGGTTTTATGAAGTGATGCTACGAGGGCTTAAACATCACATACTGGTTTTGGACACGCAGACGGGGATATTCAAAGAAAACGAAACACTGTCCACCTCTGGCATGGGTGTGAGCAGAAAGCAGAGAGCACTGCTGGTCGTCGGTGTCCGGTTCCTGCTCTGGACCGCTAGGCCGTCGGAGGCTGCAGTGGGCGGGTGGTTCAGGCATGCTCAGCACCCTCCTGGCCAGGGCTCCCTGCGGTGCTCTCCCGACCGTCCCGCCTTCCCTCTCCTGCTCCGCTGCACGCTCACTACGCAGCCAGCGCCCGCCGGGCCTTGTCACGGAGGGCGCACGTGGCGGAAGGGCCTGCACCGCTAACGATTATGAAGCGGGCAGCCCCTTCCAGGCCGCAGCCCACCACCAGCGGCCGGCGGCCTGGCCAAAAGCCTGTTACACGCGGGCGTGGCGGTGCACGCCTGCGGCCCTCACTCGGGAGGCTGCGGCGGGGGTCGCGGGTCCGGGCTGCTCTAGACAAGGCTTGTCTCAAAACACAGACGGCTTCTCGGCCCGCGGCCTCCGCACTTACCCTCGCGGCTTCGCCTGTGGCACCACGACCCCGCGCGCGGGATCATCTCCCGGCAGCGCCCTGGGCTCGCGTCCGCGGCGACCCGGCGGCGGAGGCCTTCCTCCCGCACCGCGGCAGGGCCCTTCGGGGCGTCCAGTCTTGCCCCGCGGCCCTGCAGCACTCCGTGCGACAGCCGCCGCGCCTCGTCCATCTCTCCTGCCAGAGGACAGCCCCGCGGGGGCAGCCTCCGGGCGCGAGTAACGGCGGGCGTTACAGAGAGCACGCCGGGCCCGGGAAGCCTGACTTCCGGGTGGCGCCTGTGCGCGGGCTCCTCTAGGACGTCGGCTCTATGCTCTGGAGGACCCGGAGCGCCTCGCGGCCAAGAGCCAGCCATTGAGTCTGCGCAGTAGCGACCCTCTGCGGGGAGGCGGGGCCGGGGGCGGAGCAGGAGGGCGCTGGCCAGTGAGGGGGGCAGGGCGGGGCGCGAACGGACGCAGGGAAAAAGGCCTCCCCTCCATCAGGTGACTTTGATTTTGTTTTTGTTTTCTCAAGACAGGGTCTCTCTGTGTAGCCCTGGCTGTCCTGAACGCCCTCTGTAGACCAGGCTGGCCTGGAACTCACAGAGCTCCGCCTGCCCTCGCCTCCCGGAGTGCTGGGATCACAGGTGTGCGCCACCGCGCCCGGCTTCCATCAGATTTTTTAAAGGTTCTTTTCCCCAACACGGATGGCTTAGCGGGTCCAAGTGCTAGCCGGCAAGTCTGACAACGTGAGTTCGATTCCCCAGGAGCGCCGTGGTGAAAAGAGAGCCACGCGTGCGCGCACACTCACAAAATAAAATGTAATGAGCGTGACTCATTTTAAATGAGGGTGTCTTCGGTCTCTTTACTTTGGGGATGGTCCTATCCGGTGGAACGCTGCCCCCACACCGATGGGAGGTGAAAGACTAACTTTGTAACCTATGTTTCCTTTAATTGCCTTGTAACTTGTATTTTCAGGTTTTAGGCCATGTTAATTAAAGCCTCTTAGTGCTTCTCCAGAGAACAGAGAAATGTAAAAGTTCCTGACAGTGGCCATCCTCAGGGCAGAGATAAGGACGAGAACAAGCAGAGATCTCTACTAGGTGGAGAAAATCATTGGCCGGCGCCTGTGAGATAAACTTTGTTTGGAAACTGGGTCAAATGGCCTCAATCCTTCTCCTGAATAGCCCCTGACCTTTGACCAAAAGCCTGTAACCCCACTCCTCAGAACAGACACAGCATGAGTTAAATCACTCTCCCACCTTTAGCTGTGGCTGTATCTCACATGGCAGGAAATTCCAAACTGACATGAAGAGCAGATATTCCCCTAGATATTTACGACAGGGCTGACCAGACCCAAGGGTGCCCAGAACCAACCAATTATTTTAAAAGTTTACCTCATCCAATCCTGAATCTCCAGGGCCTCAACCCCTGAAAACTCCGGTGCCTTGTCCTTTCAAAACGCAAGGCCTTTGTCTCCCGGTGCCACTCTGCTGACCAGCAGGGGTGACCCCAACGCTCGATGGTTAAAACAAACCTCTTGCATTTGCATCGGTGTACTGAACACGGTTTTCTTCGGTGGCCTCCCAGGTGGGTAGGCACCTGCCGTCCTGACAGGGGGGAATAGGGATAGAGGGAAAGGAAGGGGGACAGGAAAACCCCTGAACCTAATTTCCTTTGTTTCTAACTTGGCTACAACAAACCTGAAACAACCTCCCTCCACCTAGCGACCCCACCAACCTCTGAAAAGTGCCTGGAATTGCACCTAGCGCAAGCTCCTGTAGTATTTGTCAGGACGCGAGGCCGCCAGGCCAGCCGCCAGCGCGTGTTTAAAGGAGCCAACATTCCAAGGATTCTCAAAAATGTCACTGCCGCAGCTCCCCGGGGGCGGAAGCCACCGTCTAGAGCGGTGTCCGCTCTGAGCCTGTGTCGGCGCCGCAGGCTACAAAGGAGTGGGCCTCTCCCCAGGCTGCTGGGCCCCTGCGGAGCCAGAGAGCCCGTCGCTCAGAAAGCTGACCACCTGACGGCTGGCGCCACCATCTGCAGGGTCAGCTCCACCACCTGACGGCCAGCCCCATCACCTGCCTGCCGGCTCCATCACTTGCACTTGTGGGCCGGCCACACCATCTGCCGATCAGCTCCATCATCTGAGGGCCGGCTCCAGAATCCGTTGGTCGGCTCCAGGTCGGCTCCAAGCCAGCATAGTAGACGCCTCGGGGCTGGCCCTGTGGCTCTCCCCGCCGGTTAGCGGTCCTGTGTGGGGCTTTCAGAGCACCCGAGGCTTCTGGGTAATTAAGCTCCAACCTGGAGCTCACGGACTAGACTAATTTGCTGGACAGTGAGCCACAGGCGTCCCCCGGCCTCTGCCTCTCCAGCACTGGGGTTACACACGCTTGCTCATGGTGAGTGTGGACCGTGGGGACACACTCAGGTCCTCAGGCTCCTGTGGCTTCACCACGAGCGTCCACAGCCCACAGTGGACAGATTTTTCATGGAGATCAGGGCACAGGCCTTGGCCCCACCCTGCTGGAACTGGCGGCCCGCTTCTACCCGCAGAGAAGGCTGAGCCAGGGCTCAGTGTTTCGTGCTTCTTGGCTGGGTCCCTCTGCGCTAGCAGACGGCGGGGACTGTGGGTAGAGAAGTCCTCTCAGTGTGGGTACACCCAGAACTCTGGGCCCTGAGAACTGGGGCCTCTTGCTCCATGCTTTACACATTGGCGTCGGCGGCCGTGCACAGCCCGGTGCTCACCGCTCTGGCTTTTACCTGGCAGGGCCCTGGAGCACCGCAGCTACTGCAGTCTGGAGGGGGGGGGGGGTGGGCAGCGGGGAGCAGTGAGGAGGAGTGGGGAGGAGTGAGGAGGAGTGGGGAGGAGTGGGGAGGAGTGAGGAGGAGTGGGGAGGAGTGAGGATGAGTGAGGAGCAGTGAGGAGGAGTGGGGAGGAGTGAGGAGGAGTGAGGAGCAGTGAGGAGTGAGGAGGAGTGGGGAGGAGTGAGGAGCAGTGGGGAGGAGTGAGGAGCAGTGGGGAGGATTGGGGAGCAGCAGCAGGGAGCACGTTCCCTCACCACGGAGCTGACCCCGGCCTCATCTTTTTCTCCTTTTTAAAATCTTATTTTGGGGGTGGATGGGGTTCTAGACAGGGTCTCTCTGTGTAGCCCTGGCTGTCCTGCACTTGCTCTGTGGACCCGGCTGGCCTCAAGCTCACAGAGACCCTCCTGCCTCTGCGCCCCCTGCCCCCAGTGCCGGGATTATAGTTGTGCGCCACCACACCCGGCTCGTCCTTTTCTAAGTTAATATTTTATGTGTTTTGGGTGTTTTGCTTGCACATATGTCTGTGTATCACGTGTGTGTCCTATTGGATGGTTCACAACCACCTGTAACTGTAGCTTTAAGGGATTTGTCTCTCTCTGCTGACCTCTTCAGGCATTCGTGCGTGTGTGCACATGCGTGCATACACACACACACACACACACACATACACACACACACACACACCAAATAAATTTCATAAATCTTAGAGAAAAAAGTCGCTGTAGCCGGGCAGTGGTGATGTACACCTTTAATCCCAGCACTTGGGAGGCAGAGGCAGGAGAATCTCTGTGAGTTTGAGGTGAGCCTGGTCCACAGAGCAAGTGCAGAACAGCCAGGGCTACACAGAGAAACCCTGTCTGGGGCAGGGTAACTGTAATGTGGGTCAGCTGTTTCCGGGTTTGTTTTCTGTTTTAAGAAAAGCCGAGGAACATGTCACCCATGAAGAGGGAAACTAAGGCAGTCAGATCCCACAAATGCGACCCCAAACCCCCAGGAATGCTGGGTGCTCAGGACAGATGCTCTGGAGGACATGATGGAGGACAGATACTCTGGACTAAGCTGAGCGGAGGCCGCGTCCTCTGGAGGTGAGATCCCGCCGGGCGAGCCCCGCAGAGGCGCTGTTCCCCAGGGTCAGAGTTGCCGGGTATTTTTAAACCAGAGCCTTTTATGGATTCATCCAGCTGAGGATGGGGGAAGGCAGGAACAGCGGAGAGCTCTCGTGAGATGGGGCCTTTCCTCTATATATTTAGAAGGTTTTGTTCGGTGTGGAACAAAACCCAAGCTCTGTGTCACGGCAGAACCGTGTCCCATCTTCTGTCCCCAAAGTCACAGAGCGAAGCCCCAATTGTGAAATCTGATAATAGGCTCTATTTAGGGCTTCTTTCTGCCTCCGCCCCTCCTCCCCCTCCCTCTCCCAACCTTCCTTCATCCTTTGTTTTATCGTGTGGGTGAGGGGGGGCTCCTGTGCACCTGCCACACAGAAGGAGAGAGGTCAGAGAGCAACTGTACAAGTCTCTTCTCTCCTCCAGCCAAGTGGGTCCAGTGATCAGACTCAGGGCATGGGCTGGGGGCTGACACACTCACAGACATCTCTCTCAGAGTGGGGCTCAGGGCTGACAAGCTCACTGTCTCTCAGGCTCTGGTCTCTGCGGCTCTTGTTGCCTAGGCAAGAGCTCACAGTCCCTTCGCTTCACATTCTAGGGCACTGTCCTCCCCCGTCCTGAGGTGGCGACCACCACACTGCAGGAGTCCTGCACCCATTGCCGGGGCATCCTGGGAGCTGCAGGGCTCTGAAGGGAATTCTGTGCACGTGTGCACGTGTGCACACGTACCCAGAGGCCGGGAGACAGCGCTGTCCCTCGCTGCGCCTGAGCCACAGGCAGGTGTGAGCTGTTCACTGTGGGTGTTGGGAACTCAGCTTGGGTCCTCTCCAAAAGGCGTGTGTGCTCCTCACACCGACTCCTCTCTCCAGGCCCAAAGTTCAGGTTTTAACAACTGCAACAAAATTTAGCCAGGTGATGGGGGCACACGCCTGTGATCCCAGCACTCAGGAGGCTGAGGCAGGAGGAGCTCTGTGAGTGGAGGCCAGCCTGGGCTACATAGGAATTCCAAGCCTCCAAACGCCAACAGAAGGCCTCTCGGGGAGACAGCTGTCTTTGGCTGCTGACTTCAGGAGTCACAGCAGGCCGCCATGGAGGCAGGGTTGATGTGTGTGATCTAGGCCGACCTCCTGCTCTCCAGCCTCGGGTCTCTGTACCCCGAGGCTGGGGTTTCAGGCCTGGGACTGTGAGTTTATGAAGTCCTGGGGACCGGTGCTTGGCCAGAGCCCTCCCAACTGCGCTGTGCCCTGACCTTTTTTGCTGCTATGCTGGCCCCAAATTCTTTAGCTCGCCTCCTTTATTTCAGTATTGTGAATGGAACCCAGGACATTGCACATGTTAGGTACACACCCTACCCCAGACCTCCTAGACCTTCCTTTTGAGAACTCATACCTGGGAGACAGAGGCAGGCAGATCTTGGAGTCTGAGGTAAGTCTGGTCTGTATGGAGGGTTCCAGAGCTACACAGTGAGACCCTGTCTCAAGCAAACAAATGAACCAACAAAAAGGAAGAGAGAAGAAAGACAGAAAGATCTTCACTGTTTGGGTTGGTCTAAGTCTTGGTCCTCCGCCCTCCAGAGCCCGGAGTCATGGCTTTGCACACTGGCAGTCAGCGTTCCTCAGCAGTGGCGAGGCCTGGCCGGGAGACCTCCCTGTGGGCGCGAGGCTGCAGTCAGCGCAGCAGGCCTGGCTCTCCTGCACAGTTTCACGCAGCTCCGTAACCATGGCGATGACCGTTGGTCAGATTCTGAGAGCTAGACCAAAATGCTCACAGAGCCGGGTAAGAAGTTCTTTTCTGTGCCCAAAATAGAATGGAGAGGAGCATACCTCGGGGAGGTGGAGGCGGGGGCGTGAGGAAGCCATCTGGGCTGCTGGAGCCGTGCTGCCTTACATGCAACCCTGTGTCAGAGGAGAATGAAGGTCGGGAGATGGTTCAGTGCTCGCTGTGTAAGCACAGGGACCTGAGTTCAAATCCCCAGCATGTGTGAAAAGCTGGGCGTGCCAAACGGGAGCGGAGACAGGGGCCCGCAGGCCAGCACTGCAGCTCTCAGAAGTGACGTGGTGAGAGATGGACGAGGGCCAGACGATGTGCCCGCCCCTCCACTCTGCTTCCCGCCCCCGTGGGGGCAGCCATGTTCTCCCACCTGCTCCCTGGCAGCCGGGACCAGCCTGAAACCCGAGCGTGACTGTCTCAGGCCTTTTGTCAGGTAACAAAGCTCAAACACAAAAGTTTAGTTTTTAAGATTTGTGGTTGTTTAATTAGTGTGTGTGTGTGAGCATAGAGTACGTGCCCACACCAGCAGACGCAGAGCGCCCTGCTTTCTCCTTCGCAGCTCTGGCTGGCACAGGCCATCCCGAGGCAGCTGCCCAGCGCTGGGTCACGCTCGGCCCTCACTGCAGGGTCTGAACGCAGGTCACCCCGCTTGTGTGCAAGCACTCCTAACCCGACCCATCATCTCCAGCCCTGCAGCGAGCAGGCTCCTGAGGGAGCAGGTGTGTGGACCCCTCACCCCAGCTGTTAGCTGGGGTAAGTGAACTGTGAAAATACCTTCCCGGGAGTTATGTGGGGCAGAAGAGAGACAGGAAGGATGATGGGGAGGAGAGGGCAAAGGACCGCCTGCACACCTATGCAGACATACACAGGTGTGCACACACACACACAATTGTTTGATGCACTCAGAACTCCTGTCCTTTGGCAGGAGGGATGGCTCAGCCAGTAGCATGTGCCCACCCCAGCAGCTACTTGGCGGCTCATGACTGTCCTGACTCCAGTCTGGCCCTAGCCCCCTCTAAAAGGCCTTCACGGTCACAGGCAAGCATGCCGCGATCACACACACGAGCAGGCAAAAGTCTCATACACACAACATAAAAACGATCTCTTTAAGAAAACACAAAAGGCAGGTGAGATCCCAGCTCTCGGGAAGCAAGGGCAGGTGGATCTTTGTGAGTTCGAGGCTAGCCTGGTCTACAGAAGGAGTCCAGGACAGCCAGGGCCACACAGAGAAACCCTGTCTTAAAAACAAAACCCACAAAACCTAGCAAAGACACAAGCCACCCCTCACATGGTGCAGAGCAGTGGGCTGATCTGCAGGTACAGCTGGCTTAGCCGGCAGGAAGCCATCTGCTCCCTGCGGAAAGCTTGAGGGCAGGGGCAGCGGTGTGCGACTCTCTCCCAGCGCCACCGAGGCCTGAGAGGAGGCACGGTGGTGGACGCAGTGCTGGCTGGCACAGAAAGACAGGGCATCGCATGGTGCCAAGGTCTGGACAGCCGCCAGTCCTGAGGCCATGGCTGTGTGATGTCAGCTGGAAACTGGGTCTCTCACCAACAGTCATGGAGCACGCAGTTTTTAACAGTAAGACACTTACAGGAATCCGCTGTGGAGAAAAGAATTTGCTTGAAGTAAAGCGCGCTCACACTGTAGGGAGCACCTCGCACAGCTCTGGAGAGGGCAGACATGCTTGGGATTTTTGAGTTAGGACTCTTCTGTGTGGCCTTGGCTGTCCTTCAGACCAGGCTGACCTCAAACTCAGAGAGATTCCCCTGCCTCTGCCTCCTGAGCGCTGGGATCACAGGCCTGCGCCACCATGCCCGGCGTTTCTTTTTTCCACGTATGTTTCACCCTTTCTCATTTTACTGAGTACCTTGTCCCTGTGGACAGATGGCCACAGGTTAACAGCTTGCTAAGAATTCTCTTCAACCTCAGAGTGACCTGTCAGCTCCATCTTGGCTGCCTGTTTCACTGTGTGAACTTCATATCAGATTCAAAAGCAAATTACACAGTAAAATAATTAGGTACTGGAGAAGGTTCAAGCAGATTTGAGGAAATAGCCAACTTAAAGAGGAAATTAACAACATAGGCAGAATTTCAAAATAGTTGGGAAAGAGGTATTCATTTGATGGTGTTGAAACAATTGTATACTCATGGGAGGGAGGTGATAAGTTGGTGCTTATTCTACTTGGATCCAACCCAGGGCCATATATATACTACGAAGGGGCTTGCCTGCTGAGCCACACCCCAGCCCCTCACTGGGGGATTCTAGGCAGGGGCTCTACCACTGAGCCACACCCCAGCCCCTCACTGGGGGATTCTAGGCAGGAGCTCTACCACTGAGCCACACCCCAGCCCCTCACTGGGGGATTCTAGGCAGGGTCTTTAATAAAGTTAAAATCTTAGCTTACTTGGAATAAAGCATGAGGGGATGTGAGCAAGCACAGGGAGGCTGGACGTGGTGACTCACACACGGAGTTGGAGGAGGATCAGAATCATGGGCAGCCATTAGTGCTCAGTTGCTTGTGCAAGCATGAGGACCCTGGTGTGAACTTAGAACCCAGGTAGAGACCCTGGGCGTGTAGGTAAGAGCTTGTAATCATGGAGGCCGCACTGACCATCCAGACTGGCCTATTTGGTGAGCTCTAGACTGGAGAGAAACCATGCCTCAGGAAACAGTGTAGACTGTGTTGTAGGAATACCAAGGTTGACCTATAACCTATATACACGTGTACACACACACACTCACCAAACCCTCCACAAAGGCCAAATAAATTTTTTTTTAGAAATAAGTGTGGCCAAGTCTCAAGTCTGGATCAAGTTTATTCACCGTTACAATGCTTGTTCTGGTAGGAACAGGCCAAACAGTTTTCTAGAAATAAGTGTGGTTTAACAGTTGGCGGCGGCGGCACACATCTTTGATCCCTGCACTTGCACTCGGGAGGCAGAGGCAGATCTCTAAGTTGGAGGCCAGCCTGATCTGCATGGTGAGCCCAGGACAGCCAGAGCTACACAGAGAAACTCCGGATCAAAAACCAACCAGAGGAGGGGTGGCCGGTCTCAGTGTGGCGCGCTGTGTCGGCAGGAGCAGCACCAACTGTTGTGGATACAAAGCAGTTTTCCCGCGGCCTCGCGACTTCCTGAGCAACGTTCCAACACGCGCCGGGGCGTCGTCCTGAGGACCGGGAGGAGCCTCGTGCGCCCGGCTAGATACCATCAACAGCGCCACACGGGTCTGGAACTCATTCAACGTCAGAGAATTCACACTGGAGAAAAGCCCTACGCCACGAAGCTGCTTAGAGAGCTGGGGTCCGTAGCAGACGGAACCCCGGGAGGTGGGTGTGGAGGCTGCCCTGGTCAGAGTCCTAACCTAGAGCTGCCTCTTGTTCACGGGATCAGCTAAGTCAAGCGGACCAGAAACCGGCCACAAGTAACGGACAAGGCCACGCCCTCAGACGGGAGTGTGCGACAAGAGAAACTGGCAAGGGAAACCTGCAGAGTGCTTCTCATCAGAGAACCCACAGGAAAGCAACGACCCGGAAGGTGTGGGAGGAGCCTGAGCCCCCATGGCTGCTCGGTGTCAAACCCTCATGTGGATGGACAGGAGAAAGCTGCCGTTCTCTTTAATGGCTTTAAGAGAATACTAAGATCTGATCCCTTTAGGGAGGCTTTCTGGGCTGGAGGAGACTGGGTTAAAAGTGTTGGCAACAGCTTGGTATGATGAGGTAAGTCTAATTCCAGTGACTCAGTAGAGCTAACTAGGAGGAAGAATGAGAGTTCAAGGCCAGCCTGGGCTACAGAGTGAGATTCAGGCCAGCCTAAGCAACTCAGTAAGACCTTGTCTCAAAATCAAGAGAGAGCTGGGGTGTGGCTCAGTGGTAGAGCCCCTGCCTAGAATCCCCCAGTGAGGGGCTGGGGTGAGGCTCAGTGGTAGAGCACTTTCCAGAGTGTGTGAGATCTAACGTTCAGTCTCCAGTACGGTACGTATAAAATCTGGAGTGGGGAGGAAAGGCCTTAATTCTGTCACATTTAAACCTTTCCTTTTTGCCTCTTCACCCCCACCCGAAGCTTTCATTCCTTTTCCTACCTCAGATGAGTTATTTTTTCGTCTGGTGACTCATCTCTGAGATTCACTTTGTTGGTTTTAGTTTATTCCCATTGAGCGACTGAGGTCTAAAGTAGACAAGTGTGAGCTGCTGGCCTTGGCACTTGGGGCCCAGTAGGCCGCGCAAGGTCACACTACGGGCTGTGCCCGAACTTGCATCCCAGTTTCTCACTGACTTCACCTGCATCCAGTTTCTCAGCCAGGCCCAGTGGGAGCTTTTTCTGGAGTCTGCTTATAAGGGGCTAACGAGTCTGCCGGCCTCTGAGGCACCGGGAGAAGCCTGGCTTTTTAATTCAGAGCACAGATGCTCCAGGAGGAAGGGTCAGGCCTTGAGTTCAGCTTCTCCAATGATCTTGGCCTCATCCTCCTGCCTCCACCTCCCAAGGGATAGGATTACAAGCGTGTGCCACCAAGCCTAGCTTACTGGGCGCTGAAGATCCTAGGCAGGGCTTTGTGCCTGCTAGCCAAGCACTGGGCCACTGAGCCACACAGCCAGCCTTGTCTCCCAATGCCGAGCTGTGTGAGAGGAACATGGGCTGCCTGTACTGGCTCCTGCCTTCACTTGAACCAAAAGCAGCAGGAGAAAGGGAGAGAGAGGAGGTAAGGAATGAAGACCCAGACCGGAGCACAGAGTGGGGCAGCGGACCCCGAAGCACTGCCAGCTCCCTACAGCCACTGTCTCTCACCCACACCCTGCTGAGCCAAGCTCCAGATCTCAGGCATCAATCCTTCCCCGCCCCCAAATTAGTCCTCAGCCCTTGGTGAGAACACCTGGGCATATGGAAATTTCCAGAACTGTTTTTCCTTCCCAGCCTGTGTCCAGTGGGTCACTAGGGCTGTCCTTGAGGCTGTGATGGCTCCTGCCTCTTCTGTCGGTTTCCTATCATCTAAGTAGGGATTCTCTGACTGACGCTCAGGCCGCTTTCTCCAGTCTGGGCCATAAGAAAGCTCCATAGAGCGGCAGCGCGGGGCGGGGGTGGGGGTGGGGGTAAGGAAGGGCTTAGGGGTGTCTCAGGCCTCAAGAGCAAGAAGTGACCGGAGACAGGAAGCTTGCACGGCATACAGGCATGAAGGAGGGGCTTCCAGGCATCACCAGTGACCAGTCTCCTCCTGCTCGTCTGTCCCGTCATCCTGTCTGGCTGTCTTGTTGCCTCATGGACTTGAGATGGTCCCAAACATTTTCCCAGAAGCGTATGAGCAGAATGGAATCACACATAAGCACTTCTAAGTCAATTAACAGCAAAAGCAAAATATACAAGCTTGTTACAGTGCCTTGCACAGGTGAGGGCGGGCTGGTGAGCCGAGGGGCCTAAGCTTCCTCGCCCGTTCCTTTGTTCCAAAGAAAGGTTTGTTCTCTCTTCCACAGTGAGCAGATTTTCTCCATATCATAAACCTGTTTCCTGTCTCCTCACTAACTCTCCTTGTGATTTTGGCCAAAACATTAGACCATTGAAGCCCTTCTTACCCCATGACATCTTCTTACATCATGTCAGTCTGTTCAAAGAATGGGTGGTGGGGTGGCTAACAGGTCTGACTGATTTTCTTCCATTTTTGAGTCAAATGACTTGAGAGGTGCTGGCCAGGCTCTCCTAGACTCTGGTCCAAAGACTGGTGTGTGCACAGAGGCAGACTCTTGGAGTGTATGGTGCTGCCTGCTGGGTGGCTCGGGCTGAAGAGGGATGGGTAGGCCATGTAGCCCAGACGGCTCAGAGACGTGGAGTCACTCCAGACAGCTTAGCCTGGCGACGCCACGGGGACAGGAGCCAGGCGGGCGCAGTGGCCTGCTGGACCTCGAGGCTCTTCCAGCCCGCCCAGCGGGGTCGCAGACTCCAGATCCATGGCCTAAGCAGAGGCTCTCACTTCTGCCCTGCTCAGGAACCCCTCTTCCCTCAGCAGATGCGTGTGCACTGGCCGGGAGCTTCTGCTTCCCACGGGGCACGTGTTCTCTTGTAAAGTAGGCGTGGGCAGGCTGACGGAGAGATTGTGGAAACAGTGGCATTTTCAAAAGGCCACAGAGTCCAGAAAGCAGGCTGCTTCCTGCCACCGCTGAGGCTCTTGGGAGCACTATCCGGAGGATCACCGCTGGGTTCTGGTGCTCGACACAGGAGTTTTGTGAATCTGAACGAAGCTCTCTACACCTATTTCCCTCAGTTGTAACATGAGGCCCCGAAGGCTTATCCCAAAGCTTGTTGAGAAGCTTAAGTGAGGCGCTGCCTGCGCATCTCTGGGAGCACTGACAAGTTAGGAACTACTGAGAGAGATGGGGACTGGTACAGTGACAGTCGGGACCCCAGGGAATGTACAGCCACAGGACAGCTGGGGGCCGGCGCCTCAGCAGGGGAATGTACAGCCACAGGACAGCTGGGGGCCGGCGCCTCAGCAGGGGAAGCGGGCAGCCTTCTTTTCTTTTCTTTTCTTTTTTGAGAAAGGATTTCAAGGATGCCGCCCAGGCTGGCCTCAAACTCCCTTTGTAGCCGAGGATGACTTTGAACTCTTGGGTGCCCTGTGTCCTAAGTGCTGGGATTACGGGTGTGCGCTGCTAAGATCAGCTTCCTGGGCCGCCTGTGGACGCCAGCAGCTCCCAGGAGCTGGGTCATCTCATCGTGGGCCTTCAGGGCCGGTGTTCTCTGAACTTCTGTCTCCTATGCCCATTCGTGCTATTTCTTGCTGACTGTGGCTTGGAACAGTCATTCGGGAGCAAGCAGAGAGAAAGTTCTAGAGACTTTGCTACAAACACTTTCCAGCAACACGTCTCTAGGCCAGGAGTAGAGGGCGCCAGGAGACAGTGGGTTGTGAGCCTCAACCAGGCACCCGCTGCCCTGCCCGTGTCCCCGAGGGCTGGATGCACCCTCATGCCTGGTCTGCGGAAGGAACCGGGGCTCCCCGAATGCTAGGCAAGCACCTTACCAATTGAGCTACAGCCCAACCCCTCAACTAACCCTTACACAGGAGATGAGAAATTTAAAACCTTAACACAGGAGATGAGAAATTTAAAACCCAACAAGGAAGGGGCTTCGGTCCCCGGTGGGACTCGGGGAGAGATGAGCCCTCCACATCTCTCAGAGCACCCACTTTCCACCGTTCCCCATAAACTGCCTGCTCAGTCACTTCCTCAGCAGGTCCACATGGGGTGGTCCCTAAGCCAGCCCCCCATAGTCTGGGTGTGGTGGATACACACCGTGTCCCTTCCTCCCAAGGTCATTCCTATGTTCTAGCACAACTCCAACTAACTGATAGCAGGCAGCGGAGGGCCGGGACTGGGCAGCGGAGGGCAGGGACTGGGCAGCGGAGGGCAGGGACCAGGCCTCCTGCCACTGCATTAGCTAAGGCATCTGCCAGGGGCTTAGGAAGGACAGGAAGCAATGTGAAATCCCTTCCTTCCTGTCGCCCTGGAAGGGAAAGACAGAACACTGTCTGGAAAAGGCCGTCTTCCTCTTCAGAGGCAAATGGCCCGAGCCCTCCGCTCACAGCTTCCTCAGTGGCGCAGTCACCAAGCCCGCTGCGCTCCTCAGTGTTGTGAAGGCTCCATGAAGAATGTGAAGGACAAGGTGTGGCTCTCCGTCAATGTTAAGTCTGTCAGAGAAGGAAGAAAATAAGGTATAACTAAATCGTCGAAGAGAACATTTGTAGACATCAGATTTTCACAGAAATGTGTCAAGGCCAGGGCTCATGGACTTACTGGAGGGCTCCTGGGAAGAGGTGGGCTTTGAGCAAGTTTGAAAGATGGGCAGAGAGCCAGGCACCTGCCAGCAAGCAGCAGGCTCAGGCAGGGGAATGACAGGTTTGAGAAGTTGTCCTGGGATGTGTGAGGAAGGGAGCTGAACAGAGCAGGAAGCCAGCCAGCCACATTGCCCAGGGCCTCTGCCTCAGCTCTAGCCCTGGGTTCCCCAGACGGTGGGCTAAGCCCATAGGACAAAGGAAGGAACTCTTCTTCCAGGCTGCCTTTGGCCTTGGTGTTCTGAAGAGCAACAGAAAGCTAACTGGATCGTGGCCTGGTCCTCACGCTCACAGCCTGGTCCTCACTCTGGGCCACACTCTGCTCTGATGTTTGGATAGGAGGCAGCAGCAGACTAACAAGTTTCGCTGCAGAGGGAGTCTTTGAACACCATGGATAAGGGGAAATTTCCATTCATTCCGCAATTCACACTGGAGAGACCCTGGTGCACAAAGGAGGGAGGGGGCGGTCCCGGAACAGGCTCGAGGCCACGTCAGCGCTCAGCTCTGCAGAGGGCATCCGCCACGTGAGGAAGCGGAGCTCCAGGGCCCGTTTGGAGTGAAAGCCTTTGAATGAAGGAATGGGGTGGGGGTGGTGGAGGGGACAAATCAAGCCTTATTCATCAGCTGCGGTTCCAGCTGGGAAGAGGCGGGCAACGTCATCATGACCAAGCTGGGGCACTCCCATCTCACAAGACAGATGCCAAAGAAGGGCCCAGGAGGACGGCGCTCAGGCCCCAAAGTGTTCACACAGTGAAAACCACGACGAGGAGACGGATTTAGAAAGCGGCCGGCTGGCCCCACTCAGCTAATGACAGCCAGGTGTGGTGACGCAGGCCGAGGTGCCGAGGCGAGGAGCAGGCGTTGGAGGGGGCTGGAGGGGCCTGGAGCACCTGCCAACAAAGCCAACGCCTGGGCCCAGTCCTCAGTCCCACCCACAGGAAGGAGAAAACTGGCTCCCCCACCCACACAGCAGGACGCGCCCAGCCCCCAATAAACCTCTGTAATGAGAAAGTACTTACAATAAATTAATTTTAGGAAAGAGTTTGGGCCAAGCCTTGGCGACAGAGACACTGCCTCAGAATCGGTCACCGGGCAGTTTTTGGGGTGCAGCCTAGGACACAGGGTCTGAGTCTATTTACATCAGCCTGCCACACGTATGAGCTCAGCATTGGGAGGCAGAGAGAGGAAGGTTGGGAGTTCAAGGTCACGTGTGGCTTTATAGACGTGAGGACAGCCTGGGCGACAGGAGGCCCAGGGAGGGAGGCAGGTGGGGTGGGTCGGGAGCAGAAGGCTGGCTTTCGGAGGGCCTTGCGCCCTGCCCGCTGCGGTGGCCAAGGGGTCCACTGGGTCTCTGACCCTCTGCAGAAGAGAAGACCCAGGCTGGTCCCTGGAGCCCCCTTTTCCCTCATGGCGTTTTCAGAGTCCCTCCTCTTCATTCCTCCGTAAAATATGGGTTGTTTTCGTTTGTTTGTTTTTTGAGACAGGATTTCTCTGTGTAGCCCTGGGCTTGTTCTGTAGACCAGGCTGGCCTCAAACTCACAGAGATCTGCCTGCCTCTGACCCCTGGGTGCTGGGACCACAGGCGTGCAGTGCCGCCCGGCTCTGGGTCTTTAGCTCCTTGCCCTTGAGGGCTCCAATGCCTCACACCTCCAGGGCCTCTGCCCGCCTGCAAGCGGCAGGAAGGCCTGGCCACCCTGGCCGCAGGAGCTGCAGCAGCAACTGCTCCCTGCAGGGCACCTGTCCTGTCTAGGCCTGTGCTCGGGCACGAGGCAGGGAAGACAGAGGTTTCCGTTACCAGAGGCATCCCTGTGCCGAAGGCTGCAGAAAAGGGGTTAAAGAGCTACCAGGGAGGAGGAGAAGGAACTCTGACCTGCTGGCTGCCATCTGTGTGCCAGGCTGCCCTCACAGCAGAGCTGTGGGCTCAGCCATGGGTTGATCTGAATATCAGAAATAAAACTACATGTGGCCACGTAGGCCTGGAATCCAGTACTCGGGGGAGGCTGAGGCAGGGGGATCTTAGTTCCTGGCCAGCCTGAGCTACACAGTCAAGTGTGATGCTTCAGGCGTGTGATCCTAGCACTTAGAAGGGTGGTGGCCGGAAGAGGATCAGGGGTTCAAGGCCAGCATCAGCTATGTCGTGAGTTCGAGGCCAGCACAGTTATGTGAGACCCTGTTTCAAAAACACAACAGAGAGAGCTGGATGAGGTGGCGATGCCTGTGAGCCTGGCACTCCCGAGGCAGAGGCCAGACTGGTCTACAGAGTGAGTCCAGGACAGCCAGGGCTACACAGAGACCCCTCCCCAACAACAACAAAAACCAAACAAAAACCTACAACAAACAACAGACCAAAACAAAACAAAGACACAAAAACCAAACAGAAGACATAGACTCACGCTGCAGGTGGCAGAGCCCACACCGGAAGCTACGTCACGCCCTCGCCATCACCCACGGGACAAGGGCAGAGCTGGCGACCCTGGGAGTCACGGGGGCGGGGGGGGCTGTGTGACCAGGGAGGTGGCAGCTGAGGTGAACCTGTGCACACCCGGCACCCTTTAGAGCCCTGGAGAAGTGACCGCCTGACACCTTGGCCACAGGGCCTTCTGGGAAGGCCACCTCTAGGGAAGCCCATTCCAGACAGTGCATGCTCCGACCTGGCAGCTAAGGGAACCCCAAGGTTGCCAGGACAGAGGCTGGCAGGCCATGGTGCAGGTTGAGGCCATCCTAGTCCACAGAGCAAGTCCCAGGCCAGCCAGAGCTTTGTAGTGAGACCTCCCCTACACACACACACACACACACACACACACACACACACGAGAGAGAGAGAGACAGAGACAGAGACAGAGAGAGAGACAGAGAGAGAGACAGAGAGAGAGACAGAGAGAGAGAGACAGAGAGAGACAGAGACAGAGAGAGAGGGAGCAGGTGCCTGGGCGGACTGCATGCTGGTGAGGAGCGTGCACGGACACATATCACCCTCTTGTGGCCGAGAGCAGTACTGCCCAGAGAGCAAGGCCGACCTGCTGACCTGCCTGGGTTTACAGGCTTTCCTGGTGACCACAGGCTTTCCTGGTGACCACAGGCTTTCCTGGTGACCACAGGCTTTCCCGGTGACTACAGGCTTTCCCGGTGACCACAGGCTTTCCCGGTGACCACAGGCTTTCCTGGTGACCAGCCCTCACGGCAGCGCTCACACCAGCGCTCACCCAGGGTCTGCACGGGTCTGGGGCTCCATGCCAGCGGCTGCCACCCTGGGTGCCCTCGGCTCACACACCTGCCAAGGGGGTCTGTGCTCTGTGAGCCGAACTTCCCCGGGCTCCAAAGCCTCACATGGTAAAGGCCTTTTCTCCTGAGTTTCAGGAAGGTGACGTCTACTGTACAGAACTGCGCTGTGGCGGCTGGGGAGTGATGCTGGTGAGCAGAGGCAGGCGGCTGGGGTCTGTGTGAGTCCAGGACCGCTGAGGCTACACAGAGAAACCCTGTCTCCAAAAAAAAAAGTGCTGTTGCAAAAGTGAGTGTGCGCATGTGTGCGTGTATGTGTGTGTGTGGGCGCTATAGGAAAAGCGGTGGCTGCTGGTGTGACGCCTCGGCGGCTCAAAGCGTGCTGCACAAGCGAATGGACACCGCCCCCCCCCCCCGAATGGACACTGTGAGTCCAGCGGGAGGCGTCTGTGAACCCCGGAGAAGAGGACAGCAGACGTGACCAGAAGTGCAGGGAGCACCTAGCCGGGCCCGGAGCACGGGGCAGACTCAGCTGCTCCACAAGGGGAGAGGAGCTTCCAGACTTCACGTGAGCCATGGCAACGCATGCCTTCTCCTTCAGACACACACAGACGCACACACAGACGAGTGAAACACTGAGGAAAAGATGTAAGCGGAGGCTGAGGCGAGGCCAGCTTGTCTGAGGCGGCCGTGGCTCTAGGCCATGAAGGCGAGTCTGCGCTCCCCACTCCCTGGACTGGAGCCAAGGCCAGGCTTCTGACCCCTCAGTGCGGCTTGGTCGGTCACAGGGCGTGGGGTCACAGGGCGTGGGGTCACAGGGCATGGGGTCACAGGGCATGGTCCCGGGTCACGGGGGTGAGGTCATAGGGCATTGGGGTCACAGGGCGTAGGGTCACAGGGCATGGTCCCGGGTCACAGGGCATGGGGTCACAGGGCATGGTCCCGGGTCACGGGGGTGGGGTCATAGGGCATTGGGGTCACAGGGCGTGGAGTCACAGGGTATGGGTAGTGCAGTGGCACAGCGCCAGGCACGGGACAAGGGGCCCTGGTCATCTGACGCGGGGTGACAGGTCTGGTTGGCGTGGTCCATGGAGCCAGGCCTTAAGGGAACCCTTGAGTGCTCGGCTCCTCATTTAGGTAGCCCAGGCCTCCCTGGGACTTGAGTTCCTGACTACATGCGTGCGCCATCATGCCTGGTCCCCGCAACCAGCCTGCCTTCCTTCCTCTCGTTCTCTTTCTCTCTTTCCTCCTTTCCTTCACTCCTCTTCTTCTTCCTCTCCCTTTTCTTTTGACACAGGGTCACACTGTAGCACTCTAGCTGGCCTAGAGCTCACTATCAACACCAGGCTGGCCTTGAACTCACGGGAGCTGCCTTCCTGCAGGCTGCCCTGGCATGAGGCACCGGCCGCGGCCTTCTGCAGACCCTCTGCAAGCTCCCGTGGAATGGACTCGGCTTCGGACTCCCGACGGCGCTCCGGGCCTGAGCACCAGCATGGCGCTCGCACAGCCCGAGTGGGCACCCAAGTGTGGTTTTCTGCTGGGTCACGTGGCAGAAGGGGAGAAGGGCTTCCTGAACTCTGCGGAAGTACTCTTCGAATCAGAAAGTCCTCCACAGTCTGCGTTCTGGATGCTCAGTCCCTGGCCTGTGCTACTGTTTTAGGTGTTTGTGTGTGTGTGTGTGTGTGTGTGTGTGTGTGTGTGCGTGCGCACGCGTGCTCTCAGGCCTTCCGTGCCATGATGGACCCTGTAAACCAGCGGTTCTCAAACTCCCTCCTCTGAGCCCCTTTAACACAGTGTGTGGCGACCCGACCCAAAAGCATTTCCCTGCGACGGAGCAACCCCTATGACTCGTATCATATGGTAAATATCCGATAAGCAGGAAGTCTGACACGTGACCCCTGTGAAAAAGTCATCTGACCCCCACCTTCCAAGGGGTCGTGACCCACAGGTTGAGAACCATGGCTTGACTGTGTGCTTAAACCAACTCTTCCTTCTTTCAGCCGTTTTAAAACTCTCTCCCTCTCTCTTTCTGTGAGCTCCTTTGGAGCTGGGATTACAGTGCTTGTGAACACCCCAGTCAGGAAGGACAGAGGGGAGACCTGACCTGACCCTGGCTCGCCACTCTCTCTGCCGGCACCCACCGTGGCCTACTAGCCGCCCCAGGCCCGCCATGGCCCCAGGGACTTACCGCCGGAGCTCCCCCTCCTCCTGCTGGGAGCATCTTCCCTCCAGGAAGTTGGCTCAGCGGGAGGTCCCCTGCGGTGCTCCCCTGAGGGCCTCCAGGCTTCTCCAGAGCTTCTGAAGGCCCCCAGCAGGCCAGGCCGACTGTCAGAAAGTCGCCAAGGTTCATTCTTCCGTGTTAAAAACAGAACATCCCAACGTCATCTGCGTTGGTGAGGAAGCCGGTGCACCTGCGGGCAGGACGACACAGAGGCTGGGCCAGTCGCTCGGGATCAGGGCTCTTGTGGGTTCATTTATTCGTTTGAGACAAGGTCTCCTGAAGCCCAGGCTGGCCCCGAGCTCTGCATAGCTAAGGTGCTTTGATTGTTATTATTTCTGAGACAGGGTTTCTCTGTAGCCTGGCTGTCCTGGACTCACTGTGGAGACTAGGCTGGGCTCGAACTCAGAGACCCGCCTGCCTCTGCCTCCCGGTGCACCCCACACCCAGCACCACGGTTGCTCTCGGGCCTTCAATCCTCCTGCTTCTATCTCCCAACAGTGGACTGCAGGTGTAGACACAGGTTTCTGTGCTGCGCGGGGCGGAACCCAGCGAGTCCCACACGCTGGGTTATCTGCACCAACTGAACCACTGCCCCAGCCGTGGTTAGTTACTGGGCCATGGTCCACAGCCATAGCAGATCACTCACACACTCACTCACAACAGGATATCACCACGTAGCCCTGAAGCCAGGACCACTCTAGGCAGACCAGGCTGGCCTTGAACTCCTAGAGATCTGCCTACCTCTGCCTCTGAATGCTGGGGGAAAAGACAAAATCCACCATGGCTTTTTGAAAAAAAAGACTTTTTAAAAATTATTGATGGGTTGGAGAGAGGGCTCAAAGGTTGAGAACACTGTCTGTTCTTCCAGAGATCCTGAGTTCAATTCACAGCACCTACATGGCAGCTCATAACCATCTATAGTGAGATCTGGTGCCCTCTGCTGGTGTGCTGGTATACAGGCAGGCGGATCATTGTATACATAATACATCTTTAAAAACATGTGGGTACATTGTGTCTGAGTGCAGGTGTGAGGCAGGAGGCAGCAGTTCCCATCTATCCCCCACTTTCCCACCTTTCCTTGGTGCTGGGGTTTAGGCTCCAGGGTGAACTCAGCTTGGAGCGTCAGTGCTGGGATATGAACTTCGGCCCTAGGGACCAGTACGAAGGTAACCACTGTGCTATCTTTCCCCGCCTATCCTCTGCCTCAGTTTCCCAGCTTAAGGCTAAGCTCAGGCCACACACACCTGTCGAGGGTTAAAGCAGGTTATAAACTGTGGCAGGTTCAGTGAGTCACACTTTCTCTGTTCTCTTGGCTCATGTGGCTTCAAATTGTGAGAGCGCTCACCAGCACTGTCTCACACACCTGGCAGGGCGTGGGGGTGAGCTGGGGTGAGCTGAGGGCGGGGGGAGGGGCTGGGGCTTTGGGAGGAACAACTTGAGCCCCGCTGACACCCAGTGGAAGGTGCAGCCGGCAGGTGCTGGCATGTGCTGGCAGGTGCCCTGGTGGCGGCTGCTCAGTGAGGCCAGGTCAGAGTCCTGGGGGTCAGGGAGCAGCTGCCTCTACCAGCCAGGGTGGCGTGCTGCCCTGATGACAGGGGACTTTGGTGTCTGTGCTGGAAAGGGGCCTGGGGCAACTGCAGGTCAAGGGCAGGAGAGGGCGGACAGCTGGTGGACACTGCCGCTGGACAAAGAGCAAAGGGATCACAAACAGGAGTGAGCTCAGGAGCCGAGGCAGGAGGACCACAACTGTGGGGGCAGCCTGCTCGACACAGCGAAGCCCCGTTTCAAGCAACCACAAGTAAATAGTAATAAAGAGAACTTCCATGTGTTAGCACTCTGTAATTTATGAAGTCTTTTTGAACTTACTACTTATTTAGACCTACAGATAATTTGATATTGATCCGGGCATCAAGATCACACCCAAGTCTTTGTGTGTGTGAGGTGAGAGCTCTCCCACTGAGCACACCCCAGCCCCTCACTGGGGGATTCTAGGCAGGGGCTCTACAGCTGAGCCACACCCCCAATCCTCATCTGCTATTTTGTCTGATACTCATAGAGAAACAGAGGCTCACAGAAGGTAAAGAATTGGCCCCCGCCTGTGCAGCTACACACGGGAAGCCGGACTCTAGCCAGCGGCTGTGTGTCACTGGGCCGGGGGAGGTGGAGAGAGGCTGGAGTCAAGGACACTGAAATCACTGAGCAGCTGGAGTCCCACACAGGCTGCTGTGCAGCGGAGAGGAGCCTAGCTGCTGTCAGGTTCCTGAGAAACTGACCTCACAGGCCCGGCTCTGCCTCCCGAAGCAGGGGTCACAGGCATGAGTGCCACACCCAGCTCCAGTCCACTGCCCTCACTCCAGCCTCCCTCCCCGGACAGGTTCTCCTGTGTGCTCCCGGAAAGGAGCTGGCTGACCCTCTGGGCACTGAGCCCAGGCTCTGCCAGGCGGAGGGGCTGTCCACAGCCTGCTCCTGAGCCACACGGTGCCGTGGATGGTTAGGAAGCCACCGGGCCACAGCCAGGAGGAGCCCAGCAAAGGGATCTCCGGCAGCTCTTCAGGGGACAGAGGACACAGCCATATGGGAACAGACAGGCCCCATGCTCCCCTGGTCACCTCTGGGTCTTTAGAGCAGAGTGGGGCCAGCAGACCAAGAGGCCACTCGCCGGGGCCACACGATGGGCTCCACAGGCCAGGTCACCCGGATCTCAGGGCTGGGGGAGGGGTGACGGCCCAACGCCGGGGCTCCGGCCCTTACCGGTTCCAGGAGCACATCTGAAGCTGGTGGTGAGGGCTTGCTCCCACTGTGGGGGTGTCTCGTGTTCCAGACGCTTCCTGAACTGCAGCACTCGAACAACAGCAGGACATCGGGGTGCTGGGAGAAATGAGGGTCACTGGTGGCATGGTGGTCCCTTTCTGCCCTATCTGCCTTACACCCCCTCCTCTCTCTCACGATTCAGCTGTAAGTCCTCAGTCACAGGCATCCGACACTCAGGGGGTTCTGTTTGTCGTATGTAGCCCAGGCTGGCCTCAAGCTCACTATGTAGCCAAAGATAACGTTAAAGTCCTGACCCTCCTGCCTCCACTTTCCAAGAACTGGGGTAACAGGCGGGCATTCGAGGTGAACACTTTCCCGATCCACTGACTCTTTTAAGAAACTTTCTCATTAGATCCCAAACATAGACCAGGCTGGCCTTGAACTTGGAGATCCACCTGCCTCTGCCTCAGGTGCTGGGCTCACAGGTGTGAACCCCAGTTCCCAACTTGTTTTTGTTCTTTTTGAGGGTCTTTCTCCTCTACTGGCCTGGTTCTCACTGTGATGGTCAGGCTGGTCTTGTGGGAACTTCTCCTCTGTGTTTCTGAGATAAGGGATGTGCCACCCCCCAGAGCACTTTTTACTGTATGTGCACGTGTATCTGTGTGGGTGTCTGCATGTGTGTGCTCGGGTGCCCACAGAGTCCAGGAGAGAGCGTCAGATCCCTGCTGTGGAGTTACAGGGGGCTGTGAGCCACCGCTGTGGGTGTGGTGATCCGAACTCGGGTCTCTAAGAGCGGCGTGCACTCTTAACTGCTGAGCTGTTTCTCCGTCCTTACTGCGTTTTTAAAACAAACAAAGCCACCCAACCACATTTAAAACAAACAAAGCCACCCAACCACAAAACAGCTTTCTGTCTAGAGAAGCAATGTCCATATACCATAAACACCTAGTGCTAAATAAAAACAAAAGTTGCAGCCTTATGAAAACATTCAGAGACGGGCTCCTGCAGCTTTAGAACACTTGCTTTGTATGTAAAAGTTCTTGGATTCAGTTCCCTCATGGAGAGAAATGGGGATAGAAAAGAAGAGCCCTGCATAACCTTATCTCTCAGAGACAATCTAAATTCTTCAGATTTTAATGTTATCGTGTGAAGAGCTGGAGAGCTTTAAAGGAAATAGGACTTGCATGCCTGTGAAGGAAGCACATGAACCAGGGATGAGGTTCTGGCCTGCTGGGATGGTTCCCTCACACACCTGGATTAGAGCCCAGGGCCCACATGCCGACACTGGCCTCTGTTCATGTGTGTCAGTCAGGTAGGCGCATGGCGGCCAGAGGCTGACCCTGGGTGTCCTTTCTCAGTCACTGTCCACCTGGCCCTCGCACCGTAGTTTGGCTGGGATGGCTGGCCAGCGAGCGCCCAGATCTGCCTGGCCCTGCTTCCAAGGCACGGTGTGGGGATTTCAAGTGTGCCCCACTGTGCCTGGCTCCTGGGGACTGAATTCAGGATATTAGGCTTGGTGGCCAGCGCTCTCTGACAACCATACCCTCTCTCTCTGTGTATGTGTGTGTGAAAGAGAGAGGTGCTATGTAGATCAGGCTAGCCTCAAATTAGCTTTCACCCTCCTGTCTCTGCCTCCTGAGCCCTGGAATCACAGGGGTGTGCAACCAGCCTGGCTGTTTATTCATTTAAGTCTAAAGCCTGCAATCCCAGGACTAGGGGAGGGGAGTTCTAAGCCAGCCTAGGGTGCAGACCTTGTTTCAAATAAACAGGAAGGTCCGTGGTGAGATGCTCAGCAATAAATGTCATCACTGCAAAGCCTCAGTCCACAGCCCGAGACCCACACGTGAACGGAAAGAGCCAAGTCCTCAACACAGACGGGTAAACAACACAAGAAGGCAGCAGCGCTGCACACCGCAGCCCGTCAGCTGGACTGGGGGTTTGGGGTGACCCCGGGTCCCTCTTTAATACAGGGCTGGCTGTGTGTGTGTGTGTGTAAGCTTGTGTGCACGGCACGGGCTAGAAGCTGCGGCCTCTGAACCTGAAGCTGAGCGGCGTCACACCGTCTCCCGTCCCACGGGCGGTGTGCCGTGACCGGGGCGGCCGGGGTTCGAACTCAGGGCCTCAGGCTTTCTCGGCCCCACCTCTCCAGCCCGCGGACGGCGCCCCTCGGAGGGTTCGCTCGGATGCCGGATCCATTCGGTGATTCCGGACGGAGCGGGGGAGGCGGCGGCAACCGCGCCGGCCCAGGGGGTCTCATGCGCATCCCGCCCCGGGCTGGTCTTGCCTCCCCGGCTGAAAAATCCTCACCGTGCAAGGCGGATCCGAGCCGCGAACACAGCGCAGCCCCGGGGCCCGCCGCTAACGGCAGCTTCTCGTGCCTAACAACTACATTCCCCAGAGCTCCCAGCGGCAACCGGTACCGGGCCGGTTGGCTGGGCGCGCGACGGAGGGCGGTCTTTGGCGGCCCGCAAGGCGATCGTACGCGGAGCTGTTACCAACCCTCTCGGCTCTCGCCCAGCCCACGCGCTCCCGCCACCTGAAGTTCACTTCTGCTGTGGGAGGCCAGCAGACAAGCCGGACCCTGTGAGGGAACCAGAACTACAACTCCCAGAATGCTCCGGTACACACAGCTTCCGGCTTCGCGGAGCCGTACTGGTAACCGGCGTAGTTGCCAGAGACCGTGCCAGATTATTAGAGCTCCGGGAGCCAGCGAGTGAAGTGGCAGAAACAAGGTTAGGGGAACGTGGAAGGACAGAATACGATGTTTGACTTAAATAATGCCGACGGTTACACCGCCTCTTTTTTTCCCTAATGGATGCTGAGGGCCAAAACTTCCATAGGAACTATGGGAAATGTAGTCCATTGGTTACTGGGAACGCATTTAAGGTAATAAAATTCCTCTTGCATCTTGTTTGATGAAGCAAACACAGAATTTGCCTCGTAAGTACTTAAAGTTACTAGTACTCACAAGCCCCTTCTTTATGTCAACCCTCGAAGCTGTTTCAGACACTGCATTTCCGGCTAGCCTGTCTTGAACTGTCTTCTGTGAGGTTTGTTGTGCACGAAAGGAGACCAAAGTCACCCGTGGCCAGCAGGTTGATAGACGCCCTCCAGACCTACGCGGGAAGCGCTTCCGCAGGAAGAAGTCTTAAAGAGTGCCAGTGGCTTGTTTGCTCGCAGTTAGCCTGGATGTCCACTCCAGGACACAAGAATGCAAGTCTGGGGTCTGAGACATCTTTCCTGTGCTACCCACGAAGAGGAGGTAGCTAGGAGACCGGATGTCACTAAGTTGCCTTGGATGGCTTTGAATTTCCTCTGTAGGTCAGGCGGCTTAGAGTGTGTGTGCACGTGTGGGCAAGTACATGCTGTGTAGCACATGGTGCAGTGCCCACAGAAGCCAGAGAGGGCATCGGGTCCTCTGGACGTGAGGTCACAGATGTTTGTGAGCTGCCAAGTGGGTGCTAGGAACCAAATTAAGGCTCTCTGCAGAAGCAGCAAGTGTGGCCGATCCCTCCAGCCACTTAGTTTTGGCTTTTAAAACAGGCCTAGGGACCGCCTCTCGCCACGTACACCCGAAACTCGGCATGGATCTGTGTGCCCTGTGGCTTACACAAGTCTGTGAAAGCGCTTCCTGCCCTTGCACACAGCATACAGTGACCTCCAGTCTTTGTCCAGTCAATTTTAAGAAACGGACACTCGGGTTAAGGCGGAGGGATCGGAGGCGCCACAGAAGCCCGTGGCCCCACCGGTCCAAGTGCTCACGACGCCTGCTCTCCCTGGAGAATAGATGGCTTCGCCCTCGTTTGCCGCTGTGTTCCCGAGTCTGCGCCCGGGGCTGCGCGGAGCGGCTGCTCCGTCTCGGTGCAGGCGGCTGTCCGTCTGTGTGTCGGACTGCTCGCGAAGCCGAGGGCGGGACGGTCCCCTCGGAGGACGGGGCTGACGCGAGGGGTGGTCTCCACAGCGCCTGAGCACACCCGCATTTCTGAGACGGGGTCTTCCGTGGCGTGAGCTCACAAGACGAGGGAGGGCGCCCACCTCTGGCGCTGAGGTCACGCGCACACGCCCCAGTGCCTGGCGCTCCCCGGCTACACTCTGCGTGTTTTGAGTTCTGGAGGTGGAAGGCAGGCCTCCTCTCGCTCACATCCCCTCCAGGACCACGGGAAGGCCAGCGGCCCCGCAGGGGCTGGGAGCTCTTAGGTGCGGAGCCTTCTGTCCAGCCCCATTCCCTCTTCAAATCCTACAGTGAGCGCTTGTGTGCACCCGCGTGTGAGCTGCGGGGTGTCACGGTATGCGTGGAGACCAGGTCAACCCTGTGCAGCCAGAGCTGTCCTCCCCCTGGAAGGTCTGAGCTTCACCTCGGGTTGCACCCTGGCCACTCCCTGGCCCTGAGGTCGAGTCTCTGGGGACAGCAGGGAGCACACTGATCACAACAAGCACAGCACAGAGGTGGGAGGACTCGTTTATGGGGCGACATCGACACAGGAAGCCAGGCAGCATGAGGGTTCGCTGGGGCCCAGGCTGGCCTTGAACTCTCCAGCCTCCTACCTCTGCTCCCGAGGGCTGGGACCACAGGCATGTGCCACCACCCAGAGTCTTCCTGAAACCTCCAGCAGAGCAGGAACTCTTCTGCAGCCGGCAAGGGAGGGCTGTGTGTGTCTGTGTGAGCGTCTGTGTGTGTGTGTGTCTGTGTGAGCAGCTGTGGCTGTGTGTGCTGGGTGCAGCTGTGTCTGGGTGAGCGGCTGTGTGTGTGTCTGGGTGAGCGTCGTCAGGAGGCTCCACTCTAGGTGATGATGAGCATCTCCTCTCTGTCCCTGCTCTCCGACAGGGAGCTGATGATGCTCTTCAGGTACCTGATGAACTCGGCGCGGACCTCCTCGGGGTCCTCCTCCAGGTTGGAGTGCACCAGCTTCAGCTTGTTGAGGGGCGGGGCTGGGGGACGCAGGCTTGTCAGCACCTAGCTCCCTACAGCCCAGGCCACCCTCACACTCCCTCCCTGAGCCATACCCCAGCCCCTCACTGGGGGATTCTAGACAGGCCCCTTACTGCTAATTCATGACTATGAGCACTGTATGTATGTGGTACATGGTACATGCACATACACACACATAAGTGTAAAAACAAAAAAGTCCAAAGGTGGACGGCTTTCCTGTGAATAACACTTAAAGTTGAGCAATGCTCTCCAAAAACGTCGATATGTGCACAAGTGTGTACACATATTCACTCACACAAAAAGCAGGAAAAGCAAGTCCAGGAGCTTACACAGAGCCAGGCTGCCCTTGTCCCCTCCTGAGCCGGGTTTGTGGTGGGCCACCAGCATGCAGTGGCTGTCCTGGAGGAGCTGCTGCTGGACAAAGCAGGAGTACCACATTTCGATTTCCTTCAGGTGGCTAGGGATGTCAGCATTGAAGACGATCACCACTCCATGTGCATCCTTCATCAGGGCCGGCCAGCAGGACTCAAACCTGTGGGTGACAGGGAGTCAGGACATAGTGACAGGGACCCCCACTTCTCAGTGAGGTTGTTTTTGCGGCACTGGGCTCTACCCCGATCCACACTCAGCCCCTCACTGGGGAACCCCGATCCACACCCCAGCCCCTCACTGGGGGATTCTAGGCAGGGGCTCTACACTGAGCCCCACCTGCCCCTGGTTCTCCGTGCCCTGTCAGAGCTGTGTGAGAGGTCGTCCCCCCCAACCTCGTGCCCGGTCAGAGCTGTGTAAGAGGAAGCTCACTTGGAGTACCCCCCCCCCGGGGCCCTGTCAGAGCTGTGTGAGAGAAAGCTCACTTGGAGGACCCCCCACCCCCCCACCCCCGCCCTGTCAGAGCTGTGTGAGAGGAAGCTCACTTGGAGTCCCCACCGCAGTCCCAGAGCTCGAACTCGCAGCCCGTGCCTTTGTTGTTGCTGGTGACATGTGGGTTCTCGAACTCCAGGATCCTGACAACACACAACACAGCGGGACCATGGTTAGCACCCAGGGGAGGGAATGAATGATATAACCCCAGAGCCACAGATGGGCAGGCTCACCTCACACCTTGAGTGGGGTTGTATTCAGTGATGTCCGAAGATTCTGTCAGAAAGTTGGCCAACACTGTTTTGCCGCTCTGTGAAGAGCAGAAAGAGCAGAGATGAGCCACACTGACCCTCACACCATCATGGTGCCACACATGGGTGGCTGAGGACCAAGGACGAGAGTTCTTGGCTTGGCTACACAGCAGGACCCTCAGCCAGCCCAGGACGGGGTGTGAAGCACTAGCCAGGCCGCCATGAGTGTGAGGAGAGGGCTCTGTCTGCAGGCATGCCACCTTGCCTGAGCACAGTGGGCACAGCCAGGATGGGGACCAGGTGCCTCTCCTTAGAGCCGGTGCTGCTGCTGCTTAGACAACCGCCCAGCTAGTGTGCGCTCCCCGACCCTCCCTGCTTCTCTGCATGAGGTCAGGAGGAGGGTCCAGGCCAAGGCCAAGGTTTTGGATTCTTGTCTGGCTGGGTCATGGGTCAATGACCCGCTTCCCCAAAGAAAGTCAACAGCAAAGGAAGATGGTCTTTCTGCATGCTCCACCCCAACCAGGTTTCCCCTCATCCTTCCATTCACCCAGCCCTCACCCCCCATCCATTCAGTAATTTACCCAGCCCTCCCCCTCTGTCCATCCACCCATCATCCCAGCCCTCCATCCTTCTTCCCATCTTCTCGGTGACCCACTCACCTTCCAACCACCCATCCGCTCCGTCCTCAGAGCTACGACCTGAGTTTCAGGTCTTCTCTAAGTATCTGCACCACCTTGGATATAAGACAAAGATCTCTCTCCTCTAGAATTATTCCTCAGAACCAGTCTCTCACACTTGGGTGAGCCCTTGAAAAACTGCACAGGATGGGAGAAAGGGATGAGGAAGATAAAAGGAAGAGGAGGAGGAGCTTGGAGTAGTTGGGAGGCAGGAGGATCAGGAGTTCTAGGCTACATGTTCAAAAGATCCCCAGACCAAGAAACTGAAGACAAAGCACAAGACAATCCGCAAGTGTGCTGCTCTCTGCATTGCTTGCTTTGGTCCAGGCTGGGTCCTGCCAATCTTCCTGCCTCAGCCCCAAACTGAAATTACCAGTGTGCACAGCCAACCCTAGATTTGTAACAAATTCTGCAAATTTTCTCCAAACCACAACTCTGTTCTCTTGTTTAATTCTTCCTTTAAACAGGGTTTCACCATGTGGCCCCGGCTGCCCGGAGCTCCCTGTGGATCAGGCTGGCCCCATGAATGTTTTATGAGGGGCAGAGGATTGAACCCAGCTTCCCAACATGAAAGTTAGAACATACCTTTGCCATATATTCACCTATGAATGAACAGTGTTTGGCCCATGAACCAACAATCTCAGATGAAGATCACATTAAGAGTTACAGTGTGCAAAAGCTGAATTCCTACATTCTTACCAGACTAAAGGTGTTCAGGGCCCGTGACACTGAGTCCCAGTGCGTGGGATGCTGAAGTAGGAGGATCTGAATTCAAGGCCAGCCTGAACTGTGCAGGAAGACATTCTCACCAAATATCAAATCCTAACAGAAGCTAACCTTCTGAGCCGGGACCCAGTGATCTGAACTTTAACAAAGTCATGTGACTCACATATTCATCTTCTAATCTTGTTATCTATCTATCTACCTATCATCTATCACTTATGTATCTAGCAACCTGTCTGTCTACCTACCTACCTAATTTTGTTATTTGAGACAATATCTCACACTGAGCCCAGGCTGTCTCAGAACTCCGTATATAGCCCAGGCTGGCCTGTAACTGGCCTCCTCCGGTCAGGCCCTGAGCCAGCGTCTGCAGCCGGCGTTCCTGAACTTTGGCTCCATCTGAACTTGAATCTGGCTCTCACGTGTAGTGATTCCCTCGTGCTGACAGCACTTGCTCCAAGACCCTGAAAAATCCAGCTTTCTCATCCCACAGACGGTTTCCTGCCACCGGGAAGGCTCGGGGGGAGTCATGACCGCGCCGTCCGCCGGCCCGCACACCCGGGCACGTGGGTGGACCGGCTGCACCTCCCGGGCACGGCCCCGGGCCCGGCCTCACCTCGCAGGGGCCCACGAACAGGATCTTGGCCTTCAGCATCGCCGTTCGTTACGAGGGCGGCGGGAACCCACCGCGCCGGCCGCGGGGCTGCGTGCTTCGATTGGCTGCTCGGTTGCCATGGCGACGGGGAGCAGGAAAGGCGGGTGGCGACGGAAGCCGAGGAGGACCAGAAGAGCGGAGGCAAAGCTGGGTTGGCTGGCGGGGACGCTGGGCAGTGGACAGTGAGGCTCGGGCCGCTCCAGCGGGCAGGAGCTGGGAACGGCACTGTGACCCCCCCTTTCATTTCCGAGCCTGGGGCTGCAGAGCGAGCTCACGTGTTGGCAAATTCTGGGCGAGCGGTCCGCGGCTGAGCCACACGTCCAGGACAGTTCACGCGACCAGGCTGGCCTCGAACTCACGGAGTTCTGACCCCCCTCCCCCGCCTCCCCAAGGCTGGCGTCAAATGCATGCGCCACCGCCCTCGAGGTCTTTGTTTTGTTTTAAATTTAAAAGGTTACATTTATGTGTGTGTGTGGTGTATGTGGTGTAGGGGGTGTGGTGTATGTAGGGTGTGTGTGTGCTGTGTGAATGTATGGTGTGTGTGTGGGGGGGGTGGTGTATATGGGGGGTGTGTGTTTGGGTTGTGTGTGAGTGGTGTAAGTGTGGCGTGGGTATGTTCTGTAGGGGGTGTATGTGGTGTGTGGGGGGTGTATGTGGGGGGGTGTGCATGCGCAAGCATGCGTGTGCACGCTTGCCTTTTTTTGAGATAAGATCTCACTGAGGGGAAAGAGGAGGAAGAGGAGGAGAAGGAGGAGGAGAAGAACAAAAGCACTTTTTGCATTCCGCTGGTTCAAATGTCTGGTTGTGAGGTTCCCTCCACAGGGAGAGAAACCTACCCAGGAACCCGCCCAGGGCCAGGCACACCCACCCAGGGCTGGTTAAGGGACAGCTCTGAGAAGGATTTTTGTGGATGAGCAGAACTCTGCGGCCCTGGAAGGAAGAGTTTCCTGTTTGATGTAGAGGAAGGGGACCTGGGCTTTAATCAGCGGGCTGCTGGGCATGAGGCAGGAGGATGGCTCTGGGGACCAGCCGGGGACTGACAGCAGCCACAGTCCTCTGAGGTGGCCCCAGGAACCTGGAGGCTGGGGAGGCCAGGAATAGGGGCTGTGGGGGACAGGGGGAGTGGGGACAGGGGACAGGGGGACAGGAGGACGGGGAAGCAGACTCTGCAGGGACATCTGCCTTCAATCAAGGCTGAGAACAAAGCGGCGTCACCGCCCATGGGGGCCGGGGCGGCTCAGCTTCCTGCAGTCCTCGAAGGGGCAGGGTCCCAGCGCCCTGACCCAAACCTCCGCTGGCCTCAGGCCAGGGCTCTGTCCCAGTTCAAGTCCTGACTGAGTTCCAGCCTCACCCTCCACAGCTCATGCAGCCCCACAGCCTCACAGACCTGCCACCTACACTGCTGGGCAGTCAGGGTTTCCTTTGCTTTTCCAGACAGGGTTTCCCTGTGTAGCCCTGGCTGTCCTGGAACTCACTCTGTAGACCAGGCTGGCCTCGAACTCAGAGATCCACCCACCTCTGCCTCCCAAATGCTGCGATTACAGGTGTGTGCCACGGCACCTGATTCTGTTTTTATTATGTCTCTGGAAGTGTGTGTACAGGTGTCTGTGAACGCCCGGATGTGGGTGCTCAGACGTGAACTCTGCAAGAGTGAGCACTCTCGGCTGCTGAGCCCCCTGCAGCGCACACCCTCGCTGGATGTAAGTACTGAGGTCGATGAACCCTACTTTAGTCATGCCAGGGCAGTTTGCTTTTCATTTCTTACTGGACAAAAAGGAGAGAATGAAATGTGACACACTTTAAATCCTTTCTGAGTTGTGGAAAAGACTTACTCTAACCACAGTCACAGGATTTTGCCGTTTGAGTTGACCCTCAGAACCCAGTGACTACACAAGTTGCCTTTATACCTGAAGAAAAACTTGTGCATTTCCTGTGACTCCTGAGAATAAAACTGACATCCAAGAATTTTGGTTGGCTAGAGAGATGGCTCAACGGTTACAACCAGTGTCGCCATTTCCAGAGGACCTGAGTTCAGTTCCCAGGCCCCATGTGGTGGTTCACAACCATCTGTCCTGGGAACCAATGTCCTCTTCTGGTGTTCAAGCGTACATGCAGATAGATCACCCATGTACGTAAAAAACCTTCAAAACAAAAGACCAGCCCCTCACTGGGGGATTCTAGGCAGGGGCTCTACCACTGAGCCACACCCAGCCCCTCACTGGGGAACTCTAGGCAGGAGCCCTCCACTGTTGCATTCCTCATCCTCTTCTTGTTTTTAATTAACTATTTTGAGGTGGGGTCTCACTATGCCTTGGAACTGTGTAGGCAAGGCTAGCCTGGAACCCCCAGAGACCCACCAGCTTCTCTGTCTTTCCTTTTTTTTTCAGACAGCTGCCTGACTGGTGTTGACTTCCCCGGAAGCCCAGGCTGTCCTTGAGCTTTTGGTCCCACTCCTTCAGCTTCCCAAGTAGCTGAAATGGCTGAGTGTAGTACCAGGTCCAGAGCAAAATGTCCACTCAGCCCTCCACACACACACAGACACACACACACAGACACACACAAACTAACACACACACAGAGACCCACACAGACACACACACACAGACACACACACAGAGACATACAGACAGACACACACAGACACACACAACACACACACACAAAGACCCACACAGACACACACACAGACACAGAGACCTACACAGACACACACACACAGACACACACGCACACACACATTTGCTGGACAAGATGCCTCATCAGGCAAAGGCACCAAGTCGGATGACCTGGGTTCGGTCCCCAGGACTCAGAGAACAGATTCCTGAAATGTCCGCTGCCCTCCACATGGGTGCAGGTGCACACCCAAACTCATATACACACATACAAAAGAAAACTTTAAATCAAAATAAAATGTTTTAAATAAAAAACTTGTACAGTTTTCAAAATTACATTTGGTTTATTTGTGTGTGTGGTCGTGCCCACTATGGCCCTTGTGTGGTCAGAGAACAGCTGGTGGGAATCAGGTCCAGGTGGGTCGTGGCTGAGGTGTCACACTTGGCTCACAGGCTTCACCCCGAGCCATCTCTGTATCCCTGTCTCCCGGTCTCCCCACAGTCAGGCCGCCCCCATTGTTGACACTTGTGTCTGTATCTGCTGCTGTGGATCATCTTGGCACAAGTGTCCTCCTGGTCTCTTTTCACCTCTTTCAAGGACAGGGCCGGACTCTGGCCTCTGGAAGAGCGGCAAGTGCTCCTTACTGGTGAACCATCTCTCCAGCCCACAATACCTTGAACTCTCAGCTCCACTTTTGGGACCAAGCACTTTCTTTTGTTTGTTCCTTTTTTCTTCTTATTATATTTTTTATACCAATTACAATTTATTTACTTTGTATCCCAGCTGTAGCCGCCTCCCTCATTCCTTCCCAGTTCCACCCTATTTCCCTCATCTCCTCCCTGCCCCTCTCCCAGTCCACGGATAGGGGTGGTCCTCCTCCCCTCCATCCGACCCTGGGCTACCAGGTCTCAGCAGGACTGGCTGCATCCTTTCTTTTTGTTTTTCAAGCTTTCTGGTTACATACGTGTGGGGCGCGAGCGCATCTTTTTCACGCGGAGGCCAGAGGAGGACGCTGGTGTTTTCTCTGCCCTGTGCCCAGTCCTCTGGGGGAGGCCTCTCACTGAACCATCAGGTTTTGGTTTTTACTCGTCACGCCTCCCCCACCTCAGAGCTCGGGCTCCAGGCTCAGGCAGAGCGTCCAGCTGGTTAAAGGGGTGTTGCGATCTAAGCTGCATGGCAAACCTCTTAGCGAGCCACTCCTCCATACTTTAGATTTAAGAAATTATTTGTTTAACATTCGTATGCGCGTCTGCGTGTGAGTTTGTGCACATGAGGACAGGTACACAGGAGGCCGGAAGAGGGGGCCAGACCCTCCCGTCAGGAGCTACTGAGCTCGGCCTGATGTGGTTCTAGGAACTGAACCCCCAACCTCTGCAGGAGCCGCACACACTTTTAGCCATGAGCCTTCTCTCCAGCTCAGCCATGTTAGATTTTCAGAAATGTGAAGTTTTGGCTCGAGTCCATAATAGCCAAGCAGTTTGTAACCCTGGGCTGGCCTTCCTGTAGACAGATGATGCCCGAAGAAAGGCGTGCAGGCTCCCTGTGAAGTAGGAGCTTGGGAGAGCCAGGAAGCTGCTTGATTGTGCTGTGTGGAACAATCAAACATAAGCCAATCAACTAAACATGCTGCAAAGGGCCTGTGTACAGCTCAGGGAGAGGCCGGTGTGCTCATGGAGGGGCCGGTGTGCTCAGGGAGGGCTGGTGTGCTCAGGGAGGGCTGGTGTGCTCAGGGAGGGCTGGTGTGCTCAGGAAGGAGCTGGTGTGCTCAGGAAGGAGCTGGTGTGCTCAGGGAGGGCTGGTGTGCTGGGGAGGGGCCGGTGTGCTCAGGGAGGGGCTGGTGTGCTCAGGGAGGAGCTGGTGTGCTCAGGAGGGGCTGGTGTGCTTGGGGAGGGGCGGGTTGCTCAGGGAGGGAATGTCTTTGAACATCCCCTTGCTGCTGGCTGTGGCCCAGCTGTAAGGGAGGATAGGCCTCAGTCGCCAGGCAGATCATAATTCAAGGCGTGCTCTCCTTGTGCTCCCTCTTTGTGACCAGCGTGTAGGATGCACGCCCCCGTGAACTGTCCCCTCTTCCCTGTGGCCTGACCAGTGGGTTTGTACCAACTCTGCCATGGTCGGTTCTAAAGCACATGGGGATCCCTAGGCGAAGAGGTCCAGGCCAGGCAGATGCTTCATTGAATTGTTTTTCACAATGACCGTGAAAACAGGGAAGGTAATTTGAACACGGGATGGGGGAGGTGCGGAGCTGGCCAGATGGCTGCAGGCGCCTCTTCTCATATGGGACGAGTTACAGATGTGAGGAGAGGCTGAGGCGGAGGACCGGGTCGGCTGAGTGTGCAGGCGAAGGCCACTGAGCCCCGCAGAGCAGAGCTGTGGGTGACGCCATGATCGCTGGGAAAGGCCACCTCCTCACCTGAACTTCGCACGCATCAGATCATTTGAAAAATTAAAAATAGCCGGTCATGGTGGCACACGCCTATGATCGCAGAGGGCAGGAGGAACAGGCAGGCGGATGGCTGGGTTCAAGGCCAGCCCGGTCCACAGAGAGAGTCCAGAACAGCCAGGGCCACACAGAGAACCCTGTCTCAAAAACATTAAAAATATTGATTTGTGTTTGTGTGAGGGTGGACACATGTGCAACGGTGTGTGGGGGGGGGCAGAGGACAACTCAGAGGAGCGGGTTGTTCCAGGGATGCAGCCGGCAGGTGCCTTTGCCCGAGGAGTTGCTTTGCTGGTGTCTCACTTACCTCTCAGCAGTGGGCACAGCCATTGTGGCCTATGTGTGTGTGTTAGTGTGTGTGTGTTTGTGTCTGTGTGTGTGTGTGTCTGTGTGTGTGTTAGTGTGTATGTGTCTTTGTGTGTGTGTATCTCTGTGTGTGTTTATGTGTTTGCATGTGTGTATCTATGTATGTGTGTCTGTGTGTGTTTGCGTGTGTCTGTGTGTGAGCGCGTGTGTGGCCGGGGCAGCTTGTTGGCTGTCTCCCTCGCCGTGTGGGGTTCACTGTAGGTGCAGCAGGCTCGTGGCGGGGCCACCCCTCCAGTCCCCGTTTCTTCTTTTCTATTTGTCTTCACTTCTCTCTTCACCTCTCTTCCCCTCCTGCCCAGTGAGGCTGCTCCGCTCTGGGGACCAGGCTGGAACTGGCAGAGATGCTCCTGCCTCTGTTTCCCTGTGGCCTCAGGCGTGCGCCAGCCTGTTTTTCTAGCTCCTCTTCTGTTCTGTTTGGGAACAGCTGGGGTCGTGAGCTCTGAGGGAGGCTGACCTTGAACCCGGCTCCTCCAGCTCCGGCAGGAGGAGGGTGAGCCTCCGGTTCCCCCACGTTCTAAAGCAAATCCCGGATCTCGCGACATTTCCCCATGAGGCACAGGTGCCTGCAAGAGAGGAGCACAGGAGCACAAGCTGTTGTCACACTCGACAGAACGGCTGATGGTGTCTTCATCTCGCTCGGCATCACATCTGCCTTCCCGAGCCTCTGCCGTCAAGATGCCGTCGGTTTGTAGGTGAACAGAGGCTGCCTGCTATATTTGGAGATGTGCACACGCACATACACACACACCTCTGTGGGCACCGGTGTGCCACCATGCACATGTGGACATCAGGGTGAGCCTCAGGTGCTGGTGATCACCTTTGACCTTGTCTGACACACTCCAGCCCAGCTGGCCAACTTGCTGGGGCAGAGAAGTGTGCCACAGCTGCTTCTAAGGCTCTCAGGGCCTCAGGCCTTCCCGCTGGGGAAGGGTGTCAGGCCGAAGGAGGAGCTTGTGTGGTGGAGGGTTTCACATGGTGGAGGGTCTCACATGGTGGAGGGTCTCAGATGGTGGAGGGGGAGGTGAAGGAGAGAATGAGGGGGGAGGTGAAGGGCATGGCCACTCTCCCGGTGAACCCGGCTCCCAGCATCATGTCCGGGTGTCACAGGGGCCTGTACCCCAGCTCCAGGGATCCTGTGGCTCTCCCACAGTGAGGGCTGCTCATGGCCAGCCTCGCTGCACGGGTGTGTGAGTCCAGCCTGTGCTGCCTGAGACACTGTCTCAGAAACACACTCAAAAGTGCAGAGTAATCAGTGAAGAATCTTCAGTACCTGAGGAAAGGTAACGCCCAGCACCAAGAACCGAGGTCCTGGCACAGATCCACAGACAGAGGTTCTTTGCGCACCCTTCCCTGGGCTACAGTTTACACGCCTTTACATCTTGACCTCAGTAAAGACCTGAAATCACCCAAAACCTTCCAGCAAGAGGAAGAACACGGACAGTGAGCTTAACACTGGCCTGTTCCTTACTTTATTTTATTGCCACAAGTCTTGCTGGTGACACAGGACGCGGTGTTCACGGTTTCACCGCTGCGGGGATGAAATGCCCTGATCTAGGAGAAGGTGCCGCTGCGCAATCCCTCAGCTCAGCAGGGGCTGAGTCATGTGACAGCCACAGGGAAGAGCAGCGTGTAAGCCGGGCCGCAGTGGCACACCCCTAAATCCCAGCACTTGGGAGGCAGAGGCGAGCGGATCTTTGTGAGTTCAGCCAGCCTGGGCTACAGAGTGAGTCCAGGATAGCCAGGGCTACACAGAGAAACCCTGTCTCAAAAAACCGAAAACCACCACCAACAAAAAAGATCAGAGAGGAATGGATGGATGAATGGATGGATGGATGAATACCGGTGCTCACTGGCTTCATTCTGTACAGTCCAGGGAATGGTGCCGCCCGAAGTGGGTGGGTCTTCCCACCCATCAGACAGGACAGTCCTCACTAAGACTTTCTTCCCAGGGCTCCAGACTGCGTCCACCTGATGTTTAAAGCAGCCATCCCTGAGGCCGGGTCACAGTCCCCAAGGCCAGGTCACAGTCCCCTGAGGCTGGGCCACCCCCAAGGCTGGGCCATCATCCCCGAGGCCAGGTTACCATGTCCTGCTTCAGTATCACTCTTTCATATTGTCAGGCAGAATGCTAACTGTTATGTATTTATTTATTTCATTTTATTCCTTTGTAGACAGAGTCTCATCAGGCCGGGCAGACCTTGAGGTCACCATCTTGCAGGGATGACCCTGGTCTGGTCCCCTGCCTCCACCTCCTGAGCCTGGAGTCATGCTGTGTCCACGGTGCCTGGTGCTGCTCATACCTCACACCCCACACCTCACCCCCACACCCCACACCTCACACCCCACACCTCACACCTCACACCCCACACCTCACCCCCACACCCCACACCCCACACCCCACACCTCACACCTCACACCCCACACCTCACCCCCAC
>CM053751.1:23716207-23743871 GCA_028658305.1 Pachyuromys duprasi
GAGAGAGAGAGAGAGAGAGAGAGAGAGAGAGAGAGAGAGAGAGAAAGGAGGCTGGGGCGAGAGAGACAGAGAGAGGGAGAGAGAGAGGAGGCTGGGGCGACGGCTCAGTGGTTAGAGCACTTTTGCTCTCGCAGAGGACCTGGTGGCAGCTCAGTGTCTGTAATTCCAGTTTCAGAGGATCCGCTGCCCTCTTCTGGCCTGTGCGGGCATGTATGTAGCCCACAGGCAGAAGACTCATCCACATAAAACAAAAATAAATCTGTTTTGTTTTGTTTTTCAAGACAGGGTTTCTCTGTGTAGCTCTGGCTGTCCTAGAACTCACTCTGTAGACTAAGGTGGACTTGAACTCACAGAGATCCTCCTGCCTCTGCCTCCTCAGTGCTGGGATAAAAGATGTGCACCACCATGCCTGGCTAATTTTTTAAAATAAAAATAAAATTTAAAAGTGTGCAGGAAACAGTTACAATTATACAGCCCTGTCTACATATCAAGACTCTGTCTTGAAAAAAAAAAACAAAATAAAACAAAACATTGTCCTGGACTTTTTCAAAATAAAAGTCAAGGAAACACTGAAGCAAATATGACATAATGTTAACAGCTCTTTAGTCTCAGCAGTCGGTATATATATATGAGTGTTTTATGGGGTGTCTTATGTGCTTCTTAGCTCAGAAATATTTCTTACATAAGGTTTAAGAATTAAGAGTTTACTGTTAGCGTCAGGGTGACGGGGGCGGCTGAGCCTGGCCATGCCCTGCGTGGCCTCTGCAGGGCGCATTCCACGGCTCTCCTCTTGGCTATTTTTGGCACAGATGTCAGATCCTGTCACATTTTCCTGAAACCTCACTGAAGTGACACAGGGATCAAGTTTAAAGGTGGAAATTGACAAAGATAAAGAAATACAACGTGGAAACAGTAGAAGAAAAAAAATGGCTGCTGACCATGCCCAGTCCAGGAAGAAAACCAACTCCAAACCAACTCCCGCAGTCTGCTCTAACCTCCGGCGCCTTCTCACTCTCCAGTTCATTAGGACTTCACCCGAGTCCTCTCTCTCTCTGCGATCCCAGTAAAACTGCCTCCTCTCTCTATTACTTAAGTAGCTTCTCTTCCCTCTCTTCTCCTGAGAGTTGGGCGTATCCTGTTCTGTCAACTCTTTTCCTGATTCGTCACTTTTTCTGTCACTCAGTCAGACATTACTTTCAAACATGGCTGCTTCCTTCTACAAACTTTACCTTCCCGGTCTGGGGTTAATAAAGGTGTGTACCACTTTGCCTGGACCTTTTCTTTACCTGAAACTTGCTTTGTACCAGGCTGGCCTTGAACTCAGATCTGTTGGCCTCTGTCTCCTGGATTAAGGGCGTGTCTGTATTCCAGCCGGATCACACAGACCTAGAAGGGGTTTGGACGTGATCTCCTGCCAGAGCAGCCATGTTCTGAATGAACATTCCTCTCCAGGCCTGAGGGTCTGAGCCATGACTCCGGGGTTGAAGAGACCCTCAGATCATGTGGACACTTGGTGAATTAAACAGAACAGTGGAAGAGTTGGCTGAGGGAGGCTGTCTGCATCTCAGGTGTACCTTGCTTCCCGAGAAGGCACAAAATGGACATGACCTCAGAAACAAGATTTTCAGGAACCAGAATCACGTGGTTCGAGGGAGCACACCCACCCAGGCATCACTGTGAGACTCCAGCCATGCGACTCAGATCTTTCTGTCATTCGGCCACGTGCATCACCGAAGGAGACAGGCCCTTCTGCTGGCCTCATCAGGGCTTCCTGGCCTCAGAGCTGAAGCTCACACAAGATATTTCAAATCTTGTTTGTTTTTTGGTTGTTTAAAATGTGCTGTGTGTGCCAGTTTATGTGTGTTGTGTGTGCAGATGCCTGCGGAGGCCAGAAGAGGGCTCCGGAGCCCTTGGAAATGGAGTTACGGGGCCGTGGTGAGCCACCGTAGCCATGCGGAAGCAAACCCAGGTCCTCTGCCAGAGCAGTGGTGCTCTTACCCGCTGAGCTGCCTCTCTAGCCCCTAGTTATCCTTATGTTTATTGTTTGCTGTGTTTGGCGAGAGAGAGTGTGGCAGGACACAAATGTGCAGTCAGAGGATAGCTTGTGTGTGGTCTTCTTATTTTCCAGAAGAGGAAACTGAGGCTGGGGCAGACTGTAACAAGATTGCCCAGGTCTGCCCAGCTGGTGTGAGCACCAGCTGTGGGGCTTGTAAGGACCAACCGTGTGTGAGCACATCTACCCAAGCAGACGCTGCGAGCTGAGAGCCAGGTCATGGCCAGTGCTACGGGCTTCTCTTTCCGGAGCCCTGTAAAAGAGGAAGTTGTGGCAGAGCACTTGCCTAGCACGTGTGAGGCCCTGTGTGCAATTCCAAGCACTGTAATAAGGAATAGATAGATACGTAGATAGATGATAGATGGATGATAGATAGATGATAGATAGATGGAAGATAGATGATAGATGGATGATAGATTGATAGATACATGATAGATGATAGATAGATAGATGATAGATAGATAGATGATAGGTAGGTAGGTAGGTAGATGATACATAAATGTAGGTAGAGCCAGCTCAGTGGAGAAAATGCTTGCCAGGCAGACACGGAGACCTGGGCTCAGTCCCCCCCCCCTACCCAGGTGAGGGCCTGAGCATGGTGCAGGTTTACAATCCCAGTGCTGAGGCCAAGGCAGCTGGGCCCCTGGGGCTTGCTGGTCAGCCCGGTAATAAACCCCACGCCTGTGAGACCTTTTCTCAAAAGAACCAAGTAGACAGCTCTTGAGAAATGCTATCTGAGGCTATCCTCTTCCTCACATTCACACGTAGCATACCACACAAATGCCGTGCATGGCTTGGGCACACATGCACAGACACATCAACCAAAAAATTAGAGAGAAACATTTTAAAAGAAAGAAACCTGCATATGGCTGAGGCCAGAGAGACGTTTGGTCCTTGAGAACGCCGGCTGCTCTTCCAGAGGACCCAGGTTCAATTCCCAGCTCCACAGACCACTCACAACCATCTACAGCACCAGCCCAGAGGGTCGGATGCTGTCTCCTGGCCTCCAGTGTGTGGCAGTACGCAGGCAAACACTCAGGCAAACACTCACACGAAATAAAAACAAACTCTCAGAAAAGAAGCACACACGTGGACTCTCTCTCTCACACAGACACGCACAAATGCAGACACACATGTACACACGCTCACTCGAGGATATAACCAAGGCTTTAGGGTCAGTTGTGGCCCAAAGCATCCATGTTCTAAAAGGGAAACTGTTAATTCAGTGCATACAAGCAGGCATGGTGGTGCACACCACAGCCCCGGCAGTGAGAGCAGGAGGCAGGAGGACCAGCAGTGGCCATCTGTGCTGTGCACTAAGTGTGAGGACAGCCCTGCTGCCACTGGGAGCACTGTGTGAAACCAGGCATGGCTGTGCACGCCCACCATCCCTCCACTCAGGACAGAGAGGCAGGAGGACCAGAAACCCAAGGTCTCGTAAGTTGGAGGCCAGCCTGGGCTACATGGGATCTTGTCTCAGAAAAACAAACCAAAGACAAATAGGCTGAGGGGTGGCTCAGTGGGTACAGCGGTCTGACCCCCACCCTGACCCCCACACCCTGATCCCCTGACCTCCCTGACCTCCACCCCATCCCGATCCCACCCTGACCCCATCCTAACTCCCCTGATGCCCCTGAGCTACACCCTGACCCCCCAACTGTCCCCCCCCATCTTCCACTGGGTGTGACTCACTCCTTCCACCTCCTAAAGGCCCCACAATCCTTAGTGCACAACAAAGATGACCCCCTGCTGGGAACTGTGGGTGCGCTCCATGATCAAACCATAGCACACATCCCAAATGGTGGGTTCTGAGCTACTCAGGACAGTGCCACCTTGGGCACAGTGCCTAGGTCGGTGGGTACCAGGGAAAGCCAAACTTAACGTGGAGTGACTTTCCTGCTCGGCTTGGACACTGATGGCTGGATGACATGGCTAACTCTGCCTCCGAGCCTCAGTTTCCACATCCCTACAATGACATCATGTAGCGCCAGGTTCCTTCCCTGGTTGCAGCATATTCAAGTGAGGAGCACGGGCACACCTGGTGGCAGGATGTGAGTTATTTCATCGTCATTTATTTGTACTCGTGTGTGTGTTCCGTGAGTGCTCAAGGAGGCCAGAAGACAGCAGATGTCCCTGAGTTACAGGCCCTGAGAGCCCGGCCGGCTGTGGGCGATGGGCCCCGAACCTGGGTCCTTGGCAGGAGCAGCCGCCGCTGTGACCGCAGAAGCGTTTCTCCAGCCTGTGGAGCCACACTGAACTCACACCTCGAGGAGAATTAACAGCCACACTGCACGCACTGCTGACTCCTGCAGCCGCAGAAATCAAGACCCAGGTCTGCAAGTGTGAGACATTTCAAAGGTCTTTAGGAGCAGGAACATGGCTCAGTGTGCAAAGCGCTGGCTGCACACGTGAGGGCCGAGCTGGATCCTCAGCCCCGTGTAAAAGCTGAGTACAGTGAATAGTGCCTGACCCTGTCACGACCCCGTCACCTCGCAGGAAGAGACAGGGGCCAGTGGGGGTGCCAGCAGCCATGTAATGGGTTCAACCAGCTTCAGGTTCAGTGAGACACTGGCTCAGAACAAGGTGGACACCTAACATCGACCCCTGGCTTACACACACACACACACACACACACACACACACACACACGCCCCGTGTCATCTAGATTCTGGATGTGATAGGAATCACATACGATCGCCTCTCAAAACCTGGCTGGTTCTGCTCAGCATGGTTTTGCCCATTCATATCCTGAAAAAAAAATAATGGCATGGTTTCATTCTTCTCTGGGGCTCAACTCCTCATACACACGCCTGTGTGCATCCATTCCTCCACAGGTGGACGCCTGGGCTGCTTCTGGAACAGCCTGCATTTTTCACAGGTGAGGGCTACATTGTCCCACAGGTGACGGCTACATTGTCTCACAGGTGATGGCTACATTGTCTCACAGGTGACAGCTACATTGTCTCACAGGTGGAGTCTACATTGTCTCGCAGGTGATGGCTACATGGTTTCACAGGTGATGGCTACATTATTTCACAGGTGACAGCTACATTGTCTCACAGGTAATAGCTACATTGTTTCTCAGGTGACAACTATGTTATTTCCCAGGTGGCCATCTAGGCTGCTTCAGGATCAATGCCTACATTGTTTCAGTTTAGTAGCAACTGTGTCAACCCCTTCAAAGCTCTGGGAACCCTTCTGAGGAGGTTCAGAAAGAATGTAAAGGGAGGGGTGGCGTGTTCTGGGAAGCTGTCTGGTGGGCTTGGCTGGTGTGTGTTCCCCGACTGTCAGCAGCTGTCAGGGGAGGACTCCACCGCAGAGGAGGGCTCAAAGGCTCCACCCTCCTGAAGATGTAGGTGGAATGGTTGCTGTGAGAAGAGGGTCTTCTTCAGTGTTGCCCCCAGTGAGTGGTCCAGGCTCCTGAAACAACCCTTGCCAAGCCTAGGGAAGCTCATTAGATCCCCAAACAAGCAAACAGATAAATACATGAAGGCATGAGACACCAAGATAGCTGAGGGACGAGGGGGTGGGGGGCTCGCCTTCTGGTCAGGCCAAGACAACACGAGACAAACCTCAGACTCCAGGAGAGACCCTGCCTCAAAGGAGGTGGAGGGGCAGTTAAGAGCCGTCTGCTCCTCCAGAGGACCGGAGTTCAACTGTGGACCCCATGGCGGCTCATAACCATCTGAAATGCCATGCGATATACTCCTCCTCTGTCGTGCATGAAGACAGCACACTTATATACTCAAAACAAATAAACATTACAGAAAGAGCACAAGCTGCTCTTGCAGAGGACCTAAGTTCAGTTCCCAGCACCCACATGTCTGCTCACAACCACCCAGTTCCAGGGGATCTGATGCCCCTTTATGGCCTCTGTGGGCACCAAGCAGGCACATTGCACAGACATGCAATCAAGCCAACGCACGTAAAATGAGATCTAAAGGAAAGGGAAAGCAGATGGAGAGTAAGAGGGTGCAGTGTGCATGTGCTGTCTTCTGACCTGCACACTTGCTCTCAAGCACACGCAGCACACATACGTATGTTCACACAGAGAGATGTGTGTGTTCAAATAACCAAACATATGTGCACTGAAGTGTGTGGAAACTTTACTTCATTTTTAAAAGAAGATGTTTCCAGCAATGTTATGTAAAAACTCAAATCTCTTACTTGAGGAGTTTAGTTAATGAACGGCGTGTCCCGTAGTCCATAACTAGCATTGATAGAAAGCTGTCGGCCCACACAGAGAAACATCCCTGACAGTCACTGAATGTGTGGTACGTAAGCACACACGTGCGTGGGCATGCACACACACACACACACACACACACCTCGGGTTCTGTCATCGCTGCCACCTTTGGGTTTGGTTTTTTGTCAAAGGGAGACTGAGGCCACTTTGGAAGATGTCTAAGTGTCTGCGAGCATCCACACTGAGCAGAAGTACAGGATCTCGGCGTATGATAAGACAGACACACTCATCAGAACTCTACAACGTCAGGAAGGGTGGGAGCGGGGGTCCCGGGCTCCCTGTCCGGCCAGTCGGCCTGCTGAGACCAGGGGGCCCAGGGCTGGGAGATGATGGCCCCAGCATCGACCCCTGACTCACACAGCACACACCCATGTGTGCTCACCTGTACGCGCCCAAGAGAATACACACACATCTGCACACACAGACACACATACGTGTGTATAGACACACATGCATATAAGCACATACACCCGTGGGCACCAGAGCCAGGCTGTGCCAGGCCCCGGGGATCGGGAAGGACTTTGCCCATCCACCGTCCACCCTCAGGCACTGAGGGAATGCTGGACACGCCTGGCGTCCAGTGTCAGCCTGTCTGTACCTGAGTCCACCCTCTCTGTGTGCATGCCCAAGACAGCGTGTGGGACCAGAGCAGAACCTCGAACCCCAGTCTCTCCAGGGTTCCCTCCCCTCCCCGGGTAACCAGGACCCCGGGCGCGGCCTCGGGGCTCGTCAGGAAAGTCACTGCCGCTCTCGGCACACGCAAAGCGCACAGCAGCGGCAGAGGCAGAGCGGGAGCCCTGGCTACTCACCCTCCTCGCAGTCACTCCCCGTGAATCCAGGACAGCACCTCCACTCCAGCGCCGTCACGGTGCGGTAGGAGAGCCGGTAGGTCGGCCTGACGAGGGTCCTGTAACTGACACAGGCGAGGTCAGCGCGCGCCCCCCTGCCCGCCCCGCTGTGCACAAGCCGTGGCACACGTGTGGAGATCTCAGGGCGGCCTTCAGGGTGTGTGCTCTCCCTCTGCTGCGTGTGCAGCGCCTTTGCCCTCGGACCTGCCGCTGGCACCGATCAGTGAACCGAGGTTTGGCAACAGCCAGTGGGCACCGGGCCGCTAGCTTCATCTGTGCTAGAGCAAGCCAGGAGCTGGGGGCCACAACCACTCCAAGCTTGCACACGAGGAAACTGAGGCAGGCGATGTTGAGACGCATTCAAAGGGGCAGTGTCAGGATGCCTGCGCCCTGTGAGCCGGGCTGGAGGTGCCAGGGGCCAGTGGCCACCTCAGCCTGTGCCAGGAGCCTTTCCTCCAGAAGCGGCTGTCTGTCCCCCCCCACCGGGGGCCATCACACCACATAATGCTCTCGCCGTGCCAGCTGCGGCATGGCTCCAGCCCAGCGTGCCTCTTGCCAGCCTGCCAGGTTCCAGGGACGGCCTTGTCTTTGGAAGGCCGGAGCATGAAGATGTGAGCACCGCCTCTGTGAGACAGACCCTGGGCCTCACCCTTCCTGTCCACCCTCCCACCCCTTGGGCAGAGCTGACCCACTGCCGTAAGTCATTCAGCAGAACCCCAACAGCCGACCGGTGCCCTGAGTGTTGGCGCACAGGCAGCCAGGCGAGGTCTGACCCGGGCACCTCTGACCTCGCAGGGGCAGCCTCCACAGAGCCCAGGGAGTCACAGGCTCTATCTACACAGCTGTGGGTCAGCCCGCCCTCGGAGGGAGAGCCTCGCTGTCCTGGTCACCATGGCCGTGGTGACAAGCACACCACCACCAAACGGTGGAAGGGGCACGTCTGGCTTACAGTTCCACTCCCGAACACTGACCTCTGACCTCCACATGTGCCAGGAGCACACCCCCATGCTCACACTGAGCGCTTACACTGAGCAATGAATGGATCGTCTGCCAAGGGAGATGTGAAGAGGCTTCGACCTCACACCCCCACCCCCGGCCTGACAGGGTCTCCTGATGGGGTCTCGTCAGGAGCCTCGTGAGGAGCCATGGGCTCAGCCCTCACTGCTGGGGAGCAGGCAGGAAAGGAGGGGGACCCCACAGGAAATGGGGGGCTCAGAGGGGAGGAGGGGTGTATCTCCTGGCTGACAGGAGGAACAGCAGGGGGGAAGAGGGATGAGGGGAGGGTGTGAGGGGAGGGGGATGAGAGGGTGAGAGGCGAGGAGGGAGGGGAGAAGCGGGGGGGGGGGCTGCGTCTGCTCTCCCCAGTCAGACAAGGAAGGAAGAGGTCTGTGAGCTTGACCTCAGCCTGGGCTACCTGGAGACCCCGCCTCAGAAAGAGCAAGAAAGTCAGCCAAGGCCAGGGGAGAGCTCAGTGGCTTCTGCAAAATGCTGGCCTTGGGCCCCAATATTTCTCAGTGAGCAATGGGCTTGCCAAGCAGACCTGGAGCCCACACAAGTGTGGCAGGGAGAACTGGCTCCATGAAGCGGTCCCCTGGCCTGCGCGCGCGCGCACACACACACACACACACACACACGCACAAATAACAATGATCCACTTTAAATGCTGATGCTTTGGACACCCCCCATCCCCCAGCTCCCTCTGGCTCCCTGGCTGGCTAGCTAGCCAAGCGGGCAAGTTCCCCGTGGTCTCTGCACACACAGGCACTCCTGCACATGTGTTTGCAAGCTTGCACAGGCATGCACACATGTGCATATGCACACACATGCCGAGAAAACCAGGGGAGAGGCAGCAGACACAGTAGAGGTCGGCGACATCTCCCAGACAACCAGGGCCTGACAAGGACGCCCCTTTCTGGGTTTTCACCGTCAGGGTGAGGAGGAGGGTGGTTGAAGAGAGAGGAGGGGAAGAGAGAAGTGAGAAGAGGGCAAGAGGAGGAGGAAGAGGAGGAGAAGAGAGAGAAGGGGGAGAGGGCGGGGTGGGAGGGAGGAGGAGGAGGGCAGAAGAGAGGGGGAGGGACAGGAAGGCAGCCTCATCTTGAAGCGTTTAGACCAGGGCTCCATCAGCAGGTGTCCGCCCCTGAGCAGCGGGAGCCTGGCAGGGAGGGGTGCGGGGCAGCCGGCGCCCGAGACCCCGAGCCCCTCCCCCAGCACATCTGGAAACGGTTGGAGCCGCAAAGGCCTGAGAGCGCCGGAACCGCGCAGGGCCGAGCGGCGGGTGGAGCAGAGCTGCCCGCCCTGTCCTCCCCCGACGGGGTCCTCCCGCTCTGTCCTCCCTCGCCAGCCCACCTCAGCCAGGGGACTTGTTGGCCCAAGGGTAGCAGCCGCACGGTGGCGCACACCGCGGCAGGGGACAGAAGCCAGATCCAGAGCAAGGACCCCCGGCGCCAGCGCCCTGTTGGTGCAAATCCCGACCCCAGGCAGGAGGCGGGAGGGCTGAAGGCCCAGGGCACCCTCAGGAGCCGTGTCTGTGTGTGTGTGTGTCTGTGTGTCTGTGAGACTGTGTGTGTCTGTGTGTCTGTGTGTGCGTGCGCGCGTGTGTATGTTCCCTTTCTGTCTTTGTGAGAAGAGTCTCATGTAGCTGAGGCTAGCCAGGAATGTGCTGTGTAGGGGAGAGCGGCCTTGAACTTGTGCCTTCCGGGGCTGTGAGCTCCCCAGCCGCAGGGGGGCCTTCCTGCCCCAGCACAGCCCGGCTCACACCGGTCCCCGCCCAGGGAGCAGCTCCTGCTGCCCCGGCTCCGCGAGGGCTTCCTGCGCCCGACGGCCGGGAGGACTCGAGCTCCTCATGAGCTTCATAGCTCATCAAAGGCCGATTCGAAGCCGGGCCCCACAAGATCCCGAGCACGGCGGGAGGGCGGGCGGAGGAGGCGGGGCCGTGGGCGGGTGTGGCTCCTGGAGGGTGTGGCCTGTGAGGGCGAGGCTTCTAAGGGGCGTGCCCGTGCGAGGGCGTGGCTTGAGAGGACCAGCCGTGAGGCTTCTCTCAGAGGAAGGGCCCTGGTGGGCGTGGCTGCATGTGGGCGTGCCCGTAGGCGGAGCGGCGGTAGGAGGGCGTGGCTTGAGGGGACCAGCCTCAGAGGAACGGCCCTGGTGGGCGTGGCTTTGGGGCGTGGCCGGCCCACCGCCCTCCCTCCGCGCGCAGCCGTGCTGACAGCGACACGGCCGGGTGTTGGAGGAGCCCGTCCCCGCCCGGTGGCCCCTGCCTCCCGGTGCCCGGGCTCTGTGCCCCCCTTCGCCAGCACCAGGCCGTGCAGGAAGCAGGAGGCGTCGCGGCGCCCTTACCTCACGAGGCTGGCGCAGGGCCCGGGCCACCGGCAGCTCTGGTAGACGCGCTGGAGCACGGTCTCGGAGCCGTTCTGCACCTGGCAGGACACCGTCCTTGTCACCGTGTGATGGCACCAGTGCCTGTGGGGACAGCGACGGTCACGTTAACCCGAGCGGTTCCCTCACGGCCCACGGGTCTGGGGCCTCGAGGAGGGGGCAGCTCGAGGGGGAGGGGCAGCTCGAGGGGGAGAAGCAGCTCGAGGGGGAGGGGCAGCTCGAGGGGGAGGGGCAGCTCGAGGGGGAGGGGCAGCTCGAGGGGGAGGGGCAGCTCGAGGGGGGGCGCGGCCGGAGATCCACGGTCCGCCGCGGCTAGGCAGAAGCATCGTCTGGCCCGGGGAGGCGTCACCAGCCACCCACGCCGCGGTGCTCCGCGGAGGGACGCGGTGGCCGCCCGGAGCGCCGGGGAGAGCCCGTCCCCGGGAGAGACGCCACACGCCCGTCCACCCACAGACCCTGCCAGGGCGGCGGAGCTTCCCCGAGTCTCCCCGCCGGGTGGAGGCAGGGGGCGGAGGCCAGCCTCGGAGGCTCCGGCGCAGGCCTGCAGAGACGGTGCCGCAGACCCAGTCTCATTCCTCACCCTGTGAGGACGGCCCGACGCGGTGCGCGGAAGCCGGGCCAGCCCCGAGTCCTATGAGCCGGGCGGAAGCGGTGAGCGTTCACAGAGCTGAATCACCTGGAAACCACAGTCTGTGAGGCGTGTCGGACGTTCAAGTGAGGTGGGAAGGCCCGCTGCGGACATGGGGCCGTCAGTGCTCTGGCGTCAGGACCGCCGGCTCAAAAGGAGGCGCGGCTGCACCTGCTCTCCCTGATGGTGAAGGTGGTGGGTTTACCTGCCTCAGGGTCCTGGCCACACTATGCCCTGAGGGAACCGTCTAGAAACTTCCCCCACAGAAGTGACCACAGTTCCGAGCCTGACACGCTGACCACGTGAACTCTCAAAGACCTCTGTCAGGGACTGAAGGGAAGAGAGAGCTCTTCAGGCTCTAAGCCCTGGTCACGGTGAGGCTCAGTGGTAGAGCCCCTGCCTAGAATCCCCCAGTGAGGGGCTAGGGTGTAGCTCAGTGGTAGAGCCCCTGCCTAGAATCCCCCAGTGAGGGGCTAGGGTGTGGCTCAGTGGTAGAGCCCCTACCTAGAATCCCCCAGTGAGGGGCTAGGGTGTGGCTCAGTGGTAGAGCCCCTACCTAGAATCCCCCAGTGAGGGGCTGGGGTGTGGCTCGGTGGTAGAGCTCCTGCCTAGAATCCCCCAGTGAGGGGCTGGGGTGTGGCTCAGTGGTAGCGCCCCTGCCTAGAATCCCCCAGTGAGGGGCTGGGTGTGGCTCAGCAGTACACTGACTGGCTACACGAGGTATGAGGAAAGCCCCGAGCAGGGACAGAGGTGGAGGCAGAGCACATGAGGTGGAGACGGGGCCAGGATAGCCAGCGGGAACATGCTCCCATCCCCTCCACCTACGACTATATCCTAGAAAACTTTAAAGCTGAGAATAAGTTCCTAGCCACATGAGAAAATGAGAAGCAATGGGCTAGACATTTTGATGCATCCGGGAGAGACAGAAAGCAGATGAGAGTAATTTGAGGGAGGAGAGCACTGCCGGAAATCCACAGCCAACAGGGCCAGCACTAACGAGGGACAGCTCAGGAGTAACAGGTGGGGTCAGTGTGGAAGGGGCCTTGCCTGTGGCCTGCAGAGGGTGGGGCAGGGTGCAGTCTTTGCCCCTGAACCGAGTCTCTGTCCTGCCGGCATCAAGAGTCAGCGCTGCCTGGCATGGGCGGTGCATGCCTGTCGTCCCAGCACTTGGAAAGCAGGAGCCAATGGATCTCTGTGAGTTGGAGGCCAGCCTGGCCACGGGGCCCAGGATAGCCAGGGCCACAGAGAGAAACTCTGCCCCCAGAAACAGACAAACACTGGAAAAACCAGGCATTTTAGTTGGGAGTGGCGTAGTAGTGCCTACAGTCTTAGCACTGGGGCTGATGCAGGAGGACTGCAAGTTTGAAGCTGTCTTGGGCTTCAGTGAGTTCAAGGCCAGCTTGAGCATCTATAAAGCACCATAGACCCAGAAACTGGTGACCTTCAGCATAGTATGCTCTCGAGGTCAGAAAACTGAAGTCTTTGGCATGCTCTTTTCCCAGGGTATCAAAAGCCAGGGTATCAATAAACAGAAGTGAACTCATAATCACGCCCCCCCAGGCTTAAATTATTTGAAAGGAAAAAGGAAGTAAGACAAAGGCCCCAGCTGAATAAATCACAAGGAAAAACAACAAAGGGACCAGACAGATAAATGGAGAGAATGTTTTCTTTGGTGTCAGTGTCTCATGTAGCCCAGGCTTGCCCCAGCCTCACTGTGTGTGTAAGGCTGCTCCTTCCTCCTCCTCTGTCTCCCACACTGGGATTACACATTTATCCCTTCGTGTGAGGCTGTGGATGGAACTCAGGGCTATTTGGCTGCTAGGCAGGTGTTCTACCAACCGCGCCACATTCCCCGGCATGGGGAGAGCTTCCAGAAACTTGACATCCTCAAAGGATAAAGTCTTCACCTGAAAAATCTGGGATGAAATGTTTTGATCTCTTAAAATGAAGTTATCCAAGTGTGGTGGCCTGTCCCTGGATTTGAGGCGCTGGGGAAACAGAGGAAGGAGGATCGGCGCTTCTGGGCCAGTAGGGATGGCTTCTCAGTAATAGATGCGTGAGAGGGGCTCGCTGCCTCCCAGAGGGTCCTGGTTTGGTTCCTGGCACAGCTGTCTGCGACTCCAGCTCCAGGGAACCTGATGTCCTCTCCTGGCTGCTACCACGTACACAAGACACACAAAAACAACAAAACAAAAAATAAAAGAAAGGAAGCAGAAGACTTCAGGATGAGCATCTAAACAAGACAGAAGCAGCTAGGAACGCTCTGAGCAGGAAGCCTAAACTGTGGATATCCCATGAGGCCTTGCAAAAGCAACAAAGAAAGGGAAATTGTGAGGGAAGAGGAAGAGACCAGAAGCCGGGCAAGCCCCGATGTCTACAGCTGGTGTTATAGTTCTGGGGGGTGGGCAGAGAGCAAGGAGAAGCATAACTGAAAAAAAATCACACCTGGTATGGAGGTGCGCGCCTTCAATCCCAGCACTCGGGAGGAGAGGCAGGCGGATATCCAAGTCTGAGGACAGCCTGGTCTGCACAGTGAGTTCCAGGACAGCCAGGGCTACACGGAGAAACCCTGTCCTGAAGACCCCAACTCAAAAAAAAGAGAGAGAAAGAGAGAGAAAGAAAAAGAAAATTCACCAAAAGAAACTTCACTTCCTACTCTGAGGCTCCAGTGAGTGACGCTCAGTGAAATTTTAGAACAATTCTGGTGAAAAGAAACTGAGTGTGGGGGTGGAGGGAGGCAGCTGAAGCTCCAGCTCTGAGGATCCGGCGCCCCTCCTGGCCTCCACGGCCACCTGCACCATGTGCGCAGAGACACGCCAGTACATGTAATTCAAACATTAAAATAAATAAAAGCCTCTAAAATGTAGCAAGCACCAGGTGCTAGTTTGCTGACACTTCGGAATCTCGGTAGCTGCGCTCCTTTGGAGAGCTTGTGCGAACCTGAAGTGAAGGGCCTGGCTGGAGAGGGTTTTTATCACTTCCGCTTCCCCTCAGCTCTCCTTCCTGGCTGGCCCTGACACTAAATGAACCTGTCCCCACAGAACTGGATTGGATCTGAAACCAGCACCAGGATGAAGCACTCTCCTCCCTGCCTGGGCCCACACCGGTCACACCTGTAGAGGTCCTCACACCTGCAGAGGCCTTCACACTTGCAGAGGTCCTCACACCTGCAGAAGTTCTCACACCTGTCACACTTGCAGAGGTCCTCACACCTGCAGAGGTCCTCACACCTGCAGAGGTCCTCACACCTGTCACACCTGCACAGGTCCTCACACCTGCAGAGGTCCTCACACCTGCAGAGGTCCTCACACCTGCAGAAGTTCTCACACCTGCAGAGGCCCTCACACCTGTCACACCTGCACAGGTCCTCACACCTGCAGAGGCCCTCACACCTGCAGAGGCCCTCGCACCTGTCACACCTGCACAGGTCCTCACACCTGCAGAGGCCCTCACACCTGCAGAAGTTCTCACACCTGTCACACCTGCAGAGGCCCTCACACCTGCAGAAGTTCTCACACCTGTCACACTTGCAGAGGTCCTCACACCTGCAGAGGTCCTCACACCCCTCACACCTGCACAGGTTAGGCCTCATCCTCACGTGGGTCCTGGTATTGGACTTCTGCCTGCTGCACTGTCTCCTCAGCCCTTCCCTTTCGTCACAGAGACCCGATCTGAATTCTTCAACAGAACGCCCTCCTGCCCGTCTGTGGACAATGCCCAACTGTGAAACCTTCCCAGGGACACTGAACAGACGGGGTTCGGCCACCTCCGCTCACACCAGTCACACCCACAGGGAAACAAACCGCAAATTGGAAATGCTGTGTGAGTCATCCTTCCCCACGTGTGCTGTCCCCACGGTGTGAAGGAGCAGGAGGACAGCAAAGGGAAGCAGGAGGCCTCTGGGCCAGTCAGACAGATGCAGCTCGCCATGGGCTCCGGAGGACCTGAGTGTGCAAACCTGCCAGGAATGGGCACGGTAGTGCTGGCCCGGAGCACGCACAGGCATCCGAGGGCTGGCGGCCAGCGAATCAGCTCCAGCTTGGGGAGACGGAGTGAGGACAGGAGAGGAGGTGCTGGCCTGTGACCTCCACAGTCACACGCACGCGCCCCGGTGGGCCTTGCTGCCAACCACGTGTGAGGCCCTTCAGACCGTCAGCTGCTCACTCCCAGCCCGCTGCTCAGCCAGGAGTTCAGTGAGAGCATTTAGGAAGCAGATTTCCCATCAACCCCTCCGAGGAGAGGGTTAGGGTTTGGACGACAGGCCCACAGCCATTCATAGGTGTGTCAGAAAGGATGCGCTGAGGGAAGGATGTGTCGGAGGCTCTCCATGGGATCAGCAGCCCCTCACACACTCAGGACACACTCAGGACACTGAGGAATGGGACACCTGTGTCTGGGCAGAGTCTGGAGCTAGGCTGCCAGTTCTTGGTTGGTTGGTTTGTTTTCTTTTTAAATTCTGGACTCAGAACCCAGGATCCAGGCAAGCGCTCCATCAGGGAGCCACACCCCAGTCCCTCACTGGGGGATTCTAGGCAGGGGCTCTACCACTGAGCCACACTCCAGCTCCTCACTGGGGGATTCTAGGCAGGGGCTCTACCACTGAGCCACACCCCAGCCCCTCACTGGGGGATTCTAGGCAGGTGCTCTACCACTGAGCCACACTCCAGCCCCTCACTGGGGGATTCTAGGCAGAGGCTCTACCACTGAGCCACACCCAGCCCCTCACTGGGGGATTCTAGGCAGGGGCTCTACCACTGAGCCACACCCCAGCCCCTCACTGGGGGATTCTAGGCAGGGGTTCCAGCGCTCATACACCATGCCCACTGGATACCTCTGAGGAAGAGGAAGCGGATCTGAGGGAATGGTAGGGAGAGATGAACTTTACAGAGTTGATGGCTCAGTGCACAAAAGCCATGCAAATGTGAGGAGTTGAGTTCAGCCCCTCAGAATCTTCGGGAAAAGCCGGGCATGTCTAAAATGACCTGTATGTAACACCAGGACTGAAGGGGCAGAGGAGGGTCACTGGGGCTCAGTGGCCAAGGGAACATGGTGGAAAGTGAATACAGCAACACACACATACATGCACACACACACACACACAAGGAATTTTCAGGCAAACCCTGCCAGGCCTGACCCCAACTTCGAAGAAAGGAAACTGGCTGCCCATAGTGACCCAGCAGGAAACACCCCTGTCCCATCTCCCCAACCCCTCGAGGTCAACAGGGAGCAGCGCCACCGTTCACTGGGGTGAGGGGAGAGCAGATAGAAATCTGAGGAATGCCAGTGAGGAATCAGCATCTGACCACTGTGGAGGCTGCAGGGCAAGGCCAGCAGGGTGTCTCTGTGGGCAGTGCCCCATCCTGTCCTGGGGCTGAGGAGACGTGTCAGTGGGTAGTGCCCTGAGGACCTGAACTCTGTGTCCTGGGTCAGACATGCATGCCAATCACCCCAGCACTGGAGAGTCCACAGGAGAGTCCCTGACACTTGCTGGCCAAACCTGCTCTCCAGGCCTCAAGGAGAGAAGCTGTCTGAAAATAATAACAGCAGCAGCCATGTGTACTTAGGAGGGTGGCTCCCCGGCCAAAGCACCAAGTATGGAGAATGTGGTTCAGACACCCAGAACTCATGTATGTGAAAGAAGCAACGCAAACTCCAGAATCTTTCCCACTGCTCCTGGGCTAACTAGCCTTCCATTTCCCTTCAGCCTGTCTGAGCTGTTCCTGGCTGTGGGTGAGTTCAGATAGGGCTGAGCACCTTAAGATCCCACAGCTGCTTGTGGTGGGCATGCCTGTGATCCCAGCACTCAGGAGGTGGAGGCCGGTGGATCTCTGTGAGTTTGAGGCCAGCCTGGTCTACAGCACTCCAGAAAGAAACCCTATCCCCAAACCAAACAGGAAACCCTGAAGCTAAATGAAGTGAGCTGGCCCTAGAGCCCCATGTTAGAATCCTAGAGCCCCATGTTAGGACCCTAAAGACCTGTGTTAGAATCCTAGAGCCTCGTGTTAGGACCCTAGAGCCCCATGTTTGTTATGAGAGACCAAAGACTTAAAAATCAGTGTGGGTATTGTCTTAGTTTAAAGCACAAGCCTGAACGAAAACTAGCTAGGGGGAGACATGTGCAACCATCTTCGGGGAAGAACCAGCCTTACTGCATTCTTTCCTGCCCACTAGAGATACAGTTGCTAGGAAACCTAAGCTAGTTGCTTCTCCCTGAGGACAGTAAAAGGGACACCAGACCATTAACAGTTTGGGGGCCTTCCTATAGCCAATCAGTTCAAAATGCAACTTCTTTTGTGTTTCGACCAATAGACACTTGCCAGGGAGGAATCCCCCTGCTTTGGAAGCACTGGGAGGAACCGGAATCTTTAAATCACCCAACTAACCTGAACACGGGACTCTCGGCTCTTATTGCTCTGGAGGTGAGGGTGTGTGAGCCCAAGCTGTAGCTTGTAATAAAAAGATCCTCATGTGTTTTGCAATGGACTCGACTCCTGGTGGTGGTCTTTTGGGGTCTTGCAAATCAGGCATAACAGTTAGGATCCTAGAGCCCTGTGTTAGGATCCTAGGGCCCTATGTGAGGGTCCTAGAGCCTCGTGTTAGGATCCAGCTGGAAGGACACGTGTGCAGATGTGTGTTCCTGTGTCCCCTCCTCCGAACCATTGCATCTGGTGGGCAAACCCCAATCTGGTCCCTGGCTCCCCAAGCCAGGGCTGGCCTAGGATGACACACACAGGAAGAGAGGAGTGGGCTGGCTGAGGTGTGCAAGGAGCTCTTCCTGAAGCCACGGTGGCGGTCCCGCCTGGTCCTCTGAGCTGGAACACAGTGTGGCCTCAGGCATAGTCGCTCAGGTGGAGCTGAGCCCACACCCAGGCTCCTCCGGAAGTGCCCTACCCCCTCACTACCCCGCCTCAGTGAGGGACACAGAGGGACACAATTCCTCCTCCGTGGTGTGTCAACAGCAATGACCCAACAAGGGTTCCTGGATCACAGTTCCCAGTCCTCCCTATGGGGTCCTGAAGATGCTAAAGCCACTTTGGCAGTGATAAGCATTTGTGTGACTAACTCATGCACTTTTAGAGATGGGAGGGAGTATGGGTGTGCAAGTGGGCACAACCCCCATGTGAGTGTGCTGTAGACCAGAGACTGATGTTAAAACATCTGCCTCTGTCACTGCCACATTGTTTTTCAACACAGATTCCCTCACCAAACCTGGAATCCATAAAGCTATCCCCTCAGCCCTTCACTGGCATGTTCTCTGCAAACGCTGTACTGCAGAGCCCCACCCAACCCCAGCAGTGTAGGTGGCAGGTCTGTGAGGCCGTGGGGCTGCATGAGCTGTGGGGGGTGAGGCTGGAACTCAGTCAGGACTTGAACTGGGACAGAGCCCTGGCCTGAGGCCAGCGGAGGTTTGGGTCAGGGCGCTGGGACCCTGCCCCTTCGAGGACTGCAGGAAGCTGAGCCGCCCCGGCCCCCACGGGCGGTGACGCCGCTTTGTTCTCAGCCTTGATTGAAGGCAGATGTCCCTGCAGAGCCTGCTTCCCCGTCCTCCTGTACCCCTGTCCCCTGTCCCCACTCCCCCTGTCCCCCACAGCCCCTATTCCTGGCCTCCCCAGCCTCCAGGTTCCTGGGGCCACCTCAGAGGACTGTGGCTGCTGTCAGTCCCCGGCTGGTCCCCAGAGCCATCCTCCTGCCTCATGCCCAGCAGCCCGCTGATTAAAGCCCAGGTCCCCTTCCTCTACATCAAACAGGAAACTCTTCCTTCCAGGGCCGCAGAGTTCTGCTCATCCACAAAAATCCTTCTCAGAGCTGTCCCTTAACCAGCCCTGGGTGGGTGTGCCTGGCCCTGGGCGGGTTCCTGGGCAGGTTTCTCTCCCTGTGGAGGGAACCTCACAACCAGACATTTGAACCAGCGGAATGCAAAAAGTGCTTTTGTTCTTCTCCTGCTGCTCCTTTTCCTCCTCTTCCCTCTCCTCCTCCTCCTTCTCCTCATCTTCCTCCTTTTCCTCCTCCTCTTCTTCCTCCTCCTTCTCTTCCTTCTCCTCCTCTAGCTTCCACGATGCGGCTGGACTTTCAGCCCCGCAGCCTTTGCTCACCAATGCTCCTGTGAGTGACCCTGGGCACTCCTAGTTGAGCACTTTGGGCTCTTGCTCAGGCATGCCAGTGGCTCCCATCTTTGGTGACTAGTTGACAAGTCTCCTGGGGACAGTGTCACCTGCCCGCACCAGCGCACCAACAACTGCACACACGGCTGCTGCTCTTTTATTACGTTTCCACTTTATTCATTCTGTGCACGCGTATGTGCTCAGGTGTGTGTGCTGGCCAGAGCACAGCCTGGAGAAGTCACTTCTCTCCTGGGGTCCTGAACCCTAGCCACGACTCTGCTTCTGCAGCCACGACACACTAGCACATGGCCTGCACACACACACACACACACACACTAGTGTGCTTTGTTCACTACAGCCATGCATGGTTATGGTTTGAATCTGATCAACCCAGGCTCATGTGTTCAACAGCGGGAGATGTGGATTCTGTGCCCACTGCACACCAGGTCCGAGGGCTCTGACACTCTTCTGGCTTCCAAGGGAGGGTACCTGTGTCTGCACGCACTGGCACACACACACACACACACACACACACACACACGTGCAGACACTCATCACTAAATGTAAGCCTTTTAAAAAGAAGCTGCAGTAAACACCCACACCGAGCCGTGTCCCTTGCCTCCTGCCCAGGCCTTTCCTCTGTCCTGTGTCACACCCATCCTCTTAGGAGCTGTAGAAATCCCTTCTCACTGGCTCGATCTCTGGGTGTGGAAATGTTACTAACCCTTGCTAATGCACTAACCCTGTATGTGTGTGTGTGTGTGTGTGTGTGTATACTTGAGCATATATGCATAGGAGCCTAGATGTCAATGTACAGTGTCTTCCTCAGTCTCTCTTCCTTTTTAAATGGTCTCTCACCAAACCTGAAGCTCACCAGTTTGGCCTACACAGGTGCACCACCATGCCTACACAGGTGCACCACCATGCCCACACAGGTGTATCACCGTGCCTACACAGGTGCGGCTCCATGTCTACACAGGTGCACCACTGTGCCTACACAGGTGCGGCTCTGTGTCTACACAGGTGTGGCACCGTGCCTGCACAGGTGCTGAGAATCCAAACTCAGGTGCTCATGCTCACACAGCCAACGCTTCACCCTCACAGCCATCTCCCTGGTTGAGCAAGGTGTGCACGTGGGACAGCCTGCCACTCCAGCCTTCCACAGGCTCTCAGAGGCGGAAGGTGAGGACGCTAACAGGAACACCCGGGCTCTGAGCACAGGGCAGATGGTAGAGCACTCGCCTGGCATTTGCTACGCCCTGTGTTTGATTCCCAGCACCTTATTGACAGGAGTATGGCGCACACTTGAGCGGGGCAAGGTCATCCTTGACGACCTAGCCAGCCTAAGGGACACGAAACCTCCACCTCAAACAACTATCTCACAGTCTGGCCTGGCTCAGCTAAGTCCTTCCTTGAGGCCAGAGCCCTCACTGCCATGACAAGGGCACATGTGTGTGCCAGGACAAGGGGCACACTCAGCCAGGTGACAGTGCACCACAGCAAGGCATGAGAACCAGGGTGCAGGGCGTGAGAACCGGGGTGCAGGATGGGAGAGTCAGGGTGCAGCGTGTGAGAATCGGTTTGTGTCTCCGGTGGGCATGTCGACCCGCCCAGCATCCCCAGACCGGTCCAGACACCGTCATCTGGGCGGGCGTGCTTCCTGGTGCTGGTAACCGGAGCTGCTGTGCCCCAGGGCCTGGGGAGCAAGCTAACCTTGCAGATCATGTGTCCTGAAGCTCACAGCTGTCCTGCGTGCAGCTGTTCCACCCCCAGAACAGCAGGCAATGTCCATGGTGTCGTTTTCACGGAGAGAGAAGAATCACACAAAGGAGGCATGAGCCGGTCCTGCTGCAGCCGGCTAGGTGACACACCGTGAGGGTGCAGGCCCTGGCTTCCTCTGCATGAATCCACTTCCAGCCTCCTGAGTTCATGAGCATGCTGCACAACGGAGAGGAGTGAAGGCAGCAGAGCTTCGCTGGACTTGACTCAATAAGGGACATGACTCAGTGGTAACAACCCCAGTGAGGGGCTGGGGTGTGGCTCAGTGGTGGAGGTGACCAAGCCTGGCCCCGAGGTCAAGACTCAGGACCCACAATGGAAGGAGATAAGCAACTTCCAAAGATTGTTTTCTGGCTTCCACAAGCACCACAGCACACAAGCTCACATATGTGCATGCTTGCGTGCACGTGCGCGCGCCACACACGATACACGCACACGCACACACATACACGCACATGTGAATGAACAGATGTGATCATTTTTTAATCTCTGTGTGTGTCTCCCTCTGTGAGTGTTCACACGTATGAGGGTGACGGAAGGCGTGAGAATAGGGGCACCTCCGGGGCACCTCCCGGAAGCTGGAATTGCAGGCAGGCATGAGCTGCCCCACAGAACGCTGGGATTGGAGCTCCATCAGAGCGGCCGGGCCCTGAATCCCGAGATCATCTCCAGCCCCGACATGTCACTGAGAAATAACCGGAGTCCTCAGTGAGAAGCTTTCGACCAGCCCTGTCACCAACCCCCTGGCTTGTGCTCCTACCCGCCTTGGGAGGAGCCCCTATCAGGCCAGGGAGGGGACACAGCCAGTCTGCGTGACACACTTTCCAACCAGGTGCTGAGTGTGCCCTGGCACTGCCCGCATGGGAGGAGGAAGCCCTGAGTGGAGAGTCCGTCTCCCTGGACCATGTCTGCACCCAAGCCTGGGGCAAGCCAGGGGCGAGCAGCCTTCATCGGGAGGTGGGTGTAAGATGGACGTGAGGTAGACTTGAGGTGGGCATGACATGGACGTGAGGTGGACGTGAGATGGATGTGGGGGCAGAGCGGAATCTCTGGGCTCGCATGTTCCTTCACCTTCAACATTCCACCTGAGCAAAACTAAGTGCATTCTAGAGGGAAGCCTTTAAAACTCAGGAAGCAAACAACACACAAGTCTCCGTAAGTCCCTGAAACTCAGCAGACTCACAGGCACCCCCACAAGGCACTATCAAAGCTGCTGAAGAGAGGGGAGCATGCAGCGGCCATCTGCCTTGGGGACAAGAGCAACATCTGCAGGGACAGAGGGTGACGACTGCAGGGACAGCGACGTTGCCTGTGGGCACGGACAGCTCCATCTTCCACAGACGTCGCCAGCACCGGGAAGCAGCTGTCCATGCTCCTGAGCTCTGCGGCGCCCTCCTGCGGGAAGCCACAGTGAACTCAGGGTCGCCACGCTCACGCTGCCGGGGCAGCACTCTGGTCCGATGCTTCCACATGTTGGGTGTGCAGATGCCTGTTCATATCTCCCCAGAAATAGTGTTGCACAGGGCCATCCCAGAGGGGCCGGGAGGACGCACACTCAGCTGACACTCAGGCCGTCAGGGGTGTGCCTGTCCCCTCGGACGCACACACAATTCAAGGTCAGAACATCCTGAGGAGTCGCTCAACCAGGACACTGCCAGGCCAGCATCAGGACCCAAGCCAGCCAGAGCCACGGCTAAAGCCAGGGCTGGCTGCACAGTGGCGCACGCCTGTGACCCCAGGACAGCTAGGGCTGCACAGGAGAGGGAGGGATGAGGAGAGAAAGAGACAGAGACAGAGAGAGAGAGAGACAGAGAAAGAGGCAGAGACACAGAGAGATAGAGACAGAGAGAGACAGAGACAGAGACACAGAGAGACAGAGACAGAGAGAGAGAGACAGAGACAGAGACAGGCAAAGAGAGAGATGGACAGAGACAGAGAGACAGAGACAGAGAGAGAAAGAGACAGAGACACAGAGAGACAGAGAGAGAGATAGAGAGAGACAGAGACACAGAGAGACAGAGACAGAGAGACAGAGAGAGAGACAGAGAGAGACAGAGACAGGCAAAGAGAGAGACGGACAGAGACACAGACAGACAGACACAGAGCCTGCCCGCATGGCTGTCCTGCCCCCATCACCCGAGCCCCAGGTGTCTTGCAGCAGAGCAAGGGACTGTGGGTAACAGCAGGGGCCTCACACAGAGACTGAACAGCTGGACCCTCCGAAGGAGCACGTATGAAGGGCGGGGCTGGGTGTGGCCACGGAGAGCCCCTGCCCAAAGCACACAGAGCAGGTATGCAAAACTCCAGGGTTGGCATCGTGCTTGGCCAGCCTGGGCTACGTGAGACCAGACCCGGAGTTGGGTCCCCAGAACCCGTGTGAACAAACACACAAACAATCCAGATGTGGTGCACACTCAAGATTCCCGCCAGGGAGACAGAGACACGCACCTCAGCTGCTCGCCAGCCAGAAACCTTCTCAAGAAGGGAGGCGGCGCTGGCTCAGGAAGACACACAACTGCCCAATGCTCTCCACCACTGTGTGTTCATGGATGCATTTGCACGAACATGGAAACTCTCGTACACGTCAATCGCCATGAGGGCACTCGAGTGTGGACCCAGGTACCACGTGTGTGAGCGGGCAGCTGGGAACGTGGACAGGACGTCAGGTGGGTGTTCTGCCAAATCCTCGAGCCCCAAACCTGTGGCGCCAGCGCCTCACGTCCACCCACGTCTCCGAGGGCTCCTTACACGTGGACCAGAAAACAGGACATGTGAAAAGGAGCTGGGGGGCGGGGGGCTCAGGGCCCGCTGCACACGCATGACACCTGGGTTTGAATCCCCGGTGCCCATGTAAGAGCCAGGCCCGGGGCACACGCCTCTGAACCCGGCGCTGGGGGCACGAGCAAGCACGAGCGGCGTCACAGATGTCCCGAGCCCGAGCGCAGAGAACCGCGGTCCCCGGCGCTAACTTTAGTGAGGCGGGGTGGTCCGCGCGTGTAAAGACCCAAGTGAGGCGGGCAACCTCCGGAGCCCGCGTGCCCTGGCGGTGGATGAGACCTGGGGGCCGGAGCTCCGCTGTACCCCCGACGTGGCCCCCACCCACCGTGCCCGAAGGACCCGAGTGTGCACCACGTCCTCGGAGCGCGCTCCAGGCCCCAGCCCAAGGCGATGCCCCCGGTGTGCCCCAGAAACATTCAACCCTCTCAGCCTCGGGCACGCCGGGCACGCGCAGCCCAGAGCCGGAGGCCGAACCCCGACCCAGCGGCACCCGGAACGTGCACACCCACCCGGAGCCCCGGGCGCCCCTCACGCGAGCAGGCACCCGGGGTCCTGGCACGGACCCCCTCCCCGTCCGCCGCCCGCTCCCGCGCGCTCACTCACCGGCTGGAGAGGCCGCCCGCGGAGCCGCCGTCGGGCCCGCGCTGCTGCGGGGCGGGGAAGGGGAACAGGAAGCCGGTGGCCAGCGCCGAGCCGCAGAGGCAGCCGAGCAGCCAGGGCAGCAGCCACAGCCGCATCGCGCACGGGGCCGCGTGCAAGGGCCGGGGTGGAGCGGGCCCGAGAGCAGGGGGCGAGCAGCGGAGCCGCGTGCAGGGCGGGCGGGCAGGAAGCACGCGGCCCCGTGCAGCCGAGCCTCCCGCAGCCTCCGGCGCCCGCGCCTCCCCGCGGCCTTCCACGCTCAGCGCAGCCGGCGCGGTGGGCTCTGCGCAGCCGGGGGCGTGGGTCTCTCTTTAACCCTCCGAGGCCCAGGGCGGAGGAGGCGCGGCGCCCTGGCGCACCCTTGCCTTTCCCGCGCCGAGGTGGAGGAGCCCGGCCCTCCGCCCCCCTTCCCCCCCCCCCGGGTCAGAGCGTGTGAGTCCAGATCCCCAGCACCCGCGTGCAGAGCCGTGGGCTCACACACGGTCTGTGACCCCATCCTGCAGCCGCTGCCCCCTTACACACACCCATGGTAGCACACACACACAAACTTCGCCGAGCTACTGTGGTGGGGCACCCCTATAATTTCAAGAGTCCACAGAGATCGCGCGTTTGTTTGGTTGTGGGTTTGGGACCAGCCTGAGCTGCGTAGTGAGGCGGTGTGAACAACAAGCAGAAGACACAGATGGAGGAGAACTGGACGGAGTGCGCAGAGAGGGCTGCGCTGAGCCACACCCCAGGGAGGAGCTGTCCACCCTGTGACCAAGAACCTGGGCGCAGTGGACATTCCAAAAATACAGCCGAGTGGGTTGGACACGGCGGTGCATGCCTGTGACCCAGCGCCAAGGAGGCTGGGCCAGCCTGGGCTACAGAGCAGGGCGTGCTGACAGGCAGTGTTGTCCGCTCAGGCATAGGGTGGGCAACTTGGGACAAAGGCAGAGAGGGTCCAGTGTGGCACATTGGTGTGCACGGGTCATGGGGTCGTAGAGCTGTACCTGAGCCGCTCGCCGGAGGGCGGCTCTCTCAGGACACCGTCCTAACAGTCAAGCCTGAGGGTGGACCCAGCACAGGAAGAGAAGCTGAGTGCAGCCTGGGAGGTGTGTGCTCTCTCTGTCTCTCTCTCTCCCCCTGAAGATGCAGCTCAGGGGTAGAGCCACTGCCCAGCATGTACAAGGATGTAGATTTGGTCCCTAGCAACACATACTCACTCTCTCTCTCTCTCTCTCTCTCTCTCTCTCTCTCTCTCTCTCTCTCTCTCTCTCTCTCACACACACACACACACACACACACACACACACACACTCACACTCCAATGCATTTAAAAATAAGATGTACCGCCCAGGAGCACATACATCCGCTACACAGAGCAGGATCGTGAGCTTTCTAGGAGATATTTTGTAACTCAGCTGTGCTCTTCGCCAGCATGAGTTTAGCAGAGCATGATGTCATGGTCTCCTTCCGACTCCAGGACAGCTGTGGGTACACACAACAATGAAGACAGGGTTTCTCTGTGTAGCCCTGGCTGTCCTGGACTTACTCTGTAGACCAGGCTGGCCTCAAACTCGCAGAGACCCTCCTGCCTCTGCCTCCTGCGTGCTGGGGTCACAGGCGTGCGCCCCCACTGCCCTGAAGCCGTTCCCCTTTGTTTCTTCAAAAGCAGCACTCCCCTGCTGTTCCTCCCGCAGACCACAGCTGCTGTGAGTTCGTTCCACACACCAGCTGTGTGACCTTGGGAAAGTCACTCCACCTCCCTGAGCATCCTCACCCACAGTGAAAGCCGTGATTGTGTTTGCAGGAAGGATGAAGAAGAAAAGAAGGGAGGATGAAGGAAGGAGAAGAAGCAGGGGAGAGAAGGGAAGGAAGGAAGGAGAGAGGGAAGGAAGAAGGGAGGAAGGAAAGGAAGGAGTAGGGGAGAGAGAAGGAAAGAAGGAGAAAGGAGATGGAGCAGGGAAAGAATGGACAGAAGGAAGGAAAGAAAGAAGGTAGGAAGGAAGGAGGGAGGGAAGGAATTAATGAGGAAGGAAGGAAACAAGCAAGGAAGGCTAGAAGGTGATGAGCAGGGGAGAAAAGGGAGGGAAGGAAGGAAGTTAGGAAGGAAGGAAAGATGGATGAAAGGAGGGAGGGAGGGAAGGATGGAATGAAGGAAGAAGTGAAGGAAGGTAGGAGGAAGAAGGAAGGAAGGGAGGAAGGAAGGAAGGAAGAAAAAAGAAGGAAGAAGGAAGAAGGAAGGGAAAGCTGTCACAGAGAACACACCTTTGCAAACACTCACTGTGGGGAGCCGCTGGTCTGTCAGGCTGCTTTTTTATTGAGCCTCTGTGGAAAGAGCTGTTTTCACCCTGGCCTTCACTGGAGTCAGTGACAAGCTGGATGTTTTGCCAAGTCTACCTCCTTTTGTTTGAGAAAGCAGGTGGGATGTCTTTCAAATTCACACCTTTTGTTTGTGTGAGGATCACACAGACAGATGGTCTAGGTAAAACAAGTTTGACTTCTCTGTGAACCCCTTCATTGTAGTGAGGTGCTTCTGCTCTGACTTACAAAGGGATTACTGTCACAAACCAGGCGACTAGTTTCTACTGGAAGCCCTCTCGGACAGATCCCGAGTGTAGCGTGTTGGTTTATTCATTTTCTTTCAATCCTCACTCCTGACTCAAGAACTGTTAGGCTCCTCCAGCGCCCAGGCAACTAACCCAGCTCTCCTGAAAAGAAAATGTCCCCAGCGTCCCCTGCAGCCCACGGAAGTGATGTCTACTTGGGCAGAGAGTAGACAGCAGCCACGGCCCAGCTCACATGAGGCCGGGCTCACACTGACCTCCGGCGTGGTGAGCCTCCCTGGTAAGCTGAACAGGAGTCTCACCCACAGCCACCACCCACCCCGCCCCGAGGGAGTGCTGTGAGGTGTAGGGCGTGAGGTATGGGGGTGTGAGGTGTGAGGTGTGTGTGGGGTGTGGGTGTGAGTGCTGTGGGGTGTGAGGTGTGGGGTGTGGGTGTGAGTGTGAGGTGTGAGTGTGGGTGTGAGTGCTGTGAGGTGTGAGGTGTGGGGTGTGGGGTGTGGGGTGTGGGTGTGAGGTGTGTGGTGTGGTGTGGGTGTGAGGTGTGTGGTGTGAGTGTGGGTGTGAGGTGTGAGGTGTGAGGTGTGAGGTGTGTGGTGTGAGTGTGGGTGTGAGGTGTGAGGTGTGAGGTGTGGGTGTGGGTGTGAGTGCTGTGGGGTGTGAGGTGTGG
>CM053751.1:23744371-23867789 GCA_028658305.1 Pachyuromys duprasi
CTCTCCCTCCCCCCTCTCCCCCCCTCTCTCTCCCTCCCCCCCTCTCCCCCCCTCTCTCTCCCGAGCATGTAGGTCCCTGCCCTTGAACTCACGGCCTCAGACTCATCAGCAAGGTCCTTTACCAGCTGAGCATCTTGCTGGCTCCTTTCCTCCTCTTTTCTGTAACACTAATTTGTAGTAAACTTTGTACTTTTGTGTCACACATAAAAGTGTGTAATTGAGCCAAGCTCAGAGTTACACACCTGTAATCTCAGGAAGCACGGGGGGAGGGGGGAGAGGGATGCAGAAGGGTCAGGAGTTCACGGTCATCCTCACCCATGTAGCGAGTTCAAGGCTGGCCTGAGATGCCCGGGGCTCTGTTTTAAACAGATGTTAGAGTTTTGCTGAAGTCCTGTGTGCACGGCTTGCTTTTCCACATGAGCTTTTGTGAGGTCCATGCACATGGGTCCCTTGTCTCCTCTCGTTGATTTTTAACTGCTCCATGTGTTCTGCAGCTCGCTCACTGGCGCTCACTGAAAGGCAGTTTCCTCATGATTGTGGCTGATTTCAGGGAATGACTTTGGGGGGTTTGTTTGTTTTGTTTGAGACAGGGTCTCTGTGTGGCCCTGGCTGTCCTGTCCTGCCTTGCTCTGTGAACCAGGCTGGCCTCGAACTCAGAGCTCTGCCTCCCTCACTTGCAGGGTGCTGGGGTCACAGCCATGCGCTGCACCTTCCCGGCTGCTCAGACCCAGCATTTTTATGTTTTATTCTTAATTTTTGTATGTTTACATTTGTGCAATGTGTCTGTTCCCTCCTTTCACCGCTGTGGGTCGTGGGGACTGAACTCAGGTCCTCAGGCAGCAGACATCTTACCTGCTGAGACTCTCACGGGTCCAGACTGACTAAGTCTTGTAAACTCACTGATGGGAGGTTGTAACTCGTTTTAAAATTTGCGTTTCTTGAATACATGTAAAATTTTGGCTCCTTTCAGTCTCAGTTTCTCCAAATTGTTGAGCTGTGTCATTACTCTTGAGTGATGGTTTAGCTGGGTATAGAACTGGAGGTCGGGGCCGGAGAGACTGCTCGTAGCTACGACCGTCCCTGCCCCCTCCCCCACCCCCGCTTGATGGCTCACAGCCACCTGGAGCCCCCGTTCCAGGGGCTCTGCAGCCTCTTCTGACCTCTGAACACATGTGTGCCCACAACACACACACACGCCGGCAACACACTTATACACAGAAATAAAGTAAATAAATCCAAAACCAGAAATAAAACTGCACTCTTGGTCCACAGGTATTCAGTCTGTCTTTTGGGAGACACTTTGCCACTATTTTCTGGCCTCTGTAGTTGCTCTTCCCAAATGTCTTTGCAGGCAACTTTCTTTTTCTTCTGTTAATTTGTCAGACTTTGTCTTTGGTGCTCTACAGATGGACAACGGTCTGTCTGTGTATCAACCCAATGTACTTATCTGTTTGGATCTCATGGCAATCTTTGAATTTTGGGCCAACAAGATGGCTTAGTGACTAAAGGCATGAGTTTGGTCCCTAGAGCCCTCGTGGTAGAAGGAAAACACTCTCTCAGGTTGTTCTCTGAGCTCCACAGACAGGCTCTGCCACATGTGGCCTCACAATACAAAACGGAACAAATAAGTGTGATCCTCTTGGAATGTGTGTTAGGGTGCTGGGATCAAACCCAGAGCTTTGCACACACTGAGCGACTTCTCTGGCACTGAACCGTGACACAGACAGGTTTTCTCTAAAGCCCACGATCCCCTGTCTCTGTTATGCTCAGAGTAAACTTTGTAATCCCAGTCGAGGCCACAGTTATTTTTGCATGCATGTTGTGTGTGTGTGTGTATGCATCTGTGTGTGTGTGTGTGTGTGTATATCTAAGTACGTATGGTGAAGTTAGGAGGTCAGCTTCCACTGTCTTTCTCAATCCCTGTCCACTTCATGGATGGAGGCGGGGTCTCATACTGGACAGGAGCTCACCAGTTTGGAGGGTCCAGCCAGCTGGCCGGGACTCCGTCTCACCCCCACTGGCTTCTGGAACCTGAGCTTACAGTCCCGGCTGTGCGCACTGTCTTCCCTCCAGCCCAGGGTGCACTCTGAATCAATCACACAGCATGGCTGCCAAGGGTTGTATAAGGACCCCTCGGTCCTTACCACGTTGGGAGGTGGACACTCCCAACGCCCCTGGAAGGGCGGAGAGGCCATGTGGCCTGGGGTCTGGTTCTCGTGTGGAATGTGGCCCTGGTGGCGCACAGGCAACCCCAGCTCTGGGGAAGGCGGGGACAGGCTGCTCCGGAGTCGGGCTCCCAGGCTCCCTGGCCTTGCAGCCTGAGGTCCGGGCTGGCCGCATCTCCCTGCACGGTGGGTGCTGCCATGCCAGTCCTCGCCTGCAGAGGTTGGGTCCTCTGGGAAGAATCACACTGCGAAGAGCGTAGAGAAGCCAGAAGAGGCTTCGCTCGGGTGGCGTGATTCCCAGGTACTCCAGTGACCCCTGTATTTCAGAGTCACTGTTTCCGTGTGTGTGTACACACCTGTGTGGTGTGCCCACCTGTCTGTGTGTGTGAAGGACAGAGGTCTAGGCTGGGTGTCTTCTCCGTGGAGCGGCTGTCAGCCTGCCCACCTCGGCCACCTATAACCGGGCTCTCCGCCGTGTGGTCCCCACCCCCAGGATGAGCTTCTTAGCTTCATGGCTGCATGTGTGTTTCTGTTGTGAATCATGATGAGATGCCCTTGTTTTCCGAGGGTCTTGGGAGCGCCCCACCCCCACCCCACTGAAGAGTCTGCTGCACTCCAGGGGATCTCCGCCCGTAGAGAACCCTGTCACACCCTGGACCAACAGCCTAGTGTCCCTGCTCCACCCTGAGATTTGCAAGATGGCCTCAGCGAGATTGGAGTAGGGCGGGCGGGCACTGACCCTGGGCAGAGCAGGCCCCATCCTGCTGCCCCCCCTCTCCCCCCCATCCTGCTGTCCCCCATCCTGCTGTCCTCCCCCGTCTCAGCGGGAGCAGCCCGGGCGACGTTCCTGGAATTCCCGCCTGCACCCTCGCAGGTGTTCCCGATTAGCGACGTTCGGACATTCGGGTACACGTCTGCTGTTGATCCTGGTGGAGGGGACATTTGTTAGGCTCGTCCACCGTCATGGCACCACTCCGCCCCTCGTGTCCGATGGGGGTGGGGGGGGTAAGCCTCTGAGATCAGGCGAAGGCTCGGGGCTGTCACTGTGGGCTGTTCCAGACCCAGACTCTGCGCTGGGCAGATTTCCAGCTCATGGTCGCCCCCTGGGCATCAGGGCGCCATCAGGACCCCGGGAAGGGGCGGGCCAGCTGGGGGAGGAGGAAGCCACACCTGCAGCCCCAGGCTGAGGGAACTCCAGGCAGAGGGCAAAGAGGCCGGTGCCCGAGGGGGGCAGGAGGAGGAGGAAGGGGCAGGAGGTGGAGGGGACAGGAGGAGGAGGCAGGAGAAGGGGGCAGGAGGAGGAGGACATTGAGGAGGTGGACACTCCCAACGTCCCTGGAAGGGCAGAGAGGCCATGTGGCCTGGGGTCTGGTTCCTGTGTGAAATGTGGCCCTGGTGGCGTACAGGCAACCCCGGCTCTTGGGAAGGCCGGGACAGGCTGCTCCAGAGCCGTGGTCCCAGGCTGAGGACTAAGGTGGGAGTGGCTGAAGGTCGGCGGTGTCAGGCCGCCCTTCTCTTCATGGTGTGCGTGTCCTCCAGGCGGCTGCGTGTCCGTCCCGTGCGCCTCACGGCTCTTCAAAGGTGCGCTGGGGTGCAGAAGTGTGACATGCTGTGGTTTGGAGAGCCAAGCTCAGGGTCTCACCGAGCGTGGAGCCCTGGACCCGCTGTGCTCTCCGTCTAACGGGGTGAACTAAGGAAGGTGAGGTTGTCTGCAGCCTGAGGAAGCAGCTCGGTGCCACAGTCCCCAGACCTCAGGTTAATAAAGAGCCAGGGCCGGGTGGTGGTACACGCCTGTCATCCCGGCGCTCTGGAGGCTGAGGCAGGAGGGTCTCTGAGTTCCAGGCCAGCCTGGTCTACAGAGAGAGGCCAGAACAGCCAGGGCTACACAGAGAGACCCTGTCTCAACAAAAACCAAATCAAACCAAAACAGCCAGGCCTGGTGGTGCGCCCTCATGCCCTGCTCTGGTCGAAGAGGAAGGACAAGCCTGGCCGGCCCCAGCTCCGAGACTTCCTGGCCAGTTAAAAACAATGTCTCCAAAAATGTGGATAATGATGAAGACTGACTGCTGAGGCGGACTACAGGTCCCCATGAGCACGCGTGCCTTGTACACATCTGCACAGGCACGTGCGCAAGAAAATAAGAAATGGATCATTTTAACTGATTTCCAGATTACTTTAATCACAGTGCGCATGCCCGCGGGCACCTGTGGGGTGGGCACTCAGGCCACCAGCTCCCGGCCCAGCACCTCCCTGTGTCTGAGGCGGGGATCTTGATGTGCCCGACTCAGCACTGTGCCCACATGCCCACATGGCACCCCACACGCTTCCTCACTGAGGTCTGACACTGAGGGTAAAGCGTGTTGCTCCGATGCTGTTCTGATTTTGTTAGCACGGCCTCACACACGAGTGTGGCCTCGTCCTCCGTGGTGAAGAGGCCTCCAGCCTTCATCCTCCCGCTGCTCCCTCCTGCGTACCATGACAGCTCAGACACAGTGGTGGCCACCAGCGTGTGGGGCTCTGAGGAGCTGTGCCTGAACCCCCGAGGCGCAGGACAGACCAGCAGGGGAGGAGGGGCCCGGCTCGCCCTCGGCCATGGGGGACACGTGGGACAGAGTGGCCGGCTCGCCCTCGGCCGTGGGGATCGAGGCGTGGGGCCTCCTCGGCAGCCGTAGCGTGTTAACGGGTCATGGAACAGGGTCGGGGATCGGCCGGCCAGAGCAAGGGGACCAGGCGGAGAGCGGGGGGCCTGCGTGCGATCTGCCTCTCAGAACCTACCGGTCCGGGTGTGGAGGCGCATGCAGCAGTGGCCAGGCTTCCCCGCCCGAGCTCTCCCGCAGCCTTGCTCAACCAGTGAGCTCCGGGCCAGCGGGAGACCCGGCCTCAAAGAGCGAGGCGGCTGCTGATGCAGGAGGCAGCCACAAATGCGGGAGAAAAGGAGACACTCGAGACCTCTCAGCATCTTCATTTACCTCCGAAGGCCTCGCTCACCCCCCCAACTTCCCTACCCCCATTCCCCCCCCTCGTCCATCGCAGGCCTCGCTCACACCCAGTCTGTGCTGCCGCGCTGTGAAGGGGTGGGAACGCCTCCCACACTGAGAGCCGACTATGCGGGGTCCCAGGAAGGTCCGAAGGCAGCGCGGCTACAGGTCGGGAGGAGCCCGGGTCGGGAGGAATCTGGGTCGGTCCCGCACTGTCCCGCAGCGGCGCGGCATCCGGCCCTTCTGGCCACGGACACTTGGTTCTGTGCTTCTTTGCGAACCTCTGCTTCTCTGTCTGTCTCTGTCCCTCTTTTAAAAACAACAACGAGTGGGCCAGTCTGTGGTGCCAGGCGTGAGGCTCGGCCTGGCCCTCCCGGAGACCCGGGCGTGAAGCGAATGCCGGCACCCTTGGGAGCAAGCAGACAGGCTGGGTGAGCGGAGCCCTTCACATGGGCGCTTTTGTCAGGTTTAGGAGAAACGGAGCTTTTAAGAGAAAAGGGAGAAAACCAACAACGAAAGGCATTTGCCAGAGAAGCGCGAACAACACATGTATTGTTTGGCTCATTTAGTCTGAAAAATGCATTTTCTTACTGTAGGAGGAGGGTGTGGATTCGGAGGCTGTTTCCTCTCGAAGCCACCTCTGAGCAGGCAACTCGCCTGCAATGTCCCCAAAGCTTCACCCGAGTGTATTTGATGGACCCTCCTATGTCTGGAGGCTCCTGCCAGGGAGACTGGGTTTTATTATGTAGCTCAGACCAACCTCCGTAGTCCAGGCTGGCCTCTGACCTCCCCCGTAGCCCAGGACAGCCTCCTCTGTAGCCCAGGCTGACCTCTGACCTCCTCTGTAGCCCAGGCTGACCTCTGACCTCCTCTGTAGCCCAGGCTGACCTCTGACCGCCCCTGTAGCCCAGGCTGACCTCTGACCTCCTCTGTAGCCCAGGCTGGCCTCTGACCTCCTCTGCAGCCCAGGCTGACTTCTGACTGCCCCTGTAGCCCAGGCTGACCTCTGACCTCCTCTGTAGCCCAGGCTGACCTCTGACCTGCAGTCCTCCTGCCTTAGCCTCATGAGTGCTCTACCTTACTGATCAATAATTTTATTTCTCACCAAATTCCCCAGCCCCTGATTTGCTTATTTTTTTCATTTATTTTGTGTGCACATTTGTTTGTATGTGTGCAGCATGACTGACCACATATGCACATGGGTGTGGAGGCCACAGACAACTCTCAGGGTCAGGGTCCCCTGTGGCCTGTAAGTCAGCGCTCAGGCCTGGCGAGACGTCCAGCCCGGGGGTCCTGAGGCCTGTGGGTCCCCGGCTGAGACTCCAGGATGGAGTCGGTCCTCAGGGTTGTCTACCAGGCCTCCCAGCCCCTCAGTTTCCTTTTGTTTATGTTCAAGAGAGACTCTTTCAGCTCTAGAAATTTCCCCTGGAGGCAGGGCGTGGCACAGGGAGACAGCTAGCTACCGTGGTCTTTGGGACACGCTGTCAGCACGTGAGGGGAACGGGGCTACGGGGTGGACACACCAGCAGGGGGAGGGGACAGGGCACTGGGCCCGAACCGCAGCCACAGCCCGTTTTCTCCAGAAGGTGGGATACACTGGTGATGGTGGGGTTCCTACTCCAGGGATTCTTTTTTTCCCCAGTTTGTTCTATAGTTGTCCCCAAAATGCAAACTTGCAAGCTTTAGTTTAGAGGTCTGGGTGACTGTTCTGTGTATCTGTCTCCCAGAAGAGTGGCCCATGATTCAGAGGAGCAGCGGCTGTGAGTTGTCATCTGGAGAGAGGTCATGTGAGTCCTGTTGGCTTCAGGAACTTCCTGAGACTTACCATCTCTTTTCTGAGCCCTCTGAGTTTTTCTTTTTCTTCCTAAGCCTTTTAAAAGATTTTTATTTTTATTTACATGCATGGGTGTTTTGCCTGCATGCACATTTGCACACCGTGTACATTCTTAGTGCCTACAGAGGCCAGACAATGTCAGACACTGTGGAGCTGCTGATGGCTGAGCCACCACGTGGTGCTGGGGTTTGAACCTGGGTCCTCTGGAGGAGCAGCCAGTGCCCGAACCACGGAGCCGTCTCATGCCCGGGAACCGTAGACCCAGCCTGGACCCCCATGCCTCAGCCCTCCTCCCCCAGCTGCAAAGAGGGTCTGTCAGGCTACCTCACTCTGTCAGGCAGTGGGAGGGCTGTCCTCAGTGTGGACGGTGGCCCAGTGTGCAGGCAGCGTGGCAGGGCCTCTGAGGATGTCTCTCTTGTTTAAGGAGACGGGGTCTCCACACTGACCTGAACCATATCCCTGACCCCGGCTCCGGTGCTGGGATGGCGCCGGGATGGCGGCCGTGCGCCCATCTGGGGCTGCATTTCAAACTCCCAGGCACTGGGCCGCTGCATGGGTTCCAAACGTCAGCTTGCCAGGCCTAGAGTCACCTGAGGAGGGACCCTCGCTGGAGGCCTCCCTTGGCTCGGCCTGGAGGAAGTGAAGGAACAGCCTGGGGCGGTAATTTGTCTCTGCTCTTGCGGATGTGTGATGACTCCATTACACGTGAGAACCGCCTGCCCATCCGCACTGTGGCCTGTGGCCTGGACTCCTACACCAGGTAAAATCCCTTTCTTCCCTGAGCTGTTTTTTGGTTAAGATGCTTGGCCACAGCAGCAGAAAGGAGACCAAAGCCCACCCTAAGGGGTGCTCCCTCCTTCTCAACTGGACTTTGGGGACGCTGTCCAGATGGGGCAGCACTTCTTTCATGACCCCAGGGAAGGGCCTCTGAGGTAGTCAGGGAGCGGGGGCGCTGGCCCAGCCAGCATGGAGAACCCAGGCAATCACCCTGGCAAAGGAGAAAACTGGCCCAGCGTTATCCTCACACGTGCCTGGCGCTCACAACAGTAAATTAGAAATTTAACACCCTCATGTACTTCCTGTGAGGAGAAGAAACCGGGGACAGCTTGAAACAAAAGCGCAGCTCCTTCCTGTCAAGCAGGAGCCCGGCAGCTCTGGGCTCCTGCTCCGGAAGTGAGGCTGAACCAGCCCGCTGAGGGGACGTGAGGACCGGGGTGCTCTGGGCAGAGCTGGTGCCGCCCTCCGCAGCTGTGCCCACCCACCACATCCCCCCTATGCTCATTTCTGGGCCCTCATCCTGTTTTCTTTGGCATCTGAAGTGCATCCTGAATCTCTCCCGGCCTGATTCTCGTCTCAGGGCACTGAGGTCAGATGGTGTCGGATTTTCGTTCTCACCGGTCTTTGGAAGCCAGGCTGTGTCGCCAGCCCCTGCAGCTGTCTGCCCACAGGTGCAGAGCCAGGACCAATGAGGATGTTGTCCCCTGTGAGAAATGCCTGCTTCCCTCAGTGTCACCTACACATGGCCTGGGAAAGTCCTTAAAGCCTGGTCAGAGGCCGGAGAGATCCCGGCTCGATGCCGTGGCCGCTGAAGCAGCAGGAAAGCCCGAAGGCCCCAGTCCAATCCCTGGGACTCCCCTCAGGTCACTGCCAGAGGGGGCACATGGCCCCCTGCAATTGATCTGGCCTGCGTCTGGGGGTCTTAGACCTGGTAACCTGTCCCTGTGTGGGGGGGGGGTGACCCACCCAGAAACTGCCGCACAATTAAGAATGAAACCACTGAGCTCTGCTGGGCATGGGGGCGCATGCCTGTGACCCCAGCACTTTGGGAGGCAGGGGCAGGAAGTTCTCTGTGAGTTCGAGGCCAGCCTGGTCTACAGAGCAAGTGCAGGACAGCCAGGACTACACAGAGAAACCCTGTCTCAAAAAACAAACAAACAAACAAACAACAACAAAAACAAAACCAAACCAAACCAAACCAAAAAAATTATGGAGCTTTGTTTAGTTGTGGGTTTCTTTTTCTTCTCTCATTTCCTTTCTTCTTTCCTTCTTCCTTCCTTCCTTTGACAGGATTTTACCATGTAGCCTAACTTCACAATTATGATCTTCACAGCGTAACCCCTCCCCAGTGGTGAGATTACAGGCGTGTGAAAAGAAAACACAAGTTCAAGCCACGCTAAGGTGCATTCTAACCCTCACCAGGTCGGTGGTGATGTTGAGGCCGGTGCTGCGGCTGCCGCCCTGGGCTCTGGGTGACGAGGCTGCCTCGGCGGCTGGTGGCCCCTCACAGGCTTCTCTGTTCTCCTCTCCCAGATGGAGGGCAGCAGCCTGAAGAGCAGCACTGTTTGAGTCTGTGTTTGTATGTGTGTGCACATGTATGCAGTGGGGGATGGAGGGCAACACTGACGTCCTCCTTCAAGGCTCTCCGCCTTTGCTTTTAACATTTAATTATTTCTACTTATGTATGCATGTACACACATATGTATGCATGTATGTGTGTATGTGCCTGTATGTACTACGTACATATGCATGTGTGTCTGTGTGTGAACTCTTGCTCACATGTGTAGTGCCCACAGAGGCCAGAAGAGCTGCAGTTACAGGGGCTTGTGGGCCACTGGCGCGGAGGCCAGGAACCAAAAACTTGGATCATCGGAGCAGCAAGTGATTTTTCTTATTTTTATTTATTTATTATTTATTACAATTTATTCACTTTGTATCCCAGCTGTGGCCCCCTCCCTCATCTCCTCCCAATCCCACCCTTGCTCCCTCATCTCCTCCCATGCCCCTCCTCCAGTCCACTGATAGGGGAGGTATTCCTCCTTTTCTATCTGATCCTAGTCTATCAGGTCTCATCAGGACTGACTGCATTGTCTTCCTCTGTGGCCTGGTAAGGCTGCTCCCTCCTCAGGGGGAGGTGATCAAAGAGCCAGCCAATCAGTTCATGTCAGAGACAGCCCCTGTTCTCCTTACTAGGACGCCCACTTGGACACTGAGCTACCATGGACTATGTCTGAGCAGGAGTTTAGGTTATCTCCATGCATGGTCCTTGGTTGGAGTATCAGTGGCACAAAAGGCCCCTGGGCCCAGATTTCTTGGTTCTGTTGCTCTCCTTGTGGAGCGCCTTTCTGTCTCCCCCTTCTTTCATAAGATTCCCTGCACTCTGCCCAAAGTTTGGCAGTGTCTCCTTCGATACCCTGCTGGGTAGAGTCTTTCAGAGGCCCTCGGTGGAAGGCTCCGATCATGTTCCCTGTCTTCTCCCACTTTTGATGTCTATCCTGTTTGCCCCTCTGAGTGAGGATGAAGCATCTTCCCTAGGGCCCTCTTTGTTGTTTAGCTTCTTTAGGATTTTAGTTTATCTATCCTATATTTTATGTCTAATATCCACTTATAAGTGAGTATATACCATGTGGGCCTTTCTGGTTCTGGGATACCTCACTCAGGATGATCTTTTCTAGTTCCACCCATTTGCCTGCAAACTTCATTATTTCCTTATGTTTAATTGCTGAGTAGTATTCCATTGTGTAAATGTACCACAATTTCTGTATCCATTCCTCAGTTGAGGGGCATCTGGGTTGTTTCCAGATTCTGTCTATTATGAATAAAACTGCTATGAACATAGTTGAACAAATGTCCTTGTATGCTTGAGCATATTTTGGATTATATGCTCAGAAGTGGTACAGCTGGGTATACCTACAGATGCTTGAATTTTTACAAAGAAGCCAAAACCGTACAATGGAAAAAAGATAGCATCTTCAACAAATGGTACTGGTCTAACTGGAAGTCTACATGTAGAAAAATGGAAATAGATCCCTATTTATCACCCTGCACAAAATTAAAGCCCATGTGGATCAAAGACCTCAACATAAAACCAGACACACTAAACCTGTTAGAAGAAAAAGTGAGGAAGAGCCTAGAACTCATTGGCACAGGAGACTACTTCCTGAATAGAACACCAACAGCACAGGCTCTAAGAGCAACCATCTATAAATGGGACCTCATGAAACTGAAAAGCTTCTGTAAAGCAAAGGACACTGTTGTCAGAACAAAATGACAGCCTACAGACTGGGAAAGGATCTTCACCAACCCTGTATCTGACAGAGGGCTAATATCCAGTATATATAAAGAACTCAAGAAGTTAAAAAGCAATAAATCAAGTAATCCAATTAAAAATGGGGTACAGAGCTAAACAGAATTCTCGATAGAGAAATATCAAATGGCAGAGAAACACTTAAAGAAATGCTCAAGGTCCTTAGTCATCAGGGAAATACAAATCAAAACAACCCTGAGATTTCACCTTACACCCACCAGAATGGCTAAGATCAAAAACTCAAGTGACAATACATGCTGGAAAGGATGTGGAGAAAGAGGAACCCTCCTCCATTGCTGGTGGGAATATAAATTTGTAGAACCACTTTGGAAATACATCTGGCACTTTCTCAGACAATAAGGAATAGTGCAGCAAGTGACCTGAATGGCGGAGAAATGGCCCAGGGTCCTTCAGCTCCTTAGAGACAGGGTCTCCCACTGACCCTGGACTCACTTATTCGCCCGCCCGGCTTGTTTGGTTGGCTGGTGAGCGCCAGGCACCCTCATGTCTTGGCCTCCCCAGCGGGGGATTACAAGCGCAGGTGACAACCTCGGCCTCCATATGGCCCTACTCCAGAGCCGGCTGGTGGCGGCACCCTCCTCCCGGGTGGCCGGGGAGCAAGGGGACAGCAGAGGCGGACCCTCCGGACCTGTCTGTCCACTGTGCCCTTCTCTCGGATCTGAGAGGCCCCCCGAGGAGCCTGCAGCCCAGCACCCGCAAGGGAGTCCTTCCCGACCCTCCCACTGCAGCCGCTGTGAGCAGAGAGCAGGCTGGCACATGGGAGCACACCGAGGCCTCTGCTGGTCACACTCCCCGGGGCTGGCCTCTGACGTGAGCTCCCCACTCCCAGAAGTCCGGGCGGCCGGCGTGGACGCTCCTGTCGCCCCAGAACTCCTCCCCAACCCCGCACTCTCTCCAGCTGGGAGAGGAGAAGCGGAGGTCGGGACCCCGGCTCTGGCTCTCATCCGAGCGTGTCCCCTTCGGCCTTTGCACTAACTTTTGCACTAACCTGAAGGGGCTCAGCTCCCTTCAGCTGCGGGGGCGGAGGATCATGGGAAGGTGTGACTTCCCGTGTCACCGTGTCCACGCTTCTCGCTGTAAACGGCCAGGGCGGGTGAGCGGCTCGGCCTCCACTCGAGGGACGAGCCGGGCCTGACGTGTGCTGGGGTTTGCTGACCTGCAGAAGGCCCCGGTGAAGGCCCGCGGGCGGGCACGGGCGGGCACGAGGTCAGGGCGTGAATGTCACCCTTCTCCAGGCTCTTGTCCCCGTGCCCAGCCTAAGGGAACCGGACACGGGCCCGGCTCAGTTTGGGTCTCGTCTGAGTCGGACCTTACTCCTGGGACCTGGGGACCAAGGGGATGTGTCAGCGGATCAGGAGGAGGGGAACGCACCTTGGGCGCAACACACTGCGCAGCGTGCACACGCGTGCGTATGTGGCGGCCCGCGTGCAGGGAGGACGGCGGACAGCACGGACCTCAGGTCTGTTGGCCGCACGTTTCCTTAGCCACGGAACCATGATGCCAACAAGAGCCACAGTGTTTTAGAGGAGACGAGGCAGGAGCAGGGAGACGAAGCCCAGAAAGGTCAGTTAACGACCCGAGCCGCACACGGGGCAGGACCCGGGCGGCCGAGGGCTCAGCGCCGTGGCTGCCCAGAGCAGGGTCTGGCTGGGCGGACGCGGGCGTTGTCACAGAGCCACCACGGGAGGCCGCTGCACCCGCCCCCTCCCCTCGGTGTGGGCCCTCTGGGCCCTAGCAGCAGCTTCCTCCGCTCCCATCCTCTCTCTCATGACCTCAGCCGGGAAGTATGAACATCAAAGCCGCCTCTGCCTCCTCCAGACTCCCTGGGGCTGCAACCCGAGCCCTCCGCCGCCGTCGAGGTGAAAATGAACAACAGCTGTGCGGGACAGCAGCTGTGAGGAGGCTCCTCCTGCTCGGGGAGCTCCCAGAGTGCACCGGGGCAGGCAGCCTCTGGTCGGCTGAGGGTCTCCCGGGTGGAGCAAGGGAGGGCAGATCTGGGCGGAAACCCTGCGGGACAGGCGGGGAGACTGTCTCCACCCTGTCACGCTCTGCTCTGTGTGAAATAGTTGGTCCACGGGGCCTCAGCCTGCGGTCTAGCCTTCTCTTACACGTGTTGAAAATTAGCAATGCATTGCTATTGGTGTTATTATTATTATGTGAATGATGAGACTTGAACCCCAGGGCCTCCTGGTGCTAGGAAAGTGCTTTATTGATGAGCAACACCCAGCCCCTCACTGGGGGTTCTAGACAGGTGCACATTGGTGTGTACATGTTAGTATGCGTGCATATTAGTGTATGTCCATGTTGGTGTGTTCTTGTTGATGTGTACGTGTGTGTGCATGTTGCTGTCCATGCTCTGGAGGCCAGAGCTCAACCTCCACCATCGTTTCTCTGTGCTGTCCACTTTGGTCTTTGGATTTATTTTTACATGTATGAGCGTTTGTATGCACGTATGTGCACTGTGTGTTTTCATGGCACCCCAGGAGGCCTGAAGAAAGCGTCATCTCCCCGGAACTAGGGTTGGGAGCAGTTACAAGCCACCATGGGGCCAGAGATCAGAACTGCGCTGCCTCATTTGTTTGTTGGGTTGTTTGATCTCAAACACTTCTTTCTCGGATGTTGCTCATGTTTACTTTTGAGAAGGGTCTCTCCAGCCTGGGGCTGATGAGCTCTGGGAACATTCTGTTCCTGCCCTGCCTGGGTTCCCACCCCGACTTCCTCAGTGATGGATGGACTGTGCCCTGTGAGCCATGTAACCACACACACACATATCGCTTTGATCGTGTGTTCCATCTCAGCACCGTAACCTAAGACTCCACGGTTGTCCACTAACAGCCTATCACGTTCCTTCTTCCATGTGAAGTCGGGGTTTCGTCTATTGTACCGTGACAATCAGAAGCCACTGGAGCTGCTTGAGAGGCAGGAAGCCCAGGGCCCACAGTGGCAGCACCAAATCAGGAGCTCAGAGTTGGAGCTAAATCTGGGTGTTTGGACTGTGGCCACCCCTAGGGACCTGGCATCTCAGGACTGAGGCAGAGAAAGTCAAGCTGACACCTCAGTCTAGGACGTGGCAGGAGGCACCGACGTCTGTCACCAGCACTGTGTGAGCAGGGTGTGGTTGGTGTGCCTGCCATCCCTGCACTCAGCACGTAGACAAAGGGAGCAGAGGTTCAAAGCCACTATCAACTGCAGAATGAGCTTGAGGTCAACCTGGGCTACACAAGACTTTGTCTCAAAAAACAAATGGGAGGTGGTGGAGAGAGAGGGAGAGAGAGGGGGAGAGAGTGAGAAGGAGAGACACAGACAGAGACATACACAGAGAGAGATGGAGAGACAGAGACAGAGAGACAGAGAGAGGAGAGAGGAAAGGAAATAGAAAAATATAGACACCCTTTATCCCTTGACTTCTCTCCAGCCCACACAGCAACCCTGGTGAGGCAGAGCTGGCTAACCCTATTTTTGACCAGCAGACTGAGCCAAGACGTGATATCACCCAGGAGCTCTATAAAAACGAGGGGGGAATTTGCCCACTTTGATGCAATTATTTTTGTTTTCCCTCATCTTCTTCCATCCCCAGCCATCCATCTTTTATATAATTACAGACAGAATACAGATCCAATGTTTCCCTTTTTATATAGACTGATGTTCTTTTCCCATTTAGAAAAATGTGATTGTGTCATGGGCTGGGGTGCAGCTTAGCGAGAGGACACATTCGAAGCCTGCAGGAGGCTCTGGGTGTAAATGCCAACGCCCGAAACAACACTGTCAAGTTATATCACATATGGGAAAATTCAGTTCTTCAAGGCTTCAGATTTTGAAAAAGGGAAGTAGGTGCTGGGGATGTAGAACAATTGGTAGAGCAGCTACCCCCTTGAAGCCCAGGGTTCCCCCCAGCATTGCACACCTGATGGACACACCTGTCAGCCCAGCACAGGGGCGGGGGGGGGGGGGGAGGATCAGGAACAAGAGCATCCTTGGGTCCGTAGTTCAAAGCCTTGTTGAAATCTCCATATTTGCATATTCATGTCTTGTGTTTTCTTCTCTCTAGTTTTTTCTTTGGGTCATGTTCTTACTTCACAGTCTAAGAGGAGGCTTGTAGAGTATGAAACATGTTTCAAGGTTGTGCATGTCTAAAACCAAGGTCTTCACTCCAGGCTCAAATCCTGCGTGACAGTTGTGCTGGGTATATAATCTTAGCCAAAAAGCCATCTTTCTCGGAACAGCAAGCCTAGCCCTCACCTGCCACTCCACCTGTTCATTACTGCTCAGGATTCCAGCGCTAACCTGATTTATGAGATTTCCCATAGGCTTCCCTTTGTCTTTGAAAACGTCTATTATTTTCCTTACCTCTGAGTGTCTGAATTTTTTTTTGCAACTATATGCCTTTTAAAATATTTGTTTTTATTCCTCTCTCCACACTCTTTCTCCTTCTAATTTTGTTTTTAAAAACCCCTATATCTCAATCCTTCACTGATTTTTCTATCAGCTTTAAAATTCTTTTCATTTCCGAATGTGCATTTTTTGGTCTCTTGCTGTGACTAAACACCCTGAAAAAAAAAAAAAAGGCAACTTGGGGGAGAAAATTTTTCCCTTGGAGATACACCCTGGGAGAGAATCAGGGTAGCAGGAGCGTGAAGTACCTGCTCACGTCCCACCTGCGGTTGGGAACCAGCCTCGAGTCCTGCAGTGCTTAGTTCACTGCTCCACGCGGCCCCGGGGTCCTGCACAGGGAAGTCTCGCCCTCGCCGGTGCGGGTCTTTGCACACCAGTTGCTGTAGTCACAACAGGTTCAGGGCCTGTGAGTTGCGCAGCGGGGAAGGTCTGAGCCCGGGGCCTGAGGGAGAGAACCGGCTCCTGCATGTCATCATTTGACCTGCACAGGCATGGGGCACATGTGCCTGCACACGCATGTGCACACACAAAGTAAATAGTGTGAAAGTAATCACGACAGGGTACAGTGTATTCTTACCTTTCTCTGAGGACAGCGAATCAATCGACTTCCGCTGTGATCTTGGCTGTAGGGTTCGGAGGACTTGGTTTTTGTTTGCTTCTGTTTACTCGGGCCCTGTCCTGAATTTGTGTTCTTCCCTCTTGGTCCCCGTCTCCCAGCCGGGGTCCTGTTTAAGGGCAGGCGCGCCGCCCAGGCCTGGGCCTCCCGGTGTGCGGGGCTGTGGCGGCGTCTTCAGGCCTGCCCCAGCGTGGCCTCGCCCTGCCGCGTCCTCCCGCCTCTGAGCCATGGCGGGGAACAGGACCGTCTGCAGCGAGACCGGGAGCAACCCGCGTGATGCCGCCTGAGGGAGGGCTGTGCGCGGGGGGAGAGAGGCCAGCAGGGACGACGCCGGTCCAGAGCCGCTGCGGCCTAAGTGAGCGCGCTCTCCACTGTACGGGCGTGGCTCCGCCGAAGGGGCGGGGCTTGACAGCGAAGGGGCGGGGCCTGGTTGTGGAGGGGAGGAGCTTGGTCTTGAAGGGGCGGGGCTTGGCCATGACGGAGGAGGTGTGGCTAGTAGAGGGGGTGTGGCCCCGTTGAGAGGGCGTGGCCTAGGTGGGGCAGGCGTGTGGCTCGCCCGTAAGGGAGTGTGCGCCGGCGCGAGGGGCCCAGCCGACGGCACCACGGCGTGCTTAGGGTGGCTGAGCGCTGGGCGGGCCTGCGGGGACAGGGGCTCTTCCCTGAGAGCCATGGGGGCCAATGGAGGGAGGGAGGTTCTCAGAGACTCCGCGGGGGAGGGGAGGAGGAGGAGGGACTCACCCACCACTGTTTGGCGACCGCGATGGCTGTGGGGGGGGGCAAGGCTCCACCCCCCGGCCCCCTGGGAGGTGACTCAGGCAGCAGGCGGTCTCCCTGGCGGCGCCTCGGTCCCAGCCCCTCCGGCCTGAGGGCTCCTGGCAGGGTCAAGGGCCCGGGCCCGGAGCAAGGCAGAGAAATCTGCGGGTGGGTCCCCCAGCCAGCGGACAGGGCCAGCCCCACCTCCGATGCCTAATAATTAGAACAAATTAAACAAACCTGCTCAGGCCGATGGCGCGGGCGTGCACAGGGCTGGCGAGCAGGGCACGCCTCGCCCACCCTCGCCCACACCTGCCACACCAGCCAAAGCCCGAGCCCGGAGAGGGCCAAGGCTAATCAGCCACAACAGGTCCACCACGGCCTTCCGGCTCTCCGTGGCGGTCCCTTGGGGTGTGACTGGGGGCCTCCTCGTCTTGGCACGAGGAGCCAAAGTTCAAGGTGAAAATCGCTTCCGCAATACTGGCCAAGCAGGCATGGTGGTGTGTGCTTTGAGTTCCAGAAGTTAGTAGGTAGAGACAGGAGGGTCAAGAGTTCAAAGTCAGCCTTGGCTACATAGCGAGTTCACGCCAAGTCTGGACGACAGAAAACCTTGTCTCAAACAGAAAAAAGAAAGAAGTCTGAAGTCCCAACTGCCTTGAGGTCGCGGCTGCTGCGAAACGGAAGAGCCGTTCTGCTCATGCACACTGTTCCTCACAGCCGTCGGGGGTGACCGACTCCTGAGAGGCCTGGTGGAGGAGAGAGGACTGGGGGGTTGGTGGATGGGCAGGCGGGGTACGGGTGGGATGTGGGTGAGGTGGGTGAGGGGTAGGTAGAGGTTGTGGGAGGAGAGAGTGGGGGTGGGGTGAGGTGTGGGGCATGGGGAGCAGGTGGCGACATGCCTGGGGAGACTCATGGGAGAGGATAGGGAGAAAGCAGGTGATGGGAGGAAGGTGAGATGGGGGGAATGTGTAAGGGTGTGTGGGGAGTGTGGGGGCGGGTGGGCGTGGGTCAGGGCCTCGGGACGGATGGCTGAGGCACATGGAGACCAAGTGAGGGATGGGCGGAGAGGACACGGGACAGAGGCTGGAGGGGCGGATGGACGGGTCTGTGCTGTGACCCCGGGAATTCTCTAGCCCCTCTCAGGCAGCACACCCCATCTGCTCATACACACACAAGCGCAGCAGGAGACAGGTCGCTCCGGCCAGGGTTTCACCGAAGCCTTCCTGAGGCAGCGCCCTCAGCCTTCTGCTTTCTGGCTGCTCCTGCCCCTGTCCCTGCGAGGACCTTCCCTCTGGCTCCGGCCTCAGCTGTGCCTCCTGCCTCTGGGTTTGCAGGGACGGGACGGATCTCCCGCTGCGTCCTGTCTCAGAGGCTATTGGCTGAGGCAGCCTCTGCTCTCTCACCCTTCTGTCTCCTGTTGTTCTGTCCCCTTCCCCTCCAGGCCCCTCCAGGGGAACACGTGCGTTCAATCTACCACGTTTAACTGGAAGGCGCCTCCCTCTCCGGCTTCTCTTTTAAAGCCCTGTCTGTTCCCACCGAGGATACTGTCCGCATTCCTCGCTCCTCCCCTCCTGTTGGTACTCAGTGTTTATCCTCCATCTTTAATCTGTTTTATGTATCAGAATGACAGAGGTTTATGGAGAGGGGGATGGGCCTTTGTTCCCAGAACCTGTTTATAAAGCACTGATATGGAACAGCCTGGGGTAAGAGGGATGGATTGGTGTGTGTATGTGTGTGTGTGGCGTGGTGTGTATGTGTGTGTGTGTATGTGTATGTGTGAGTGTGTGTGTGTGGTGTGTGTGTGAGTGTGTGTGGTGTGTGGGGGATGTGTGTGTGGTGTGTGTATGTGTGGTCTGTATGTGGTGTGGTGTGTATGTGTGTGTATGTGTATATGTTAGTGTGTGTGTGTGGTGTGTGTGAGTGTGTGTGGTGTGTGTGTGTGTATGTGTGTGGTGTGTGGGGGATGTGTGTGTGAGTGTGTGTGTGGTGTGTGTATGTGTGTGTGAGTGTGTGGTGTGTGTGTGTGAGTGTGTGGTGAGTATGTGTGGTGTGTGGGGGATGTGTGTGTGGTATGTATGTGTGTGTGAGTGTGTGTGTGTGTGGTGTGTGTATGTGTGGTCTGTATGTGGTGTGGTGTGTATGTGTGTGTGGTGTGTGTATGTGTGTGTGAGTGTGTGGTGTGTGTGTGTGAGTGTGTGGTGAGTATGTGTGGTGTGTGGGGGATGTGTGTGTGGTGTGTATGTGTGTGTGAGTGTGTAGTGTGTGTGTGGTGTGTATGTGTGTGTGAGTGTGTGTGGTGTGTGTGTGTGGTGTGGGGAGAGCTCCATGCAGCTGCACAGTTCTTTCCAATGAGTGGAGCAGGGCTGGGGAGCAGGAGGTGGGCTGCATGCTGTTCTTCAGCCTGAGGGTGGATGTGGGGAGTAGAGGACACAGCCTGGCTCACCTTTCACACAACTGTAACAGACAGGTAGAGCTGAGCCTGAGGCAAAGGGATGGAAAGTTGTACACCAGACTGGGCTACAGAAAGAGTTCAAGACTAAGCCTGAGCAACTTAATGAGACCTTGTTTCAAAATACAAAGTAAAAAGAGAGCTTGGAGTGTGGCTCAGTGGTAGAGCACCTGCCTAGAATTCCCCAGTGAGGGGCTGGGGTGTGGCTCAGTGGTAGAGCCCCTGCCTAGAATCCCCCAGTCAGGGGCTGGGGTGTGCTCAGTGGTAAAGCCCCTGCCTAGAATCCCCCAGTGAGGGGCTAGGGTGTGGCTCAGTGGTAGAGCCCCTGCCTAGAATCCCCCAGTGAGGGGTTGGGGTGTGGCTCAGTGGTAGAGCCCCTGCCTAGAATCCCCCAGTGAGGAGGAGGGGTGTGGCTCAGTGGTGGATCACCTAATTCAACTACCACTATCTCATAAACAAAATAACAATGGGCACTTCAGACTGTTTGCTAAAAAGCACAGACTCCTCACCTGGGGCTACAAGGTAACTACATAAAAGATGAAGCTCCTATCTCTGCCTTCTTCCCGAATTGAGTAAGCTGCTTGTAGGTCCACTAATCTCAGGGGCATCCATCTAAAACTTGGTGATACTGGTCTAGTTTATCACCCATCCATAGTGAGGCGTGAGATCAGTCACCTCACTGTCAGCATCAAGACTCCATAGAGGCTCCAGTCATCATGGACTTGATGTAATGGGACTGGAGAGATGGCTCCATGGAAGAGACAGAGTTTACAGTCCTGTAACTCTGGCTCTAGGAGATATGGTGCCCTCTTCTGGCCTCCATTGGCACCTGCACTCCCATGCACAGACACACACACACCACACTTTTTACGCTTTATTTCTTTTGTACGTGCATGTGTGTGTACAGAGGCCACAGGACAACTGTGGAAGCTGGTTTTATCCTGCTAAGATGTGAGTTCTGGTGTTTACACTTGGGTCATCATTGCCTGCGCTTGGCTTGTCACCAGAGTTCTGCGGCTTGAGCTCAGGTCCTTGTACTTGTACGCTGAGCCCTGCCTGTGCTTCTTTGAGGCAGAGGCTTGTGCAGCCAGGCTGACCTTAAACTTCAGATCCTCCTGACTCCAGCTCCGGAGGATGGGGCTTGTGAGTGTGCGTTGCTATGTCTTAGTTTATTCCCTCTCTGATTGGCACACCGGGCAGGTAGCCCAGCTCAGCCTGTGCAGCTCAGGAGAACTAGCACCCTTGTCTCAGCCCTGGGCACACCAGGCCTGCCCACACTCCCCTGCACTCCCCCAGAGGACGCTTGCTCGGGGTTCCCACCTCTCACAGCAGCGTGTGCAAGGCCCGGCAGCCACGTGGGTGCAGCTCTAGCATCTCTGGGCATCAGTTTCTCCTGGTGGGTTCCTGCATGTCCAGGCCTTGAACTGGGCAAAGAACAGAAGTGGTGGAGAGCTTTGCCTTGAGGCCTAAAGCAATCATTGCTCTCCAGTCAGCTTTGAACTGGCTGTTTTCCACATTAAAGAGTTTTGGTATGGGGAGATGGACATAAACAGACAAAGTCCAGAAGAGGTGAAGCCTAGCAGAGCATTATGACTGGTGGCTGTGTGTGTGTGCGCATGCACACGTGTGCGCATGTGTGAATGTGTGTGTGAGATAGAGAGTCTAGCTGTGCAGCCCAATCCAGCCTGGAAGTCGTTTTGTCAACCAGGCTATCCTAGAATTCTTGGTGTCATCCTGCTCAGCCTTTCAAGTTTGGGGACCATAGGAGTGAGCTGCTATGCACAGGGCCAGATCTCTGGGCCCACTGGCTGTGTGCTGTGTTGTTATTTAGGCGGGGTCGTATGTACTGCAGGCTGGCCTTGAACTTAGTACCCAGCTACAGTGTTCCTGGCATCCTCTGCCTAATGCGTGTGCTGGGACCCCAGGCACTGCAGTGCTGGAAGTGGCTGCCCAGGCTCCCAGCCCGCTCAGGCAGCCTACCAAGTGGAGCCTTAGCCTAGCCCTCTGCAGGAGCCTAAAGCCTGCAAACCTCACTTCCCCTTCCCAAAGCCTTCTACTGCCACCCCCAGGCTTCTGGGTATACACACACACACATACATACACACAACACACACACACACACATACATACATACAACACACACACACATACATACATACACACAACATACACACACATACATACATACACACAACACACACACACATACATACACACAACACACACACAAGCGCGTGCAGATGCACACACACACACACACCTGCACACACACACACACTTACATGCACATGCACACACATGTGCACACACACGCGTACACACGCACTCACCTGCATCGGGCACCCGATGCTGGCTACATTGCCGGTCGGGCCTCCAAGCTGCTCCCGCTTTGGCTCCCTTGGGTCCCAGCGTCCGTCAGTGCCCGTCAGCACCAAGCAGCCTTCACACCTCCCCTTACACACCTGCCCTTCCTTGCGTTCTCCTTGGCTGTGAGGATGAGGCCCCGGTGGCTGGACATGAGTTTTCCAGGCAGAACCACTCACCCGGCTGCCCCGGGCTCCCAGCGGCCAGGCCCCCTGGGCGGGTATGCGGACCTTCACCCCCACACTCTCTCTCTTTCAGAATGCATGAACTGTACCCGGCTCAGCGACATGAGCGAGCGGCTGACCACGTTGGAGGCCAAGGTTAGCCCACTGGGTGGTCGGGGGAGCTGGGCTAGCCTGGGCAGCCGTCTGGGGCACTGAGCACTGGTGAGGTTTGCTGGCTGGGGTGTACCAGCCTCCCGGGACAGAAAGCTTACAGGCTCGGGGCGTGGCCAGGAGGCTGGCCACCAAAGTCACACGCCTCCCAGCTAAGCGCCAGCCTGGGCGCGGGCACGAGGCGCCCTCTGCTGGAACTTCAGGAACAGCCTGGGCTCTCTGTCTATGTGGAAGGAGAGGGGAAGGACATGGATGTTTCTCCTCAAGGATGGTACCCCTGATGGGTACCCAAGCTGGGATCCAGGGACATCAGGGGTCATGTGTCCCTGCAGATTGATGTCCCTGGTCTGCACACACACACACACATGCACACATGCACAGGCATACACACACGCACACACACACATGCACACACACACACACACACACACACACACACGCGTGCACACACGCACAGTGTCTCATGTAGCTCAGGCTGGCCTTGAACTCATAACCTCTTGATTCTCCTGTCACCACCTCCCAGATACTGAGGACACAGCTGTGCCCATCATGCCCAGCTTTCTTTTAATTTCTGTTACTTTTTAAGTAAACGTTTGCTTTTTTGTGACTGGGTTGAAGACACCCGCTGGCCAGGTGCACATTTGGCGGTCAGAGGACAGTGGGTTCGCTCTTTCCTTCCACGCTGTGGGGCTCAGGGACTGAACTCAGCCTTCCCGTGCTGAGCCATCTCGCCAGCCTACCCTGAGAGTGTGCACCGTGATTTCATGTAATCTTAACTGTGTTCAACTCAAGAGAGAAGGGTGGGGGAGACCCTGACAGGGAGAAAATCTGCAGCATTTGTCCTTCTGCCTGTTTAAACATACTGAGAGAGCAGACAGCGCTCTTATGCCGAGTAATTCTCCACCGTCTAGACCCACCCTTTCTATCTGCTGTGCCGGCTGCACAGGCCTGACCTCCTCTCCCCTCTCCAGCCAGGTCCTCCCCCTCCCTGGCTGCTCAGGCCTGACCTCCCCTTCCCTCCCCAGCTGCACAGGCCTGACTTCTTCTCCCCTCCCTGGCCAGGTCCTCCTCCTGGAAGCAGCTGAGCCGGCAGGCCCAGACAATGACCTGCCACCTTTGCAGAGCACCCTGCCAACCTGGACAGAGGACTTCCTGCCGGATGCCATTCCCATTGCCCATCCAGGACCCCAGAGGAGGAGACCCATGGGTCCACCTGGTGAGTGGGGTCCGCAGGGGAATCCGCCAGAGAATGAGGTCAGAATGGGCCCCCAGGCCCACCCCCCACACCACACCATGGCCTCCTGGGCTGATGTGTTCAGGTGGCATATTAAAAGTTTAACTCCCTTTTTTTTTTTTGGTAGATAAAAACATAGTGTTAGGATTTCACGTCCTTCAACATGGTGAAAGACTTGGCCAGGACTGGTGGCCACTCAAATAGCTCAGTGATCCCAGCTGCTTGAGTGTCTGAAGCAGAATTTTAAGTTTAAGGTCTGCGCCACGGAGTGAATTTAAGGGCAGCCTGGAAAACTTAGCAAAACCCTACCCTGTCTCAAAGTATAAAAGGGGCTGGAGTGTGGCTCAGTGGTCACCTGCCTAGAATCCCCCAGTGAGGAGCCAGGGTGTGGGTTAGTGGTAGAGCACCTGCCTAGAATCCCCTATTGTCCAACTCCTAACCCCCCTACTTCAGCCTTCTGAGTGCTGGAGCTGTAGGCCTGGGGCACTGTCCCTGGCTTCTTGTCATGAGGAAAAATAAAGGTCCTTTCTTGGACTCTCCGGGGGTCCAGGTGTTGCGGCTGAGTGCAGAACTGCTGTTGTCTGTGGCCAGCGCGGTCGCAGCCCTTGTCCTACACCCTTCCTGTTGCCTGATGAAGGACTCTGCACCGAAACAGCTGAGGGAATGCAAGGGCTCATTTCAGCCTACCAATCAGTCCATTCCTGAGGAAGGCAGGGCAGGAACCTGGAGCGGAAGCAGGAGGGAACTTGGCTTGCTGGCCGGCTCCCGGCTCACTCTCCTGCTTACCTGGCTTATACGAACCAGGCCCACTAGCCTGAGGGTGCCCACGTCATGGGGCTGGACCCTGCTGCATCAACCAGGACAGCCACCAAGACAGCCTGCCACAGCCGTGCCCCATGCCAAGCCTGTCCAGAAGTGTCTGAGCTGAGACTCGCTGGTCAGGGGACTCAGGCTGTGTCAAGATGACAATTCAAACTAACAAGGACACCTGGCTAGTGCTGGCTTCAGGCTGTTTACCCTGGTAGTGGTAGAGGTGGTGGTGGTGGTGATGGTGGTGAAGGTGATGATGGTGGTGAAGGTTGGGATGAGACATCATCAATATGGAACATTGTCTGCGCTGTGTTAGTCTCCAGATATTTTCACAAGTTCATATACGTGTGTGTGTGTGTGGACACATGTATGTGTGTGTGTGTGTGTGTGTGTGTGGACACATGTATGTGTGTGTGTATGTGTGTGTCGTGCCCCTGAACGCCCACATGGTCCAGAGAAGGCCGCCGTGTGTCCTGTTCTGTCTCTTTCCACCTTGTTCCCTTACATGGGGTCTCTCACTGAGCCTGGAGCTCGGTTGGGGCCAGCGAGGCCCAGGGTTCTCGTGTCTGTGCTGGTGTGCCCAGCAGTGCTGGTGATGGACGCAGCCATGCCTGGACACGAGTGTCGGTGCCGACACTTTATCAAGGCGTGTGAACAGCAAAGCCAGAAGCAGCAATAAAACTGGGAGAAGTTAGGTCCTGCCGAGGTCCTGGGTGAGTTCTAATCCCCGCTCTCCGTGCCCTGTGAGCTCAGGTCTCCTGAGTCCCCACACTCCTGATCCCATCTCTCAAAGCTCAGACACTCTTGGGTGAAATTCCAGCAATGGCCAACAGGTGGCAGATGTGCCCCACCAATGGGGACTCCTGGGTTTTCCAGTCTCCACTTTCCAGAGTCCCCACGGCCCAGCTCTTCCTCAGACACTGTGAGGCAGGGTCCCACTGTGAGGCCCAGGCTAGCCTTGACCTTTTGATCCTCCTGCTTCACCTTCTTAAGCCTGGGCCACAGTTGTGCTCAGAGACGAGGGCATTTCAGGAGGATGGTGGTTCAGGGAGGCCTGACCCTGTAGATCCTTCAGGGCTCCACTGCCAAGAGTGCAGTTCTGGACCCTGCGCAAGAGGAGAGCAGGGAGAAAGGATTTGACGTGGAATAAACACAAGCCTCAGCCTGACTGAGGCTGGGGTAGGGCCCCACGTCTCTCTGCTGCTCAGTTTACACATGTGTAAAAGGGGAGAACAAACACAGCTACTGGGATCGCAGACAGGGAGAGACAGCCTGTCGCCTTTCATGAGCAGTGCACCCAGGGCCTGGTAGAGCGATGGCTGGGGTGTGGCTCAGTGCTAGAGCCCCTGCCTAGAGTCCCCCAGTGAAGGGCTGGGTGTGGCTCAGTAGTAGAGCCCCTGCCTAGAATTCCCCAGTGAGGGGCTGGGGTGTGGCTCAGTGGTAGAGCCCCTGTCTACAATCCCCCAGTGAGGGGCTGGGGTGTGGCTCAGTGGTAGAGCCCCTGCCTAGAATCCCCCAGTGAGGGGCTGTGGTGTGTCTCAATGGTAGAGCCCCTGCCTAGAATCCCCCAGTGAGGGGCTGGGGTGTGGCTCAGTGGTAGAGCCCCTGCCTAGAATCCCCCAGTGAGGGGCTGGGGTGTGGCTCAGTGGTAGAGCCCCTGCCTAGAATCCCCCAGTGAGAGGCTGGGTGTGGCTTGGGGCAGAGCCCCTGCCTACACTCACCTGAGCACACGGCCCTGTGACTGGACTGGAGCCTCCAGAGCTCTGAGTCCACAGTGTGCTCCCTCTTCTCTCCTCAGGACCTCCAGGACAGATGGGGCCGCCGGGGCCTGCAGGGCCTCAGGGTTCCAAAGGTGAACAGGGCCAGACAGGAGAGAAGGGCCCAGTGGGACCTCCAGGTAAGGAGTCCTTGTCCCATGCAATAGAGAGATTGGCCTTTGCTGTATACCCAAGCTTGGGTGGCATTCTGTACCCCCCAATCTTGTTACCCAGATTCATGACCCCACACCCAATCTCAGGGTGCTGCAGGAGGGGAGTTTACATGGACCTTTGGAGGGGGCGGGGGGCTGCTGAGGCCCAGGGGTTTGTTCCTAGCACTGGAAATGCCTTTCAGGAATCCCATGATCCCCTGCGTGCTGCAGAGCGTCACACACACACAGACATACACAAACAGACACACACATGACACGGACACACACACGACATAGACACACACAACATAGACACACACACACCCGGCCCTGCTCAGGACTGGCCCACCCTCGGCTACCCGCCCCGAAGGCCAAGGCTGGAGCCTGTGCTGACTCCTCTCCTCCTGACTCCATTGTGTTCACCCTCTGCTGTCCGCATGTCCTCTCCGCACTGTGCCAAGAAGAGGAAGCCACCCCGTCAACCTGCCAGGAGGACTGTGGGACCCAAGGCTTACCAGAGTGGACAGTCCCCTCCATTCATGGCCTCAGTTTCTTTGTCTGTAACACAGCAGGCGTCAGTCTCACAGAAATCTCTGCCATCTGTTCTAGGTCTCGTGGGGCCACCCGGGCCTCGAGGGCTTCCTGGAGAGATGGGGCGCCCCGGTCCACCAGGTCCTCCCGGCCCAGCAGGCAGTCCTAGCCTGCTGCCCAACATTCCGCAAGGCGTCCTGTATTCCCTGCAAACTCCTACAGACAAGGAGGGTGAGTGCTGTCCCCCAGGAGCAAGGGGCCTCTCAGGAAATGAGGCCTGGTCCTGACGGAGGGGCCCCTGAGAGTGTGGCGGTGGTCTCTAACCTGCTCTTGGCCTCGAGGCTCAGATCATCAGGCCTCACATGCCCCTGCCTCCACCTGCAGTCCACTGTCCTGGCTGGCAGGGCTACCCCAACAGGGTCACGGCTGGTGACATTTCCTTCTGCTTGTGTCCTCACTGTAAGATGCCCAGCAGGTGTTCACTGCACACAGAAGTCACAAAATAGGCCTACTGGGTGTCTCAGGGACCACAGTGTGGCTCGTGTGAGCCGCAGAACACATGAACTCTAACCCTAGCCCTAGCCCTAGGCTTAGCCCTAGCCCTAGCCCTAACCCTAACCCTAGGCTTAGCCATAACCCTAGCCCTAGCCCTAACCCTAGCCCTAGCCCTAGTCCTAACCCAAACCCGAACCCAAACCCTAACCCAAACCTGAACCCTAGCTCTAGCCCTAGCCCTGGGGTTATTTTTAAATCCTGGAAGGGTTGGGCATGGTATCTCAATCCTAAACTCCAGCTCTTTGCAAGCTGAGGCAATAGAATCAATGCTAGCTTTGAGTCGGTCTGGGATACACAGCAAACTCAAGGCCTGCCTGAGTTGCATAGAGAAACCCTGTCTCAAAAGAAAATAAATCAAAGTGTATTTTTTTAAAATTAGGGCTGGGGTACATAGCTCAGCTATAGAGCCCCTGCCTAGAATCCCCCAGTGAGGAGCTGGGGTGTGGCTCAGTGATAGAGCATCTGCCTAGAATCTCCCAGTGAGGGGCTGGGGTGTGGCTCAGTGGTGGAGCCCCTGCCTAGAATCCCCCAGTGAGGGGCTGGGGTGTGGCTCAGTGGTAGAACATGAGGCTTGGAGTTAAATCTCCAATACCACAAAATAAAAATTATATCGAAAAGAGAAGAGTAAACTTTATTATTGTTTGTTTATCGGGAGGGCATGCCATAGTTTGCATACAGAGGTCAGAGAAAAACTTGTGGGAGTCAGTTTTCTCTTCCCACCATGCAGGTCCTGGAGCTGGGACTCTGGTCACGGGTTTGGTGGCTCCTTAACCCTCTGAGCCATCCTGCCGGCCCCGAAGTAAACTCTTGAAGAGGCTGACAGTGTGGGGCAGACGCTGTGGACACAGGGTCAGGGAGATCCCCATTCAGCTCCCCCATACACAGCACAGACTTCACCTGGGCACTGAGAGCTGCTCCTGAATCCAGGCCTCAGTTTCCCCAGTGGTAAAGCCTCAGGGAGCCGCCCTGAGGTGCACACACTGTCCCTGAGAGCGTGCAGTAGGGAGTGGGCTTGTCACTGGGGTGGACGTGGAGGGGACAGCTGGGTGGGTGGAGGCCAGCTCTGTCTGCAGCCCGTGCCGAGGACCCGGCCTTTAGCAGCCACCGCATTCACCCCAAGCCAGCGGCTCTCAGCCTTCCTCAGCGAACCCCTGACTCACTTCCTCATGGTGTGCTGACCCCAGCCAGAAAACTATTTCATTGCTGCTTCAGAACTGCGGTTTTGTGTTCTGAGTTGTGCTGTGGATTCCCGTGTGTTCCCATGGTCTCAGGTGACCCCTGGAATACCCGTGTGTTCCCATGTTCTTAGGTGACCCCTGTGGATTCCCATGTTCCCCACGGTCTAAGGTGACCCCTGGGGATTCCTGTGTTCCCCACAGTCTTAGGTGACCCCTCTGAAAGGTTTGTTCAACACCCCCCCCAAAGGGGTTATGACTCAGAGGTTGAGAACCACTATCCCAAGCCCAACAGAGGATCTATTCTAATGTACATCCGAGCATGTGAGTGTGCACATGTGTGTGTGCACATGTGTGTGTGTAAGCACATGTGTGTGAATGTACACATGTGTGTGTGAGTGTGCACATGTGTGTGTGTGTGTTTGTGCGGGTGTGTGCATGTGTGTGTAAAGGCCAAAGGTTGACACCCTGTTGTTTGAGACAGAGTCTCTGGTTGGACCCGCAGCCTGAGGATCGGGCAGCCAGCAAACCTGGGGTTCCAGGCCCCAGGGCTGGGGTCACAGCAAGCGCTAGCACTCCCAGCTCTTCTGTGCAGCTGGGGATTCGAACTCTGATCTTCGTGCTTGTGTGACAAGGTCTTTAACCACTAACCTGCTGCCCCACCCCTGACTCTGAGTTCTGAGCAGTCGGTGTATCAGTTTGCACGTGGATGAGTGTGGTGGACCCGGCTCTGGAGAGGGTTGGCCCCTCAGCCTGAGCGTCTACCCCGCCTGACGACTGGTCACTTGGCTCTGCAGATGGAGATTCCCAGCTGACCCCTGCGGTTGTGGACACCGTGCTAACGGGCATTCCAGGCCCCCGGGGCCCCCCTGGACCCCCCGGTAGGTGGACTGAGAGTCTCTCTTAGGCTTGTCCTGGACATGGAGGGCTTCATTTAGACAGGGTATCATGTAGGACAGGCTGGCCTCTGGCTCACTGCATAGTTAAGGATGACCTTCCACCCCTGTCTTCTGGCCTTTAGCTCCCAGGTGCTGGGATTGCAGCCCCCTTGACACCTGTTTATGCTGTGCTGGGACCCCAATCCAGTTACTCCCTAGCCTCATCCTTAGCCCTGAGCCCAGGTTTATTCAGAAACTGAAGTCCAGCTAGGCGTTCTGCGCTCTCCAGAGGCCTGACGTGAGCCCCAGTCCACTCAAGACAACTGGACCCGTCAACCCCAAATGAGTCCCCTAGCGCAGGACAAATGTCTGAGTGGAGATGTCTGGCTGTCTGTGTTAGTCACAGAGGTGCCCAGGCCAGGGCAGCCTTGGGCAGGAGAGGACTGGGCCCAAGGGCTGGGGTGTGGCTCAGTGGTAGAGCCCCTGCCTAGAATCCCCCAGTGAGGGGCTGGGTTGGCTCAGCGGTAGAGCTCCTGCCTAGAATTCCCCAGTGAGGGCTAGGGTGTCAGCACTTAGCATCCATAAGGACTTGGGTTCCATCCCCACGCTTCTATAGAATGGAAGAAGGCAATGGTGAGAGGCAGATTTGGAAAGGAGGTGAGTGGGGTTCATGCAGAGGATTATATTTGAGGGAACTGTGGTGGAAGGTTCATGGAGTACTGAGGATACTGAGGACTTTGAGGTGACATGCTTGGGACACAGGGATGGTGTTTGTAGTCTGCTCCTGAGAGGCCACACTCCACACTCTAGTGGTAGAGCTCCTGCCTAGAATCCCCCAGTGAGGGCTAGGGTGTCAGCACTTAGCATCCATAAGGACTTGGGTTCCATCCAAGGACTTGGGCTCCGTGAGGCTTGGGAAGTGCAGGTCTGTGCAAGGAGGTGAATTGAAAGCCTGGTGCAAAGGTGCTTGTGGGGGAGGAAAAGGCAGCGTTCTGTGGCTCCTCTTAGCCAGAGGAGCCTCGTGGCTGAGGACTTGGGAGTGTTGGCCTTTCTGTCCTGTTGCGGTGAAACTGCAGCCAGAGCAGCTGAGGTAGGACAGGGTTGTCTTGGCCTTTGTGGGAGGACAGGTGGGGGCCACGCAGCTGAGACTGGCGTTCAGCCTGCCGGCCCACTGCCAGGTTCAGGCTTGTGCAGCCAGGACCACCCGCCTGGGGAATGGAGCCGCCCACTGTGGCTGGGCTGTCCCCCACCAGCTAGCCACCAAACAGTCCTCTTGGCACACCCACACCCCGCTCTGATGTGGGCAGCCCTGCAGCTGGGGAGTGTCCTCTCAGAGCGAACAGTTAGGGTGATGCGGAATGGAGCGGGGCTTCAGAGCATTCAGCAGACTGCTCTACAGATGTGGGTGGACATGGTGGCGGCCATGATGGAGGCTGTCAGCGGGGCTGGTTCCAGGTTTCCACATTGGGCGGGGACCTTCTGGATTAGCTCGCTGTTCAGCCCTGGGTCTCAGGATTGGGGTAACCACGTGGAGAGCAATGGAAGGAGATGGATAGCGGCAGGCCCGAGAGACCTGAGCGTGGAGGCCTGGGGAACGAGTCCTTTCCGATGTCCATTTGCCAAACTTCCATTTGTTGCTAGTGGGGGAGACCCAGGCAGGGTCAGGCACTGGGAATGTCCATTTGTGCCCGATGGGGAGCAGTGGGCTTTTCTGGTGTTCACCAGTGACTCTACCCACAGGGCCCCCAGGACCGCACGGGCCCCCAGGACCTCCAGGAGCCCCTGGATCGCAGGTGAGAACTCGGCCATTCTAGTACAGCTACAGCGGGAGTCCCAGGACGGTACGCTCCCATTTCATGGGTGAGCTGACCACAGAGAGGCTGGGTGCTGCTGGAAGCATGAGGTGTCTTCAGGAGGCCATCTGCTGACCCCAAATCCCTGTTCTCTCCTGAGAGGAAGCCAGGCGGGGCAGTCCCCAACTCTGGATTGCTCTGCCCCCTCAGCCTCGTGGAGAGAGAGGGGTGAGATCTAGGGAAGGCTGGCAGCGAAGGAGAGTAGGGTGGGAGATGGGCTGCGTGTCTTGGTCTTACCTGTGGACTTCTGTGAAGGCTCCTGTCATACAGATGGCCCAGAGTTGGGAGTGGTTTATCATGCTCTTGCATGCACTTGTGAAAGGTCCCTCTGGCTCCCTGTGTGGGGGCAGGAGCTCGGGTCCCACTTCCTGTAAGGTCGAGGAGTGGTTTGTGAGGACCAGATGTCAGGAGACAGCTGCACGCATACGCGCATCACCGAGAGCCCTGGGTTTGACACACACTCCCTGGATCTGCACATGTGATACCATCCTCCTGCCTCAGTTACTTGTCGGTTCTTCTGCCCAAGCGCTAAGTTATCTGTTTCCCTCCTCTGCATGACACTCTTGCTTCACAGCCCTTCACTGAACGAGAGGCTGGGCAAAGGCAGATGCTCCAGGGACAGCTGCAGACAGTTGGGTCCCAAGTTTGAACTTCTGGCTTCCTCCTCTTCCTCCTCCTTCTCCTCCTCCTCTTCTCCTTCTTCTGATCCTCTTCCTCTTCTACTCTTCCTCCTCCTTCTTCTCTTCTCACCCTCCTCCTCTTCTTCCTCCTTCTCCTCCTTCTTCTTTTTCTCCTCCTCCTCTTCCTTCTCCTCCTCATCCTCCTCCTTCTCATCCTTCTCTTCCTCCCCTCCTCTTCTTTCTCCTCCTTTTCGTCCTCCTCCTCCTCCTCCTCTTCCTTCCCCTCCTCCTCCTCCTCTTCCTCCTCCTTCTGGGACCCAGTATGGGTAGGTCCAGACACAGAAAGCATCAAAGGCAGGAAAGCCCCGCTGACCTTTCTTTTTTCTAGGGTCTGGTGGAAGAGCAAGCCGTAACAAGGCCATCTGTAAGTACCAGCTGAGCCAACAGGCTGGACACCAGGAATTGGGGAACTGTCTGCACTGAGCTCCACAGTGTCTCCAAACATGGGCTTGTCTGTCCTCACTAGGAGAGGGAGGGCAGGGCTGGGCACAGCCTGAGCTGCCCAAGAGAAAAGGTGTGTGTCCTGCCTGGGAAATGGCCTCAGGTCGAGGGGTGTCCTAGTCACAGCTGACACCTGGGCTAGTGGACCGTGTGGTCTAGAGTATGTTAATGTGTGGCCTGGGATCATTGACTTGGTCTGTGTGACCAAGAAGGCAGTGTTGGTTCCCTGAACCCCCCAGTGGCTGACACAGGCAGCTGGCCTCCACAAGTTACAGGTCTCAGGTCCGGTCTCCAGGACCAACGAAGCCTGTCCGGGTCAGGAGGTGGAGAATGGCTCTGCTGAGTGCCTTTTAGAGGTGAGCAACAGTGGCACATAGAGGTTACAGCCACTCAGAGTCAGAAAGCAGCCACTGGTCATGCCTGTGCTCTGCCATGAGGCTGGCCTTACTGGCCCCGTTTTAGAGACAAAGGTGACTTAATAATCACAAGAGCTGACGTCTATGTCCCCAGGTTCCAAGCCTGAGTCCCCCGTGTTTCAGAGGGGTCCCTGAGGTGACTGTGAACCTCTCTATGATGGGCTGCACAGTGACATCCTGGTCTGTGCCTCCCTCCCTCGTCGTCCCAGACCCCCTGTCTTCAGTCTCTGCTGTCCCCAGATGTGGACAGGTGCGCGTGCCCCTGCCCAGTATCGTGACCAAGAGGCTTGCTTTCTAGGGTGAGCCCAGTGTGAGGGGAGGAGAGGACAGAGCCACCGCCGCAGAGGTAACTATGGCAACCTGCCCTGGGAGCTGGGATGGGGGCACTCTCAGGAGAGCCTGGTAGAGAAGATGCTGCCTCTCATCCAAGCTCAAGTCACAAAGAGCAATCGCCACCCTGACTTGGGGGCATGGGATGGTGGCTGTGGGGTACAGCAGGCGGAGGAGGGGGCTTCAACCTCAAATCCTAACGAGGAAGGACAGAAACAAGAAAAAACCAGGCAAGCGGAAGCTGAGTCAGGAGCCTGGAGACAGGGAAAGAGCACCAAGGTTCTGGGCTCCACAGGAGAAGCCACGGAAGCGGGGCTCAGGTGGAAGAGCGCTCGCCCCGAATGCATGAGGTTCAAGGTTGACCTCAGCTAGCTCACCTGAGACCTGCGAGGGCAGGGATGGGGTGGGGTGGATGATGGACCAAAAAATGACAACAACCAAACAGGCTGGGGGTGGAAGTGCCTGCCGTGAGGGGACCTGCAGGGCCGAGCTTTAGGAAGTTCTCGCCATACTAACTGAAAGGAAAATCCCAGTGCTCAGGAGACCGAGACAGAAACAGCATGGTTCAAGGCCAGCCTGGGGCTCATAATGAGCCCCTGTCTCAAAAACAAACAAAAATTATAAATAAAAGCACATGAGGAAGGAGGGAAAAGGAAATTAGATGAGAGAGGAGAGTCTGGAGACAGGAGAAGGGGGAGGGGAGGGAGGGGAGGACAGCCTGGCTGGGTCCCTGGCTGTTGGACCCTGGGAACTTCCTCACCCAGGGCCCCTCCCCCAGCTAGGCAGCGTGGACTCTGCACGCAGCTGCTTCTCCGGCGGGAAGCCAATCCTCACCTAGTGAGCACCCTTCGAATCTGACCCTCCGCATTCCACAGACAGAGCTGAACCTCCGCCCTGGCACTGTGCTGCTCAGGGTGGCAGCCTTGGCCACCGGGTTTGCCATTCTGGCCCTCACTTTGTGCTCACTTTGTGCGGTCAGTACCTCCACAGGCACGAAGCCTCACAGGGCGGAGGTGCCGCTGCCTGGCCCTGGCTCTCCCAGCACTCCGGGGCGCCCAGGGTCTGCGGTTTGTTTCAGCCTTGGCCCAGTCCCCTCCACAAGGCCTGACCGATGCTCTCGGGTGGACAGTCCAGGCACGTGCAGTGACCCTTCCCACCATGCAGGCCTCTGAGCTGGGGCTCTGGCCTCTTGGTGTTGTCCAGAAGATGGGCGTTCTGTAAGATTTCTATTGCTGTGTAGACACTGTGACCAAAGCTACTCAAGAAGAAAAGGCTTGGCTGGCTGTCAAGCTGAAGCCTGTCCACAGAGGAAGCCATGGCTTCTAAGAGGTCTTCATACACCCCGGGCTAGAAACAGTCAACATTTGCAAATCTTTTCTCCCATTTTATGTGTTTTTATTCTGATAGTATTCCCCATTATGGGAAAAAAAAAAAAAACACCTCTCACTTGAGGCACGCGATTTACCCGCTTTGTTCTCAGTCATTGCATCTTAAGTAGAGCATCAGAGAGACTATCGCCTAGTTCAGGTTACAGTTACTGACACCTGCATTTTCTGCTAAAGGCTTTATGGCCTTGGCCTTTACACTCAGGTCCATGATCTCTCTGAGATCGTCTTGATGTGGTGGGAAGGGCTGAAGCTGGAGCTGTGTCTCCCAAGAATCTATGAGGGAGCAGGAGAGCCAGTGCAGCGGCGAGGAGCTCACGCCGCCCGCCTCATCGCTTTCTCATGGCTGCAATAAACACCGTGACCAGAAGCAAGCTGGAGAGGAAAGGGTTAACCTCAGCTCACAGGTCACAGTTGCCATCAGGGGAAGCCGAGGCAGAGGCTCCAGGCAGGAACCTAGAGGACCAGGAGCTGAAGCGGGCGCCGGGCCCTGGCTGCTCCCCGTGGGCTGTTGAGATCCCTCACACAGCTCTCTAACATAACCCAGGCCCACCTGCCCTGCCTGGCGCCATCCACAGTGGGCTCTGCCCTCCCACAGCAATCATTAATCGAGAAATTGATTAATTGTAGGCCACAGGCTGGTCTACTATAAAACCCATCTGATGGAGGCATTTTCTCAGTTGAGGCTGTTCTTTCCAAATGACTCTAGCTTGTGTCAAACTGACAAAAACACAACAAACGAAAAAGCCAACCAAGGAAAACCAAACAAACAAAATCACCACAGAGCATGCTGGGAAGGGGTCCCTTGGAAACCATGGCAGGAGAGAAAACGTAGGCTTGAGCCCATCAGGTCTAGAGTAGAAGCAGCTCAGGGTGAATTCTTTGATGTGCTGCACAGCCAGGGCTTGGCTCTGACATCTGTGCGCAGTGGGCTGGCCACTGGGGAGAGGCCGGCTGAGGGGTGCCTGGCCGGCTGAGGGGTACCAGGCTGGCAGAGGGGTCTCCAGGCCAGCTGAGAGCACCAAGCTGCCTGCCTGTGCTCCACCCAGCCTGAACATGGTCTTCCCTGCACCAGGGCGAGGGCGTGCAGCAGCTCCGGGAAGCCCTGAAGATCCTGGCGGAGAGGGTCCTTATCCTAGAGCATATGATTGGGGTGCACGGTGAGCAACCAGCCCCCGCTGTCCCCTGACCTGCCATGGGGTCTGCTAAAGCCGTGTGAGCCCCTGCTTCAGGGACTGTGCCCACACTAACCCCCCTGGTTCTGTCCTGCCTCTGCTCAAGGCCACTCAGCCCCACCCCTGGCCTCACAGGGGAAGGCCACTCAGCCCCACCCCTGGCCTCACAGGGGAAGGGCACTCAGCCCCATCCCTGGCCTCACAGGGGAAGGCCACTCAGCCTCACCCCTGGCCTCACAGGGGAAGGGCAGCCACATCAGCCACGCCAGGCTGCTTCCAAGTCCTGTTCACCCTCCACCTGCTGGCCACTCCCTTCCACAGCAGGACGGATAAAGCTGTCCTGAGACCCTCCGTTCATCCTTGTCTTCCTCCTTGTCATAATGGACTGACTTTCCCTGTGCCTTCCTCATTCTCCAGGGACCCCGTGCACAAATGGGTGTGGCTTGTGACTCTGTGGGGTCTGGAGCTCAGGCCACTTGATATTGGTTAGAGAATGGGTGGGCAGATGCACAGATGCACCAGAGGGACGAACAGATGGGAGAGCGGCTAGGTGAACGAATGGATGGGAGGATGGGTGGGTGGGAGAAAGAATGGGGAAATTAACGAATGGCAAAGTGAGTGAATGTGGCTGTCTAAATGGATGAATGAAAGGGAAGAAGATGAATGGGCGGGGACCTTGAATGGGGAAATGACCGTGTGTGCCTCTGAATGAATGAGGGACAGGCCCATTTGCCTCGTGGGAAGAGGCCCTGGCTGTGGGTCTGCCCTAAGCAGCCCTTCCGCCCTCCTTGCAGATGCGCTGGCCTCCCCCGATGGGACCTCCGGGCAGGATGCGGCCCTGAGAGCCAACCTCAAGATGAAGCGAGGCGGGCCTCAGCCCGGTGTCCTGGCGGCCCTGCTGGGCCCTGACCCTGCGCAGAGGAGCGCAGACCAGGCTGCCGGCCGGAAGTGAGCGGCCCTCTCGGAGCGAGCCCTTCGGACCAAGCAGAACCACCAAGTGGGACGATTCTGAAGAACCCTGGGGGCCTGGACCCTCGGGAGAGATTGTGCCTCCAGGGGGCAGGGCCCAGCGCCGACTTGCACCCCAAAGAGCCATTCTTTCCCCTGCCTCCATCCCTGGCTGGAGACAGGGCTGGGTGGGTGGCAGCTGGGAGGATGCTCACAGTTCTCAGTGGCTGAGCCCCGGCAGGGCCAGCTCAGGTGCTTTCCCATGTCTCATTTAACCGTTAAAAGGTGCTCGTTGACCCCCACTTAGCCTGGAGGGTACGCACGACCCAGACCCTGAGGGCTGGGGAAGGGGCGGGTTTGACCCAGGCCTGGCTGTTCCTGGCCATGACCTATAACCCTTCTAGTTTCTCTCTTCTTAAGGTGCGGCCCAGGCCGCAGGCTGCTGGAGCAGGCGCCTGGAAGGACTGGCCTGTGCTCTTCCTGGGGCTGGGCCAAGGGGGGACTGGGAGGGAGGGTCTCTGTGGATCTGGTTGGCTCTGCCCCCACCTGTCACCCTTCTCTGAGCCCTCATCTGCCCCCCATGGAGGAGGAGCATTTAGTGAGACTGTCAGCCTTTCATGGAAACCTCTAGGACCTCTGCTTGGATGGGATGATCCTGTGTCCCCTTGACAGAGTCAGACTGCCCGTGTCCTCTACTTGCCAGGAGTTCCGGCAGGTTCCCAGCTGCTCCCAACCCTGAGGCCTCTCCCGACGGGTGCTGGGACTGTGACCCTGGTGCTCCTCCAGCCAGACACACAGAGAACAGAAAGGCTTAGTACCGCTGAGGGACTGTCCGCCCCCCCCCCCCCGCCGGGAGTGGCCGTCCCCAGCACCCGGGCTGTGTAGACTGTGGCCTGGCCCGCTGGGCCTGCAGGTCATCCTAGCAGCATTGTCTCTGCTGAGAGCTGGTTGAGCCCCGTGATGTGATTTCCAATAAAGGTCCCCTCCCCACGTGGTCCTTCCGTGGCTCTGCGCTGTGTGTGTGTGTGGGGGGGGGGCGCTCCCAATAAGTCCAGCCAGAGAGCCGATGGACAGCCGCGTCCAGCCTCAGGGGACCTTAAGGTCTGTGAGGCGGGGGAGCCCAAGAAAGAGGGAGGTTCCCCAGACGCGGCTGTGACCCCGAGTGGTCAGGATGGCTTGGTAGGTAAAAGCGCTCACCACCAAGCCTGGTGACCTGAGGGCAAGCCGCAGCACCCACCTGATGGGAGAACGGACCCCAAGATTTGCCCTCAGACCTCCAGATGTGTACTCTGCACACCCATGAATAAACACATTTCTACGTTAAGATGGGCCAGAGAGATGGCTCCGCAGCTAAGGCGGCTCCCCGCCTTTGCCAGAGGATCCAAATTCCACAGCTTGTCTGCGGGGCAGTTCCAGCCATCGGTGCCATCCACTGCCCCCTTCTGGCCTCTGCAGTCATCTGCACACGTGCGCACACACTCACACACACACACACACACACACGTAAATAAAAACAGAATAGTTTCTAAAAGAAAGAAAAGTGGTGGCTGCCCACTCTCCAGCCAAGCTGGATTTGAGCGCCGCAGAGCAGACACTTGCATTTTCATTTTTATAGACCAGGCTGGCCTCGAACTCACAGAGCTCAGCCTGCCTCCGCCTCCCGAGCGCTGGGAGCTGGGATTAGGGTGTGCACCACCCCCCTCCATGCCTGCTGTAAGGCCCATGAGGCAGGGCAGGCGGTGCTTCCCCACCGGGACAGCTCAGCAGCCTGAAGCATGCCGCAAACACGCTTTCCCTGAGCACAGGCGCTCCGAGTCCTCCTTCCTGCTGTCAGCCATCCGCTCACCCACAAGCTCTGAGTCACAGCAGAGTGTGCACAAGCCCCAGGGCAGGACACACTGCCCGTCAGCGCCGTGGAGGTGACCCAGGCCCAGACAGCGTGAGGCACAACAGAATCGGACTCCTCAGACAACCTTGACCTCCACGCGCGCATCCTGATGGGTAAATTCCACAGTGTGTTGTACCACACGGAGATGATCATCTCAAAGCTCAGAGTCTGGGAACACTGTGCTAACTAATGAGGGGCCAGGTCTCGGGAGCCTGGCTGGTCGTGTGGCATTCTGGGATGTGGCACCACTGAAAAGTGGTTATTCTGACTAGGGCTCAGACTACCCGAATCAGGGCCCATAAATCTCCCTTACCCTGGCTCCTGCCCCTGCCCAGGCTCCTCGAGAGAACCTCAGAGAACCCCAAATCCTCAAGAAAGCAGGCCTTGGACCAGGGTGGGGTCCAGGATGGCTGCTGGACCGCTATAGACCTCGGTGCCCCCGAAGGTGCCTGCTGTGCCCCAGCCCTCTCCAAACCAGAGCTGATGTCTGCCCAGAGTCCAAATCGGTAATGAAGAGGGACATCAGCTGCCCGGAGCTGAGGTGGAAGAGGCGAGACTCAGACACAGGAAGCAGCGAATGTTCTGGATGGAAAATGGTCTACCCCTCTCTTCCTTTCCTCGAGACGAGAGCTACAGAAGCATATGGCTTCCCTTCCTCCCTCCCTCTCCTTTCCTCCATTCCCCCTTACACACACACACACACACACACACTCACACACACTCACACACTGGGAGGCTCAGGGTGTAGGCAGAGTTGGGGGAGGCCCAGCCTTAGCCTGAGCACAGCTTTGGGCTTCTTGTCCCTCGATCAGATGCCCCACGTGCCCATCCACAGCGTCCAGACCCTGCTGCAAACAGCCGGCCTGGCCCCCACCAGGGGTGATGAAGCCAGGGTCCAGCCAAGCCTGTGACTCACTGGATCCAAACTCCGCCACAGCTCAGCCTGCCATGCTCGGCTATGAGTGCACAGGTGTGGCACATGTCCCAGCCGTTGGTGCCCAGCATGGTGCACTGTGTCAGGTCACCAACACCTGCCTGACAGGCCCTGGGCAGTGACATCACCTCCTGTCCAGACCCCCAAGGCAGTGTGAGGAGGCGCTGGGCCGAGGGGGTGGAGGCTTCCTAAGGCAGCCCCGGTCAGGATACAGGACCCCCCACACACCCTTACCCACCGGCATCCCGTGCGCACTCACACACACACACACACACCCGCACACCCCCAGAGGGCCCAGGCCTGTGCTGGGAGCCCCACTCCCTCACACACTGCTTTATGGAGAATTTCAAGAGATTTCAATTAATTGAATTCCCGGGGAGATTTACTTCCAATGGTATTAGTAAATTCTAACGTCGCCCATAACTTTCAATTGCCAGTTAATTGACTTGCAATTGGCACGTCGTAAAAGGCAAATTAAATACCTTTTCAGATGGGGGCTGGTGAAGCAGATGAGCTGGTCGTGTGGGCCGAGATAGACAGCCGGGCCACACGCGCTGGGGGCGACAGCAGTGTGCCAGGAGCCCCAGCCCCGCAGGACGGTGACGGGGTCCCCTCCAGGGCTCCCAGCCCAGGGCTGACCTGGTGAAGGACCGAGTGGCTGTCTCCTGTGTGGCTGACTTTGTGTCAGACCTTCTGGAGACAAGGGTGACATAGTTGTTTTGTTTGTTTGAGGCTCTCAATGCATAGCCCAGGCTGCTCCAGGGCTCAGGGCACAGCCCAGGCTAGCCTCAGTCTCCAGTCCCCCTGTCTCTGTCTCCCCATTGCTGGGACTATAGGCCTGTGGCCTCACCACACGCCTCGCTCCTCCGACAGCCGGAATTGCAGAGATGGGCCTGGGTTTGTGACTCGTCTGCTGGCTCTTTGCCGAGGCTCTGGGCTCCGTGCCCTCGCCCTGTAAACCACGCTTGGTGGCGCACACCTGCAATCCCAGCGCCGGCCGGGTGGAGGCTCGGAGGTGGAAGGTCACCCTCAGCCATAAATCCAGTTCTAGCCAACCTCATAGCTGGCCAAGGAAGAGCTACAGCAGGGGACACCAGCTTGGGGGGGCAAGGTTAGATGAGGGTGACACTGTGGAAAGTGAGCTCTCGGGAGCTAGCAGCACATACCCCAGTGACAGCGAGATGACATGTCTGTCTGTCTGTCTGCCTGTCCTCGTCCCACCCACCTTGGAGGTCCTCGGGCGCAGAGGCGGCTGTCACGAGACTGGAGACAAGGAAGCTGCTGGGAGGATCCCAGATGGGTGGAGGGACTTCAGTACGGCGCCGGGGCCTATGAGGACCCCGGGACAGGGAGTGGCAAAGCGTCAGGCTTCTGCTCCCTCTCGGCCCGGCGCGCTGCCCGTGTCTCCCAGGGCGCCTGCTTTCATCCTGCTCTCATCCTGTCTCTGCCTCTCGGCCTCGCTTACTGGTAACTGCAACTTCTCCCTGCCTCGACCTCTTGTCCTGCCCCTGCGATGGGTAACTTTACAGGCCCCCACCGCTCAGCTGGTTGGTGACATCTTGTTTCAGGAGTCTGGGGCGGAAGCTCCAGCCCTGAGAGCCACCAACAGGCGGTCCCTGACTTAACGAGATGGCTAACGGTAAAAGGCAGGAAAGGGAGACTGAGTCACCCGACGAAATCCTCGAGGATTCTCCAAGAGGGACCGCTCCCGGGTGAGGCTCTGCCGTGCCTGGAGTCAAAGTGACCATAGGCTTAGAACAAGCCTCTCACCGGGCACAGAGACGCACACCTGGGATCCCGGCACTCGGGAGGCAGAGGCAGGTGGATCTCTGTGAATTCCAGGCCAGCCTGATCTACAGAGGGCGCCAGGACTGCCAGGCTACACAGAGAGGCCTGTCTGGGAGGCGGGAACGAGCAGTGTTGGGCTCTGAAGTGTAGACACTGATGGGGCTTCTGTGACTCCCAGCCTGCAGTTGAGGCCAGAGAGCTGGGACAGGCACCAGAGTTTTCAAAGCCTCCTGAAGTGATTGGCAGGCCTGTGCGCAGAGGTAAGGAGCTGTGTGGTACTGTTGTGAACCTGCTCTAGAATTGGCTGGGAGAGTTCCCCTGCTGTGGGGGCCGCGTGCTTATGGAGAACTATCCGGACCCTGTTGATTGCTGTGGGAGGCCCGCCTACTCTGGGTGGCACCATTCTCTGGCTGTGTACAAATGGAGAACAGGGCTGAGGAGCTGAGGTCACCCCTCTCCGTTTCCTGACAGTGGCTGTGACGTGGCTCCGGGCTCCTTGCCGAAAGGGCTGAGCCCTGAACCGTGAGCTGAAATCAACTGTTCTTCCTTAGGTATTTTATCATAGAAACAGGCAAAGAAATTCAGAGAGTAGCTGACCCGAAGACAAGGAAGATGGGCAGGATGAAGGTGGTGATGCCAGGCTTCCCTCCTGCTGTTGACCCCTGTGGGCCAAGCACAGCAAAAGCACTTTCGTGCGCCTGCCGCTGTCTTCTCTGCCTGGCTCCAGGAGCGTCTTGAGCTACAATGGCCAACAGACCGCAGGCCACAGGACTGAACAAACAGCCTCACGGTTCTAAGTGAAAAGCCAAGATCAACAGGTGCTGAACTCTCTTCCTGATTCATAGCTGTGTGTTCTCATGTGTAACACTTTTCCTGGGCAGACGTGAACAAACATCTAACTAACCCCAGCTGGGGAACTGATGATATCAAAGTAAAGACAGCGCCGAAGTCCAGCTTAGTGAAGCAGTAAGTTTTTCGGGGTCACTCACAGGAGCAGGAGTGAGGGGTTATGGGCGGATGACACCCGTAGGTGATGGATGATTCTGGAGCTCGCTGTGTGACTTAAAGACCACTTGACAGGCTGGAGAGTCTTTCCTTTCCGGCAGTCTTTCTTCCGTACATCACCTTCGGCGGAGGGATGAAGCTTATGAATCTGATAAATTTCAGGGGCCTCCTGAGACTTACGAGTTGTTTACTTCCTGGGTCTTGAGAATGCCCTTTATAATGGAATGTTTCTACAGTGTCTGTCCAGTCTTAGAACACTAATCCCTTCCTCGGGACCAACATACCTCCCAACACCCCCTCACCTTTTCTCCTCCTTGGTTTCCTCCATTCCCCTTCCTGCAAATATTTACCTACCATGCAGGAGAGTCAGGCTTTGTGTGTTACTTTCCTCATTGCTGAGGCAAAAACACCTGACAAAGTGTCATAAGGAAGAGAGGGTTCGTTCCGGGATGCTGTTTGAGGAAAGGGCCTCTCAGTGGGAGGCGTGGGTGAGGGCAGGGGCATGAGGCCGCCGCCAGCCATGGCATCTTAGCTCAGGAGGCAGAGAGAGGAAAGTTGCTGCTCAGCTCGCTGTCTTCTTGTTTATCCCCAGACCATGAAACGGTGCCCATACGTTTAGGGTGAGTCTTCCCTCCTCATTTCACTCAGTCGAGAAAATCCCTCCCAGACAGTTTCCAAGGTGATTCTAGATCACTGACATTCCAGACCGGCCATCATAGCTGGGCACGGTGGCGCACGCCTGCGACCCCAGCCCTGGGGAGGCAGAGGCAGGAGGATCACTGAGGCCAGCCTGGTCTACAGAGCGAGTCCAGGACAGCCAGGGCCATCCAGAGAGACCCTGTCTGGAAAAATAAAAAGCCATCACAGGATTTGCTAGGTGAGTGTGAGGGAAACGTGCCATCCGTGGGTGATGCTCCCTCCGGGACCAGGCAAGGGCAGGCTGGGCCCATCCCTGCCCGGGCCTGAACACCAGGGGCCATGAAGTCAGTGACTCAGGAGCCCTCAGCAGACCCACAGTGAGAAGAAGGTGTCTGCTGCCCATGGGAGCAGACGCCGTGATCCGTAGACGTGAGGGGTCCTCGGCATCCAGCTGGGCTGAAGGAAGCGCTGTTTCTATTACATTTCACGTGCTTATTTGCACGTGTGTGTGTGCACATTCACGCACACTCGTGCACCTCCACCAGGCTCATGTGGAGACCAAGGGCAGCATCAGGAGGCAGCTCTCCCTCCACCATGGAGGTCGTGGGCATTGGACTCAGTCACCGGGAAGCAGGCACCTTGACTGCAGAGCAGCTCAGGGGCCACCAGGACTCAGACCCGACCGTCTGAGTCCCATCCCAACACCCAGGAGCTGTGATGCTGTCCCTTCTGGGCTCAGCGTGTCACAGAAGCAAGCCATAGCTTAACGTCCTCGACCTCCCTCCAGGGAGAACAGAACTTCCTGGCCAGGGGTTCTCTTCTGAGCTGTCCCTATGTAGAGAGAACTGCACATCTGTGTGTGTGTGTGTGTGTGTGTGTGTGTGTGGTCTGTGTGTGTGGTCTGTGTGTGTGTGTGTGGTCTGTATGTGTGTGTGGTCTGTGTGGTCTGTGTGTGAGTGTGTGTGGAGGGGGAGGCGGGTAGAGACTTCGAGCAGCTTTTCTAGGGCCCCAAGACCTTGTCTCTTTGAGTCTCTCTGTCATAGAAGCTTCAGGCAGCTGGCCACTGAGGTCCTCGCCTCCGCCTCCCTGCACAGGAATGACAGGCACACATCACTGAGCTGCACTTGCAAAAGTGGGTCCGGGGGTCGAACTCAGGTCCTCACACTTGCCTGGCAAACCCCTGACCAACTGAGCCATCTCCAGGCCTCCTCTGCTGGAGTCCCAGACACTGCAACAGGGAGACTGTCATACTAGTGTGTGGGGTCAGTTTGTTCCCTGCCTGATGTTGTTGAAGCAAGAGTTTTGGCTTGTAATATCCACCCTTACAATTCATTCCTGGGCTCAGCAGGTGAGGACGATGTCACCACGCATGGCAGCCGGATCCCTGGAGCCCACATGAAAGAAGGAGACACCTGACTGCAGAAGTTGTCCTGTGGCGGCCACACAAGAGCTACAGGGTGTCACACACAATGATAGATGATGGATGGATGATAGATAGATAGATAGATAGATAGATAGATAGATAGAGATAGATAGAGTTTTTTAATGCATAAAATTCTTTCTTTTAAAACATCAGATTCTTGGGGTGTTTACTACACTCCAAGAACTACCTGAAGCCATCTCTCTGTTTCTTTCTGCTCTAACAGAAGACCTAGGCCTGGACAGTTTATAAAGAACAAAGGTTTATAAAGAACAGAGGCTCTGGAGGCCAAGGAGTTCAAGAGTGAGCGGTTGGAGTGGGGGGCGGATTTTTGTCTGTTTCATCCACAGAGGAGGAAAAGTGAGGGACAAGAAGGCTGCATCTTGCAGGGTGTTAGCTGTGACCCCAGAGCTTGAGATGCTGAAGCAGCAGGATCAGGAGTTCACGACCAGAAAGGGGAGGAGTGAAAAAGAGGAAGAAAAATTGGAAAATAAATGGGTGAATTAACGTGCTGTTGGGGAGGAAGCCTCATGATTCAGTGATTAAAGGCCTCCCTCCCTCACTGTCACACTGGAGTTTAAATTTCTCACCTGTGGATTTTGGAGGAAATATTTAAACCGCAGCACCAGGGCCGACGAGCTGGCTCAGTGGGAAAAGGCGCTGCCAAGCCTGACGTCCTGAGGTCCATCCCTGGGACCCAAATGGTGGGAGGAGAGAGCAGATTCGGAAGCAGCCTCTTTGACAGCCACACCCACACTCACGCTTGGCACAACACGAGTAAGTGTCTAAAAAATTAGAACAGCATCACCTGTCTCTTTTCAGTCCATCCCCCTCCAGTCCTAAGTCGGTGGCAGGAACCCCAGCGATGTCCCTGGTGTCCTTCCCTGTCAGTCCATGCAGCCGCTAACGTCCTGTTTGTCTCTGCAGACTTGGCAGTTTCAGATATTTCATATAAATAGAATCACACGAAGTGTGGGCTTTGTACCTGACTTCTGTTAGCATGTTTTAAAACTTTTAAAATTATACTTACCCAGCGACAGGAGCCTCGACCCTCGGACCCTCAGTCAGCGTGTTTTAGCTATGTTTCAGTAAGTATCGCATTATCATTCTTTTTCCTGGGTACAGAATGTTCTGCTGTGGCTGTGCAGGGAGTGTTTGCCTAATTCACCCACTGACAAGACACCTGCCTTCTTCTCCTTTGGACTACTATGAACACTGCTACAACTTACACACTTGCATAAATTTTTTAATTTGTAAAATACTTGTTCTTATTCATGTGCACTCGTGTTATGCATTCATGAGTGCACACAGTGTGTGCAGGTGCCTGGGAATGCCAGAGGAGGGCGCCAGGTTCCCAGGAAAGGGGGCTGCTGGTGGTTCTGTGCACATCTGTGCTCACAGCTGGCAAGGCAGTTCTCTGCCATGGCTGGAGGTCCGGGTCACAGCAGGTTTCTGCACGTGGCCACTCGTGCCCCCCAGTGGCCGCTCTGAGGGCCTGTGCACTGTCGGGGAGCAGTTCCCTAAACCTTGGCCTACTTCTGTCAGCTCTCTGCTTGTGTCACAGGAGTGAGTGAGCCAGGAGCCTAGGCCCCTTCCTTCCCCGCTGTCCCCGCAGTCCCTGCTGTTGCCCTCAGAACTGTGAACCGAAGCAGACCCTCGCTGAGTCGCTTTTGTTGTTTCCCCTCTGGGGGACCAGGGCAGGAGCTCCTCCCAGGAGGGGCTGCTGAGCCAGAGGCCTCCGAGCCGGGTGACAGGCACTTGCGTCATCCTGGGGCCTGATCTGGGTTAGGGTTAGGGTTAGGGTTAGGGGAAGAAGAGGAAAGAAGAGAAGGAAGGAAAGAAGGGAGGAAGGGAGGGGGAGGGACATTTTTAATCTATGAACAACCATGTTCACTAGGGCGCACACTTTGAACACAGGCTCCTGCATCCGGTGTGAGCACGTCTCCCTGCTGAACAATAAAAAACAAAACCTCTAGCGCGCAAAGCAGAGTAGCTCTCTGCAGACTGAGAGAGTCAACTGAAGAGGGAAGTGAAGACTCAAAGAGCAACCTGCGAGCGCCCAGTGGGAAAGGCGCCCAGCCTGAGCTCCACCCCCAGGAGCAGATGGAGGAAGGGACAGCTGCACAGGTTGCCCTCTGACCTCCCAGGTGGGCTGGGGCACACGTGTGTGCGTGCACACAAAGTAAGTAAATAACTGTGATGTTAACGTTTCAGCCCAGCATGGTAGTGTGGGCTTGCAGTCCTGGCACAGGGAGGTGGGGGCCGGGATTCTGGGCCAGACAGTCTACGTGGTGAGTTCCAGGCCAGGGAGGAGTTAGGGGAAAGGTGAATATTGTCAGAACTGCTTAAAAACTGGAACCTCCCTGGCAGGCGCGGGGCAAACAAAGCCAAGGTAGACAGCATGCAGACCGCAGACGCGCTCACTGCACATGCCTGCAAACACACGTGCACACACACAGGAAAAAGCAAAGGCTGCCCTAGTATGTGCTGGCAAAACGCCAGCTCCTGCTGCCAAGCCCACTAAGCTCAGGTCCAGTCAAAACATCTGCAGGCATTTCGTATTCTCAGCCGTCAGGCCAAGGCCAGGACCGCCAGCGCAACTATGAGCCTGGCCAGGATCTGCCTGGTTGGAATCGGGCACACAGATAAACGGTCTGTCTTCTACCGAGTGCAGCTCCAGCCAAAATCCACCTTGTGTGGTGGTCAGGTTGTGCCAAACATGGCCTAGATGCTCGGGTAATGGCTGTGATAATGGAGTAGGAACTATTTTACAGGGTCTACCGCATGCCAGGCGCTGTGGTGGGCGCTGAGCTTGTGCTGTCTTGTGGGCCGCAGGACTCAGGGACTGCTGATCTCAGCCAGACGGACAGAGACGGAGAAAGCAGCAGTCTGAAAAGGGCTGCCGTCTGCCCCCTGCGTGCAGAGGACCGTCCTGGGCCAACACAGCGCTTGTAGGAGACAGAGCAGAGGTGTGAGAGACAGCACCCCTGTCAGTCACCCCTGGAGGCCGAGGTGGAAAGACATGCCTGGAACCCCAGCACTCCGAAGGTGCACAAAGGAGCACCAAGAGTTCAAGGCCAACCTCAGTCACATGGTGAATTTGAGGCCACCTTGGGATACATGAGACCCTGTCTCAAAAAGAATAAGGGTACAGGCGTGGTACATGCCTGTGATCCCAGCACCAGGGGAGGCAGAGGTGTTGGATCTCTGTGAGTTCGAGGCCAGACTGGTCTACAGAGTCCAGGACAGCCAGGGCTACACAGGGAAACCCTGTCTCCCCACCCTGCCCCCCCCCAAAAAAGAGAGAGGGGAGAGGGGGAGAAGATGGGGAGGGGAGAGAAGAAAAGAGAGACAAAAGGTAAAGAGAGAAGGAGGGAGGGAGGGAGGAAACTGGGAGGAGGGAGGGGAAGTGAGGGAGGAGGAGGGAGGGATACCCTGCCCCCCTTATCAGTGCAGCCCCTCTGCTCCTGGCCCAGCAGGGCCTGTGATGGGCAGGACAGGACCAAAGCCCATTGGTCAATGTCTGCATCAGAAACCGGAACCCGAGGTCCCTGGGAGACCACAGAAAGCCTTGAACCTCAGTCTGGCTCATCCCTGTCCGTAGATACATCACTGTGGTAAATACATAAATAAAGCCGCAGATGCCTGCGAAGGATAATAAGCTCGGCTCCAACAAGTCACTTGTGTGTCCATAAATCTTGCCTGCATTTCCCTCCCGGTGTCTGTAAATCAGGCGCCATCTCTGCCTTCTCCCCCACAGTCCCGAACAGTTCCTACCTGCTACCCATTACTCAGCAGGTGCCGCATAGGACAGCTACATACACACACACACACACACACACACACACACACACAGTCTTGATGTCCCCAGCACCGTCCATCATGTGACATTCTGCCAGCAGGCCGGGGCCCAAAGTCTGCAGAGTCTTAGACTTTCCAGAGCCTTTCTGAACAGCTGAAGCTGAAGCCACTCTTGCCCCCATCACAGTTTACACAAGCCTGACAGCTATGTAGCAATGTGCGACTTTCCCCTCAGGTGCTAGGGATTGAATTTAGCACCTTGCACTTTCTAGACAGATGCTCTACCACTGAGCCACACCGCAGACCCTCACTGGGGGATTCTAGGCAGGGGCTCTACCACTGAGCCACACCCTCAGAACCTCACTCCCTCCAGGACCCCAATCCTATCTCACAGATGGGTAATCTGAGGCTGAGGTATGTAAAGCGTGGACTCAAGGCCACCAGCTAAATCAGCAGCCAGACAAGGACCAAAACCTGAGCACAGGCTTCCTTCTCATCTCATCTGCCCTTCTTATCCTTCCTTTTCTTCCCTTCCCCCCTTCCCTCCACCTCCCCCCCCCTTCCCTCCCCTTCCCTTCCCAGGAGGACTCATTTGGGCTCCTGGTCAGCTACAAGGAGGGTATCACAGAAGTGAGGATTCACAGCAGCATTCTGTCATGTTAGAGCCTCAGCTTACCTGTCTGTAAAATAGGCCTGGGTTCCTCCCATCCTCCTCAGGCTCCTGGGCTCTGTGGGTAGAGGTGGGGATGGAGGGGTGTGCACCAGAGGAGCCTCCTGTGACGTCAGCACCTGCCTGTATCAGCTCCGCCCCTGGCACTCTGGCTCCTAGCAGGATCTAGGGGTCAGTTCTGGCATACAGGACTGTCCTTGGATCTCCTCTCCCACCCTAAGGATGGGAGCTGAGATTGTTAGGGTAGAATTCTGTCCTTCCATCTCTCTTCCTCCAAGGAGGCCCAGAAAATACCAGAAGTAAACAACATGCCTGGCTTTCGACTGAGAAGGCGCGTCTTTACTCTTCTATTAGTTTCTTGTCACTTTTACCTGGTCAGGGGACTGGGGGGGTGGGGGGAAAAGGTCACAGGAATCTCCTCTTTGCATGCTGAGGTTAAGCACAGGGGGCTGCCTGAAAGAGGAGGTACAGACAGGACAGGTGGACATGCACTGGGCCTGGGTATGGAAGGATGACTAAGAGTTGACTGGGCAGTATTCACAGCAGAGCAAAGAATTTGTACAAAGACAGAGACAGAGATGGACCAGCAAGTTCTGGAGACAAGTGTGGAGAGGCCAGTGCCGGATGGAGGAGAGAGTGACCTGTGGGAAGCTTTGAAGGCTAAAGAACGGAGACTTGGAGACAGTCATCAGCAGTTACCCCCTCCTCCAGGCAGGCCTCTGGCCTTGTCTCAAAATTTCAGGGAAGCAGGGACCCTAAGGCAGGGCGGCCTTTCAGCTTCCAGACAAAGATGCTTGGGGGAAAAAAAAAACCCTGAAAGAAATGTTCACATAAAAATGACTCCCTAAAAAAAATTAAAAAAAAAATCAGTATTTCCATGATGCGCTCTGCTCTTCAAACACGGCCAGAATATACTCTTAGGGAAGAGAAGCAGGGAGCCCCCCACCCAGCACCCCACCCGTGGTCTCAGGTGAGGGTGCTTGGCATCACCCAGACGCTGTGCATTGCAAAGGAAGGGCTGTGAGAAGGCCGGAACCTAGGACGCTGCTGTCCTGTGTGCCCAGCCTCCCTCTCAGAGGGTCCAGTCCTGCTCCGAGCCCCTCAGCTCCTCCTCTGTACAGGGGTGTCACCACGGAGTCTGCGGGTCCCCGGAGGAGCTGTGGGCAGTGGACACCGCGGGCCTCTGTCACACTGGCCTCGACCTAGTGATGGGCAGGAAACGGGGGGGGGCAGCAGAACCAGCAAAGCAGAGCCCAGGGTCCCAGTGCTGTGCCCATCTCAGGGGGGCGGGGGACCGGGCGCGAGGTGCAGGGCGCGAGGGGCAGGGCGCGTAGATCACATCCCGCGGTGCAGGCCGCGCGCTCCCCATCCTAGCAGCTGAGCAGCCTCCCGCCCCCGCGCGCCCCGTGCCAGCCCCGCAGGCGGCGCCGGGACGATCCGGCTAGACGGGCCGCCACCTTGGCACGTCCCGAGCCGCCCCGGGGGCCCCGGGAGCTTCAAAGGGAAAATGAGTGTCTCTTAGCAGCAATTAGAGGAAATTATTCAGATAGGAATCTTGTTCCATTATCTCCCCATCCTTGTTTCCCAATCCCCGGCCTTTGATTCCTTTCTTCTCCGGCTTCTCCGAGGACCCGCCCTCCCGGCCTAATGAGCCCACCGCGCTGCACCCGGCGCCTGCAGTAGCCCGCGGTCCCCGGGACGTGGGCCGCCGTGGGCCTCCGTGGGTGGTCAGCGTGGCTCCCGGGGAATGACAGGGCTGGGGGACTCCCTCGGCCCCCGCAGACGTGCCCTGCGGCTTCCCGCCTTGCCGTCCCTGCCTCAGTGTCCCGCAAGAGCCGGCTGTGGCCTGGGCTGCACCGTCTGAGCCTCCCTGCCCTTCCCCAAGGACCAGGCGGGATCCCGCCGCGTGCACCCGCCCTCCCGCCAGCTGAGGCAAAGTCACAAGTGTGAGCGGGCACTGGAGAGTGAGTTCTCCAGTCCGCCCAGCGCCCAATGGCCCGCGGGGCTGTTCACAACCAGCGGACACAGTGTGAATAGAGGGAGGGAACCACCGGGTTAGTCAGAGGACACTGGAGGGCTGCGCGGTGCCCAGCGCGCAGAGACTTAAGAACCTGAGAGGGTACCTGTACCCTCCGCGGAGGGGGAGTGGGGGGAACGGAGGCAGGAGGATTCCGGGACCTCAGCCAGCCAGCCAGTGAGCTGCAGGCCTGGGTGCTGACTCGGCACTGCTGGCCAGAACTCCCACACTGAAAGTGAGAACGGCTTCTCTAATCTGTCTTCTGACCTCCGCACCGTGTACACACACACACATATACCCACCCTCATATCCATTTTCTGTCCATCTGTCCACCACCCATTCACCCATCCGATTAGCCGTCCGCTCACCCACCAACCCGTCTAACGAGGAGACTCCTGGGTCAGAGACGACACCCCTCCCAAAGGCCCATGCATGCTGGGCCTCATGCCCGGCGTGGGCCGCAGCTGGGCCTTTCCTTTAAGACTCTGGCATGGGGTAGGATCTGGCTGGAGGACGGGTCCCGGGCTGCTCTCCGCAGGCGTCCTGCCCCTTCCTGTCTCTCTGCTTCCTTCCCACCATGAGCTGCCTTCCCCTGCACACATTTATGCCACCGTGGTGCTCTGCCGGTGCACAGGGCACAAGGTGCCCACGGAAGCCTCTGAAGCCAGCTCGACTCTGTTCTATGGGCTGTTTCTCTTGGGCACCTCGTCACACCACGCAGAAATAACTACTACAGGGCGTGCGTGAGTGTAGGGCGTGGAGACAAGGCCCATCACTGCCACCGCAGGACCCGTTCTGTTCGTTTACCTGCTGCTTTGTTTTTGTTGTGTGGTGTCTTTTTGAGATGTTACTGTGTGGCCCTGGCTGTCCAAGAATTATCTCTGCAGACCAGACTGTTCTGGAACTCACAGAGATCCCCCTGCCTCTGCTCCAAGAGCTCGGGGGTTGAAGGAGTGTGCCCTGTGGCCTTTTAATCCCAGCACTTGGCAGGCAGAGGCAGGAGCATCAGACCGTCCTTGGCGCCATGTGAGTGTGAGGCCAGCCTGGGCTGCAGAAGACCCTCACACCCCCAAAGCAAAGCCAGATCGCTATTGTGGGACCCAGAGCCACAGTGCCAACCCCTGCCGCACGGTGGCCTGACCACCTAGAGGGACCGGCCAAAAGTCAGATGTTCTTTGGAAAACAAACAAACAAGTCCGTCTGTCTGTCTACACTTCCAGGGCCAGCAGGAGGCTCGGGATCCTTCTCTGTGGCAGGCCCACTCACTTAGCCCTAAGCTGGGCTGTCTGCGTTCCCGAGTGCCCGCAATAGACCTGCTGCCCTCCGCCTCCTCCCTAGCCAGGTGCCCTCACTGCTCCTCTGCAGGACCCACGAGTGCAGAGCTGGTGTGGAAACAAGCTCATCGGAGCCAGCCAGAGGTAAGGGGCCAGCTTCTCGGGCACCGACTGCAGGCCTCAGCCTATACCTCCCGAAGCTGTGATTTCACCGTTTAAATTTTGATTTAGTTGTGTGTGTGTGTGTGTGAGTGTGTGAGAGTGTGTGTGTGTGTGTGTAAGAGTGCGAGAGAGAGAGAAAGAGAGAGAGAGAGAACCTCTAGCATCACCATCAGTTAGACGCAACCTCTCCACCTGGCTTCCTAAACGTGTGTGTGTCGTGTCAGTAGTGTGCATACAGGAGTGCAGGCGCTTACAGAGGAGGCCATGGGACCCAGAGCAGAGCTGCAGACCAGTGCGAGCTGCCTGGCGTGGGTGCTGGGACTCGAACTCTGACCCTTAGAGGAGCCGAGAGCGCTCCTCACTGCTGAGCCGTCCCTCCAGCCTGCGATGTTGCGTACAACTGTGCTTTTCTTACGTGTGTGTGGGGACACACATGAATGTCCACGAGTCTGGAGGCCACGGGGCAAGCCTTGCCACCGCCCCCCAGGCCACAGCTTGTTCTCTGTGGCAGGGTGTCTGGCTCCCGGGGCTCAGCGTCTGGCCGGGGTCCTCCTGCTCTGGCTCCCGGGGCCGGGGGTACAGGCCACAGGTGCTTTCACCTGCTCTCTGAGGTGAGCCCTGGGCCCTCAGGCCTGGGGGGGGGGAAGCACTCGCTTCCTGGTCTCCGAAGCGCCCCCCGGGGCCGGGCCTGGGTGTTTTGGAGAACTATGGGAACTAGAGCATGCATGCGGTCAGTCACTCAACGTTGCTGTCAGGCTCTGGGCGCCGGGGGTCGGGGCTGGGAGGGAGCCTAAGCCTCTAGGCCGCTGAGCCCCTCACCAGTGAAGCGGGGGATGGGGACGAGACTGCAGAGGGCTAGCGAGAGAGCAGAGGGCTAGGGAGAGGGGGGGCAGGGGCAGCTAGGGAGACAGTGGGGGGGCTAAGGAGAGAGCAGGGGGGGGCTAGGGAGAGAGTGGGGGGCTAAGGAGAGAGCAGGGGGGGGCTAGGGAGAGAGCGGGGAAGGGGACAGCTTGTCGGGAGCGGCCCCGCCCACCTTGCTGCAGGGCCTCCTGGCCATGTTGGCCTCGGCCTGTCGAGCGCAGCCTGGTCTACAGCGTGAGCTCCGGGACAGCCAGGCTGCACAGTGAGACCCTGACTTGAGGAGAGTAATTTTGGAGAAAGCCTTTACTTATTTTGATATGTGTGTGTATCTCTTCATGGGTATAGACACCACATGGGTGCCGGGGCCCGCGGAGGCCAGGAGAGGGAGCTGGACCCCACGTAGCGGGGACTGCAGTGGTGGTGATTGTGTGCCACCCGTGTGACTGCGGGGAACGGAACTCTGGCCTTCTACGGGAGCAGCGAGCATGCGTAAGGGGAGCAGCGAGCATGCGTGACGGGAGCAACGAGCATGCGTGGTGGGAGCAGCGAACACTCGAGGCCCCTGGACCCGCCTCTCCAGCCTGACTCAAGGCTCCTGCATCCCGAGCTTCCTTGAACGAACTGAGAACTCACTGAGGATGGCTTTGAGCTCCTGATCCTCCTGTCTCAGGGCTGAGGTCACAGGTACACATCTGTCGGTGTGCGGTGCTGGGGACGGGCCCAGGATCCCTGCATGGCAGGTAAACAAACAAACAAAGCGCCTACCAGCTGAGCCACAGCCATAGACAAGATTTTTTAAAGTTTTCATTTACTTAACACATATATACGTCAGAGGAATCTTTCAAGTGGTTGCCATCTTGTTGGTTTTATAAGCCTTTCACGTTTCTAAAATGTCCAGAAATAAACCAAGTGTGATGTCACAGGCCTGTAACCCAGAACTCTGCAGAATGAGTGTGAGTTTGGGTCCGGCCTGGGCTACATGGTGAGACTTGGCCTCAGCTGGACAAGGGTAGCACAGGTGCCTGCGCCCACTTCCTCCCCAGCCCTCGGACCTCCTCACGTCTGTTGAGGGGTGTCCCTGCGGCCCCAGGGTGGCGTCAGTGTCCGTGCTTACAGAAGGGCTGCGACCCTGAGCTCGGGTAGCGACAGGCCACCGTCTCCGCCAGCACCCACTCCAAGATCAGCCAGCCAAGGGCCGCTGAGGCCTGAACCACAGCCAGTGGGCACGTCTGGAGCCCAGCTCAGTCACTCCCTGACCCAGCTGGCGGTGGAGGGGACGAGCGGGCAGGGGCTGGCGGTCCCTGCAGGAGCACCCTGCGCACGTGACAGTGGCGAACAGGAGGCCACTCACGGGCACTGGGGAGGCTGCCTGCAGTTACGTGCTGTCGTGGACACGGCCAAGGCCCTGAGGACTGAACTGGGAACACAGTTACAGGCTTCAGGGCCCGGGCTCGGCCGGCCCTCTGCTCTGTGAGCAAACACTTGGGTGTGAGAGCGGGCGTGCGGGCACACCCAGCACGGCCCCTTGGGGCCCTCGGAGGAAGTGGATGGCCAGGGCCTGGCAAGACGGCCTGGCAGGTAGAAGCAGTGCTGCCTGGTGATCTGAGCGTGACCCCTGAGGACACACAGGGTCATCCTCTAAGCTCCACAGACATGTGTGGGGGCGTGACCACACTCACATGACACATACAAGATGGGTAAATGTAAAAACAAAGTTTAAACGCCCCTCGCCGGCGACGTTACACCCACCCGCCCAGAGTGTCACTGGGAGCTGTTGGCCCTAAGGGTGCCCCACCCAACTCATCAGCCGGGCACAGCCCCAAGGCCTCACTTGTCGGTGAGCTCACAGCTCACACCGGGAGCCCAGACTGACCCACAGGAGAGGGCATGGGAGGGGGGGCTGGAGGGGCGGGCTCCGCCAGTGAGGCGCCAACTACAGCACAGGAACTCGCCCAAAGCCAGAATCACACTAACGCCAAACAGCAGCCACCCGGGTGTGGAGGTGTGGGCAGCCCAGGCGCGGCGGTGTGAGCCCAGGAGTGGAGGTGTGAGCCCATGAGCCCAGGAGTGGAGGTGTGGGCTCAGAAGCTCAGGAATGGAGGTGTGGGCTCAGGAGCTCAGGCATGGAGGGAGGTATGAGCTCAGGAGCCTGGTGCTGAGGAAGCGGAGACGGGGGTCCTGTGGCTCACTGGGTGCCCAGACACCTAAACAACCAGCCAGGTCCTGCCTCACACAAGTAAGATGGGTGGTACCTGAGACATGATACCCAAGGCTGACTTCTGCCACCACAGTCACATGTGCACACATGCCAGCACACCTGCACACACAAGAACACATGGTACACGCACAGGCACAACACAGGCACAAAGGCACACAGGTGCACACATACACACACAGGCACACACACAGGCACACAGGTGCACATGCAGGCAGATGGAACCCAGATAACCTGGCACCATCCCCTCTGCCCTCTAGGATGCCCACTCCTCACAGGGCACGCCCTGGCATCTCATTACCCACCAGCGGCCTCCATCTTTGCCTTGCAGACTGCAGTGTGAGCCTTCCATTCTCCCCTGTCAAGCCAGCATGACCTTGTGTGGTTCTGGGCCCTGAAGAACACTCCTCTCCTTGCCACGCGACCACCTGGCCTACTGAAGGCCTGATCCACCGTCCTCCTCTGAGAGCCTTGTTCTGTCCTCCCGGCCCTCCTCCCTGAGCAGCCGCCTGGCACAGGGCACCGAGCCTGCTTCCCTGGCACCAAGGCCTCCTCTCCGGCCGTGAGCACGTCCGTGTCTTCCACGCCCTTGGGACTCGCTTTAATAGCCCCGGCGTGGGCCGAATTGCTTTCTGCACCCGCCGACCGATGGAGGACGGCCTGCGGCGGTGCCTGGCCACCGCTGCCTCCTTCGTCCTCTCTGGCTTTCTGTGCACCCTGATGTCACCTGCTCTGCACTGTCACCCCTTCCCACCAGGACCAGAGCAGAGTCCCTGTTTGGCAAGAACCAGTGTGGACAACATCCCGGGAGGAGAGGACAGGCTGAAGGCCTCGAGGAGCAGGAGGCGTCCCCTTGCCTGTGAGACCTCGCCACAGGCTGCGTGTTGCTGCCAAGTCCCCCGGTGGTGGGGCTACTAGGGAAGGGAAGCCTGGCTGGGGAAGCACTCAGGACTCTCCTGGCCCTGGTCGCCTTTCCCTCTGCCTTCCTGCCCGCGCCCTGTCCCCAGCCCACAGATCCGGGTCCTCAACTCCCTCCTCCCACGCCGCTGAGAAGGTCGTTTTAACTAGCAGCACGGACTCGGGGGACATCTCCGTGAGGGTCGTGTCGAGTGATGCTCTCTCGGTGAGGGATGGTGTCTAGATCAGGGATGGTGCCTCAGTGAGGGGTTGCTCCTCGGTGCAGCGTGTGCGGCCCATGGGAGCGCCCCCGCTGTGTCCACTAACGTGGAGGACCCGAGAAGAGCCCAGCACTGTCCCTGGGTCTTGAGCTGAGTAGGAGCCGCACAGCCGCTGAGCACTGGGCGCGTGCACACTCGTCTTCCGGCGGTGGCCATGTTGTGAGCGGATCTCTGCAGTGCCCCTGCCCGGAGGCTCCCTGTAGAGACGGACTGAGGCCCGGAATCGTGAATGTAGACTAGTTCTCCTCAAAGTTGCTTTTGTCAGGAAATGTTATCACAGCAATAGAATGAAACCAAGAAGCGGGACACTCCAGACCAGCCATCATAGCCGGGTGTGGTGGCGCACACCTGTGATCCCAGCTCTCGGGAGGCAGAGGCAGAAGGAGCTCTGTGAGTTCGAGGCCAGCCTGGTCTACAGAGCCAGTCCAGGACAGCCAGGGCTACACAGAGAAACCCTGTCTCAAAAGAAAAAACTCTAAGAGAAGAGAACGAATGAAGCTGAGATAGACATATAGACAGACACCCTGCTCTGGGGACCCTCAGGGTCTGTGGAGACGGCAGGCGAGTGTGCGGGGAAGTGTGCAGCCAGCAGCGCTGCAGTCCGGGCCTCCCGCCACATCTCCTGAGCTGCCTGACCCCCCCCACACACACACACGCACACACTGTACATGCCCCTCTGCCCCCTGTCTGTCTGTCCACACTCCTCTGCCCCCTGTCTCTGTCTGTACATACCCCTCTGTCCACTGTCTGTCTGTCCACACTCCTCTGCCTGCCTGTCTGTGTCCACACTCTTCTGCCCCCTGTCTGTTTGTCCACACTCCTCTGCTCCCTGTCTGTCTGTCTACACTCCTCTGCCCCTGTCTGTCTGTCCACTCTTCTGCCCCTGTCTGTCTGTCCACACTCCTCTGCCCCTGTCTGTCTGTCTACACTCCTCTGCCTCCTGTCTGTCTACACTCCTCTGCCTCCTGTCTGTCTGTCCACACTCCACTGCCCCTGTCTGTCCACACTCCTCTGCCCCTGTCTGTCTGTCCACACTCCTCTGCCCCTGTCTGTCTGTCCACACTCCTCTGCCCCTGTCTGGCCATGGAAACCACTGAGGTTCTTTTATGTGGTTTGGGGACCAGGCGCTCGTGCAGGGCGCCCGCAGCTGTTTATTTTCACAGGAAACTGAAGGCGGCTGAGCCTGTGATCCAGTGGTAGCCGGCGACTGCGGCTCACGTCGGACCTGCTGGCCTCAGGTTCCACTTTCCAGCCTGCGCTGACGGGGACAGAAGCAGGCGGCAGATGGCGCTGCGGAGCCGCAAACACGGTCTGTGTGAGGCCCGCTCAAGCCGGGGACACTGCTGCACAGGTGCGTGTGTGCGTGTGTGGATGTGCGTGGGGGGCTGGCAGGAGGAGCACTCAGCCTTCTCTCTGAGGGGACGCAGAAGGGTTGTCAGCGACCTCCAGGTCACCCCGCCTGAGTCAGGACTGGACTTCTGACCTCACAGGCCCCACTCACATCCAGGCTCTGTCCCGGGCCCCACGGCTCCTTCTGTCCCCAGATGAGACAGCGACTCTGAAGTTTGATGGGAGCCAGGCTTGCCCCGGCCCCACCCTTGTGGGTGGACATTCCAGTGGCGCTGGCGGCACCAGCTTTGAAGCCAAGTTCTGGGCTACAGCTAGCTCCACGTGGCCTGACTCCCGCCCCTGCCTGCCAGCCGCTCCCATCCAGTGTCCCCATGGCACCAACAAGTCTGGGTCCCAACGCCTCTCCCTCTCCAGACATAGATGTTAGCACCCAGCACCCGGGTGACAGGTCTCGGGTAGGAGCGTGGGAGGCCAGCCGCTGGGGCCTGAGGGGGCTTGTGTGCCCTGACCCCGGCCACTGAGTGTGCCCCTGCTGTGTGTACCTGGATGCTGAGCGTGCTCTGGCCACTGTGTGTGCCCTTTGTCCCTGCCTGCTGTGGACTCCATGGCTGCAGCTGGACCGTGGAAAGGCGAGGAGGGTCTGAGAATCTCCACTTTACTGTCTGAGGAGTGGCAGAGCTGTCCAAAGGCTGTGTCTCTACCGGGCCACCAACACAGTCCTGTTTTCTGAGGCAGCTGAGCCAGGCTCACAGTCTACACATGTCAAGGCTATCAATGCTCACAGTCCATACAAACCAAGGATGTGCAGACAAGCCAGGACCCTATCACACCCCTCACGGGACACTGGACCCCGCCCCTTCCATCCCCCAGTCCTAGCCAGCCAGCATGGGGCCAGCACGAGAGAGCCAGAGACAAGTTAGGTGTGACAGTGTGTGTGGCTTCAAAACACTTCAAGGAATCCAGGTGTCCTGTGTAAAATGCTCCTCTCCACAGCCCTGAGTGGGTACTTAATTCACCAGAAAGTCTAGTTTGCAAGAAGATCAACTCTGAGACCATGTTGTTGTCACACCAAAAGCTCCACATGACCCGGAGTCTATCTTTCTACCTGTCTGTAAGCAGCTGCACTTCCCCGGCTCCAACCTGCTACTCCAGGATTCAGGATCCAACTTCACTATTGAAAGAAATTGGGCTCAAAATGGTGGAAAGATGACTCAGTGTGTGAGTATGTACTTCTCTTTCACGGGACCCAAGTTTAGTTCTTAGCATCCCTATCAGACAGAGCCCTCTTGTGGCCTCTATGGGAACTGCATTCATGTGCCCATACACATCTCCACCCTCACAAACATGCATGCATACATATAAATTAAAATAAAATAAATCTTTTTAAAAAAAGAAATTAAGGGTCAAGACTAAAGAGCTGATTCAGTGGGGAAAATATGAGTTCTGATAGCAGTGTCCCAGAAAATTCTAAAATGTTCTCTTTTAACAGTCTCTCCAGGACCTGTTGTCCAGAACTCACTGCCAAAACCTCAATGATTCCCATTCCATTTTCATGATTTTTTTATTTTAATTAAATAATTAATTAGATTTACATCCTGATCGAAGTTTCCCCTCCGGCCCCTTCTCCCAGTCCTTCGCCCACACTCCTCTCCCACTCCTCCGCCTGTCCTCTTCAGAAAAGCATGGCCTCGCGTGGATGTCAGCCAGCCTTGGCGTACCAAGTTGCAGTTAGACTTGGTGCATCTCCTATTGAGGCTAGATGGGGCAGCCCAGTAGGGGTAAGGGGTCCCAGAGAAGGCCCTGCTCCTGCTGTTAGGAGTCCCACGTGAAGAACCAGCCATGACTGTGACACATCTACAGAAGGCCTAGGTCAGTAACTTTCATGATTAAAAAAAGAAAAGTCTCACTAAATAGACACCCATCTTTTTTTGTTTTGTTTTGTTTTCTCTAATATCAACCTGTGGACATACATTTGTGTTGTTTCATTTTATTTCTTTTTCGGAATGGTGAGCAAAGCCATGGTCTTCATACTTGTTCTATGACTAGATCTGCTCTTAGCCCTACATTCATTTGGTTGTTGAACTTGTTTGTTTTGAGATGGGTCTTCATCATGCAGCCTAGGCACAGAAAACATAAAGAGAGGAAGGCAGTTGCAAGGCTGGATGTGGCTCAAGGGTAAGTCGCTGGCCTAGAACTCCCCAGTAAGGGGCTGGGGAGGTGCCTCCATGGCAGAGCGCTTATTGCCAACTTGTAGGGACTCTGGATTCCATCTCCTGTACCATCAACAATACAGAGAGATAGTGTCCTCCACAGTTGCTATGGCAACCCCATGCCAGCGGTGCCTGTGTCAGGCAAGGTCTGCCTCTCTTCCGCCATGTGCCACTGTCCTCAGAGGCCCCACCCTCCTGTGGTCAGCAGAGGCTCCCCGAGAGATTCTTGCTTACTCTGCCAGCTTCAAACCCGTGGGGTCCATCCTGGAAGGGCCTTCAAAGGCCTTGGCCATTCTTGAGTGGGTGCCAGGGCAGAATCTGCTCTTGGAGGCAATTTAGCCAGCCACACGGGTGGAAAGAATGTCCCCATTCTCTTAACTGCGACCCCCTCTTGATTTATATTTGGGACCTCTGTCCGAAGGCCCCCAGCGGATGGATCCTGAGTGGAAAATGAGAGGCCCAGAGCCAGGCGTCTGGCTGGACTAATTATCCTCAATGAGATACAGCTGGTCGGCAGAGCAGGCTGAGGCCCGGGGCAGGGCCGACTCCTCGCCCCAGCTCTCTAGGGACCCAAAGGCCTGTCCGGGCTTGTACCCCATCACCTACCAGGTCTGCTCAGCGTTCACCAAGCAATCTAGGAGATCCAGTTTAGCCAGTTTATAAGAAAAACGGAAAAATGGCCTTGGTCTTGGCTTCGCTTCTCCCTGAGCCACGACAGTCCCTAAGAGGCCGAGGGACCCCTGAGTCTACTGCCACTGACTGCTGGACCGGCAGGTGGGCTTGCTGAAGCATCAGGAGGGCTCTGGAAAGGAACACAGTGCCAACTTTGGCCACGTGGGGCAGAGAACGGTACAGTAGCCGTCACAGGGCCTCAAGCTGGTTCTCTGTGCACCCTGGAGTTGGGGAGTCTAGAGCCCAGTGAGCAGAACACACCCAAACCTCACTTTTTTTGGACTTACAATTCTCTAACAAAAGTACCTGGTGGGCCAGTTGGCTCACTGAGGAGCCTGACAGCTTGTTCTATCCCAGGGAAGTAAAAGAAAAAACTTGTACAAATTGTCCTCTAACCTCCACATGTGCACACACTGAGAGAGAGACAGAGAAGTGACACATATTTTTTAAGTATCTGGCGTTCTGAAAGGACCTTGGCTATTGCTGTCTGGGACTGACAGCCAGTGTCACTGATCAGAGACCACATAGCTAGGTTGGAGTCGTAGCATGGAAGAGTGTTCCACACAGAGGAGGCAGCATGAGCTGTGTCCAGAGGAAATGGCAGGGACAGTAGGAAGAGATGTTCTTAAACTGTTGTTATTGTTTTGCAGAACTGAGGATTGAACCCAGGGCTTCAAGAATACTAGGCCAGTGCTCCACCACTGAGCCCCTCAATGGGGATTCTAGGCAGGGGCTCTACCACTGAACCACACCCCAGCCCCTCACTGGGGGATTCTAGGCAGGGGCTCTACCACTGAGGCACACCCCAGCCCCTCAATGGGGATTCTAGGCAGGGGCTCTACCACTGAGGCACACCCCAGCCCCTCAATGGGGATTCTAGGCAGGGGCTCTACCACTGAGCCACACCCCAGCCCCTCACTGGGGGATTCTAGGCAGAGGCTCTACCACTGAGCCTTGCCTCCAGAACTCAATGCAGTTTTAGCTGGTGTATTGATCACCACTGCACTCAAGCTCAGAAGCAGATAATAAGAATGAAGAGTGAGGAAGGTGTCCTTCCAACATGCACCTCTTCTTTAACCGATGGATTCCCTTTTGACCTCTGCATTGGCTGCCCAGTATCCCCAGTGAGCCTGAGCCCCTGCAGGAGGCAGGCCTAGCTGTCAGAATCGACAGTAAGGGGGTGTCAGAGATCGCCTGAGGCTGCCACTCCCTGTAACTTTGGCTCTGTCTTGTTCGGGATGCAAACAGGTCTGACAAGTCCTCAGAAGTCTACACAGGGCTCAACTCCCGACTTCTAGGAAAGCCAGTCCTAGAAAGCCAGGGGGAAGGCAGGGCTGCAGGGGAGGAAGGGCTCTTCTCTCGAGAGCCGCTCACTGTACCTCAGACCAAGAGCTGTGGGCCGGCGGGGTCCTCCCTTTCCCCACTGCTAAGAAGTGAGAACACCAGGGGTTCCTCCTTTCTAAGTCTGTCTGTCCGACTGTTTATGTCTCTCCCTTGCTCTCCCTCCCTTACGCTCTTTCTCCTCTCTGTCTCTCGCTCTTCCTCTCCTGTTGCTTCCTTTATTGAAGATAGGATCCTGCAGCCCAGGCTGTCTCAAACTTGCACTCTTCTTGGACAGAACATGCTGAATGTATGAGCCAAAGTAAATCCTTCCTCTCTGAAGCTGTTTTCTAGATGTCATGTTACAGGAGCAAAAATTAAATAAAATAGGAAGGCAGTGAAACAGCCTAGGAGGTAAAGGCACTTGGTGCCAAGGCTGAGTCCTTAGTTTGATCCCCAGGACCCGATGGTGGAAGGAGAGAAGCCTCCCTCCCACACACACACCCCATGTCCTTTGACCTCTGTGTGGGTGCACTTTCCCTCACATACATTGAAGTGACTCCTATTTTCCATCGTTACTGTGCAGGTTTAAATGTGACGTACACAGAGGCTGTGGGACCTTTGTCAAGAGTGCCCCAACTCCCCCCCCCCCCCGGTCTCCCTCTGAGCTTTCCATATCCTCAGTGCTGTCTTTGTGGGCAGACGGTTTTAATCATGACGGGCTCCCCTGTAGCCCTGTCTAGCCCATCTTCGCTGCCATGCGTGCGAGTGGAGAGCTCTCTGCCTACCCTTTAAATTCCCTGAATCCTTTCTCCTCTTCGCCCAGCTTCTTCTGCCAGGTTTCGCCCCGTCTGTCTCACCCTCCGCCCAGCTTTGTTTTGCCCTCAGTCCTCACGATTGCTGCACATGGACAGCCCTGTCTCGTCCAGGCGACTCGGAGACGCTAGATGCTCAATAAAAGGCCCGTCAGTGAAGGCAATGCCCTGGGGCCCAGACAGGGCATTAAAACTGTCCATTACTCCTAAACACCAGCTCATCAGGGACAGCTGAGCAGAGTAAGGAACCAAACGTTTTGGAAAAACTAGCAAGGGAATGTTTAGTGTCTTCCCAGCCACAGCGCTAACCACGCAAACATCCCCCAGACCACGTCTCTGTTATTTATTCCCACTTCAGCCCCAGACTGCGGGGTGATGGGGACCGCTTCCCTGCATATTCCAGCCCTGCCCCCACCCCACCCAGCCTCGGCTGGCATCAGATGAGGCACGTCATCTAGTCCTTCTCCTCTCCATGTGTGATGACATAGCACAGGTTCCTGTAGTCCAGGTTGCCACACACATCTGGCGGGAAAGCTGCAAACATCTGCTTGACCTGGGAATGGGAGCAAGAGGGTCAGGTTAAATTGGGGCTGGTGGGGGAAAGGGGACCCACAGGGACGACCCCAGAGCCCACGCTCACCTCCTCCTCACTGAACCGGTCAGCCTGGGTCATAAGCTTCTCCTTAATGCTGTTGGTAGAGAGAAGACATCATGTTGGGAGCATGGCCTCATGGACACGAGATTCCTAGGGCTCTAGCCCAAGGGATCCCAGCCTTGGCGTGGTTCTACCAGCCTAGAGCAGCTACTTGAGCCCTAAGTGCTTCTCTTACAGTCTATACTCAACAACTGGGGACAGAATGGAATAATCATGAGACTCCAACATGATTGCCATGAGATTGCCATGCTGTGCTAACCATCAGCCTTAGGCTCCTGAAAGGGCTCCTACAACTTCTTTCTGGGGGTAGAACCCAGGGCCACAGAAGGTGTTTGACTGCCCCTCGCTGAGAGATTCTAGGCAGGAGCCCTACCACTGAGGCACACCCCAGCTCCTCACTGGGGGACTCTAGGCAGGGGCTCTACTACTGAGCCACACCCCAGCCCCTCACTGGGGGATTCTAGGCAATTGCTCTCCTCTCCTCCTCTTTGTTTCCTGTTTTGAGAAAATGTCTCACTAAGTTTCCTAGGCTGGCCTTGAACTCACAATGATACTCAGGCTGGTCTGGGATCTGCTGCCTCAGCCTCTGGAGAAGCCAGAACGACCAGCCTGTGCTTCATCTTGTTTTTTCCTTGATTCTTCCTCCAGCCTGCGGTTTTGGCTGTTTGTGTTTAGCTTCCAGCATTTCCCAGACTACATCATGCTGTTCAAGGTCTAGAGCATCATGGGAGGTCGTGGCCCAGTCTTTTCATGGGTCTTTTTAGACCCTGATTCCTCACAGACATGGGCCATGAGTGCAAGAATCTCCCTGATCCAGGGAGAAGCTAAGGCTTGGGAGGACGCATGACCTGCCAGCCGTCCTGGAGGGGGGCTGTGGTAGGGCTGGGCCTGATTGCTTAGGATCCAGGAGAACGTTTCTGGAGGTGAGGCCTGTTCCCAGCTCTGCATAACTTACATCCCTTGCCACTGTGGAGGGGTTTGTAGGCCTTGAGGGGCATCTGTGGGCTAAGCAGGGCCTCTGCTCTCAGGGTGTCCTCTGCACCAGTGGTGGCAGACCCTGGTTAGAGTGACGCATTTTCCACTGTTTGTTACTATGGAACAGCCAGTTTCCAGGGTGCCAGAGCCAGGACTTCGCATAGACTGTTTCAACCAGAGCTGCTTCTGTGGCCTGTCTGGCCAGCAGCTCTGTCTTCCAGGTCCCCACAGCCCGGGACTATTCCTTCCATTCCCCAAATGAGTCCCACCCCCACCTCAGCAGGAGAGGGGATGGTCTGTGTCATGCCTGGTGTTCTCCTGGTACACGGTAGGTCCTCAAGACTCAGCAAAGAGTCACAGAGCCCCGAGGACGGGGTTTCAGCTGGATGGACACTTTGGCAGCCCCTCCAGGGAGCCCGACTCAAGGTCTTTGAAGGCAGTGTGCAAGAAGGGACCCCATCTATCAGGCCCCATCTGCCCTCTCCCCCACCCCCATAGCTGGAAGTTCCGATGGGCAGCCACCGCTGAAGAACGGCTGTCCCTGGGTACAAGCCTGTCCCTCAGAGGAAGGGGCATCTCACCAGCCAGGGCAACCTAAGCTCCAGCAAGGACTGGAAGAGACATGTTGGAGGTTGGCCCAGCTTCCAGGGACCTCTGTAGACTGTTGCCCCCTGACTTTGGCTCTTGTCCCTCCTGCTCTCCCTCAGACCTGTTCCCATGAGTGTGTAACACAGGCCACACGGCTGACCCCACCTCTGTGATGCCAGCCCAGGGGCCTGCAGGACAGCTACCCTCAGCCACCTCCCGGGAGGGCATCCAGAGCTGAGCTGCTCACAGATGCCTCCACCTGGCTCTGTCCTCTCTCCAAACCCTGGGTTCCATTGACCCTGAATTCTGGATCTTTGCTGGACAGACCTTCCTTTCGACACCCCCATATCCATGGGCCATAAGCTCCCCCCTTCTTCCTTCTCTTCCTCCTTCTCCTCTTCCTCCTTCCTCGTCCTCCTCTTCTCTTCCACCTCCTTCTCTTCCTCCTCCTCTTCTTCCTTCTCTTCTTCCTCGTCTTCCTCCTTCTCTTCTCCCACCCCTTCCCCTGTCCCTCCTTCCTCCTCCTTTTTCCCCTTGTCCCTCCCCCTCCCCTTGTCCCTTCTCCCCCTCTTCTTCCCTCCCCCCTCTCCCCCTCCCCCTCCTTCAGGCTCCAGGTTTTTCAGCTTCCCCAGCCACCTCAGTAGCCCATACACACTACACCCTGATCTGCCCCCTCTGTCCCCACATCTGGAATGCCATGCCCCCCTAGACTGACAGCTCTGTCCTCATCCTTCAAGGCCTGCCCACACCTCTCCCTTGGCCCATGCCACATTGCCCAGCCACTTGCAGACATAGGGAACGAGGGGGACAGCGAGGCCTGGGAGGGAGGGAGAGTGCCCCAGGGACACTGTGCTGGTCGGGGGCAGGGGCCTCCAGCTGCCTGGCAGACGCTATGCCCACTCCGCTGAGCTCTGAGAGTCAAGGAACAGGGCTGACTCCACCTTGGCACACCTCAGCTATAGTCCTTAGAACTTACACGTCAGCCTTGACGAAGCCCTTTCCCTCAGCATCAAACACCTTGAAGGCGTGCAGAATGGTCTCTTCCGGGTCCGTGCCTACAGGCAGCACACAGAGGACGAGAAAGGGCAGTGAGAGGCAGGGACAAGGTAAGAAATTAAGGGATGGGGAAGGTCTCTAACTCCCACTGAGCCACACCTCAGCCCCTCACTGGGGGATTCTAGGCAGGGGCTCTATCGCTGAGCCACATCCTCAGAACCTCACTGGGGGATTCTAGGCAGGGGCTCTACCGCTGAGCCACACCCCAGCCTAAATCACTTCTTTTTGTAACTGCTTTCTGTGAAGCCACACCGTGGCACAACAGGAACTATTCCAGCTGCATCACCCCCCTGTTGGCCCACCTGTCCTAAGTGGCCCAGTCTTGAAAACTTCTCCAGTGAGCTCAAGCTTCAGCCCCAAGATCAGAGTTCTTTTCCTTCATCCACAGCCATCGTGCATAACTTACTCGTGAATGGATCTCACAGTTGCTGCTCCCTCACCCTCAGACCTCATTGAGCATTTACTAGTTTCAGCTTTGAGACTCAGACAAGTGACCTAGCCTCTCTGTGTTTCCATTTCTTCACACCTGAGATGTGGACAATTGTCAGGAGGGTGAAGAGCAAAGCAAATGCTGTCAGGGAGTGCATGTGCAGTGGGGCAGGCTGTTCATGACTAAATGTATGCGGTCGGCCTAGGTTTCTGTGAGACCCCCAGGCTCTTCAGACAGTTCCTACCGAACCACATTAGTGGCTTTGAAGAAAAATGTACCAAAATAAATTATTCTGAGGCTCAGTGGTAGAGCCCTGCCTAGAATCCCCCAGTGAGGGGCTGGGGTGTGGCTCAGTGGTAGATCACCTGCCTAGAATCCCCCAGTGAGGGGCTGGGGTGTGGCTCAGTGGCAGATCACCTGCCTAGAATCCCCCAGTGAGGGGCTGGGGTGTGGCTCAGTGGCAGGTCACCTGCCTAGAATCCCCCAGTGAGGGGCTGGGGTGTGGCTCAGTGGCAGATCACCTGCCTAGAATGCCCCAGTGCAGAGCAGCAGCACAGTTCATCAATAGTGTGTTTGGATATCATGTGAAAGGCCCTAGGTTCTTCCTCAGAACAAAAGAGGTTAGGCAGAAGTTGTGGGAGGGAAAAAGAGGGGAAAGTGGAGGAGGAAAGACAGAAGGGACTCTGGTGCCCCAGAGAGCTTCAATACCCAGGCCTCTCTTTGTGTTGAGGGGGAAACTGTGGCCCAGAGAGGACTCAGAAGGCCTCTGGGCCTGAAGGACAGCAGGTCACCTGACACCACTCAGGCCTTTCTCGTCATCACGATGTCCCAAACATGGCTCAGTGTGGATCTAGAAGTTCCATTCCTCCCTTCAGGGCCCTGCACTGTCATGGGGGTCAAAGGTTGTTTGTCACACAGTATACAGGACCATCTGGCTAATGGCTGCTAATTGGCCTGAAGTTTTATTTTGTTTTGCCCCATTTTTGTTTGCTTGCTTGCTTGCTTTGTTTTTATTTTTGCTTGTTTGGTTTCTATTGTCTGCCATGTAGCCCAGGTTGTTCTAGAACTTGCTATATAGCTGAGGTTGTCTTTGAACTCCTGATCCTCCTGCCTCCCTGATCCCAAGTACTGGGATTATAGGTGTGTGCATCTTAATGACCAGGCTTTGGTGAATCCCAAAGAATCAGAGCTAGAAAACCATCTCTGCTCCCAGCCCAGCTGCATCTCTGCAGCTTCGCCATCAGACGGGGTCGGGTCTGTCTGAGTCTCTTCCATCAGACTAAGCTTCTCTGAGCCTCCACTATCAGGCTACACGGTGGACCTGTGTGTCTGCCCTGTAAGAATGTGCTGGCCTCCGTGTGTCCCATCAGAAGTGAGGCAGACCCCGTGTCCCTATCACACTGCTGGCTCCTGGAGATGAGGGAGTCATCCCTCTAAGCAGGGCTAGACTCAGTGCGCCTTTCCCAGGTGGGCTGAGCAGCAGAGCTAGGGGCGGTCCCAAGGCAGAGAGGGGGCACGGGCCCTGGATCAGTTAGCCAAAGACCCGCTGTGTCTCTCTGAAGAGCCCTACCGTCTTCCTGGATTTGGTTAGCTGGGCTGTGGCACCCTCACCTTAGGCAGCCATGCCCTGCCTTGGCCCCAGAGGGCCTCTCCTCTGCGGCCTGCAAGAGCCGTAAAAAGCCCCGTGCAGTGGCTGGCTGCCATCGTGGGAAGCCGGAGGACAGTCTCCATTAACTGCCACGATGGTGCCTGTCCCAACGCGGACCTCCCCACTGCCAGCCTCTCACGCAGCCCTGGACAAGTTTGCATGACAGGCTCAGAGCCCCAGGCCTGGAACCCCAGCAAAGATGAGAACACGCTGCAGCTCTAGGTCCCAGCAAGCCCTCAGTCATCACTGTGACTTAGCCTGTGAGCCTCACGCTCAGTCTCCTCGAGTGCAAACCACCACCACAGCTAAAGGTAGTGTCCCTTCCTGTTCACCCCCAATCGACAAGTCACATCAGGGCTGGAGACACCATCCTTTGGTTCTCCTGCTGGGCTATACTTCCAGCCCCTCACTGGGGGATTCTAGGCAGGTGATCACTGGGCCACTCCCCAGCCCCTCACTCGGGGATTCTAGGCAGGCGATCACTGGGCCACTCCCCAGCCCCTCACTCAGGGATTCTAGGCAGGCGATCACTGGGCCACTCCCCAGCCCCTCACTCGGGGATTCTAGGCAGGGGCTCTACCACTGAGCCACAGCCCTAACCTTGAGTGGACTAGTCTAGGCAAGGGCTCTCCTAATATACCAAGGCAAAGAAAGCAAATCAGCTCACCCATTATCACTCCCTTGCCCTGTGAGAAAGGCCAGATCTTAAGCATGAGGGCTGGGGCAGCCACTGCCCAGGGTGTCCCATTCATTTACGGGGCGCTCCCAGGGCCAAGGAGAGGATGAAGAAGGATGACCCATCTTCTAGGCCTCTGGGGAGTGTGGAGTAGTTAGAACTGGGTCTGTTCAAGTTCTCCTTTGTGCGGTACCTCAGGCTCAGCTATCACTGAGCCACCTCTGGTTCTTCATGACGGAGAAGAGCTCCCTGGCTCTTTCTCTGGGGACTCCACCGCAGGCCACGGTAAGCAGCCTATCTAGCAATGGGCCAGCCCCACCTGATCTCAGAAACCCTATTTCCTTATATCAATGTTCTGCCTGCCCATCACCATCAACAGAGGCCAGACAGGCAGGGCAGGTAAGTAGAAGGGGAAAACAAGAGAAAGGCAGAGGGGCAGGTGGAAGGAAGAGCTGGGAATAAGAGGGGGAGGGGTGGGCGGGTCTGATCCCGACAGTGGGCAGAGGGATCACAAGGGAGAGGTCTCTCCAGTGATCGCCCCTGTGCGAGCAGAGCGGAAACTGAGGCAGGGTCCAGGACAGTGCGCACAGCCGGAGGATAGTGTCTGCGAGCTGTGGTTATGTAAACACAAGGGCCACGCCCGGAAGCCTTCCCCAGGCCCCGGAGGACCCCTCACCCTTGAGCTTCTCCCCAAACATGGTCAGGAAGACTGTGAAGTTGATGGGCCCAGGAGCGCCCTTCAGCATGGCTTCCAGCTCCTCGTTCTTGACATTTATGCGACCTGGAGGGGGAAGGGAGGATGTGAGGGGCCCAGGGTACTCGGCCTGGAGGAAGCCAAAGAGCGCCCAGCCTGTGTCCACCCGGCACTGCCCGTCTATTGGGGAGTCTTGAGGCCATCGCCCCTTCACGCCCCTCGGCCCCCTGCTCACCCCTCAAGCTTCCTACAAAGCAGAGCAAGCCAGTCTGCAGCGCCCTTGTACAGATTGAAAACAAACAAAAGACAGTCAGAGGCTGGGACAAGTGGGGAGGCCTAGGGGCCTCCGGTCTTGGGCGCTCCTGGACACAGGGACCCCAGATTCTGCAGGGTCCTAGCAGGCACTCTGGTTCCCAGCCACCCAAACCTTATTCATGCTGACGTCTCGGCTAGAGCGCCCCAGCTTCTCCCAACCCCAATGTCCTACTGCTCTGTTTTGAGACTGTTTTGTCGTGTAGTCCAGGCGCTGACTCAGAAATCCACCTGCCTCAGTGTGAGAGCCTGAGAGGGCCTGTGCTAGGCCCCTCACACCTCCCCCTAGCGCAGGGTCTAAGCACAATGTCAAAAATGACCTTAGGGGCTGGAAAGATAGCTCAGCGGTTAAGAGCACTGGCTGTTCTTCCAGAGGTCCTGAGTTCAATTCCCAGCACCCACATGGAGGCTCGCCATCATCTATAGTGAGATCTGGTGCCCTCTTCTGGCATGCAGGTATACATGCAGAGAGAACACAATGCACAGAATAAATAAATAGATTTAAAAGAGAAAAACAAAAAAACTTTTTATGATCTTTAAGTGTCTTTCCCTAGCCAGCATGGCCTCCTTCACCGGAAGCCTTCCCCTCCACGGGGCTCCTCAGCTCTCAAGCCCCTCTTTCCTCTCACCTCAGTCATTAGCTAAAAGCTTCCCCACCACGGCTTTACCCAGGGCAGCGAAGGTGTCCCTCAAGTCCTCCTTGTCGATGAAGCCATCGCGGTTCTGGTCCATGATAGTGAAGGCCTGATGGAGACACTGGCTCTGAGCCACCAATACAGACCAGCTGCCCCCCACCCCCAGGCTGTCCATCCGCACTGTGTCATGGGAACTGTGGTCCACCCTCCCTGAGTCCCCTAAGCCTGTGCCCTGAGTGCTTTGGGACTCCACACAGAGACTCAGAGAGGGAACCTGGGGCTCAGAGAGGGAAAGTGGGACACGAAAACGGAAACTGAGTCGTGGAGATGGAAACAGGCTCAGAAAGGGACAGGCTTGTCCACGGTCCCACAGTGAGCACAGGCTGGGCAGTCGGCAGCCAGCTGTGTGGGGACAGAGGCAGCCAGGAGGGCCCCGAGGAGGGACCGAACGGGCCACTGCCAGTCCCTGGGTGACCTCTTTGGTTCCTGGTGATCTCTGCTGGTCCTGTGTTACTATTGTCAACTTGACCTGACTTAGAGTCACCGTGGAAACAGCTCTGGGCACAGCTGTGAGGGGTTTTAGGCTGGGCACACTGAGATGGGCCACCTCCAGTAAGGGCAGCGCCCTCCTCTGCAGTTCTGACTGAAGGAAAAGGAGGAACAAGTGAGAGTGCTCCTCCCTCCTGACTTCCTGACCAGCTCGTTCTGCATGCACGCCTTCCGGAGCCCTGACGGCTGCAGCCCAGACTGTGAGCCCGCATCAGCCCTCCCTTCCTTCCTCACGGTGCTTTGGTCAGGTTTTGCTGTGGACCCAGGGTCTCCGGGTCCCCGAGTCACCCACCGACCTCTTTAAACTCCTGAATCTGGGACTGGTCAAACATCGAGAAGACGTTGGAGCTGGCGGTGCCCTCTGCCCGCTTCCGGGCTCTCCTTGGTGCCTGTGGACAAGAGGTAGACCTGTGGCTGTGGCGTCTCCCGGAGGCCAGCAGTGCCAGGCCGGGTCCCGGACCCCGTGCTCTTCCCCGACACCTAAATCACGCCAACCCTGCAGCCACTCACCGTGCCCCGGCTCCCAAAAGCCGGTGGGCTCAGCAGGGCGCTCTTCCAGCTCCAGCCCCTGTGGGCCTCCTAACCCCACCCTGCCACACCAACTCGCCCCGCTGTCCACCAGCTAGGGGCCTCCAGGACGCTCTTGGACCTCTAGTCCCCAAGCTGTGTTCCTAGACAAGATCTCAGAGCATCCTGTCCACTCACCTGGGTCCTTCCCCCCCCGAACCCTGTTCTGCATGCCTTCTACCCACACTCTCTGTTCCTGTCACTCCAGAATGGAAAGCGTGTGTGTGTGTGTGTGTGTGTGTGTGTGTGTGAGAGAGAGAGAGAGAGAGAGAGAGACATGGCAGCGAGCACCTCTTGCTTGCTTGGCCATCTCTCTGTTTGATTTGGGACAGAATCTCTCACTGGCCAGACATCACCTATTCGGCTAGGCCAGCTGGCCAGCCAGCTGCAGGGACCCATCACCTGTCTCTAGTGTCAGTGTCTTCCAGCACTGGAATTACAAACCCGTGATGCCATCTCCAACCCCCCCCTTTGGGTTCTGGAATCAGAGGCACCCCGTGTTTACAGAGCAGGCCTGCTATTCACACAGCTCTCCCCAGGCCCTTGATGTCAGAGGAGAAGAAAAAAGGCCCCGCCCCCACCCCCAGCAGCCCTCTCCCCCTCCACAGCAGCCCTCTCCCCCCCCCACAGTAGCCCTCTCCCTCTGCCCACTCCTCCCCCACTCCCCCTTAACCCCCCCACAGCAGCCCTCTCCCTTGCTTAGCCCCTAGCGGGGCTTTCCCCAGCCCCTCCCCCCGCTGCCACCCTAGCACCTGTGTGGTCCCCCAGCCCCACCCGCTCCCCCTTCCCCGGGGCTCCAGGCCCTCAGGAGCAACAACCAGCAACTTATAATTAGCTCTTACTGAGTGCCAGTCTTCTGCGGTCCTTTGAAGGGGGAGGGGGCCTGGCTGGCCACACAGGGGCTGCTGCGAGCCAGGAAGTGTTTACAAATCCCTTCAGATATCACAGAGAAAGACGCCCTGTGGGGCTCATCGCACGTAATTACACGTGTGTTCCCTCTGATTAATAAGGAATGATCATTTCCGCAGTTCTCGGGACTTCGGCACACACACACCCGCACTCGAGCACTCGAGTGAGCGCACACACACACACACACACACACACACACACACGCGCGCATGCATGTCCTTTAAGTCTCCATCTCCCTGCTTATATTAACCGTTTTTATAACAAAGGGTCTCATGTAGCCTAGGCTGGCCTCAAACTCATTATGTAGCAAAGGATGACCCTGAATCTCTGATCCTCCTGTCTCCAAATGCTGGCATGGCAGGCATGTGTCACCATGGGCTGTTGCTTTGGATGGGAGGCAAGGCCTCATGGACGTTCAGCGAGGGCTCTGCCAACTAAGCCACACACGCAGACCTTCCTATAAAAATCAAGATCAATCCTGCCTCAAAACGTCAAAGTCCAGGGCTAGTCCCCCCCACTCCATCCCTGTCCCCAAAGAGCTTACAGCCCTGTAGGAGACAGACATGAACAGAAGGTGGGAGAGGGCGGGCCAGGGGGGCTGGTCGCCAGGGGGGCTGGAGCACGGGCCTGAGAGGGCCTTGCCTGCAGCATGTTACAGTTTGAGCAACAGGAACGGCACCCCAGCCAGCACGGAACCCTCCATTCTATGCAGCCCAGAAGGACAATCGCTCATCTCTCCACACTGCTCGTCTTTTTGCCCCAGACACCTTTGTGGAATCAAAGAACATCACCAAATCCCAACCCAGAGGCTGAGTGGCTGGGCAGACAGCTCGGTCTGCAGAGCGATGACCCAGGAAGCCCAAGAAGCAGAACCCACGCAGAAAGGACGCGGAGGCCTGACCCTGTAAGCCACCTGCTGAGGAAGAGGGACCAGGAGCCCGGGCTCGCTGGGTGCGGTGCACGCCCTTAGCTCCAGCACTCTTGGGGCAGAGGCAGGCAGACCTCCGAGGTCAGGGCCAGCCTGGTCTACAGAGAGAGTTCCAGGACAGCCAGGGCTACACAGAGAGACCCTGCCTCGAAAAACAAACAAAAAAGGCAGGCCTTTCCACGTGGCCACACACGCAGCTGCACACGCCGGAACACATGCAAATGCACACTATACACAAAAAGAAGCCACATGGGCCGTGACTGGACACGCGTGAGACTGGCTCCTCAACAGAGACAACACAAGAAGGACCAAGTTCCCGTATCAACGTCAGACCACCCGTGGCTGCCAGGGGAGGGAGCCAGGGAGCGCCATCGGGAAGGGAAAGCCAAGGCCCAGAAGATAAGGCTAGCACTGAGGGAGGAGGTCAGGGCTGATGTGGAGCTGGGCGGGAGCAGGAAGGGACCAGAGCCGGGACAGAGCCCCACGGGGACTGAGCGGTGTAGGGAGGGTGGCCCCAGCCTACCATGGCGTGGCGTGCTTTCCGGAGCTGTGGCAGGTCTGGGGAGAGCACGGGGTAGCTCTTTAAATAGTGCTCCTCCAGGCACCATCCAGGCCTAAATGCTTTGGAAGGTGACCAAGAACAAGATGAGGGGCATTCAAGCTGGGCATCTCCCTGGGGCTATGGGAGTGGGTGGCAAAGGCCACCATGTGGAGGCTGCCTAAGCTGGGGATCTCCGCCGTCCCTAAGCCAACAAAGGCCGTGGACCAGGAAGGGGGCACGTGGCCAAGGACGTGAGAGCCAGCCCATGCCAGCAAGCAGCTGGGAGGGCCTGGCCTTGGACCCGGGAGGGTCAGGACGGCTCCTGGAGCAGAGGTGCCCTGCCAGCTGGGGGCGCTCAGAGGGAAGATGGCGCATCCCTTGAGTTTCATGGTTCTGGGGTGCTTGGCCCCCGAGTGGGGACAGTGGGGTGCTATGATGTCACTGCCTGAAGTGATACTCTGGCCTGCCCCGCCCAGGGTCCCTCAACCCCATGACCAAGTCAACCTCCGGAATTCTAAGGCCTCAAACCAAATCTACAGATACTCAAGTCGTTTGTATATGGAGGAGGTCATGTCAGCCTCGACCCCGTCGGAACCTGTGTGCTGCTGTGGGATTGCTTATTTATTTATTTACTTGTTACTGATAGCTCGTGCTGGGGACTGAACTTGCAAGCTTCCGCAACAGGCAAGAAGCTCTCCTGCTGCCCCACGCTTTGTCCTTGCCTGAAACTTCCCTGGCTCTTCCCATGCAGAACCCAGGGCTGCACACTGCCCTGTGGAGCCGTCCTTACCCAGCCCAGGGCCCCCGGGAACACCCACAGAGTGAAGGCTTGCTGGTGCATGTCTCAGGCCAGCGCTCAGGAGGCGAAGGCAGGAAGGTCAGGAAGTGAAGGTCATCTTGGTGATAAAGCAAATCCAAGGGTAGCCTGGGCTACACAAGGGCCTGTGTGCAGCTAGAAGTCTATGTCAGCGCTTGCGTAGAAGCCCCCAGTGAGGGGTGAGGTATGGCTGGATGGCAGAAGACTTGCTTAGCATGCACAAGGTCCTAGGTTCGATCCTTGGTACAACACACACAGGCAAACACACACACAGGTAGAGGGTACAAAAGAAAATGCACAGAACAGTGTTGAGAAGGCAGAGAGGGAGAATTACAAAGGTTGTATTCACACACACACACACACACATACACACACACACACACATCTCCCGGATGAGGATCCATCCAAGCCAAGCAGAGCCCACACCTGTCACCAGCAGCCTCCTCGGGTGACCAGCATGGCCCTGGCGGCCCCAGCTCAGCCCCAAAGGCAGCTCAGTCCCCTAGCCAAGTCGGCTGCATGGGGAAACCACATGTGATGGGCTGCCAGGGCCAGAGGGCTTGGCTCAGGCCGTGCAGCTGTGAGTCCCCAAGAGCGGGAGAGCTTAGCTGTCCCCGGAGCTGGCCTCAAGCCTGCAGGCCTGGTACGGCTGATCCCTGCCTTGACAAGAGAATGTGATACTAATCAAACCAAGAGCAGCTGACATTTATAAACCAGAAGGTCACGCTAGGTTCTAAAACAGGAGCCAGAGTCAATGTGCGCCCTCTCCCTCCTCTCTTCTCTCTCTCCTCTTTGTCTGTCTTTCTGTCATCTCTCTCTCTCCTCTCTCTCTCCTCTTCTTTCTCCTCTTGTCTGTCTTTCTGTCTCTCTGTCTCTCCTCTCTTCCCTCTCTTTCCTCTTTCCCTTGGTCTCTGTCATCTGTCTCTCTCCTCTCTCTGTCTCTGTTTCTATCTCCTCTCTTTCTCTCCTCTCTGTCTCTTTGTCTCTGTCTTTCTCTCTCTTTCAACAAAGTCACACTTTGTAGTCCTAGCTTCCTGGAAGCTTACTACGTAGGCCAGGCTGGCCTTGAACTCACTGAGAACGAACTGCCTGCCTCTGTCTCCCAAGGGCTATGTTTAAAGGTGATATTACACCTCGCCAGAGTCAATCATTAACCCACTTTCCAAGTGAAGAAATTAAGAGGACAGTGGGTTAGGTCACACTTACACACCCTACAACTGTCATTTCGGGTAGGAAGAAATGGAGCTAAAGAGAAAGGCTCTTTAAAATGGATTCACAAAGAAGAGTCTATAGACCCTCCTCTCCTTATGCCCGCGTCTTAATCTTTTGGGACTAAAGCTGGTCCTGCCCACTTTCTCTGGCCTTCTACACCTCCACCCCCTCACTGGGGAATTCTAGGCAGGGGCTCTACCACTGAGACACACTTCCATCCCTTTGCTGGAGAACTCCGGGCTGGTGTTCTACTGTTGGTTCGTGTTCCCCCCCTCCCCTGGTTGGCTGGTTCTAAACAAGTGCTCTAACACGGAGCCGCCACAGTTCTGTCTCCTCACTGGCTCCCCACCCGCCCGTATTAGGGGCCAGGTCCTTCTGTGCCACCCTCAGAGAACCTCATAAGGGCCATCACACACTCCACAGGTACATAGGCCCCGCCTCCTGAAGGGGACCTGGACTCCAGGCTTACCCCACAGAAGACCAACGGGTAGGCAGTCAGGCTGTGTCTGGAGCAGGTGCTTGCTCCTTTCTGAGCGCACACGGCACAGGTGGCTGCTGTCTGTGCCAGCTGCGGGGTACAGTCTTTCCTTGCCAGGTCATAAGCCTCACCCTGGCGCCTCCTGGCTCTGGGCTCAGTGAGGGGGACAATGATGGCAACCGGCCCCTGACTGAAAAGCTCAGGACAGCTCTGAACAAGCAGAATGTGTACTTCTCTCAGGGGAGTGCTAAGAGCAACAGTCATGGAGAGGAGGGCAGTGAGGCGTCTAGGGAACGCTCGCCTGGAGAGACTGACTGCTGTTGATCAGTCCAGCCAGGAGCAGGTGAGTCCACCTTTCAACCCTCCTTCTTCCTCCCTCTCCTTCCCTCCCACCCCCACCTCGTGTGTGTGTGTGTGTGTGTGTGTGTGTGTGTGTGTGTGTCAGTCAGAGGTCAACTGCAAAGGTTCCTTAGGAACTGCCTACCTATTACTTTTGAGAGAGAGTCTCTCAGTGGCCTTGAACTAGCCATTTGGACTAGCCCCTCACTGGGGGATTCTAGGCAGGTGATCTACCACTGAGCCACACACCAAACTGCCTTTTTATTGTTGGTGGCTTGTGTGGTGGATGTCCTTCTTAGCTTTAACTGTCAGGTTGACACATCCTGGGGTCTCAGCTGAGGAGCTGCATAGATCAGATGGGCCTGTAAGGTCACTGGTTTATTAAATGATGCAGGAGGGCCCAGCCCGCTGTGGGGGCCATTCTGGGCGGGAGTAGGTGACTCTGGGCTATAGAAGGAAGCTAGCTGAATGTGAGCCAATGAACAGGCCAGCGAGCAGCGTTGCTGTCTGGTTTCTGATTCATCTGGCTGCCTTGACTTCCCTTAGAGATAGTGTGACCCGGACGTGTAAGCCACATGACCCTTTCCTCCCCGTCGGGGGTTATCTTGGGAACAGAAGGACACCAAGACAGCCCTGAGAGCCAGGCCCTCACGTCGCTCAGGCTGTCGTTGAGCTGTGCAGCCAGGGATGACTTGGTCTAATCCTCCCACCTCCCCTCCTGAGTGCTGGGATTACAGGTGTGCACCCCCACAGCTGGCTCTCTGAGTCCTGTTTGGAGCCATGTGAGAGGATGCCTGGCTCCCGCCATCACGAACAGGAGCCGTCTCCCTACCGGGCCTCCCCACCCTATCACGCCTCCCCATCCTGAGGGACCCACATGCCCTGACTCTGAGAGACATAGTGAATCTCTCCTAAGGTGATTATGTCACCCCGGTGAGGAGAGTAACTGACACAGTGCCCATGGCCACTTCCTGTCAAGTGGCCTTTCCTCATTCCGGCCCAGAGACAAAGAAGAGCTCACTGCCCGAGCTCATGGTCAAGGCTACTCAGACCCAGATGCCCAGTGTCCACTGTGAGGGAGGACGCACTCTCAGGGACCCCAAGGTTGGGATCTTCTCACGGGTCTAGTTAGACAGTGTTGGTGTGTCGTGTGCCGGTGCCCTTGCCCTGTGTCTGAAAAGCAAGAGTGTGACTCTAAGCGTAAGGGGACCAGAGAGAGGCCACCGGCCACTCTGGGAGCCCCTGAGGGCAGTTGTCCTCATTGTGCTGGAAACCTCGGCCCTGGGGAGCTCTGTTCGTGGGCCAGAAAGAACGGTGTGTTTTGTTTTGTAATGTTCTAATGTTTTTTAATGTTCACAGAAGGTGTGAAGTCTCGTAGCATGAGGAGTCACAGTCAAAGGGGGTGACATGGATCACAGAAGAGGAGCCCCAAAAGCCTACGGAAAGTTGGATGTGGAGGCTTCTTAGGAACCCAGCACCAGAAAGCTGAGGAGGAGGAGGATCAGGAGTTCAGGGCCAGCCTAGGTTACACAGCAAGGTCCTGCCTCAGAAAAATAAATCACTACAATAATCCATGGCTGAGGAGATGACTCAGTGTGAGTTTGGTCCCCAAAGAGACAAAGCACGCTTATCCCAGCTGGGAAGAGAGAGCCAGGCAGGCTCCTAAGACCTGCTGGTCAGGCACCCACAGGCCAAGGGAGAAATTCAAAGAGCAAGATGCTGAGTTACTGAGGAAGCCACCCAAGGCTGACCTCTGACCTCTGCATGCACGTGCGCACTCACACACACCCCACCCCACAAAGAACCCAGAGAAGAGCTTCCAGGCCTGGTTTCAAGCCCCCATTCCTTCTGGTTTAGACCCCCCCAGGGGCTCAGAGCGGTGGGCTCACCCTGCCCCTCTCCTTGAAGCACCAGCCCACAGCTATTTTTATAGCAGGATATGTGGCCACAGGCCCTTTGAACAGACCCCCTCTTTCGTGTTTCTGTGGTGTGCACATCCCAGCTTGGCCCACCCCTTGTGTGGCCGCGTCTATAAAACAGGCATGAGCATTCTGGGAGACATTCTTCTGGTTTTAAAGGCTGTCTTGCCTATTCTAACGAGAAGAAGCTTCTTCTGAGGATGGGGCTGAGGTTGGGAAGGAGGCAACACCGGGTGGGGGGGGGGGGAAACAAACAACAGAGCACCCTCCAATTGTCCTCAAAACCTGTCCACCATTGCTGGTAATTAGAGAACCAACAGATGTGAGTAGCCATTTCCTGTGGGCTGAGAGGGGGGCTGGGGGAGAAAGGCCAATTGGCTGTGAGCCGGGGTTCTGCCTGAATATGAACTGTCAGACGGGCTAGCTCCCGACCAGACTTAGTCTTCGACCACTGCTCTCCTCCCAGCTGGAATAAACTGCCTGACCTGAGGACCCCAGGTGGTTTCCCAGCGATGGGCACAGGACTGAAGGGGTTTCTTCTCTGAATACACAACAGAGCTGAAGCTCAGAGTTGGGGATAGAGGTCTGGCTGTGGTTCCCATTCTGTTGCTGTGAGAAAACACTCTGATAAAACCAACTTGGGGAGGAAAGGGTTAGTTCATCATGTACTCTTAGGCCATAGTCCATCATTGAGTGACATCAGGACAGAAATTCAAGGCAGGAACCTGGAGATAGATAGCTAAGTAGACAGATAGAAAGATAGGGAGGTAGGTAGATAGACAGACAGATAGATAGATGGATGGATGGATAGATAGCTGGATGGGTAGACAGATGGATAGATGATAGAGAGATAGGTAGGTAGGTAGATAGACAGACAGATAGATAGATGGATGGACGGATAGATAGCTGGATGGGTAGACAGATGGATAGATGATAGAGAGATAGGTAGGTAGGTAGATAAACAGATAGATAGATGGATGGATAGATGATAGAGAGATAGGTAGGTAGATAGATAGATGATAGAGAGAGATGATAGATAGATGATAGGTAGACAGATGATATGTAGGTAGGTAGATAGAGAGAGAGATAATAGATAGATGATAGATAAATAGGTGATAGGTAGGTAGATAGATAGATGATAGACAGATGATAGGTAGGTAGATAGATAGATGATAGGTAGGTAGGTAGAGAGAGAGAGAGAAAAGAGCTGTATATGCTCTTAACCACTGGACCATCTCTCCAGAACTTCAGCTTTGTTGTATATCCCATAACCACCTGTGTAGGGAATGGTGCCGCCCACAGTGGCCAGCCACGCCTATATCAATTAACAATCGAGATAATTCCTCACAGACTCATCCATGAAAACCCTCAATTTAGGCTTTCCTTTTAGATTCAAAGCTGTGTCAAGTTGGCAAGTAAACCTGTCACAGAGTCAGAAAAAAATGGTCATTCATGGGTTCTGGTGTTTCCTGCAGAGACAGCCTACTTTGATCCTTGGGCCATAGTGGTCCCAAGAGAACCACAGTTCCCTGCTGGGAATAGTGGACACGGATGGTCAAGGAGCCATCTTGCACCAGAAGAGCAGGCCACAAAGAGCAAGGCTTTGTACCCTCCTTGCCTTCAATACGGGCATGAGGTGGAGTGAGTAAGTTCTAGAAGCCTGAGACATGTTCATCTTGGTTTGAGACTGTATTAGTGACTTTCATGTCATTATGACAGAAACTTTTGGCTCATGCTTTCAGAGGGGTCCATCCTGCTGATGAGGTAGTCCTTACACAATGGCAGACCAGCAAGCAGAGACACAGCAAGACTGGAAGCATGAGTCTGGAATAACTTTCAACCCAATCCCATGACCTGCTCTCTCCAGAACAGCCCCACCTTCTAAAAGCTTGACCACCTCCCCAAATAGTGCTCCCCAGTACAGAACAAACATTCAAACATGTAAGGGGGTCGGGCTATGTGACAACATTCTAACAGAAATGGCGATATTGCCATAGGCACCCATATCTCCTACCAATGACCACACAGGATTTGTAGCCATGGCTTCTTTGTGTTTGTCTGTCCGTCTGTCTCTTCTGAGTCAACACTTCCTATAGGCTGGCCTCCAATTCCCTGTGTAGCGAAGAATGGCCTTGAACTCTTGATCCTCTTGCCTCCAGCTCCTGAGTGCTGGGATTATGGCTGTGTCACCACCCCCTGGGTGCAGTGGGTGGAGATCCAACTCAGAGCTTTAGGCAAACTAGGCAAGCCATCTACCAACCTGGTTTATGAAGAACCTCATGGGCTGGCACATCGCTGGACCCTCCAGCAAACCGACGTGGTGACATGACCCAGTCCACTTCTACACAAGGAAACGAAGATAGGTGTTCACGTAAGGGCACATGTGGGTGTGTCCAACTTCATAATCAATCTATCCAGGCCTCAGAGACCTGGGAGTGAGTCCAGACTGCCAGGAGCCAGCACTCACACTCAGTGTCACTGCCACCAAGCCTGATGGTCTGAGTTCAAATCCTGGGACCCATCTGGTGAGAGGGAGGAGCTGGTTCCCACGTTCTGTCTCGTGACTTCCATACACAGATAAACAGATGTGGAATCACCGCTTCGGTCAGTGGTGACCGTACGAGAAGAACCATTCCACCGTGCCCTCCTGCAGTCCCAGCACTCTAGAGACTGAGGCAGGAGGATTGAGAGTTCAGGGCCAGCCTATCCCAGACAGACAGACAGACAGACAGACCGACAGACAGACTCAGCCCGTGGCACAGTGGGGTGTTTACAGGGACTGTGGCTAGGGAGTCAGAAGTGACTTAGAGAAGACAGTGGGTGTAAGTTCAGGACCTCTCACAGGAAGATGGCCGAGGAGGCCCTGGGGTGTGAACGGGTTAATTCTCTATTGCACTGACAACATACCCTACGGAAAACAATTTAAGAAAGGAAGGGCTGAGCCGGTTGTGGTGGCACACACCTGTAATCCCAGTATTTAGGGAGGCAGAGGCTGGTGGACTGCTGTGAGTTTGAGGCCAGCCTGGTCTACAAAGCGAGTCCAAGACAGCCAGGGCTACGCAGAGACCCTGTCTCAAACAAACAAAAAGGAAAGGAAAGGAAGGAAGAGGGGGAGGAAGGAGAGGAAGGGAGGGAGGGAGAGAGGGAGAGGGGAAGGGAGGGAGAGAGGGTTGACTGTGGCTGGCTGTGGAGGGCGCATAGTCTACCCTAGTAGGGAAGGGTAGCTCTGTGCGTGAGGCTGTGAGGCCACACCCACTCTGCCCTGCGCTGCTCAGTGCAGGACACAGACCCACGACAGTGTCACCACACTCAGGGTGCGTTTCCCACCTCAGGTAAAACAGTATAGAAGCTTCTTACCGATGAGCAGATGCCGGTCCCCTGAGGACTCTGTGGAGTCCTGTGGTCCCCTGTGGAGCCTCAGCCACTACAGGCTGGTCACAAGGTTACTGTCTGAGCTGAAAAGGTTCAAACACAGCCAGCTGAGCAGTGACTGCACTTCCTTCCTCTGGTAGTCAGGGCTGGGCCCTCCTATGGTGGCCAGGACTGGGACACGAGATCCAACAGGGTGAGAATCAGAGCTTCAGCCTTTCTTCGGGACTCACCCACAGCCAAGCCAACCCGGAAGGACAGGAGTCTGGTGCTAGTGAGTCAGTGAGGACAGCCTGGGCCTGCAGCCGGGAAGATTGCACTCTGAAGGGCCGGCCGGGGTGGGAAAGAGAGGACTGGTCCTGAGATGACAGAACTTTCTGTTTTGTTTTTGCCCAGGCTGGCACACTTCCCTGCGTAGCCTACAGCCGCCCTGGGTGTCCTGACCTCTGCCCGGGCTCCCTTTGCAGCCAGCGGACCAGGCATGGCTCTGCTTTCACTGTGACACCTTCCCCGGCAGGCCTGTGGGTGTGGACTACAGACTACATAAGTCTGCTCCACCCAGCGCCATGCACACCAGCCATGGTCACAGCCTATGGGATGTAGAGTCAGGAGGGCCGCGAGTTCAAGCTCATCTCCAGCTGGACTGACTGGGGATACCAGAGAGCCTGACTCTTTCTTTTCTCTCTTTTTCACAAATTTATTTATTTATTTAGTCAGTTGTTAACTATTTGGCTTTCGAGACAGGGTTTCTCTGTGTAGCCCTGGCTGTTCTGGACTCGCTCTGAAGACCAGGCTGGTGTCGAACTCAGAGATCCTCCTGTCTCTGTCTCTCGAGTGCCGAGATAAAGGCGTGTGCCACCACCTGGCTTGCTTTATTTATTTATTTTTGAAACAAGGTCTTCTTATCTAGCCCTTGCTCACATGGAGCTCCAAGTGTAGATCAGGCAGCCTTCTAACTCACAGAAATTGGTGTGTGTGTGTGTGTGCGCGCGCGTGCACGTGCATGTGTGCATGTGTGTGTGTGATTCCTCAGGAGACTGTCCACCTTGTCTTTTGAGGAAGAGTCTTACATGGGCCTAGAGTTTTCCTGTTTGCCAGGGCCGTCTGCCACAAGCCCCAGATGTTCTCCAGGAATCTCACCAACCCGTTCCTGCCTTCCCGTCTTATAAACGTGCACCACCGTGCTCAGCTTTGGTGTGTGTGTGCTAGGGACCAAACCCAGATGAACACTGCCCACAGAGCCAGCTGCCTGGACTTGGCTTTGAGATTTCCGAGACAGAGCCTCATTATGTAGCCCGGGTTTACCTGAACCTCAAGCTGTATAGTCCAGAGTTCAGCAGAATGCACAATCCTCCTGCCTCATCCTCCCAAATGAGAGTGTGCATGCACTGCCCAACCCAGATCTTGGCTCTTCTTTCTCTTCCTTGGGCTGCTGGGGAAACTGAGGCCTAGACTACAGGCAGGTGCATTCAAGGGACCCAGTGTTCCCGGTGGAGATCAAACCCACCCATCCCAAACAGTTGTCGCCCAGCCCGGGTCCTGAATCATCGCCGCTTCAGCCGCCGCTGCACAGGCCCACAGGCCGCTCAGGTGGGTCAGAGGCCTCCCCAGGCCTGCAGACTGCCAAGCAGGCCCAATTTGCTTTACTAATGGGAGCTTTATGCTGCCCCAAGTCTCCTCCCACCCTCCCCCGGGGCTGCCGACAGCCACCGAACTGAACAAACTGTAATTATACTGAGCCACATCCGCCGACACAGCGATTAACCAAGTTGCCAGGTATGGGGAAGCTTACACCCTGGGCAGACCCTGGGTGCGCCAGCCACCCAGCCCTTTCACACCCACAGGTGAGAGACTCCTCCTCAGGCCATTCCTTGAGCCAGGCTTCCCATCGCAAGCCAGGACCTGACAGGAGAGAGAGAGAAGTAGGAGCCACCTCCACAACAACCCAGCACACAGCCTCTACCTCAGAACAGTTTGGGGTTAATAGAAACACTGCAGACAGTTCTGAGACTCCCTCGTCCCAGCATCCAGGTTATAAATACCAGGGCTCTACCACTGAGCCACACCCCAGCCCCTCACTGGGGGATTCTAGGCAGGGGCTCTACCACTGAGCCACACCCCAGCCCCTCACTGGGGGATTCTAGGCAGGGGCTCTACCACTGAGCCACACCCCCAGCCCCTCACTGGGGGATTCTAGGCAGGGGCTCTACCACTGAGCCACACCCCAGCCCCTCACTGGGGAACTCTAGGAAGATGTCCTAACCACTGAGCTACAGTCCAGCTCCTCACTGGTAGGTTCTAGATGTGAGGTCTACCACTGAGCCAGGCCCTCAGCCCTCTTTTTACTTCTTGAGGCCTTTTGTGCCAGCGACTCAGGAGGCTGGAGCCAAAGGAGTTCAAGATAGCCTGAGCTACAGAGTGGATTCCAGGCCCATCTGGGCAACTATTGAGCCCCCAAAGGTACGTCAGTCCTCACCGTGATGAGAGAGACAGGGTCTAAACCACTGCCAATGTCAAGTAAAAAGGCAACACATGCTGTTTCTAGAAAGGCCTGGTCTCAGAGAGCTCTTGTTGTCTGTACGCGCTGCTGTGATGTGATGTCTGGGGCTGCAGCAGCTGTCTTGGGGCCAGGCGCCAGCTTTAAGGGTACAAGGCGAGTGCCCAGAGGTGGTGAAGAGAAATAGGACAACTCTGACTCTCCGGACTGCTTACTGGCTGAGTTCCTGCTTCATTTATGCCGTTCTGGGGGGGTGTTCTGCCACCAGGGGGAGCCAGAAGTTGGGCTACTGTCTTCCTGTACTAGTCTCTGCTTTATTATTATTTTAAGTTAGTTATTTTATGTTTATTAGTATTTTGCCTGCCTGTAGGTTTGTGTATCACAAATGTTTGTGCCTAGTGCCTGTCAAGGCCAAAAAGGGGTGTCGGGTATCCCCAGACTGGAGGTGTGGATGGTCGTGAGCCACCACGTGGGTGCTGGGAACTGAACCCAGGTCCTCTGCAAGAGCATCGAGTGCTCTAACCACTGAGCCGTCACTGCAGCCCTGCTTCGGAATTATCTCTCAGTGAACCGGCAGCACACCAAGTCTCCCAGAACTGCCAGCTGGCCGCAGGGGTCCTCCCTTCCCGACTGTACCTCGAGGATGCAGACACCCTGGCCAGCTGTGTGCTCATGCCCAGCTGTGTGCTCATGCCCAGCTGTGTGCATGGCCAGCTGTGTGCTCACGCCCAGCTGTGTGCATGGCCAGCTGTGTGCTCACGTCCAGCTGTGTGCATGCCCAGCTGTGTGCTCACGTCCAGCTGTGTGCATTTCACGCCCAGCTGTGTGCTCATGCCCAGCTGTGTGCATGGCCAGCTGTGTGCTCACGCCCAGCTGTGTGCATGGCCAGCTGTGTGCTCACGCCCAGCTGTGTGCATGGCCAGCAGTGTGCTCGCCCCCGCTGTGTGCACGCACCGAGAGCTGAGCTCAGCCTCGGACCTGTGAACCACACTCCGGAAGTTTTTGAGGTTCCTCTCCCTATGACAGGTCGGTGAGCCCGAACCTTGTCTCTACTTCCCCGTGTGTGGGTCTCGAGCGTGCACTTCCGGACTCAGCTCTCCATGCTGGCTCTGGGCCATGCCCTTGGACCTGCCGGGCAGGTGCTCCCGGAGGGCCGTCCTCCCAGCGCCTCCACAGTCCTCAGCCAAAGCAGAGAGGGACAGGCGGGAGGTACAGGACTCAGGGACGCCAGCCACTGCCTCCAGGAGAACTGAGGGTCTGGGGTGGGTAGGGCCGTCCTCACTTCCTCCTAGGAGGCCGTGCGTGTATGAGCGTGTGTGAGTGTGTAGGTGTGCAGGCCTGCTACCCAGACCTACCTAAACCTCCTACCGGCTCTCTCGGCTGAGGCCCCTCCATGGCCCCTGTGCCAACCCTGTGCCCACTGAGCCCAGCCGCTCAGCACCAGGCCACCCTGTGCGCTCTGGAGCAGCCAGGGTTCCGCTTTCCAGAGACGAGCAAGTGTCTGCCTCAGCCTTGTTTACGGCTGTTGTACTATTTTCGTCAAATTAATTAAATACATGCTAAATCTCCAATTTGTTGTGCAACAAATTAAAGATGCTAAGATCGTGAAAAGCACACAAAACCTGTTTGTTCCGATAAATACCCACACAAGACAGCCCGGAGTCACGTGGCCTAGAATCTGTTCCCACGTCCCACGGCACAGGGCAGAGCTCAGGCACCTCCCCAGCTCTTCCTCCAGGATCCCTGGGCTCCAAGGGACTGTCCAAGGCTCCCACGCTTCCTTGTCCAATCACTGCACAATAGTGACGTGTGTGTGTGCGTGTGTGTGTGTGTGCACGCCAAAGGATAGCCTCAGGTATTGCTTTTCCTCAGCCACCATCCATTTGCTTGTTTGTTTCTGAGGCAGCAGTGGGCTGACCCGGCTAGTTTTCCAGCCCCGGGGACTTGCCTGGCTCCATCTCTCCCCAGTTCTGGGCTTACTAGTGAACCCCACGGCAGGCAACTTTCTTTAGTTTTTTCAGTGCCTTTTGTGGGGTAGGGGGGTGTATTTTTGAGACAGCATTTTCCTGTGCAGCCCTGGCTGTCCTGAACTCATCTGTAGTCCAGGCTGGCCTCGATCTCAAAGATCCCCCTGCCTCTGCTTCCTGAGCGCTGGGATCACGGGCATGCACCACCATGCTCTCTTAGGAGTTTCAGCCTTTTGAAAAGTGACCTGGGACTCAGGCCCTCAGCCTGCCCAGGAGACACTTCACCAGCACAGCTGTCTTCCGGCTCCTATGGGGTGGCTTGATGGAGCCCAGAATGCAGGTTCCCAGCCATGTCCACACGTCCTGGGACCAGCTGCAGTCTGGGGGGGCGGGGTGATGTGGCTCAGACAGAACCTCCTCCCCACTCTGGACTCTGTTCTAGGCTTTGGCTGAAGAAGTCACAGCAGGCCAGCGAGTGGCCCAGGGGTCCTCTGTGCTCTGGGGTTCGTCAACATCACCGCCTCCTTAAGTCATCCCTCACACCCTCCGTGTGTGTCCCCACTGACCACCCATGCACAGCAGACACCTCACCCACCCTCTCCACTCCTGCAGAGTCCGGGGAAAGGCGGCATGGGCATGCCAGTGAAGAATGGGCAGAGCCCTGCGTGCGTGAGTCTGTGCACTGCATATTCAGAATTGGGCAAATCTTAGCAACTGTAGAAGTTATATAAAGATGTAATCATTTACGTGTGTAACGTGTAAGTCGTTGCAATTAGATTGACTGTGCTGTAGGGTGCAGAGCCTACTGCCCCGGTCTGACTGTATTTCTGGACTCAGGTTTTGTTGCTCAGCCCTCCTCTTTCTGTAGTCACAACAACAAAGCCAGTCTCGCTTCCCAGACCACCAAGCTTCGCACACAGCGCTCATCACCGCAGTCACTAACACACTATTTCCAGTTTAACTAGTCGGCCTATAGATGTGGCCAAAGAAGGTTTAATTAAGGCTAAAAGGACAAATATTTTCAACCACAACAATGGAAGAGCCCAAATGTGTAGACGGGGAAACACTGAGGAAGAGATCAGGACACGCCGGCCTCCTTGTGTGGGCAGCAGGTGAGTCCACACCATGGACTTGGCGTCACTGGCGGCTTCTGGAACTGAAGAGACAAGCTCCTCGGCCCATCACGCCTGCTGACCTTCCAGAGTACCTGGGTCCAGGCAGTTCCAGCACCAGGACATCTGACATCTTTCCACCTCTTCAGACTCGGCGTGGACACGCCCACACTCAAACACATACACATAAATAAAAAAATCTTCTTTAGAAATGGTGGAGTCATTTTGAAAGGGAGCCAGGAAGAGGAACTGACGTTACACCCACTGACCAGGAAGTCTCCCAAGGGGCGTCAGTCAGACCTTTCATTGTTGTAACAGAAGTACCTGATATAAACAACTTCAACAAGGAAGGCTCCTTCTGACTCACCTCCCTCCATTGTTAGCTGGCTCCACTGTCTAGGGCCTGAGGCAAGGCTGAGCATCAAGGTGAAAAACATGTGGAAACAATGTCACATGAAGAAGGAGGAGCCCGGAGTGACAAAGACAAGCCTTCCGAAGACCCACCCTTCACGCACCTCCCTCACCTCTCAATACTTCCGTCCACCTTGGATTTTCTTTTGCAAAGCCACGCCTGTGCCCCGCAGAGCCAGGAGGTCACACTCTGCTTGAGCCATTGTTCCAGATCCCCCAGAAACCCAGGCCCAGCTTCCTGGCCCCCATCTCTGTATCTCTCGGTCTGTCTGTCTGTGTCCATCTGACTAGCTCTCTATGTCTGTCTCTCTGTGTCTGTCTTTCTCTGTTTCCGTCCATCTGTCTGTGTCTGTCTGTTAGTATTCTAAAACAACCTGCTTCTGGGTTACCTAGCAACTTATGATGTCATCTTGTGTCGCCCAGCCAGGTGGCCACACCTGGGGGGCGTGGTTAGTGGTTACCTGACCTTAAAAGGGACAACTGGACACGTGGTCTCTCTCTTACTCTTGCTTTCTCTCTCTTGGTCCTTTCTCTCTCTCTATGAGGCACCCCCCCCCCTTTTCCTCCTCCTCCTCTCTCTCTCTCTCCCCCCATCATGGCCCACTCTCCCTGCTTTCCCTCTCTCTCTCTTATATCCACCTTAATAAACCTCTTTCATAGAAGACCTGTTGTAAGCCTCATCTTATTCATAAATTAGTACTAACACTGTCTGGCTCTCTGTGTCTATCTATGTTTGTCTGTCTGGCTCTCTGTATCTGTCTGTGTCTGGCTGGCTGGCTCTCTGTATCTGTCTCTTTGTGTCTGTCTGGCTCTCTGTGTCTGTCTGTCTGTCTGTCGGTCTCCCCCACACTCTCCCTCTCTGTCTGTCCGTACTCTCTCTGTGCACACCCGTACACACGTGTGCGTGTGGGTGTAGGCCAGAGGACATCCTTGGCTGTCATTCCTTTGATGCTGTCCACCTCTTGGGTTGCTTCGCAATTTGTTTTGTTTTGAGATAGAGTCTCATGTAGCCCAGGCTGGCCCCAAATTCACTATGTAGGTAAGAACGACCTAGAATTTTTGACCCTCCTGCCTCCATCTCCCAGGTACTGGGTTAGATGCACAAATCACTAATTTGTAGGGTGCCAGGATCAAACAAGGGCCTTGTGTGTGTGCCAAACACACTTATCAACTTACCTCCACCCTGCCTGCCCACCGGGTTTTCCTGAGGCGGGATCTCTGCTGGCTGGTGAGCCCAGGATGTGCTCCTCTCTAAGATCTGCGATTACAAGTGGATACCAGCACACCCGGCCTCTTTAACGTGAGCTGTGGGGGTGAGTCTTGGTTGTCATAACGAGGGCGTGTGACACAGCGCTGACAGAGACGTCTTCCCAGCCCCGACCTGCCCACTTCCCATGCACACATCTCCCCAGGTTCTCAAAGTCCACACGCTGTACAGCGACAGCAGAGCCAGATATCCGTCGGCTGGGGCGAGCTACGAAAAGCCATTTTCCCACAGGGGATGGAGTTTAGGAGGACTGTCTGCAAACATCTGCCAAGGAAGAGGTCGCCACTGCGCCTGATCTCTGTCCCAGATTGTGAGCCGTGAGCGGATGGCTGTGGGAGTGAGGTGCTCAGGTGAGGAGGCCCAGAGAAGGAGAGCTCCCCTTGAAGGAGTGCTCCCTGCCGGGAGGGGCGTGTAGATAGACTATCCATGTACCCAGGAGCTTGGCAGGACCCCAGCATGGGATAAGGAATTCTCCCAACCCTCTGCCAGGCCCCACTCTGAGGAGATGTGATGAGAGCCGTGTGGCAGGGGCAGCCCCACGGCAGGGCAGGGACACCTCGGCAGTGGCTGTGCAGTCTGGGCTCAGGAGGGCCTCGAAGCTCTTCTTCGTGGTGCATGTGAGATGGAGCTGCTGCCCAGACTCTCTGTGGAAATAAACGCCCCTGGGAAAGCCCAAATTCAGGATTGGCCTGTCCCAGCGAGCCACAGCGGTTGGCGCGTCCTGGCTTCCGTTTGGAGAGAGCGGTGCTCCCACAGATCTTCCCCTTCGGTGTCGGGGCTCTCGTGAAACCGTCTGCGAAGCAGGCTGGATCTCCAGGGAGCACGCAGCGGCAGTTGTACCCTGGCCGGGCCCTGACCCCACACTCCCCCTCCCCACCACGGGGCACAGTGCTGCCCCCAAGCCATGAGGACCAGAGCTTGGGTCCCCGTGTAGAAGCTGTGCACAGAGGAACGCCACTCAACCTCAGGTCGGCCAGAGGCAGGCAGACCCCCGGACACAACCTCAAAAACTAAGGTAGAGAGTGGTCAATCCCTGGCCCTGCGTGTGCACGAGAACACGCAGGTGCACTGAACATATATGCACAAACATGCAAATAGAAGAGGGTGGGAGGGAGAGAGGGAAGGAAGGAAGAGAGGAAATGAGGCGACACAGAGGGGCGCTTCCTCTGTGCCTGGCTGAGCTGGTTCAGCTAGCCCATGAATTAATCAGGCCCTTGTCTGAGGAGCCTGCCTAGGCCTCCGCTAGCAGAGTGTGCGCTGCACCAACAGAAACACACCCTCATCTTGGGTTCCCCAAGACTTTCTCCTCTGAAGAGTGTCCGGAGCCCGCAAGCTGGAGACTCCCTCACTCTGAGCTTGACGAGCTCCGCCCTGTGGATTCCACCTGCTCCGGAACCCAGGGCCTCCTCTTCCTCATCTCAGTTCCTGTTCCTGTGGATGTGGCCAGCTCTGGAGGTGTGTGGGAGGGACACAAGTCCCCTGCTGGCCACGTGGAGGAAGCGGTCCAGGGTAGCTGAGAAGAAATGAAGGGTCCGCCGACATTCAGAATGCCTGCTGGAAAGGGGGCGGCCCTGGATCCCCATCTGCTGAATGAAATTATTCCTCTCCCACCTCCTGTACCCTCTTCTCTTCTTCCTCCTTCCTTTGCTCATCCATCTTCTCTTCCTCTTCCTTATCTGTTTAGCCCGGGCTCAACATCTTCCTGCCTCAGTTCTGGGACTACAGCTGTGCCGCCCTGACCAGGGTAAATTTCCAGGCCACACAGCAGGAGGCAACAGAGGTGAAAGCCCACAGGTGCCTCCCTGACCACTGATCTTTCAGCACCTTGTCAGCCTCCTGATCTTCCCTAGAATCCTCCAGTGAGGGGTTGGGTGTGGCTCAGTGGTAGAGCCCCTGTGTAGTTGGAGGCCTTGGATTCAGTCCACAGTGTTGAAATCAATCAATCAGGAAAAGATTCCACCAGGGCCGTGACATGTGTCTGCTCACAGTTTACCCCCACAAGAAAGCAAACAGACAAATGCAGTTCTGCTGCTTTGATTTGGTGTGCTGCTGTGCTTCCTGTCTCTGCTTCAGTTTCCATTTGTAAAGTTCTCGCTCCCTGCCTCCAGGACAGGACTAACGATTCCAGAGGGAATCCCAAACCCTGCGTGACTGTGTTATTATCAGGCACATGTCAGAAGGCCCCGTCCATTCCTGGGACAGCTAAGTCCGTCAGAGCGCTGAGCTGAGATAATTTAGGAGCTCTGGGCCAGGGAACTGTCCCCAGGAACAACTGCTGTGTCCACAGAAGGCCACAGGATGGATCATCCAGCAGCCAGGTGTCGGCCGCCAAAGATGCGCCTTCCGCTGCTGTGCTTGCTCTCTGTCTCTGTCTCTGTGTGTCTCTCTGTCTCCCTGTCTCTGTCTCTCTGTGTGTATCTCTCTGTCTCTCTTTCTTCCTCTATCTCTGTCTCTCTGTCTGTCTTTCTCTGTCTTTCTGTCTCTCTCTGTGTCTCTGTCTCTCTCTCCCTCAGCCCGCCACTCTAAAAAATGACTCTGAGGCAAAGAAAGCAGACGCTCTTGGCTATAAATATTTCAGGGCAGAATGAACGCCTTCCCGGGCCCGGCTTGCAGAATATATTATTTATAAAACCATAACTTGAGTTGAAAGGTAGTGGGCGGAAGAAAATAGACAGTCCTGAGTCCAATTCAGTGGGAGGCGAGAGACCAGTGAGGGAGCCAGAAAGGTCACAGGAGGTCACCTGGCCACACCTTGCTGGCTCCTCCTTCAGGGAGGCGGCAGGAGGGACATGAGCAAAAAGTCAGGTCCAAGAACCACGGTCCAGCCTCTCAGGAATCCATCGCTGGGTTTCCAAACCACACTACAACTGAAGAGAAAAAGGAATCGTGCGTATGTGTGCGTGCGTGTGTGCATATGTGTGTATGTATGTGTGTGTGTGCATGTGCATGCACACAGAAACCAGAGGTCAACATTAGTGTTTTCCTCAATAACTCTGGGCATTATTATTTTATAATATTTTTATTGCCTTTTTATTTACTTTGTGTGCGTGCCAAAGCACGGGATAAGGTCAGAGGGCAGCTCTCAGACATCAGCTCTCTCCTCACCTCTTTTGTCCTAGAGACTAAACTATCCCCAGCGCAGTTAGGCAGCTCCCAGACCTCACCTTATTCTGTGAGGCGGGGTCTCTCACAGAACCTCTCACCCATTGCTGGTCCGGCTGGCCAATAAAGCCAAAGGATTAGCCTGTCTGTCTGTCTGTCTGTCTGTCTGTCTGTCTGTCTGTCTCTCTCTCTCTCTCTCTCTCTCTCTCTCTCTCTCTCTCTCTCACACACACACACACACACACACACACACACACAGAGTTACAGGCACGGGCTACCACATCTGGCTTTTACATGGGTGCTTGGGATTTGAACTCGGGTCCTCATGCTTATGCAAGCCCACTTTACCCTCTGAGCCACATCCCCAAAGCCCAAGAAAAGTGTTTCCCCAAGTTCCTCACAGACGAAGGTTGTCATGAGGGAGCAAGCTGAGAAGGCCATGGCGTGAGCCTCACTTCCACACTTTGCCCATTAAAACAGGAACGCAGAAAACACTGGGTGAGTTAATTTGCTGAAATGGACCCAAATGAAATAACTGATTACATTTTTCCCCAAAGGAAAATTGAGTTAATTTGGCCGGAGCCTTGTTGCCAGGCTGCCAGTCCCAACACACACGGAAGGGGTGTGGAAACAGTCAACAGGGCCCAGGGTATTCCCACAGCTCGCGGTGCCAGCCCGGACTCTGCATTCTCCACTGTGAAGTGGACAGATGGTGACATCCACTCCTTCACCGCCAGTGACTTTTCTGTTGCTTTGACATGGAAGCCACTGACATCCTCAGCTAATGCTGTGCACGACCCCTCCCAGCTGAGGCTAACATGTGAGGGTCAGGAGTTCAAGGCTAGCCTGGAGGAGATAGTGTGCCTCAAAACACCCATCAAGGACAGGCAGGGAGAAAGAATGGGGAGAGAAGAAAGGAATGAGGAAGGAAAGAAAAGAGAAGAAAAAGAATGGAAATGGGAGGGAGGGGAAGGGAAAAAAGAGGGAGAAAGAGAGAGACACAGAGACAGAGAGAGACAGACATAGAGAGAGACAGAAATACAGAGGGACAGACAGACAAAGAGAGAGACAAAGAGAGAGACCGAGAGGCAGAAACAGACACACACACACAGACAGACAGAGAGACAAAGAGAGAGGAGGAAGGGGAAAGGTGTGTGGGGCTGGGACTCAGCTGGCACACAGGAAGCCTGGGTTCCATCCCTGCGCGAGCCCAGTGTGGTAGGTGTGCCTGTACCCTCCACTGTCAGAGGTAGGAGGGTCACAAGTTCAAGACCGTGTGTGACCATGCGGCGGGTTGGAGGCAGCGGCCTGGGACACATGGAGGCCCTGTGTCTACGCTGAACAAGTGGGCACCATGGCTGCAGTGTGGGCTCTGGCCCCGTGACCCCTGACCCCGCTGCAGTGCACACGCGCCACCCCCAGCCACGTCCCTGCCGGGCCTACTGATTTCATCCCTCCTCCGCCAATAAAACAATAAGAGGGAGACACGGGAGGAGTTAATTTGCTAAAATGGACCCAAATGAGACAACTGATTACATTTTTCCACAAAGGAAACTCAGCTAATTTGGCCACGACTTGTTGCCAGGCTGCGGGTCCCAACACACACCCAACAGCAGGTCCTGGGCAGCGGGCAGCCGCAAGCCATGGTCACAGGCCATGGTCCCCGCCCCGAGCAGGCCACAGTCACAGGCCACGGTCCTGCCCTGTGGAGGTCACGTCTCGTGGAAGACACACGTGCCCCTGGGAAGTGCACCAGAGGCACACGCATGAGCTGCACGGAAGTGCACCTGTCAAGCACATGCACACATAGGCTTGCACGGACATGCACAGTGCACCCACTGAAACAGATGCATACTCACAAACACACTCATGCATGCACACACTCAGCATTCACACACCCAAGCACACACATCAAAGTGCTCACACACCCACATGTCCATATACATCCATGCTTGTGCACAATTTCCAATGTGCATGCTCAGAACGTGCACACACGCAGACACAAACACACTCATGCACACATTACAAGTGTATACACACAAAAACATGCACAAACAAGCTGTGTGCTTTCATGCATGCATGCACACATGTACGCACTCACAACATGCAATACACATCAGCGCACACCCACAGGAGCGTGCACGCACAAGCACATGCTTTGCCAGGCACTTGCACATACAAAGCATGTGCACGGCCTCACACATGTGTGTTTACACACCCACCCCAGCACTCTGCACACCCCGAGGTTCCCTCTGCACACCGGGGCAGATCACTGCTGGAGCTGGAGAGTCCACTCCGCTGGTGACGCGCCCAGAGCGAGTGTGGAAAGGGTCACAGCACGCACTCGCTCTAACCCAGCCCTGGAGGCAGGGGCAGTGACCCGGCATACGCTGGCCAGCCGGCCCAGACAAACTGCAGGCCATTGAGGCCCTGGATCAACATAAGTGTGGTTGTAAGTGAAAAGGTGGTGTGGGCTGTGCGGTTCTCACGGTGGATCTACCCGATCTACCCGAGACCCGTCACAACTGAGACGACACAGACACCTCGAGGTTTATGGTCGCCTCACTGACCTCGGGCCAGGCAGTGACTTTACCTACAATATCCCAGTAACAAACCCTTCCCTGCCCCCGGCCCATGCCACCCACTCAACCACCTTCACCTGGGCCGCCTTCCGTCCATTATCTTAGAAACTTTGCGTATATTTCTTATCTTGGCATTTCCCCATCCACACCATCTCCGGACTCCTTCCTTCCAGCCCACATGGTCCGTTCCACGCTAACCTTCGTGGCAGCCTCCTCCTCCTCTCTTCCTGTCACTGTCCCCTTCCCATGATTCTCCTCTTCCCAAAGCCTGGGAACCTAAGCCACGCCTACCCCATCCTGCCCTGCCCCGGTACAGGCCTTTAATCAACCAACCAGGAATAACATCTTAGGCAGCTTTACACAACTAGGATAGGTGTGTCCAGGCAGGAACTGATCCTGAGGGTCAGTAAAAAGCATCAAAATAAAAACATCAGACCCACCCCCAAAATAAGAGAGACAGCACCCTAAAGAGTAGTTCCTGAGGCTGACCTCTGGCCTCCTCCACACATGAGCACCACACAAACACACACAACCCACAAACATACACCTGGGCAAAGCACTCCATATTAAACTGTAAGAAATCAGGTGTGCACATGAGAAATCTTTTTAAAATCTTTGACATCACAAAGCAGGGAGTCCTGCAGGTCCCCCATCAAGACGGGCTCAGGAGACGCTGCAAGGCACCTGTGAGCCCACGAAGAAAGGCCAAGTGTGAAAAGTGGGTGTCCCCAAACCTACGGGTACAGAAGCTGCACTCACACAGAGGCACACGTGTGTGAGGTGCACTTCTGTTCACAGACACAGAGTAAACAAAGACCCACAGGTACACACAGGGACAGCCACACACTCACACACATGCACACACACACAGCAATTCATTCATACATTTACATGCACACCCAGGCATGTGTTTACATCCACACAGAGCAGACAGACACACTCACACGGACATACATGCTAACACCCAGGCATGCGTGCACACCTGAGACACCCTCCCTGCACTCCTGCTCTTTTCTCCCGTCACGAGTCTCTCATAGTCCAGGACGACTCTGAACTCCTGTTTCTCCTGCCTCTGCCTCCTGGGTGTCAGGATTACAAGTGTGCCAACAAGCCTGGCTGCCCCAGAGTTGACTCCACACTAGGAAGCTGAGGACAGAGTAGTGACCACATGGACAGCAAAGCCAAGGTCCGGCCAAGGGCCCAAGTCTAGTGGATGCTTGCTTCTCTCCATCCTCCTCCCCTCCCCTCCTCCTCCCCCCTCCCCTCCTCCTATCTCCCTCTACCCCTTCCTCTCCTCCTTCCCCTCCCTCTCCCCCTCCCCCTCCTCCTCTCTCCCCTAACTTCGGCCTGTAGGCCTGTAGCAAGGGATGGAGACTCTCCCTTGTGGCTCCGGTACTTGGGGTGAGCGCAGTCCCCACGAGCAGCGCTGGGTGGCGCCCGCTAACGAGGATGAGGGTGGCCTCGCGGCCTAGGCCGACCTGAGCGGCGTCCGTGCCCTTGACCCCACCGTCTCTGCAGAGACGTGACGGGAAGAGGGGGCAAGGTTGCTCAGGGCCCGCGGACCCCTCCCTGACAGTGGGCAGCGGGGCGGGCGCCCTGGAACCCTGGCGGGAGGGACTGGCTCTCACAGAGGGAAGCCGCGCACCAGTGACCCCCGACAGCAGCGCCGCCCTCGTCCCCCACCCCATCCCAGGGAAATCCTTCCCAACTGACCCCTGCTCCACAGCAGGGGGATAGAGCTGCTGTCTGGGCCGCAGCTCTGGGCAGGTCACACCCGTGTGCTGGGTGTGGGGAAGCTGTGACAGTCACACATTCAGTTGACACAGGAAAACCCAGAGGGTCAAGTGACTGATCCACCAGGACTGTGAGGCTTAGTGAGAGAAAGGGAAGAGGGGTGGAAAGACAAGTCAGGACAGCGCATGCATGCATGCACGCGCGTGCCCACGCTGCACACAAACACACACACACATACTGCCTAGAGCAGATGCTACCTTCAGCGTGAATCAAATGTCGTCTCCTTCAGTAAGAGTTGCCCCTGGGCCTTACTGTCACCCCGTAGTATCCGCCCTGGTGACAGACAGGTTCACCTTCAGTCACCCGGCAATGGCACCCCGGGACGTGTGTCCCTGTGTGCGGGAGTCAGCAGGGCCACACTGAGCCAGGCTGGGTCAGCTCAGGCAACCCCCTCATGCCCAGTCTCTAAAGGACTCTAGACATCCATGGATCTCAGGCTGAGTTCTGGGGCACAGAGGAGTCCCAGGAAGGCCCGAGGCAGGAGTGAGTTCTGCCCTGGGAGTCTGCGTCCTAGCAGCCCTGGGCCCTGTTTAGAGCTTCCTTCATACAGAGTGGACCAGGCGGTAGAGAGGCACAGAGGGAGGACAGTGGGGAGGTACAGAGAGAGACAATGGAGAGGTACAGAGGGAGGACAGTGGAGAGGTACAGAGAGAGACAATGGAGAGGTACAGAGGGAGGACAGTGGGGAGGTACAGAGAGAGACAATGGAGAGGTACAGAGGGAGGACAGTGGAGAGGTACAGAGGGAGGACAGTGGAGAGGTACAGAGGGAGGACAGTGGGGAGGCACAGAGGGGCAGTGTCTTTCACCTGGGAGAACCACGGGGGGGGGGGGATGCCCTCCAGTTCCCTCCTCCTCCCTCCCTCTTCCCCCTCCTTTTCTAATGATTTACCTGAGGACCAGCCCTCAGTGGCCTGGTTACCCAGCATGCATCACAAGAGAGCTGACTTGGGTGCTCCTCTTACTCTTCTTTTCCTTCTAGAAGCCTGGACATCTGACACATGGGTGTCTGGTCCCGAGGTGTACCTGGGGAAGACAATGTGTTAAGAGTTTCCTTGGGGCCAGGAGGCACACACCTTTAGCACTTGAGAGACAGAGAGAGGTGGATCTCTGAGTTCCAGGACTGCCTGGTCTACAGAGCAAGTTCCGGGACCGCCAGGGCTGTTACACAGAGGAACCCTGTCTCAAAAAACCAACTAATTAATTAATATCAATCAATCAATTAAAAATGTGTCCTTGGAGTCTCTTAGAGACCATTTGTTCAAAGATGGATGGTTTCTGGGGTTCAGCACAGGCAAAGCACAGCTGCAAGCCTAAAGTTACCAAGAGTCGAGTCACCAGGTCCCAGGCAGCCCAAGAAGATCAGAGATTGAGGAGACGCCCAGAGACAGCTGGCAGAATTCAGACATAGGCTACCCCGGAGCTAGCTTTCGAGGCTTCCGGGGCGAAGGCTCTGCTGAGCTGTGAGTGTGACTGCAAAACGGTGCTTAACCTGCTGGCACAAAGTGACTGCTGTAAAATCAATCAATTAATTAAAAGAAATAAGATAATTAATTAATTAAACTCTTGATTCAAGCTCAGCCTCCAACTGTAATGCCAGGTTCATGGGACCCTCAGAGACCACCAGGAGATGACTCGATGCAAGAGCAAGAGAGCTTTATTACGAGAACGATCGAACTCGGGATCCAAGTCTCACTGACACAGCAGTAGAGAAGTGGGACCCCGAGCCCTGAGTGAGCAGGATTTTTAAAGGGAAAGACTGCAAGCAGGGGTTTCCATGGCAGCAAGCAGGGGGCACAAGCCTTGACGTTACAGGATTAGGTAAAAGTTAGAGGGGCGAGGTGACCTTCTCTGAGGCACATAATCACAATGGCTAAGGCATATAATCACAATGGCTATTCTTCTAAACTATATCTGAAACATTGGGGAGAATTTTCCCACCTGATTCCCAACCGATTCTCATTGATTATTGCCGGGGAGATGGTCTTTATTTTCTATGAAGCATTTATTCTGTGATATTTCCTGGAGGCTGTTGCTAGGAGAGTTAACTTTGTTTTCTGCCAAGTGTACATTCTGTGATATTTCCTGGTACCTGAATTCAGCTCCCAGTCGAGATGGCTCTTTATTTAAAAAATGGAGTTACACCCAGGCTAACTCAAACTCTTCACAACTTACCTGAAGTCTGGGTTGGGCTGCAATGTGATCCTCCTGCCTCAGCCTACTGTGTGCCAGGATTGCAGGTGCTGTCAAAACAACAACAAAAAAATTTTATCAGCCAACCCCATACTCTATGTCTCTTTGCCCCATGAAATCAGCACCTTTCTTACTCACCAGATAAATTAAATAGGTGTCAGGGCCCAAGTATCCATAAAACTTTCAAAAACTATCCAACCAGCAGGGCACTCTTCCAGCAAAATGTATTGATGTGGTGATGCTAGTACAGGGAACCCAGGACCTCATGCAGAACTGAGCATTGAACCCAGGGCTTCAAGCATATTAGGTGCACCCCAGCTCCTCACCGGGGGATTCTAGGAAGATGCTCTACCACTGACTTATACATCCCCAACCCCAGAAGTCTTTACTGGGGAAACTGGCTGATGTCGCATTGTGTGCACACCTTCTCTTTCCCATTTGTGTCACTGTCTCTCTGCAGAGTCTGTAGACAGGGTGCCCTAGGATCCTTGGGCCACATAGACCCCCCCCATCAGCACAGGCACCTGTTGCCATCTGGTAACTCAGTGCTTTGGTGTTTCAAGTCCAGCTGCAGACCAAGCCAGTGGCTAGAAGGTAGGCACAGGGCAGCCACGGAGCCCCTGCCCTGGACTGTACGATGACTTTCAGTTCACGCTCAGTAGAACTCTCTACAAGCGTCATCAGGAGTGGAACCAGAAAGGTAAGTCAGGAGAGGAGTGTGGGGAGGACAGGGCGGCTCTTAGGCAGTCCCAGCTCTGACCCTGGCTGTCCCTATGTCCCCAGGGCCCCCTGCACCTCCTTCAGATCTTCTGGTGACAAAGGATGGTTTGTTTCAACCAGAACACAATCCTTCCTCGCCTAGAACTCAGGCGTAGAAGCTGCTCTAAGCTGAAGGCTTGAAAGAAAGCACAAGCCGGGGTCAGAGCTGGCGCCTGGAATCCTAGACGAGGAAGGATGAAGAGTTTAGGGCCAGCCTGGGCTACATGGTGAGACGGTCGTGGAAGAAAAACAGTAAAGGAGAGAGGTGGGAGGAAGAAAAGAGAAGGGAAGGGATCAGAAGGGAAGAAAATTGAAAATGTAAGAAGCAAACCCTGGAGCTAGCTGCGGAGGCGCGTGCCCATGATCCCAGCACCCGGGAGGCAGAGGCGGGAGGATCTCTGTAAACTGGAGGCCAGCCTGGTCTACAGAGTGAATCCAAGACAGCCAGAGCTACGTAGAGAAACCCTGTCTGGAAAAACATGAGAGAGAGAGAGAAGATAAATCCCTCATTAATTCATTCATTCATTCATTCAATAATGCCCAGGTGGGGGAGGACATCTCTGAGGTTAAGAGCATGGTCTGCTCTTTCAGAGGGCCTGAGCTCAGTTCACATCGCCCACATCAAGCTCATAACCTGTAATTCCAGCTCCAGGAGTTCTGCTGTTTGTCCTGGTCTCTGAGGGCACCACTAAAACCTATGAAAAGCAATGCCCAGGTATCAGGCACTCCACGAGGCCCCGGAGGCATGTTGGAAGCTCAGTCAGCAGACTACAGACCCTTTCACTATATATATATATATATATATATATATATATATGCAGGCAAGGACTTAGGCCATTGTAGCCCAGAGCCATGGAGCGCCACAGGCAGGAAGGAGGTGTTGGTGCACACCAGAGAATGTGACTCACCCAGAGGTTAGCAAAGGGATCTCTAAACTGTCACTTGGAAGCTTAGCCAGAAGAAGGGGATTTGCAGGAAATGGGGTCCCACTAGGGCAAACAGAACGTGCAGATTACGCTGGTGGCCTTGAACAAAGAGAAGACAGTCTGTTCCGAGCAGCCACAGGGAGCAAGCTGGGAAGCAGCACCTTCTGCGGCCTCCGCCTGGCTCCTCTACATGGCCCCATGCATGGCTCCTCCGCCTGGCTCCTCTGCATGACTCCCATTCCTGAGCTCGCCTTAAGCTCCTGCCTGACTCCCTTCCCGCAGCCGGAGCAGACCCTTCCTCCAGCAGCTTCGCTCATGCTGCTTCCTCACAGCAGAGGACAGCACACCAAGCGGCCTTCGGTGCTTCCGTCAGTGCCAGTGACGCGGGCAACTCACACACCTGCCTTATGGGGCTTTGGTCTCGTGTAAGCCTCAGGCTCTGCATGAGCCCCTTGTACACGCACATATATATGCATATGTGTGTTCACATGCCCATGCATGTATGTGAACATGCATATATACATGTGAACATGCATATATACATGTGAACATGCACATACATTCATGTATCCATCTGTGGTGTACATTCGTGCACACTATGTACAACCACAGATGAATGGATAGATGAATGTACACATGCATGTTCATGTGTGTGCATGCATGCACAGGGATATGAACACATGTGTGCATGTGTAAGTGCCTGTCCATGGGCAGATTTCTGGAGTGGCTGAGATGGACTCTCTTTGTGTACCCAGGCTGGCTTTGAACTTGCAGCCCTCCTGCTTTGGCCCTGAGTGTCAGGATTCTGGGCCTGTGCCACCAGCCTGACTGGGAGCTGCCCCAGCTCTCCCGCTCAGCCATGGCAACCTTGTGTCCCACATGGCTCTGGCTCCTGGATGCTCACACATTGGGGTCACTCTCAGGAGAGTGCCTGCCTGGGCCGAGAGCTGGAAAGGGGCTTTTTCTTGAGTTTGCGATAAGCTCCTCTTAGCTTATAGATCTGGTCCCATAAAATAGATTTATGGACTCTCAACCAGACACAGCCTCATGCTTGAGCCTCGCTAATGGCTCATTTTTCTACCGTCTTCCTCTACTAACTGATTGTCATGAATCTTTCACCCAAATGTGGCCACTAAAGATGTCACCAGCTTTCCTCCCGGGAGGTTTTACACCCGGGCTGTAGTGGAGCAGGGACAGGAGAGACAGGGATGCTCGGGGCCCTGGAGGGAGGAAGGACATCAGGGCCGGGAGGGGGGGGGCTCACTGTCTCACCAGCGTGAAGGCCTGGATCTGGGTTCCCAGAACCCAGGTGAAAACAAACCAAGCACACAGGAGACAGGGGTAGTGCTCGCTCGCTCGCAGCCCCGGTGGCTGCCGGGGAGACGGAGGCGGAGAGGGCGGCCCTGGGGCTCACTGGCAGCTAGCTAACCTGTTTGATTATGTTTAAGGCTCATCAAAGGCCCTGCTTCAAACAGAAGTGGAAGGAACAACAGCCAAGGCTGTCCTGTGCGTTCCACAGGCATGTGCATGGTGTACCACACACAGGCACACGCACACACACAGGCCCATATGTGCACCTACATATACAGGCTTCTGCATCTACCCCATACACAGGTGCTCACACAGGCAAACAAACATAAATAAACACACACACATCTATACATTTATACATACGTATATATATAAAAAGAAAACTCAATGGGCGTGGTGGTGCACACCTGTGAGCCCAGCACCCGGGAGGCAGAGGCAAGCGGATCTTTGAGTTCGAGGCCAGCCTGGTCTATAGAGTGAGTCCAGGGCAGCCAGGGCTACACAGAGAAACCCTGTCTCGAAACGAAAGAAGGGAGGGAAGGAAGGAGAAGTAAGGAAGGGAGGGAGGGAGGAAAAAAAGACAAAGAAAGAAAGGAGGGAGGGAAGGGAGGAAAGAAGCAGGGAGGGAGGAAGGATAGACCTCTGTGGTGGGGTCAGGGGGCAGCAGCACATCTGCTTGCTGGGCACCTACCGCAGAGCAGACATGAGTCCTTACACCAGCATCTCATGCAGTCTCACAGCTGGTGAGGGCAGCACAGGTGAGCTGGGGCCCGGAGAAGCGGAACAGCTTGCCCAAGGACACAGAGCTCAGCACAACCAGAGGCACAGCAAGGTCCCAAGGCCCCCAGTCTGCGCCTTCAATCTGCATGTGTGTCACACAGCCAGGCCCCTGGGGTCTCAGCTCCTCCTCAGGCTCCTCAAAGAGCAGAGAAGGTAGTGGAAACGGTGCAGGCCGCACGTCCAGCGCTGCCCTGAAAGGCTGCTGCAGGAGGATGTGGTGAGTCAGAGGTCAGCCCAGCTACATGAAGACACCCTGCCTGGAAAGGAAGAGCTGGCCATGTTTGGGCGGCCTGTAACCTGGTGCTAGAGAGCAAGAGGCGGGAAGATGAGATCCAGCCATCCAGGCCATTGCTGTTTGGTAAACTTAGGGCCGGCTGGGAGGCCTGAGACCCTGTCTCAGAGGAAAAACAAAGGAGGAGGGAGAGGAGCAGGAGGGAATAATGCTCAGAATCCTTCAAGGACAGAAGCCCACATCTGGGTCCTGCACACCCTTTCCTGGCCAGGACACCTCACAGCTCTGGTGGAGGACGAGCTGGCCAGGCCGGCACTCTGTCCTCCGTGTGTGACGGACCTGAGCTGTGTGAATCAGTCCCTCCACAGAGCAGCTCCTTGGAGAGCAGACACCCCGCTCCCAGATGCTCGGAGTCTCAGAACTCTGAGAGGTGCCGCCAGGCCTGACAGGCCCCACAGGGCTATCAGGAGGGGGACAGAGGAGAAGGGGGACCTACAGCCGCACCCCGCAGAGCAACTCAGCCAGTGTCTGCCGAGGCTGGGCACACTCTGGTTCCCCACTCAGCAGCACACAGACAGCGCTCAGGGAGTGGAGGCAGAGAGTCAGGAGTTCAAGGTCATCCTCAGCTAAGCAGCAAGTTCAGGGCCCGGCTAGGCCACACTCCACCTTCCCAGAAGCAAAAACTTAAAAAATCAAAAGGCCTCGTGTGATGGCCAGTCAGGGAGGGCTTGCCTGGCGAGAGCCTGAGTTCCGTTCCCAGCAGCCATAGGGTGGTTTAAGCTGAGCATGGCAGCTGGTACTTGTGACCCTGACGCTGGGGAAGTGGAGGCAGGTGGTGCCTGGGCAGCTAGCCTGGGCTGAAGGGGAGTTCCAGGCTAGTGAGACCCTCAGAAACAAAGTCGAGGCCATCTTGACAGACAACACCCGACCTCCACATACAGCCACGCACACACACACACACACACCAACACATACTTATGCACACCTGTGCACACATACACACCACACACACACACTACATGCTTATGCAGGCATACCTGTACGCACCACACCCCCACACATGCAAGCACACACATACACACAGGAACATGCACATAAACACACACGTGCACACGTGCACACCCAGAACATACCTGAAGATTGAGTGATTGACACTTTACAAGAACCGAACACTTTTTCACAGGCCCCCGGCTGTGGCCAGATCACCACCCTGTAATGAGGAGGAGGCTGTTGACTGATTCACGAGGAGGCCGCGCCCAGCCAGGGACAGGGTTAGCAGCGGGATGACGCGCTCCGCAGCTAACCAGCAAGTGCCTGGTGACAGGTCCAGCTTCGCCAGAGGGCCTCGTAGAGGAGGGACAGGCACTCTGAGCCCATTAGTGGGGTTTGGGCTCAACCAAGCCGGTGACCCGGAGACTCCCGCTCCGGTGATTCTGCTGAGGGACGCTGGGCCCGAGAGTGTTTGGTGGCTCTCAGCTCAGTGGTTGTGCACACCTGCAGCTCCAGCGCCCGCGAGGCTGAAGTAGGAGGATTTTACACTTGAGGCTAGCCTGGGCTAATATCAGGATCTCAGGCCAAATAAAACAACATGACAGCATTAAGAGACGTGCTGCTATGCAAGCATGGAGAGCTGAGTTTGAATCCCCAGGGCAAGGCAGGGGCTGCCGAGCTGGCTCAGAGGCCAGGGGCGCTGGCTGCTCTTCCAGAGGACCCGGGTTCAAATCCCAGCACCCACTGTCTGGAACTCCAAATCTGACAGCCTCACGCAGACATGCAGTCCAAATACCAGTGCTCATAAAATAAGGTCAATAAAAGTTAAAAAAAAAAAAAAAAGACAGACAAGGCAGTACACACCTGGAATCCTGTTTTCTAAGGAAGGAGGAGATGGAGAGAGGCGCCCTGGACAGCTGTGGGAAAGGCTAGCCTGATGCACGCTCCAGCAAATGAGAGGCTATGCCTCTCTTCGTCAGGTCTCCATCACTGTGATAAAGCGCTGTGGTCAGAAGCAAGCTGGGGAGGAAGGGTTCGTTTCAGCCAACAGCTTACGGTCCATCGCCCGGGGAAGGCAGGGCCGGAAACAGGAACTGACACAGAAACCGTGGCGGAATGCTGTTTCCCGGCCTGCCCAGCCCGAATTTTCTTTCGATCTGGAGCCATAGAATGGCTGTTTGACTCCTGCCTGCTTGGAATCTGTGATGCACATTGTGTCTTGCGTGGTACAGTGAGTCCATCCCCGGACCGCAGGTGCTGCTCTGAGCTTTGTACAGGTTTGTTCAACCATTTAGATTTGGCAGGTATTCGGCATGAGAACTCACCTCCCGCTTACCTGAGAACTATCCTCCTGCTTTGAGAATTTCCTTGAGAATATCCTGCTTTGCGATTTTCACTGAAGCTAGTTCCTCCCCGCCGAGTTGCCCGTTCTTACTCTTTATAAGCTGTAACCTAAAGTACAATAAACCGAGACTTGATCAGAATTCTGTCTTGTCTCCATTCTTAGTGTCTCCTGTCCTATCCCGTTCTCACCCCCTCTTTTACTTAGGGTCTTGTTCGACTGACCTGTGGGCTGGGACAGGGTTCCTCTGTGTGGCCTTAACTGTCCCAAACTCATTTTGTAGTCCAGGCTGGCCTTGAACTCACAGTGATCTGCCTGCCTCTGCCTCCCTGAGTGCTGGGATTATAGGCATGGGCCATCACACTGGGCTCAACCTGATTTCTTGAACAGCTAAGGACCACCCACCGAGAGGAGCCCTGCCCACAGGGAGCCAGCCCTTCCACAGCAGCCACCAATTAAGAAAATCCCTACAGCCGGGCCACAGCCAGGCCCACAGCTGGGCCCACAGCCGGCCCACAGCTGTGCCACAGAGCCAACTCATCAAATGAGGGCCCCACTCCTTGACCCCAGCCAGCTCCAGATTGGGTCATGTCGAAAACCAAAATGGAGGCTGCGTCAGACAAGGTAGAAGAGTCCTTGCTCTGATCTCTGCATGTAATCCATGGTAAGCACACACCCATGCTCATCTCTACAGGACCAGGGGTGCTCATGCATGCACACGCGCATGCACGCGCGTGTGCACACACACACACACACACACAAACATACTCAGAGGCAGAGGCAGGCAGATCAGCCTGATCTACAGAACAAGTTCCCGGACAACCAGGGTTACACAGAGAAGCCCTGTCTCTAAAAATCAAATGAAAACATAATCCTAACACTCAGGACGCTAAGGCAAAGGGATTGCCTTGATATCTAGGCAAACAGTCTGCAGAGTGAGGTCCTGTGTCAAAAGAAAACCCGACAGAGAAACCGTGCCTGGTCAAGCCGCATGGGAGGTTCAGGGGTAAGAGCTCAAACCACACAAGAGCAAGAGAAAACATGAACAGGACCCTTCCTAACAACAGCAGGGGAAGCTAGCCAACGAGGACTCGGAGCTTATAAGGAGAAGAGATGAGCAATTAAGATAATAAGGGTAATAGCAACCGTAAATCTTTTATGTGACAAGGAGCACCGTAAGCAGAGGACAGAATCCTCACAAGTCACATCACAGCGGAAACCTCTTCTCTCTAGTATATAAAGAGTTTCTGGGGGACAAGAAGAAAAGATCTGTTGGTTTTATGTCAATTTGACACACGTTAGAGTCAGGCACGTCAACTGAGAAAATGACCCGAAAGACCGGGGAGACGGCTCAGCAGTTAAGAGCTCTGTCTGCTCTTCAAAAGGTCCTGAGTTCAATTCCCTGCACCCACCTGGTGGCTCGCAACCATCTATAGTGAGATCTGGTGCCCCTTCTGGCCTGCAGGCACATATGCAGGCAGAACACTATATAAATAAATAAACAAATAAATAGATAGATAGATAGATAGATAGATAGATAGATAGATAAATACATAGATAAATAAATAAATAAATCTAAAAAGAAAAAGGGAAAATGATGCCCCTGGATTGGTATTGATTTGGGTGGCGCAGTCGGTAGGGGAGGGCCACCCGAGTAGGGGGTCCTGAGTTTCTAAGAAAGCTGAGTGGACACAGGGGCAAAGCAGCAGGAGCCCTCTACGGCCTCCACCTCAGCTCCTGCCTCTAGATTCCTGCCTTGAGCCCTCAGGGAGGTAAGGTGTGAAGATAAACCCTTTCCTCCTTTTAGCCATGGTGTTTGCTGAAGCACGAGAGACCCTAAGACACAGTTGGGGCGCTGGAGAGCTGGCTCAGTGTCTAGCACACTGGCTGATCTTCCAGAGGACCCAGGTTCAGTTCCCAGCACTCATGTGGCAGCTTACAGCTCTCTGTGACAGTTACAGGGAATCTGACAGCATCATACATGTGTGCAGGTAAACACCAATGCACATTAACAAACAAACGAATGAATGAGTGAGGCACAGTTGGAGAGATTGTTAGCAGTTGAGAGCTTACCACTGTTTCGGAAGATCAGGGTTCCCTGTCAGGCAGCTCATAACTGTGCTTACTCTTCTGGCTCCCAAGGGCATGCGCGCCCGCACACACACACACACACACACACACACATAAACACAGAGGGAGAGAAAGAGAGAATAAAGTAATTTTTTAAAGACCACTAATCCAATAAAAAAATGAGTGGGGGACAAAAACAGCCGTGACATTCCAAGGGAAAGAGAAGCAATTAAATATGTGACCACTCAAGCTCACTCACATTGAAAGGAAGATGAGGGCCTGGGATATGTGCCTAGAATCCTCTGGTGAGGGGCTGGGGTGTGGCTCAGTGGTAGAGCTCCTGCCTGGAAGGCACAAGGTCCTAAGCAAACAAAGAAAAATCCCTCAAGAGAGTGAAAGAGGAATTAAAATGATCTCAGAAGACAGTCCCTCACCTATCAGACAGGTATAAATTTAATAACGAGGCAGCAAGGCCCTGGCGTGGGGGAAGGTGTCGCCAGGAAATGCAAAGCAGGGATGAAAAGTGATTTGGTGCTTATTGGACATATTCACTCCCTGGCCTACTGACCCCACTGCTGGGAATGTGCTCCAAAGGCATCCCTTGCATGTGTGAGAAGTGATGTAGGAACAGGCTTATTCATCGAAGCTGCGAGTCATGCCAACAGAAAGCCTGGCAGCATCCCAGTGGGTCAGATGTGTGTGAGAGGGTCAGAGGAGAGTGTGGAATAGTATGCAGCTCTTTTCCAGGATGAGGGAAAGAGGAGGAAGAGGAGGGGGAAGGTGGGGAGGAAGAAGGGAAGGGAGGAGGAGGAAGAAAGGGAGAAGGAGCCTCTGTTGGTCCCAATGCCCAACAGTTTTTCAGATACAGCTTTGGTAGAAGGAACAAAACAATAGCAGAGCATGCAAATAGATTCTGCCTTATTCATTTGCATAACGAAATCCTGCAAGGAAATACAAGGAACTAATTAAATGTTTCTCTAGGGAGCAGTGGACGGGCAGAAATGGGATTTCAGTGACGTCTGTGTGTTAGCAGCGATGTGGAGTCAGACCAGGGAAGTATATTACATATTCACGATTCTATAATGATATTAAAATTAGTGACCTGCCCTGTCAGTAAACCGAAATGCATATATCTGGTGTTTATCTGATGGTCTGTTCATCCCTAAATACCCATCTTGGGTTCATAGAAACTTACTCCTTATTTAGGGGCAGCAGGAAATGAGGAAACTATGGAGGGTTCAAGCCATGTAGGTCACTAAAAAAAGGAAAGAAAGAAAGAATATCTACCATCTTGAGACTAGGGCTTGGAACACTAAGGGGCATTGCGCATCACAGAGACTGTGGTCACAGTCTTGGCCCACCCTCGCATATTTTCAAGCTTAAAGCTAAGTGTCCCCCTGGGGTTTCTAAGGACGCGTGGATGTGGTGGAGGAGGGGAGGACAGAGCCATCAGGGAGGGCTCCCCTCAACTGCCAGACTTGTCCCCAAGACCAGCATGTCCTAGTTGATACCTCGACAGGCGGCTGAGGAGCACACAGGAACCACGCACACACACATGCACACGCGTGCATGCACACACACACAGTCGGGGCAGCTCTGGCTTTTCTGTTTTACAGGGACTCATCCTGGGCTCAAGAGCAGGCTCAGCAGTTAGGAACTATGCTGCTCTTGCAAAAACCCTCAGCTCAACTCCCAGCACTCACATGAGGCCGCTCACGGCCCTCTCTAAGTCCACCTCCAGCACCTTCGTCGAAGGCTCTGGCCTCTGAGCACCTGCATTCTCATGCACAAACCCTACAGTTACACGCAGACACACGACTAAAGAAGACTTGGTCGAGAAGGCTTCCGGACATCTACAAGATTGGTTCTGGGGCTGACCTGAGGTAGAGCCTCATCTGGCCCTCCCCACCCCCGCTAAGACACACAGCAGGCCACAGGAGCACCATGCGGGCTGCGGAGGGCTGGGCATCCCAACGGTGGGGTGGGCAGGCTGGCTAGGAGAGGAGGGCTGGAGGGCCTTCCGCCTCAGGTCTGGCTTTTATGGCCTGTATTAAATGCTGGCTGGCTCACTCCGCCCGCCCGGCGGCTTGCACACACCTGTACTCGGAAGGTTGTAATTTCGTAGTCTGAATCACTGGGTGAGATCACACCCAAGTTACCGGCAGTCCTCTCCTTAGGGCGGGCTAGGCAGGCAGACGCCTTTGTCTTCCAATTACCGAGTCTTTTATTGTTCTTTTAGTTGCAAGAGAAACACCCAAAGAGGCGGGCCTGGGAGCAGTGTTCTCTAAGAAGAGTCACGCAAAGCCACCAAGACCTGCTGGAAGCCCTGGTGCTCATCTGAATTCACCCCTTAGCCAGACGTGAAGAGGCCAAACCTGCCGCCCGGTGTGTGAGCTCAGGCGTGTCTGTAAATTCTAACTCTGAGAACAGCAGCTGTGTGACCCTGGGAAGATCGCCTTCTCCGAGAATGCCCCTTCTTATTTATAAAATAGAACAATGCCAAAGTCTGAAGGTCATTGTCAAGCCCCACCATAGATAGCTTGACTTCCTTCTAGTCAGGTCCTCAAGTACCAGCACACGGCTGTGCACATGGCTGTGCACATGGCTGTGCACATGGCTGTGCACACGGCTGGGCATGCAGCAGGCACATGGTAACGGGAACTCATGCGCCTGGGACATGACTCTCCCTTCATTCCATAAATGCTGACCAACCGTGTGCTGGAGAGATGCAGAGCTGGCTCCTGCTTTGGAGGGACTCACAGCCCTGGGCAGGGGGCAGAGACTTGTGTCACGAGTCACCGGAGCTGGCTGACAAGTTACCAACATCAAGGAAAACCCATGGGGCATGCCCTTTCCCCAGGACTCTTCAGACACGCCCTTAGGGTACAAGAAACGTTGCTTAGAGTATGGACTTCCTGTGTGTGGTAGCTGGGGAAGGGAGGAATGGGCTAGGGAAGGAGGGACAATGTCTCCAGAAAAGGAAGTGTTCAGAGAAAAGTTGGTGATGAGACAGAAGATGGGAAGGAAAGGGAGCGCTGAGAAGGATGGGCCATAGCCAGCTCCTAAAGAGGCTTTGTGTCAGGATGTGAGGTTCCAGCATATAGAGGCATGAAGCAGGACTGTGGTGAGGCTCAGCTGAGGAGCCCCTGCCTAGAATCCCCCAGTGAGGGGCTGGGGTCTGGCTCACTGGTAGAGCCCTGTCTAGAATCCCCCAGTGAGGGGCTGGGGTGTGGCTCAGTGGTAGAGCACCTGCCTGTTATGCACAAGGCTCTGGGTTCTATCTCCTGCACTGAAAATAAGCTAGAACATGTAATAGGCATTAGAAGGAGGTTGTAGCACCTAGACAGAAATAAGCTGTTGAAGGGGCTGGAGAGATGGTTCAGCCGTTAAGGGCACACATGGCTCTTTGCAAGGACCTGAGTTTAGTTCCCAGAACCCACATTTGGAAGCCCCAAACCATCTGTACCTCCAGCTCCGTGAGATTCAACAGCTCTAGCCTCCAAGAACAACTGTTCCTTTGTGCACAGACCCTCTGAATATACAGACATGCCCACATATAAAATAATAAGAAAAAATGAGTCTTGTTTTTAAATCGAGCAGAGCTAGAGAGATGTCTGCAGTTAAGAGCACTGGCTGCTTTGACAGAGGCCCACATGGAGGCCCACAGGTGTCTGTAACTCCAGGCCCAGGGGGTAGTGAACGCTCTTCTAGTCTCCTTGGGCACCTGGCACATATGCAGCGCACAGATGTACATACAAACCAAACCCTCGTGTAAGTAATACATTATAAATCTTAAATTATTTACAATAAGTAACTGGACACATAAGCAAATGGTGATAGAAAGACAACTCTTCTTTACGTTAAAATGTCAATTCACACTTAAAGAAACAAAAACAAAAAAGTAAGTATGGCCGTGCACACCGGAGGCCAAACTCAGGTGGCAAGTTCAAAGGTCAGCCTGGGCTGCCTGAGACATTGACCAGAAAAGCCAAAAATAAAGGAATAAGTTACTTAATTTTTAAAGTATCATTAAATAAATCCTTGTAGAAGGGAAGAGAAAAGGTGAAAAAAGGTGGTCCCATTAAACCGACCGGGTGGCTACAGCGACACCCATCAGTGGCTGCTGCTCCTGGAGGAGAGGAGTGGGCGGTGAGCCATGGCGTGCCAGCACCTGGGAGGCGGGGCAGGGTCTCCTGTGGAGAGCAAACCTGGCTCTGGGCTCACACAAGTAAACAAACACTTTTCAGGGGAGCTGTGTTTTGTTGTTTAGTGTGTGTGTGTGTGTGTGTGTGTGTGTGTGTGTGTGTGTGCATTGCCACAGTACACGTGTGCAGGGCAGAGGATAGCTCTGTAGAGATGGTCCTCTCTGTCCACCTTTACGTAGCCAGAGGGATGGAACTCAGAGCTCCAGGTTTTGCAGCAATCGCCTCTACCCGTGACCCGTCCCCCCAGCCCAGCTCTGCTCCTGAGACACAGTCTCACATACCCAAGGCTTGTCTCAAGTCCTGACTTTCCCGCCTCTACCTCCCACGTGCTAAGGTTTCAGGGATGTGCCAGCACTCCTGGTTAAGGGAATATTTTTCTGAAATACAGTCTCAATGTATAGCTCAGGCTGGCTTTGAACTCAGGCAATCCCCCTGTTTTCCCCTCCCAAGTGCTGGGATTCCGGGCAATTTTTCTAAGGAAGAGCAGGGTGCTGGCAGGTAAGGGGCGTGGCTGCTAAGCCTGCCGGCCCAAGTCAAGCCTCAGAATTCACACGGTGGTGGAAAGACCCAGCTTCAGACATCCTCTGACCCTCCATGCATGCCACGGTGTGCCCACACACAGACACACAGAATAATGAATGTTTTTAGAAGAAAGAAGAAGAAATATCAATCATATGCAATGAAGGGTCGAAAGAAGGAACCTGACCCCAAGGCTATGTAATTATTCTAAATAATTCTGTTTCCAAAAATAATAAGTAAGACAAATACATACATTTAGCCTCAGCTTCCGAGGGAACAGGCAGTCTGGTTGGATGACTGACATTTATCTCCTGCCAGTGAGATGTGGTGCCTCAGTCTTGTTATTCCAGTAATAGAAAGCTGAGGCAGGAGGGTCATGAGTTCAAGTCCAGCTTGGGCTACATCGTAGGGACATTTTGTCTGCATGTATATGTGTCTGTGCACCAGGTCTGTGCCAGCCAGAGAAGAGCACCGAGCCCCGTTGAGACAGCTGGCGAGGAGCCAGCACTCGGGCACTGGCGACGGAACTCCGGTCTTCTGGAAGAGCGACCGTGTTCTCCGTGTAGCCTTGACTTAGCTGTCCTGGACGGACTCGATTTGTAGCCCAGGCTGGCCTCGAACTCACGGAGATCCACCTGCCTTTGCCTCCCCAGTGCTGAGACCAAGGCGTGCGCCACCGAGCCCGGCTGCAACCAGTGTTCTTGACCACTGAGCCATCTCTCCAGCCCAACCATCTCAAAAGTTGAAAGTAAAACGTTAGAGCCCAGCGGTTGGGAAGGCGCACTGCTCTCTGCAGCCCTCACACTGCTTGATCTGAGAAAGTTTTTACCAAGTTGCCAAGGCTGGCCTGGAACTTGCCAGGCCTCTGAGTTACAGGGATGACCCCCACATCTGGCAGCACCCTGTCCTGGCACAGCCGGGCCTCGCCCCAGCCCCTCCCTGCTGCAAAGGCTCTGGGGTTGGAAGGACCGGCTAATGACAGGGAAAGTGCTGAGGGGACAGGTTGTTTCCGCAGCGCCCTCCTCATCCGCTGGGATTGCAACACTGAGCTTGTGCAAGAGCCGTGATGGGACGCGTCATAAACTCACACTGTCTCAGAGCTTGGGCACGTAATGGCGGGGCATGGGGGACACAGGTGTAGCAATCAAGCTGTCTCCGGGCTCCTGCTCCTTAGGGTGAGTTGGGCACAGCCCTGGAGAGAAATCTCAGGGTGTCAGAGAAAACCCAAGCAATTACCACTGGGGGTAGTTAGATGAGAGCACAGATAGCAGGCCCCGCCTTCCTGCTGCCAGGGGGAGGAGGGTGGTTTAGCCACAGTCACCTCACCAGCCCTGCGGAGGAGGAGGTTCTCCCCCCCTCACCCCCCACCCCGGGGCAGAGGGTGTGAATCACACCTCAGACCTGGTCCCACTTCCCTGGAGTAGAGCAGGCTCCGCCTGGAGAGCCACTGCTGCTTCTGGGTGGATCTTCAGGCTGATCCGTGAAGAAGGCTGTGGGAACCCTGTAGCCTACAGGAAGCCACGTTTGAACTCAGAATCATCTGTTCAGCTCAGCTGTGACACCAGATTTGCCTCAAGCTCCCTCAGGGGCTAAATGGAAGGGGCTGGGATCACATCACTGAAGCCAGGACAAGGGCGGGACAGCTTCCACTGGGTGGGACAGTACTAATTACTCTGCCGCTCACGTGTGGGCGGGGGGGGGGGTAAGGGGAAGGGGGGTAAGGGATTGAATTTGCGGATGATAGGCAAAAACACACTCCCATTGACGGAAACCCATAGACCCTCACTGGGGGATTCTAGGCAGGTGTCCACGGAGCCACACCCCAGCCCCTCACTGGGGGATTCTAGGCAGGGGCTCTACCTCTGTATCCCCAGTCCTTCCCTGGTCAAAGGAGTCCAGGGTCTTTCTTTCTCTGGTCAAGAGCTGGTGTCTTGGTGTGGGGAGGGGGGGCGCTGGCTAGGTCATGGTGCCTCTGTCTTGGAGTGGACTCACTCACCTTGGGGCCTTGGTTGCCCGCCTGGAGCATCACTTTGAGACACAGCTCAGAGCAAGTGCAAAATGGGTATTCTCTGGCATCAGTGCCTGAGAGCAAGCCTCCTCCTGTCCTTCCCACAGACCGCTTCCCACAGCACAGCACATTGGCTATAGGACGAATCTTCTTCTTCTTCTGGCCCAAACTCAGTTTTTAGTCTCAGTATTATGGTCAAGCTGTAAACTCAAAAACGAGTCCATTCCCCAGGCGGCCACCAGAGCAGCGGTTCCCGGCCTTCCACTGCTGTGGCCTTTACTGCAGCTCCTCCTGTGCCGTGACCCCACCGCAGAGTTGTCTGCTACTCCGTGGCTGTGCTTGCTCTGCTGTGACTGTAAGTATCTGCTGTTGCCCGACATGCAGACCCAAGAGGTTCCTGAGCAGCTCCCTCGGGAGCCCCATGAGACCTGGAGAGGAGCCAAGCCAGCTCACAGCAACCTGTTCAGGGTGGCTCGCCACTGTTCTGTGTGCTGCACCGCTTGCTGTCAGCAGGGTACAAGCTGCAGTCGCCTGAGGGAGCCTAATTTAGAGAAGGTACTTTCTCAGTTAGTGAGGGATTCGCGGCCTAGTCCACTGTGGGTGGGGCCAGCCCCGGGCTGGGGTCCCGGGTTCCATGAGGAAGCAGCTGAGCGAATCAGGGAGCGGCACCCTCCTCTGCCTCAGCTCCCCCTCCAGGTTGCCTGGGAACCTGCCTGGGTTCCCACCCTACCTTCCTCAGTGATGGACAGTGATGTGGAAGAGTAAGCCAGACAAACGCTTTGCTCCGCAGGCTCTGATCACGGCGTTTCCTCACAGCACAGTAACCCTGACAGGACACTTGGCCTCTGTCCAGCAAGGCCACGGCCAGCACTCTTTGTCCCTTCCGGTGTAGAGAAAAGATTGGCACCGACTGAGCTGCGGAGGGAAGAGGTGTGCTGAGCCGAGCCCAGGCACAGGCCTGTCCCCCGGCCACTGAGAAACCAAAGGAGGAGGGGGCAAAGGTCAAGACCAGGGGTCGAAGTGACTCCCCAAGGCCAGCGTGGGCAGGTTGATAAGACCCTCCCTGACAGGGCCAGGGGACGCTTGGGAGGAGTGTGCAAAGGTGAGCACAGCTCAGAACCCCAGGCCCAGCCCAGGGCTTCGTGTAGCAGCTCACCTACAGCCCCCAAATTCAAAGGGAGCTGGGATCACCGGAGGAGCCAGCAAGTGACGCTACTCATGTCTGCGAGCTCTGGGCGTGACTGAGAGACCCTGCCTCAGTGTGTGCACACGAACACACACACACACACAGGTGCGTGCATGCACACTTCTTTCTGTCACACACATATACACACACACATATACACACAAAACCTCTGTCACACACACTTCTTTCTGTCACATACACACACACACATACACAGAAACCTCTCTCTCTTTGTCACACACATACACACATGCACACACATACACACATCTACAAACCTCTCTGTCACACACACACAAACTTCTCTGTGTGTGTCACACTCACACCACAGGAAAAAAAGATTTAAAAAGTAAGAAAAGAAAAACAAAACAAAACTAATTGTCCTCTGCTCTCCACACGTGTGCCATGGCACGTGTGCCCCTTACCTGTACACAAACATACATACTCAAGAAGATGAATACATTTTCAAAATAGAAAACGTCTAAGGGAGGCCTGTACACCAGCACTCAGGGGAAAAGACAGGAGGCTCCGAAGCCCTCCTTGGGTCCCCAGTGCATGGCGGCCTGCCATCCAAGAGACCCTGTCCCCCCCACCCCAAACAAGGAGCTAGCCTTGGGCTGAGGGACCGGCCCGCCCTGCTGGCAGTGCAGCTTCCTGTGGCCACCTTGGGACTCACTGTGCCAGGTGGTCTGAGGGGCTGTGGAGAAGGAATCGGAAGTCAGGCCCAGCTGAGGGAAGAGCAGTGGGCGGGGCAGCACAGAGCTGGGAGGCTGGGGAGCTGAGGGACAGCAGGCTGGAGAGACAGGTGACTGTCGGGGTGGGGGCACAGGAAACGGGGGCTCGGGGGTGGGTTAGGCTTGAGCCTTGGAGGACAGAGGACATAAAAATGAGAAGTCAGGAGTGGCAGAGAACACTGGTAATCCCAGCACTCAGGAGGTGGAGGTAGGAAGATCAGAAGTTCAAGGTCATCCTCAGCCAAATAGTGAGTTCAGATTATTGTATAGCCTACACAGCCTGGACTACTTTGTGAAACTCCTTCTCAAAAACAAAACAAAGAGCCCCAAACCGGACAGAGGGTGCTAGCAGCTCAGGGAAGCAGACCCTACCTGTGAGTTGGAACAGTGACAGCGAAGAAGGGACAAGATTCTCTCAGATGCTGGCCTCACTGGGCAAGACCAGAAGTCACTGTTCCTCAGGCACCAGGACACTCTTCTCAGGTCCTGGCAGCTGGACACCCTTCCCTGACAGAGCCGCGTGCCCGGCTCCCCAGCTTCCTCCTGGATCAGCAGCCCTGCTGTCTGCTGAGGCCTCCCAGGCCCACCTCCCCCGCAGTGCAGCCGGGTGGCAGTGCAGCCGGGTGGCATGGCTCTAACGCATCTGCCTGTTTACATTCTCTCCAATGAAAAGCAGCTTTGTTTATGGAAAAGAGCTATTTTGGTTCGGAGTCTTGTCTTCAGCCCCTCGACTCTGGCAGGCAGAATGGCTGCTGCTCTCCTGAGGGGCTGAGGAGAGGGAGGCCAGCTCCAGCCCCTGGGGACGCTCCAGGGTTTTCCGTGCGGAAGGCAGCCACGGTCCCCAACAAGGACGCTAGCGTAGATCCAGCCCAGGGCAGCCCAGCTACCGATCAGGAACAGAGACCTCCTGAAGAACCCTGCCCTTTGGCTATCAGAAAATTGGAATTGGAGCTTCCCAGGAGTGTCAGGGGCAGGAGGAGAGGTCTGAAGCCCGGCGCAGCTGGGGACGGAGCCCACCTCCAGCACAGTTCTGGCAACTTGTCAGGCCGCCTTGCGGGACAGACTGGAGGCCTGGCACGGATGGTCAGACATGTCGTCAGAAATGGCCACACCTTGGCTTGGCTGCTGGCCTGTGAAGACTTCTGTCCTATTTAAGCTGAAACCTCACGTCAGGAGCCCAGAGGTGGCCTTGCCAGCCTCTGCTCCCCCTCCCAGGGAGGCCTTGTCCAATGACTCTCCCTCCACTTTTCACTGTGTCTTCTCGGATGGGCAGCAGACCTGACTAGCTGGACAAGGGCCCAGGCTCTGACCCTAGTGACCTTGATGTCCTCATGAGCTGACAACTCAGACCCCATCCTCGGCATCTTTCAATCTGCCCTGAACTCACCCACCACACTCTCCCTTCTTCATTCTATCACTGAGCTACTTCCTCACTTTTCTTTTTACTGTGTGAGTGCGTGTGTGTGTGTGTGTGTGTGTGTGTGTGTGTGTGTGTGTTGTGACAGGGCTTCTATGTGTAACAACTTTGGCTATCCTGGAACTCACTTGGTAGACAAGGCTGGCCTCGAACTCACAGAGATCTGCCTGCCTCTGCCTCCCAAGTGCTCAGACTATAGGCACGCGCCACACACCCAGCTTCTTTTCACTTTTTATTTTAAGATACAGAGCCCAGCTTGCCGTAAGCTCCCTCTGTGGCCCAAACTCAGGTTTTAGTTGCAAGTCTCCGGCTGCCTCAGGCTGGGACTCCGAGTCTGCAGCAGTAGGCTGGAGCTGCCATGGTTAATCTGCAGTCGTGGTTGGGAGCTGCTGTTTAGCACATGCCGAGGGAGAGAGCTGGGATACCATTTCCTGGGGCAGCTTAGAGGCGAAGTCAGGTGAGTGCCTGCTTCTTCCTAGCACAGGAGGAGCGCGTCTGAGGTTCCCATCCATAGTCCACAGCAGAGGCCAAACTCTGTGAGGCCTCGGGAGGAACCCACCCAAGACCCGATCCTAGGGCTGCAGGCAATGGCTCCTACCGTCCTCCGACTCTGTGGGGCTAGCCCCAGCTAGCAGTGGCGGCAGATGTGGTCTGACACACGCTGATACAAACAGAATTGACCCCACCTCCTGGGTGTCCGGGGTTTCAGAAGCAGCTTTGGTTTTGTTTTCTGTTTTCAGGTGTCTATATGCAGTGTTCATGCCTGTACATGTATGTGTATATACGTGTACGCAGAGGCACAAGGCTGGTGCTGGGAGTCATGATCAATCGCTATGCCCCGGCTCAGGAGGGCCAGGTCTCTCAGGTAAACCCGGAGCTCACTGATGTGGCTGGGCTGGCTGGTCGGTTGCACGGGTCCCTGCATCTGTCGTTAGAAGCTGGGTTACCCAGAAGCTGTGGCACCCACTTGGCATTCAGCTGGGTTCCAGGGATCTGAACTCCAGTCCTCACGCTGTGTGGCACAGGCTTTGATGGCTGAGTCACCTCTTTGGCCCTACTTGTCTCCAGTTCCTGGGAGAGACTCCGTAGCTCCAGGATGGCCAGCAGATGTGGCACCTGATTCTTCCTTTCTCCCTAGGCCCGCTCCCAGAGGCCTCTGTGTGGGTAGCTTCCCAATGCTTGGAGAGATGGGCGATCTGCTTTTGTGGAGTAATTACAGGACTTACTAAAATCTCTCTGGATGGCTCTCCTGTCTCTAAGCTATCACTCCCCACTCCCTGTCTTTCTTCTCCTGCCCTCCAAATCTCCCCTTCTGAAAAAGCAGAACAGCCCAGTTCCTGTACACCTGCCCCCTGGCCCATCTGCCTGATATGCCTCGAAGCAAAATTTGGTACGAGATCTGGATGAGACGGTTTTGGTCTGGTTGGGGTTTTGGTTATTAGAGACAGAGTCTCATGTGCCCCAGACCAGCTTTAAACTCACCGTGTGGCCAGGCTGACCAGAACTGACAGTGTAGCTCTGTGTCCCCTGCGACTCCCGCCTCTGTGTGGGCTTGCAGGCATGAGCCGCAGTCCTCGGCCATGAGTAACCAGCCCGCTGCTCCAGGGAAGTCATCTGTCATGAACATTGCGTGATTCCAGAGTGAAGCATCACAGAAAAGCAAGCTTAGAGATGTAGCTTAGTTAGCAGAGTGCTTTTCCAGGACACAGGGACCCTGGGTTCAATGCCACACCCCAGTGCTCCATAAACTAGGGTTTGTAACCCCAGCATTTAGGAGATGGAGACAAGAGGATCAAGAGTTGGAGGTGGCCAGGTAGTGGTCACGCCTGTGATCCTAGCCTGGAGAGGCAGGAGCAGGCGGATCTCTGAGTTTTGGGTCAGCCAGGTCTACAGAGCGAGTTCAGGGCAGCCAGCGCTACACAGAGAAACACTGTCTCAAAAAAAAAAAAAAAAAGTTAAAGGTCATTCTCTGCTCCACAGAAGTTGGAGGGCTGGCCTGGGCTACATGAGACCCTGTCTCAATGAACAAAAGAAGAGCTGAAAGCCAAGGAGAGCAGATACAGGCAGGGCATGATAGGTCTAGACTTTCACGCTAGCACTCAGGAGGCAGAGGCAGGTGGATCTCTGAGTTTTGGGTCAGCCTAGTCTACAGAGTGAGTCCAGGAAGGCCAGGGCTACACAGAGAGAACTGTCTCAGTGATAATAGTCATAATAATAATAATAATAATAATAATAACAATAATAATTGTGAACATTGTGCTCTACTGTGGCTCCACAGGGCCGGGAAGAGGGCGGCTGTGAGACCCATGTAGACCCCGAGGCATTGCACGCTGGGTGAGTTTGTTACTACTCAGCATGTGTTCTATCCTCTCTGTCTCTCTGTTCCTAGGGCTGGCAAAGCAGCAGGAGTGGGCAGCAAGCAGCTAGCAATTAATTATAGGCTGTCTTGCATTGTTCTCTAATTACTCTTTCAGGCTTGTGGGATTCCTCACCTGCGCAGTATCCTGAAGCATAGACAAGAACCTCCTGCAAGGCTTCTCTCCCTCCCCAGAGCCTAGCCCTTCACTAGGCTCACAGGATGCCTGCAACAGTGTCCGGCTGATTCCTGTTCACATGGGATACAGCTAAGAATTACTGAGAGGTTTGCTAGTATGCTGGACTCTTGGGTGGGTGCTGAGTTGTCCGAGTGGAGGGAAGACACTAGGCATCAGAATTTAACCCAAACATAACACAGCCAGTCCCCCATCAGGTACAGAGTACAGAGACCACAGCCTCCTAAATAAACGCTGTATCTCTGAGTCACACCCCAGCACCTCACTGAGGGATTCTAGGCAGGGGCTCTACCACTGAGCCAGACCCCAGGCTTTATTTACTTTTTCTTTTTCTTTATTTCTTTTGAGACAGGGGTCTCACTAAATTCCCTGTGCTTGCTTTAAACTCACTGTGTTGCCCAATGAGTTCTTTTTTTTTTTTTTAAGATTTATTTATTATGTATACAATGTGTGTTTGCATGTACATCTACATGCCAGAAGAGGGCACCAGATTTCATTTTAGAAGGTTGTGAGCCACCATGTGGTTGCTGGGAATTGAACTCATGACCTTGGCAAGAGCAGCCAGTGCTCTTAACCTCTGAGCCAGCTCTCCAGCCCCAGAACATAAGATATTTCTAAGCTGGGTATTGAGAGTCTGGAGTCACCTAAGCTGCTGAGGGAGATGAAGCCACTAAGAGAGGACATATGACACAATTTAGGAAAAGATTCAGTTCCAGGTCTTTATGTCCCAGCACCCCTGAGTGCACCTGTTGGGGGCCACTTTAGCAGCGTTTCCAGTCCAGACTTACTGGGAAAGCCACCTGGGAAATCTGTTAGACATCTAATGCCTGGAGGGTTGTAAATGTGGCTCAGTGGTATAGCCCCTGCCTAGAATCCCCCAGTGAGGGGCTGGGGTGTGCTCAGTGGTAGAGCCCCTGCCTAGAATCCCCCAGTGAGGGGCTGGGGTGTGCTCAGTGGTAGAGCCCCTGCCTAGAATCCCCCAGTGAGGGGCTGGGGTGTGGCTCAGTGGTAGAGCCCCTGCCTAGAATCCCCCCAGAATCCCCCCCGTGAGGGGCTGGGGTGTGGCTCAGTGGTAGAGCCCCTGCCTAGAATCCCCCATTGAGGCAGCTAGCAGGGTGGCACTCAGAAGTAGGACAATTGCAGAATATTTGTCAAGCCTTGGTTCAGTCACCTACACAGGCAGGGAAGGAGAAGGAGGCAGGGAAAAAGAGAAAATAGGGAAGGGAAAGAGAGGAAGGAAGGAAGGGAAAGAGGAAGGAAGGAAGGGAAAGAGGAAGGAAGGAAGGGAAAGAGGAAGGACGGCTGTTTTGCAGCAGTGCTAGCCTCACTTTCTTTCTCACTTCACCTTGGTTCCTCAGGAAGAATGCAGCCAAACCTTGCGTCAGCAGTCCCCCACCCCCACCCAGCCAAGCAATCTCCTGTGCTCAGGCAGGATCCTTCACTGTCTGTCCGCCGGTCATCCCGCCCCTCTCCAGTAAAATGGTGTCCTAAGCCAGACTGTGGTTCTGTGACTTGAAGGCCAAAGCAATGAGTCAACACCATGTACTTATCAAGACAAAAGCTGCGGTCACCATGTGTGGAGGAACAGCTCACAGGCCTGGGCGCCCTCACAGGGCCAGGCCTCGCTGCCCCTGGGCTGTGCTCTGGGATCTGAATGGAATAACCCCAAGCTAGCCACTCAGTGCCCTGGGCGCCCCTCTCCTGCAGCCCCCAGGCTCAGCCTCCAGAGCCAGGAAGTTGACTCCTCACTTGTTGGTCTGGAGCTTCGAGGTGGTTAGTCAGCCAAGCTGGGGCCTCTTCTTTCTCTATGTGAAAGTATGTGTATAGGTGTGTGTGTGTGTGTGTGTGTGTGTGTGTGTGTGTGTGTGTGTGTGTGTGTGTGCGTACATGCACATGCTTGCTGACCCCAGCCCGGAGGTCAGCCTTAGGTGTCATTCCTTGGGTCTCAAGGGTCTTCTTCTCTTTCTCTTTCTCTCTCTCTCTCTCTCTCTCTCTCTCTTTTATTTTTTTTTGAGGCAGGGTCTCTTTGTGTAGCCCTGACTTTCCTGGACTTCCCTCTGTAGACAGGCTGGTGTTGAACTTGCAGAGCTCTGCCCACCTCTGCCTCTGCCTCTGGGAGTAAAAGCTTCCACTGCCATATCCGCTCACCAGGCTTTTCAGAACAGGGTCTCGCTCGCTTAGAACTGACAGAGTAGCATCTGACTGCAGACATGAACCCCCTCCGCCTCCCCTGTGTGGTCATCTGTGGGTGCCTCGTGGTCAACTTTCTTGTGTGGACTCTGGCGTGAATGCAGGTCTGTGCTTGTGCTTGTACAGTGGGCTCGTTGCGGCCAGTTGTCTTCCCAGGCCCGGAGTCAGCTTTCTCTTTTGCCTGAGTATACATTACGTATGTACGTGATAACTCTATCCAGCTTGGCTAGCAAGCCAGCTGGAGGGAGTTTATGCTCTTGATTCAATGGCTGCCGACAATGGACCGCCTTGCGGCCTGCACCCAGAAAAGAGCAGGCCCACCACAGCTCCGCTCTGAGGTGCTCGGGCCAGGCTCCTTCTTCCACTGCTCAGGGCCAGGAAGAGAGAAGATCCAATCTGTGTCACCTGACAGGATCGCTCATCCTGAATGACACATTCATATCGTCCTGTTTACGACAGGGAAGGACAGGTCTTCCTGCAAGGGCCTGGGGCGTGCAGCCTCAGAGGGTGGGCAGGGGGGGAAGCTCAGCTCACAGGCTGTTCACTGCTCATGGAGGACAGGAGCTCTTGGAAGCTTTCGGAGCTTGGCCTGTGGGAATCGACGCTCTCCTGCCATGGTGTGGGTCCCAAGCCTCTAGGTCAGGTCGTCAGGTCCCCCAGGCTTCCTGAGTTCACACCGGTGACTGAGTGAGGACAACTCTTGCTGCTCCTTAGCCACGAGCAATGGCACGGTTTAAAACTTCCCCAGGGCCCCGAGGCCTTGTGCTTTTCATCTGAGCAAAAAATGCTTGACAGAAGCAACTTAAAGGAAAAAGGATTTGTTTTGGCTCAGGCTTTCAGACTACCTCAGTGGGGAAATGTGTCAATCAGGGTTTTCTAAAGAAACAGAGCTGGTGACACAAGCCTTTAATCCTAGCACTTGGGAGGCAGAGGCAAAGTGGATCTCTGAGTTTGAGGCCAGCCTGGTCTATGTAGCGAATTTCAAGACAGCCAGGGCTGCATAGTGAGGCTCTGTCAAAGAAAGAAAGAAAGAAGGAAAAGAAAGAAAGAAAAAGAAAGAAGGAAGGAAGGAAGGAAGGAAGGAAGGAAGGAAGGAAGGAAGGAAGGAAGGAAGGAAGGAAGGAAGGAAGGAAGGAAAGGGAAATGTTAGGATTTTGGAACAAAACCTGCTTCTGGGTTGCCTAGCAACTTATGATGTCATCATGTGTCATGGCCAGGTGACCACACCTGAAAGGTATGGTTACCTTGCCCCTTAAAGGGACAACCCGACATGTGGTCTCTCTCTTGGTCCTTTCTCTCTTGGCTTCTCTTGGTCTCTCCTCTCTTGGCCTTCTCCTCTTTCTCTATTGGGGTACCCCCCCTCTCTCTCCCCTTCTCTTTCTCTCTCTTTCTCTTTCTCCCCATCATGTCCTGCTCTCCCTTCTCTCCCTCTCTTCATATCCACCT
>CM053751.1:23867889-23888228 GCA_028658305.1 Pachyuromys duprasi
AAGAGAAGAGAAGAGAAGAGAAGAGAAGAGAAGAGAAGAGAAGAGAAGAGAAGAGAAGAGAAGAGAAGAGAAGAGAAGAGAAGAGAAGAGAAGAGAAGAGAAGAGAAGAGAAGAGAAGAGACGCCCTCACAGGAGCACTCAGACGCTTGGGTTTTAGACGCAGGTGTCTCAGGAGGTGTGACAGAGTCAACAGTCACACAGAGGCACACAGATCTGAGTTCAAGGCCAGCCTGGTCTACAGAGGGAGTTCCAGGATAGCCAGGATAAACACAGACACACAGACACACACACAGACACACACACACACACACACACGCACGCACGCACGCACACACACATGCACACACACGCACACGCCATCAACCAAATTCCACAGTCTTCTCCAACAGCACCCCATCCTATAGAGCAACATGCAAACCCTTAAGCGCAGTGGAGGGAGACAGTCCATGCTCAAACCACAACAAAGCCAGTCAGGGATGGCCTCAGAGCAGTCTCTCCTGGCTGTCCCTGTGATAGGCCCAAGCAATGTCACATGACTACGCATTTGGCCCAATAGCCCTCGTCTTGCCTGTACCCTGCACCTGTTGCCCCAGGGAGAGCTCAGGGTCTCAGGTCCGTTAACTGGTCCACAGCCAGCACAAGCCAGCTGTTGGGGTCGGAGGCTGAGCCTCCATAGAAGCACCCGTGCTCCACGCACCCACTTCCCCACCCCCAACCCCCTCACAGCCAGGGAGGAGCAGTGACAACAGAATAGACAGGGTGACGGCCTCGTGTCCAAACAGATCCAGCCGGTCTTGCCTCATCACAAGACAAGCAGTAGAAATGCTTAGAAAACTAGTATTTCAACAGAAACGCAGGGGAAGAGAACACCAGCCAAGTGGGCAAGAAAACCTTGGCCCAGAAAAAAACCTTCTGGGCCAGTTTCCTCTTGGGGATCAAAGGCAGATTCTGCTGCATCCAGCTCTTGTTTGGAGCCCAGCAACGTCACAGGCAGTTAGTGCCCAGCCAGCGTCCATTCTGCCCTGGCCAAAACCCGAGGGGAAGGCTGGCCACACCTTTCACAGATGCTGCTGTAGGGAAGCGAGCTGCACCTTGTATTGCTACCCCCAGGACCCCCGTTCCTCACTCCTGCTCACCTCAGGCCCAGTTGTCCACACCTGCCTGCAGGCCCACGGCTGGCCACCACCAGGCTTTCCACACTCTGGGCTTCCACCTCATCCCCAAACAGGGTGTGTAAGTGTGGAGAAGCCAGGGGACTTTGAGGCCAGTGTGGAGGACATTAGTAGGTGTTAGAAAAAAAAAAAACAGTCAAGTGTGAAATGAATTCTTGCAACCTCTTGGGCATGCGAGAACCTTCCTTTTGCCTCCTGACAACCCCACAGCTAATAAATCAGAGGCCAGCCATGGCCAGAATGACCAAAACAGAGCTGGAGGTGGCTTTTCATCAAGGAGCTGCGTTGGCTGGCTGCCCCCACACTTGCTGAGCTCTCCAGGGTGGGTAGAGAAGGCAGCTCCAGGTTGGACTGTCTGAAGCTAGGCCGAGCCCTCTTAGCGCAGCTTGTCCGGTTTTCTGGGAGGGCTGAGGGTGTGATGCGGATGGTGAAGTGCTCCCCACAAAAGAAGGAGGCCCTCACTGCAAGCTCTAGAACTTCCATAAAAAAAAAAAAAAACAAAACCGGGCTGTGGCAGTGCACACCCGGAACCCCACGCCCTGTCAGGTAAGTCCCTAGGGGCTCCATGGCCAACTCTCCTAACCAGGTCGGTGAGCTCCAGGTTCAGTGAGGGACTCTGCCTCAAAAAATGAGATGGAGAGCCACACATATGCTTTACCAAGAGCCTTCTCCCCAGCCCCTGGGGCATTCTAGGCAGGTGACCACTGAGCCATACCCCAGGCCCCCACTGACAAACTGTATGCAAGCACTTGACCACTAAGCTACACTCAGCCCTCCGTGGAGTCTCACTAAGTTCCCAAAACTGGGCTTGCATCCCTAGATAGCCTAGCCTGGCCTTGAACTCATGAATCTTCCTGTCTCATCTGCCTGAGTAGTTGTGGGTTTGTTGTTGTGTTGTTTTGTTCTGGGTTATGTTTTTTTTTTTCTAGACAGGGTCTCTCTGTGTAGCTCTGGCTGTCTTGGACTCACTCTGTAGACCAAGCTGGCCTCGAACTCACAGAGATCCACATGCCTCTGCCTATGAAGTACAGGCTCTAAAGGTGTGTGCCACTACTTCCTGGGTCCGCCCAAATATTTGGGAAAATAGACTTGAACCACTAGAGCCAGCAACGGCTTTGTCTGTTGTTCGGGGTGCTGGGACTTGAACATACAGGGGCTTTGCACTCTACCACTCAATGACACCCCCAGCCCCCAGAACTTCTTTGGGAAAGTAAAGGCTTGGTCACTGTTCCCTCAGCCCTTCCCACAGCCACAGGGCACACAGGGCTCTGCCCTCTGTGATACCGTCTGACCCTCGGGGCACCAAAGTCACGTCTGGCTGGAAGAGAGAGGCAGTTCTCAGTGACAGAGCGACGGTTTGCCCACTTGGCTTCCTGTGAGGTTTGCGTCTCCCTTCCCTTGCTGAAGATGTCTCTTATCTTCATGTTCTTGGGGGCTTTGGGAGCTGGGCCAATTGCCATTTGGTGACAGTTGGTGCCAGCACAGGGCCTCTGGGGAAAACAGAAAAGAACAAAACAGGGTGGGAGACCACAGTGCAAGCCTGCACGACCTCAGGGTCTCTTTCCCACCCCACCCAAAGGGTGTCCTTAAGTGGGTCACAGGACCCCATACAGACAGCAGCCCTTATCTCCTCAGACCGGACAGTCACTCCCCTAGAAACTCACGGGCTCTGCTCAGCCGCCCCCCCCCCCACTGTGGGAACGGGCAGGGACCCCGCTTGTGTCATCCTTGTTCTGATGGATCCGCAGGCTAAGAGCTTTCCTGGTCCCTCATCTAGAAACTCTAGGCTCTTAAAGAAGTGGGGGAGGGTCTTACGTAGCCCAGGCTGGCCTCAAACTTTCTATGTGTTGGAGAACGGCCTTGATCTTCTGATCCCCCTGCCTCTGCCTCCTGGGTGCTGGGAATGCAGGTGTGTCGACCATGCCTGCTTTATAGAGAGCTCTGGGATGGAACCCAGGGCATCCTAAGGTTAGGCAAGCGCTCTGCAGCTTCAGCCCTAGCCTAGGAACTCTTAGATGCTCACCATCACTGAGCATGATGGAGCATGCCTGTAATCCCAGCATTCAGGTAGAAGCAGGAGGATCAGGAGTTCAAAGTCATCCTTGGCCACATTCTGACTCTGAGGCCAGCCTGGGCTACATGAGACACTATTGGAAAGAGGCAGGGAGAAAGGAAGGGTGGGAGAGAGGAAAAAGGAGGGAAGAAGAATATGCTGGACACCGTGCCATTTCCCTGTGACCCGGCACTCAGGCACAGGAGGATTTTGGATAGTTCACGGCCAGCCTGGGCTCTGAATGAGATCCTAACTTTAGGGTTGGCTTTGAGGTCTGCCCCAGGGGAAGGAACGCATTCTTGGTGCGGAACTGGCGGGAAGCCTGTGGTTAGGGAGGTTGGGCCTGTAGGGGAACTCTGTTGCCACATCAAGCGGCCTTGGAAACTGCTTTCTATTTTTATTTTTTTATTACACTTGTTTACTCATTGTGTGTGTGAGGACACGCATGGTACAAGTTGTGATGGCCAGAAGACAACGTGGAGAAGCTGGTTGTCTCCCATCATGTGGACCCTGAGCTCCAGCTCAGGCCTTCAGGTGAAGCTGGGCCACTGGGCCAATCCCAAACGCTGTCTAAATCTTAGACTAAGCCTGGCGCGGCAGCCCACGCCTTTCATCCCAGCATCCGGGAGGCAGAGACAGGTGGATCTCAGAGTTCCAGGCCAGCCTGGTCTACAAGTGAGTACCAGGATAGCCAGGGCTACACAGAGAAACCCTGCCTCAGAAAACAAGCACATCCACAGACTAGCAAAGCGGTCTTCTCAGCTTTGATCAGAGAAGGCTTTCTTTAGTGGTCAGTGGTCAGGGGGAGGACTCATAACTGGCCTAAGCGCTGAGAATAGGTGGCAGCTAAATGCCTACGGGGACACTGTAGGCCCAGGGAATGTCTGGAAAGAGGGAAGGAACCGAAAGATGGGAAAGACGTGGTGGGCTCTGTCACATGACCCTTGTGACCATGGACACAGGGCAGCTGTGACTAAGCAGTCACATGCATGTCGTGGAAGGTTAGGACAGGGGAGAAACTGGAAAGAAGGTTTGTTGGGTGTTGGAGGGGATGAGAGAGGGTGGGGTGATCAGAGTGCATGGTACGAAACTGTGAAAAGTACAAACGTTTAAGAAGAGCCACTCATATTTTATCAGAAAAGGAAAAAAAAAACAGAATTTCCTTTTTCCCTTTGACATGCAATGTTTCAAAATTTTAAAAATATTATTGTAATTCATCGCGTGAACTAATTGATGAATTTAACATTAACTTCCATTCACATACTGCTGAAAATATATCTTTAAAAAAACAGATTTGCTGGGGCTGCAGAGATGGCTCAGTGCTTAGAGCACTGGCTGCTCTTCCAGAGGACCCAGGTACAGTCCCCAGCACCCACACGGTAGATTAACTGCCCGTAACTCCAGTTCCAGGGGGATCTGACACCCTCATACAGACATACAGACAGACAAAATACCAATGCGCATAGAATAAACAAATAAATATTTAAAAACACAGATTTCACAGTCCCGGCACTCGACAGGCGAAGGAACAGAGGTGAGGAGTTCGAGGCCTACCTCAGCTACACAGCCTGGGCTACACAGTCTCAGCTACACATCCCAGGCCCTGGCCAGGGATGCCGCCCCGCTGATGGCGCCTAAGCTCGCCTAGCAAGCTCTGCGCTGGGTGTGAACCCCAGACCAAAACAACGTGGCGGGGACGCTTTTGAAATGCTCAGGCGGTGGGACCAGGCGGGGCCGAAGTTCAAGATCATCCTGGGCTACATGAGGGCGGGGAGGAGGGAGATGGGGAAACTGAGGCTGAGGCGGCTGCCCCTTCGTGCGCCCGACAGGGGGCGCTCTGCGCCTGCTCCCGGCCTCGGCGGCGCCCGGGGCCCCGCAGCAGCGCTTTCCCCTCCGCGCGGACCCGGCGCGTCCCCCGGCCGCGGGGTCTCGGCTCGCCCGGGCGCAGACGTCTGTCCCTCCAGCCGCGGGGTCTCGGCTCGCCCGGGCGCAGACGTCTGTCCCTCCAGCCGCGGGGTCTCGGCTCGCCCCGGCGCAGACGTCCGGCCCTCCAGGCGGCTGCAGCGCGAAGCTGCGCGCTCCCGCGCGGATCCGCTCCGCGTTTTCCTTCCGCCCCCAACTTTCGCAAGCCGTAGTTATTTGATAATGATTTTTTTTTTAAACCTCTCCCAATAATTGTTATCCTCCCCGCCCGTGCGGCTCAGGTGATGGGTGCAGACGGCAGACGCCGCCTCCCGGGCGCGCAGCCCGGGCCTGGAGGCGGGAGCCGCGGCCGGCGCCCGGGACGACCCCGCGGCCCACGGCGCTCCTCTCCCCTGCTCCCCAGCCTGTCTCGAGGCGGTGGCTGTCCCAGCTGACAGGGTAGAGGGCTCTCCGCACTCCAGCCGTCAGAGCATTGATTGAACACCTACGGTATTCCCAAGTCCTGAGCAAAGAGTTGACTCCCCAAACAACCCAGAAGTGCCCCTGCCTTTGGGGATCCCGGTTCAGGAGAGCCTCCGCCCCTCATCTGGAGAGCTGGAAAGGCGTTCTCACTCAAAAGCCGCTGCCTCTTCCAGCTTCCCTGGACTCCCACGGCTTTCCCGGAGGACCCAGGCCCGCCGGGATGAAACCGAGGATTTTCTAAACACGAGGCAGAAAGCAAGGCCACCAAGGGGGGCAGATAGATCCAGGCCCAGCTGCTGGGGGTCTCTGACCCTATGCAGCAGGTGGCAGAGTGGCTAGCGTCCCCGAGACGACAGGGACCACCCAGGAATAGCCAGGTGAACCCCCATCTTCACAAAATTCTGCATCTAGTCTGCTTGAGGCAAGGGTTCACGATATAGCCCAGGCTGACCTCGAACTCATAATTCTGCCGCCTCAGTAGCTCCGTTACATGTGTGTGCCAGGAGACCAGGCTCCCGGCTGTGTTATTGTTCGGCTTTTGTTGCTGTTGTTTCTTTTCTGTCTGGTGGTGAAGGGGACAGGGCCCAACCGCAGCTTCCTTGCACCCCTTAGCCAGCCCCGAGGTTTTTCCCGCTGAACCTAAATGCACTGCAAGTTTGTAGATAAATGGGGTGGGATTTGGGCAGCCAGCAGCAGGGACTTGTGGGGAGAAAGGGAAAGAAGAAGCGATTCTAAGGGGCACTGTGGAGAGCTCGGAGGCGCTGCCTGGGGCTCGCCCTCTCCTGGTCTTTTGAAAGATTCCTCAATCTCTGGAACCACTGCTCCCACCTTAGCTAGGGGCATCAGGGGCTGAGGATGGGGCTTGGTTGGCCAGCGCTCCCCCAACAAGCATGAAGCCCTGGGGTCCGCTTCTGCACTGGGGAGGTGGAGGCAGGAAGGGGCCCCAGCTGTGTGAGACCCCCCAAAACGCTACTGTTTCTGTGTTTAGGATTTAATCCCTTTCTTCCTTTTCTTTTTCCTATATATTTTGAGACAGGGTCTTACTATACAGCTTACCCCCAAACTTACGGAAATCCTCCTGCCTCTGACTTCTGAGTAGCTCTGGAGTTATTACAAATGTCCGCTGCTCTGCCTGGCGTTTAACTTTTCCTGTGGTGAGGGGTCTGTTACTACTCAGGAGTCCCCAACAGAGCTGCCTCCTCTGGGGACCTTCCCATCAGCACCGCTAGGTCAGGTCTCCTCTACCTCTGCACTCACTTGCAAATGGGTTGCTTCCTGTCTTTAGCTCCAGGGAGCGGGCGCCGTGCGAGCTTTCTCCTTGTCGCCAGCACGAAGCCTCCATAAGTTCCCCTCTCCTTTGGCTCGTGCCCTCGGGCTCCAAAGGTCACGGCGTCCTTACAAAGGCTCTAAGGATCGTGCACACTGTGATCCCATCTGAGAAGAGACAGGCTGGCGTTCCCAGCCTACCAAGTTCAAGGCCGGGCTGGGTGAGGAGTGAGCTCCAGGTCAGCCAGGGTGACTGGTGAGACCTTGTCTCAGTACAAACCACTGACCCTGGGGGTGGGCGTGGGACGTCCCATGCCTTTGACCCCAGCACTGGGGAGGCAGAGCCAGGAGGATCATTTTAATTAGTTAACTAACTAATTAACTAATAATAATCGATCAATAAATAGATATAAAGGGGAATGGTCGCTCCTTGACTGGAGTGAGGGATTAAATGTCTGAGCGCAGATCCCCAGCACCTACATAAAAAACCTGGCATGTCCTTGACAGTAGCTCTGTAGCGTGGAGACAGGAGGATCCTGGGAACTCCCTGGGCTGCGGTCCCCTCCTGAGGAAGCAGCAAACGCCAGCTTCAGGTAGAGACCCTTTCTCAAAAGCTGTGGGGATGGACTGAAACAGACACTGAAAGCTGAACTCTGGCCCTGTGTGCACAAAACTCATCCCCACTCATTTGCACAGTGCATAAATATAAGTAAACGAAATTTTAAAATGCAGCGATCAGCCTTTCCACACGTCTGCTGCTGTCAGCCAGAGTCTTAGGACCCTGTTCTGGGGCTTTGAGAAGGTGTCTCTTCCTGTCTCCCAGGAGAAGCTGGAGACCCTCGCTGCCCGCCAGAAGGGGGCTCCCAGGCGCCCGCCGGGCCAGCCTGGAGGAGGGAGTGGATGCTGCCGGAGGCCACTTGTCTGAACAGAGGCAGGATTTATCTCAGTTTGGGGAGGTCCAGGGCTCCGGGCCCCTAAATCCTCATTAGTCCATGTAAGAGGCGGCTCTGATCTGAGGGGCAAGATGTATGGATTCCAAATTGGAAACAGCCCGGTGGGCTGCAGGGTGGGAGACAGACAGGGAGAGGGGGCTAGGGCTGATCTCTGGGGAGCCCAGGCCAGCAGAGGAGTCTGCAGACACGGCCACAGGAAAAGGAGGAGGAGGAAAGAGAAAACATTCCACCAGGCTCCAGGGAAGAGAGCTGTGCAGCGATGGAGAGCGGCCAAGTCTGCGAGCCCAGGCCACCTCCTCGACGGGAGCGAGGGCAGGCCAGTGCCGCCCACCACCTGAAGGGCCTGGCTCCGGGGCACACGCCCTGGTGGGTCCTGTCTCACCACCCACAGCTACCCCAGGGAAGCAGAGAGCACTGTGCTGGCTACAGATGGGGAAACTGAGGCAAGTGATGTGCAGACCTGCCCATGGTCTCCCAGAGTACCTGCAGAATTGGGGACCCGGCTTAGGTGCCTGGGAAAATGGGGCGAATGAGCTGGGAAGGCTCAGCTTCTCCGTGTTGTTCTGATAGGCCCAGGCATAGACGCTTTCAGATTAGAGACAGAACAAAGCCCCAACATCTCCTAAATCCTGGGAAGTGGAGGGAAAGGGGATTTCAGCGATGCAGTCAGCACAGCAGGGCTGGGGGTTGGAGCTCAGGAGCACAGCCCTGACTTCCAGTGTGAGGGGCCCAGGAGAGAGACGCAGAAGGGGAAGAGGAAAGAGGGAGGAGGTTTTTAAGGTGGATGTAGTTGTGCACGTTGTAATCCCAGCATTTAGGTTTGGAGAGGATTGCCACAAGTGTGAGGCTAGCCTGGGCTGTGTGCCATAAAGATCCTGCCTGAAAAACAAAAAGACTAGGAAGAGGAAGAGGAGAGAGAAAAGAAAGGGAAAGGAAAGAAAGAAGCAGTGGAGAAGGAAGGAAGGAGGGAGGGAGGAGAGGAGGGAGGAAGAAGGGAACAAAGGAAGGAAGAGAGGGAAGAAAGGGACGGAAGGAAGGAAGGGAGGGAGGGAGGGAGGGGTTGAGGGTACAAGTCCGTAGTCTCAGAACTCAGGAGGCAGAGACAGGAGGATTGCCAGTGTGAGGCCAGCCTGGGCTATGTTCTAGATCCTATCAGAAAAACAAAAGAGGATGAGAAGGAAGGAAAGAAAGAAACAAGGAGGCAATCTGGCTGGGCTGTGGGACAGCTCACCGTTGCCTACTGTCCAAATTTTCTGTGACTGAGTAAACATTTTAACTAGCAGAAACTTATTCTACTATTCTATGAAAACCTGGAAGCGTGCAGCCGGCTTGAACCAGCTGTGAAATGGAGGAGGACCTTCGTATGTCCTGCCATCTACCTTTTATGCAGTGCCCATCCTGCTGGCCAAAATCCATTTTAACCTTTCCTAATGCATTTTCACGTAAATTCCAGACAGTGGCACACCTCCACTAACGGCTTTCCTATAAGCACGTGTCTGTCTCTCCCTCTCTCCCCTCTCCCACGTGCTGTGTGGCCCAGGCTGGCTTCAAACTTGCAATCCCCTAGTTCGTCTATGGAGTTCCGGGTTACAGGCATGTGCCTCTCCTCATGGCTAAACAGTTGTTTCTTTACACGTCTGTATTTAACTCGTATGTGTGAGCGTGTGCACATGCCAATGTGCCAAGAGGAAGGGAAGGAAACGGAAACAAGGTAAGGGTTGGGGGAGAAGGGAGGGGAGGGGAGGGAGGAGAGGAAATGCACACTTAGTAACTATGCTTCACGGACTGGAACTGTCATATCCTTTTCTGAGGAAACTGCGCGCCCGCCCCGCTCCTCCCCACCCATTCCACCCCTCCCCTAGCCCACCCCCAACCCACCCCTCCCCAGCGCACCTCTCCCCCATCCCGCCCCCACCCTACCCCTACCTACTCCACCCCTCCCCCAGCACGCCCCTCCCCCACCCCACCCCAGCACACATCCTGCCCCAGAGCCAGATCTTTCCTTCGCTTTTGTTGTGATTGTTGTGCTCTGACTTTGAACCCCCGAGCGGGCAGGAGGCCTTGGCATGGGTCCCTCTGCCTCACACCCAGTGGTTTATGACACACTCATCATTTCTCAGTGAACTCGAAAGACGCTTGTCCGCAGAGCAGTGAGGACGCGTCTGTGCTCTCGCTTCAGCGCTTTGGGAAGAGAGGGGAAGGGCCACTCGCTCTCACACTTAGCTGGAGGCCCCTGGCGGACGGGTACCTGTGCGTGTGGGGAGTGAGCGGCGTGCGAGGAGGCTGCTAGCCGCCTCGGCCTGGAGGCATGCAAGACCCAGAGCCTCGATGGGTGCTCCCCCAGTCCTGGCACGTGTGTTTGGGGAGATCACCGATGAATGGCCAACGTAGGTAGAGAAGTGAACACCAAGGAGCCAACCACGTCCCTGCCAGATATCTGGCCGGCCTTGAACTTGTGAGCCTCCTGCTGCCTCCTCCCACTTCTCAAGTGCTGGGACAGCACACCATGTTTACTTTGTTCATGTTTGTGTGTGTGTGTGTGTGTGACTGTACGTGTGTGCAGGTGTGTGGTCTGGGGACATATTCATGACCTCATACTGGACAAGCATTCTTCCAAAAATACAGCCCCGGCCTGTTCTGTTCTGGTTTGTTTCTTTTTTAATCAGAATCTGATTTTTGATTGTCTTGTTTGTATGATGGGGAAGGAGCACGTGGGCAGCCGTGCAGCTCCCCGTGAGGGTCCCTGACCGTCAGGCCCTCAGGCCACAAACACCAAGCTAAGTGTTTATAACCAAAAAGAACCCGGCTTTAGACGCTCTTTCTTTTCTGCTTTGTTTTGTTTGGGTTTTTGGTTTTCAGACAGGGTTTCTCTGTGTGGCTCTGGCTACCTGGAAGTCACTCTGTAGCCCAGGCTGGCCTCAAGCTCACAGAGATCCGCCTGCCTCTGCCTCCCCCGTGCTGGGGTTAAAGGAATGTGCCGCCACGTCCATCTACTTATTTTTTCAATAGCAACAAAATCCAAGAGTCTATAATTTAGCTAGAGACTGAGATATTTACCATTTTTGTTGGCATTGGCCGTCCATGTTTGTGTTTGTTTTGTTGTTTTGTGGTGCTGTGTACACTACTCAAGACTTTGCCCGTGTGTCACAAGCCAACTTCCCCCAAGCCACGCCTGCCTGCCCTAACCCCTCCTCACTGGGCACGTCCGTCCCCCCTCCCCCGCCTGCCCACCCCTGCCCCTCCTCACAGGGCACGATTTCACCCAGCCACGCCCAGCTCCTCAGGGGTTCTAAGGGCTCTTCTGCAGCTGGTGCCCTCTCCGGCAATCTCGTTGTGATTGTGTTAACTTCTCTAGGCATGAACAGATTTGTGCGTCAGAATCAGCTCTCTTTTGTGTCTCTGTAACTCCTTCCAAATTGCCTTCATTCACAGCTGAAATACACTTGTCATGACTTCTTAATGATAAACACTGTTTTGTAAGAAATACAATGTTGAACCGTGAATTTCAGGTGTGTTCTCATTTCCTCAAGCTGCTCAGTGTGATCACATAATAATTGGTAATGACAGCTCCACCAGGAAATCAATACTCTCCCCAACTGCAGGAATCTCAGATGCATTTTCCATCTCTTGCATTTTCAAAAGTTTTAGTTTCTGTCTTTCTTTTTCCCCCTTCCAAAACAGAAGCTCCTTGTTCTAGATGGATAATTCTTTCCTTTTTGTTTTTAAGGTTTATTTTTAGTTGAGTGTATGTACACTTGAGTGCAGGTGTCCCAGGGGCCAGAAGAGGCTGTGGGAGAAAGCGGTGCTGAGGGCTTGGCAGTGGGCGTGGGGCAGAGCCTGGCTCTCTGCGGCTCTCCGCTGTGCCATCCCTCCTCCCAGCAGGTGAGTCTTGGAAATGCAGCCTGGGTTCAATAAAGAGGGTGACATGCTTTTCACACTCTGACCCCGCTAATCTAACACCAGGATTCCTCAACATTTTCAGATGTAGTCTGGGTTTTCTGTTTTGTTTGTTTGCCTTATTTTTATTTTTGAGTGTGTCTTGTGCATCTGTGTGTGGGTGTGTACACATGAGGGCAGGTACAGCAGAAGCCAAAGGCCTCCTATGTCCTGGTTTTCAAGCAGTTGTAAGCTGGAACCTCGAAAGATACTTTATGTGCACGCTCTCTCTCTCTCACTCACTCTTTCTCTTTCTCTCTCTCTCTCTTTGGTTGTTCAAGACAGGGTTTCTCTGTGTAGCCCTGGCTGTCCTGGTCTTGCTCTGTAGACCAGGCTGGCCTCAAACTCGCAGAGATCTGCCCGCCTCTGCCTCCCTAGTGCTGGGATCACAGGCGTGCGCCATCACCATCCGGCTTCAGTTACATACTCCTAACCACTGAGCCATTTCTCCAGCCCCTGTTTTCAGGTGTTTTAAAGTCCTTACACATTAAAGTAAACTTTAGGGCTGGACTGCCGAGCCGAGGCCCCAGGCCCTCACTAGGGGATTTTAAACAAGAGCTCATCCACTGAGCCACCATCTCAGTGATTTATTTCATCTTTGACTTTTAGATAGTTGTTTTGGGGGTGTGTGTATGTGTGCGTGTACACATGCACTGCGGGGTTTATTTAGCAGTCAGGGGACAACTTGAGGGAATCAGTTATCTCCTTATACCGTGCTGGTCTGGGGGACGCCAGGCTTGACAGCACTTTACCCACTGAGCCATTCTGCCAGGCCTGTCTTTCCTGTTTATCTGAGGATGGGGTTTCCCTAGATGGCTCTGGCAAGCCTGAAACCTTCCACCGCTCAGCTCCAGCCCGCAGAGCAGCCATGACTTCAGGGTTGTGCTCCTAGACCTTCTGCACCCCCGTTAACTATCACACATAAGTCACCTCCTTGATTATATTCCGGAACATTTGTCCTCAAACCGCGGGTCCTGACCCTCTCTGCAGTGTGCACCATATAACCTTTTCACGGGGGTTGAATATCAGATCTTTACGTCACGATTCTTAACAGTAGCAAAACAGTTATGAAGAAGCAATGAAAATAATATCATGGTTGGGAGTCACCACAGCATGAGGAACTGTGTTAGACGATCGCAGCGTTAGGAAGGTTCTAGAACTGAATTCTAGAAAGGGTTTGTTTGCTTTTCTAGACAGGGTTTCTCTGTGTAGCCTTGGCTGTCCTAGAACTCACTTTGGAGACCAGGCTGGCCTTGAACTCACAGAGATCCTCTGCCTCCTGGGTGGAAAGGCTTGTGCCCCCACTCTTGGCAGAAACTTGTTTAAATTTTATTTATTTAAAATTTTACTTATTTAGTGGAGGGCAGGTTCTCGTGGAGGGGAGAGGACAACTTTGGGGGGCTGACTCTCTGGCTCTGTCACCTGAATTGCAGGTTCTAACTCAGGTCAGCAGCCAGCGCCTTCATCCTGTGCCTGCACGGCAGCCCCTGGACAATTTCATTAAGATGGGTTCTCTTTCGGGGGTCCCCTCTGCCTCAAACTCACTATCCTCCTGCCTCAGCTTCCTGAGTGCTAAGATTACAGACATGAGCCATCACCACTTGGCTATTGAATTTTAGACCTTTTTAAATTGTGGGTGTTTTTGTTTTGTTCTCTTTTTTTTTCTAATTTTTAAAATGTTTTCTGTTTTAATTCAATTTTTGAATTCCTTTTTAAAAACTGTTTTTCTTTTATGTGCCCTGGTGTTTTGCCTTCTTGTGTCTGTGTAAAGGTGTCAGATTCCCTGGAACTGGAGTTACAGGCAGATGTGAGCTGCCATATGGGTGCTTGGAATTGAACTTGGGTCCTCTGGAAGAGCAGCCAGCGCTCTAACCACTGAGCCACCCCTCCAGCCCTCTGTTTTGCTTTCTGAGACAAGGTCTTGCTATGTGTCTCAAGCCTCCACCGTGCTCCCCTCAGCCTCGAGTGTTGTCCCATCATACTTGGCTGTTAACATTCTAGACATTTCCTTTATAGAGTACTGTTGGGATCTCCTCACCCCTAGCCAACTTCCCGAGGCCTCACCTTACACCTCAGCCTTGTGCCCGCCTCTCGGCCTCTCGCCCCCGGCACGCCCTTGACCCCAGAAGGTGTGTGAGCGGCTAGCCTGCCGGGGAGGCTTCGGCTTGTTCTCTGAGCACAAGGCTGGTGGCCAGGAGGCACTTGTGGAGGGCCTGAGCATGGCGGCCTCCAGGATGCCCCTGTTGATGTGATCGTGCATTGTTACCCGGATACAGAATTGTCTGTTTTGAGCTTGATCACCAGTTGTTCCCATAGATACCTGATCATAATGACTAATTAAACAAAAAGGTTTCTATTTTATTGTCTCTCTGATAGATTAAAAAAAATCCCACCTTTTATTCAGTTCAAATGTTCTTCTTTTTAATGTTAATCATCCTTTATGACTGGAAGAAAGATTTCACAAAGAGAAATCAGGTTTCTTTTATTATGCTTTCTTAATTATTTTTGTGTTGGGGGGTGGCAAGCATGGATGTGGAGCTCAGAGGGCAATTTACAGGAGTTGGTTCCTTTTTCCTAATATTGGGGTCCTCGGGATTGAACTCGGGTCATCGGGTTGGCAGCGCCTTTCCCAGGAGTTGGCTAAGACCATCAGGAGACACAGATGTTTACATTAGGATTCCTAACAGCAGCAAGACCGCAGGGATGAAGACGCAGTGATGAGAGCCCTAGCTGGAGCCATCACAGCACCAGGAGCTGTAAAGGGTCACGGCGTCAGGAAGGCGGAGAACACTGTGCCAAGTCATCTTTATAATGGCGTTTGCAACGCTTATGCTCAGAGATAATGTGTAATTGCTTCAGTTCATTTTTAAAAACATTTTATTGATTCTTCGTGAATTTCACATCATGCACCTCAATCCCATTCATCTCCCCATCCCTACACCCTTGCAACTTCCCTACTAAAAGAAAACAACAAATGAATGATAGATAGATAGATAATAGACAGATGGATGGATAGATAGATGATAGATGGATGGATGGATAGATAGAACAAGATCTCACAGTGGAGGCCTCGGTGTGTCACGGCGTGTCACATGCTTCCCTGCGCGTGCTCACTGCAATGAGCCATTGCTCTGGCTCGAGGCCTTTGGCTTGCGCTCCAGCACCAATCCTGGATCCTCGCCGGGACTCCTCGTGGATGTCCTATTACCACCCTGAGTCATGGAGATCCTTCGCTTTGGATCTGCAGGACCAGCCCCTTCACCTGCTCCTGAAGTTCACAGATGGATGGGCGCTGGGGTGGGCCAGCTCAGAGCCCTGGAATTGGAAGCCTGCTTCCTGGGTGGAAGCTGAGTCGGTCAGCCTGCCAGCTCTTCTGTGCCCACACTGCCAGGGCCAGCTCTTCTCACTCGTGCCCCAGGGAAAGCTCGCCCTCCACACCCCACCCCACTAGACAGGACTAGCTCTCCCGGATGCTGCAGCCAGTGAGAGGTGGAGGTTCATTTACTGATTCATCAAACGGGCCCCGGGAGTTGAAAGGAAAGGTAGAGAACTTGGTCTAAGGCCTTTGTTTTTGTTTTTGTTTGTTTAATATTTACATTTATTTTTAATTATGTATATGCGCGTGTATCTGTGGGTGCGTATGCAAGAGTGTATGTGTGTTGTGTGTGCGTGCATACATGTATATGTACCTGTGGAGACCATAAGATGCTGTTAGATGCTGGATTGTCTTGTGAGCCACCCGACATGGAGGATTCAAAGTTTGAGACCTGACTGCCGCAGGAGTGGAGCGTCCTAGGAAACTTAGCCGGGGAAGAGAAGAGGTCGTGGTCCGAGTGTCCAGCCCAGGAGCCTCTGGGTTCCATCTCTTCCACCCAAAGTAAACAAGTGTGTCCCAAGCACAGTGGCTCATGCCTGTGTTCGCAGCTCCAGGGAGGCTGAGGTGGAAAGATCACTGAAGCAGAGGCCTTCACGGTCAGGCTGGGCAACAGAGACTCACAGAAACAGAGCCGCTGACTGGAGAAGAGAACCTACTGCTACAAGCTGTGCTCTGACCTCCATGTATGTGCTGTGTAAACCCAGCCACATATACACACGTGAAAATAAAAAAAAAAAAAAAGATAAAGACCCAAATAACAACTATAACAACAAAAAGACACAAAGAGCAGCACTCGGCACAGACTAGCCGCACAAATGTGACGTGACGGGCAGTTCCTCTTCTCCTCCTGCTGTGGCAGAAGTGAAAGACCGGCTGACCAGCATGTCACCTGCTCCCGGTTACACCGCCATTCCTGCTGACACTGGGGGCGCTTGTGTTGCGTAAGACAAATGTCTTCCTTGTCTTTAATGAGCGTGCATGGTGGTCACGGTCAGCTTTCTGAGTACGTGATTATTGAAAAAATATGTGAAAAATCAAAGTCTGCACCCAGAGCTAGAGAGACGGCTCAGCAGCTCTGAGCTGCTCCGCAGAGAACCCAGGCCCAGCCTGCCACACCCCCATCAGGCTGCTCACACCCGCTCCAGCTCAGGGACCCGACACCCTCTCTCCTGGGTGGACACCTGCTCACATGTGCTGCACATAAATTTGCACACACACACATGAAGTAACCAATCAATAAATCTTAAGAGCAAAACAATGTCTGCATTCAGATTTCCATGAGGCGGATCTAAATCGTGGGTGGGAAGGCACAGGTCTTCAGTCCCAGCACGGGGGAAGCAGAGGCAGATGGATTGCTGTAAGTTCCAGAGCAGCCAGGGAGGCGCAGTGAGGCGCCATTTCTAAATGAATGAATACATGTTTGCTGTCAGGTTATAAGAACTTTGATGTTCAAAGCAATGTTTCCTTCCTGCCATTGACCTCATATTTAGAAAACACATGAAAGCCAGGATGACCATTCGAGGGCCAGCCTGGTCTACAAAGTAAGTTCCAGGACAGCCAAGGCTGTTACACAGAGAAACCCTGTCTCAACCAAAAAGAGGGAAGGAAAAAAGGAAGGAAATCTTCTTTCCTTCTAAAATCTTTTTTTGTTTGTTGGTTAATTGGTTTTTTGAAACAGGATTTATCTGTGTGGCCCTGGCTGTTCCGGAACTCAATTTGTAGATCAGGATAGTCTTGAACTCACAGAGATCCACACGCCTCTGCCTCCTGACTGCTGGGATTTAAGATGTGGACCACTACCACCCAGCACTGTTTGTTTCAAATCACACGTGTTTGTCTGTTTATTGTGTGTATGTGCACACACACACACGCCACCCACAGCATCGCATGTGCAGTCAGAGCACAGCTTGCAGGAGTCAGCGCTTTCTCCCCAACACGTGGGCTCCCAGGACTGAGCTCAGGTCAGACATGGTGGTGGCGCCTTACCTGCTGTGCCAGCTTTTATTTTACCCAGCTTTATTTTATTTAGTTTAGTTTAGTTGTTTAGTTTAGTTTGGGGTTCAAGCTGAACCCCAGGCTGGTATGGAACTTCCTATGTGGTCCAAGGTAGACACTCCTAGAAATCCTCCTCTCTCAGCCTCCCAAGTGCTGACATTACAAGCACGAGCCTTCATGGCTGGATAGGAAGACCATTTCATTTGAGGCTGAGAGGCACTCCAAGAGCGCGTATACACTACACACCTGAGCTGCACCCCAGAGCTCCTCACAAGTACTGCTTATTTCCTACTCTTCACCTTGGGTGTGGGTGGGTGGGGGAGAGCCATGGCCCACACACGTGGTTCCCTCCCTCCTCAGAGGGTCAGCACCAGGCTGCTTGCTTTTAAAGACGAGTGAAAACATCGCTCGCAGGTGTGGTGTCCCTTATCACTAATTAGTCTGCAAGCCTGGAGGTGTGGCTGAGTGGGCAGAGCCTAAGGTACACAAAGCCGTGGCTGCTGTCTCCAGGACTCATAAACACGGCATGGGAACAGTCTGTGAACCAGGCAGGAGGAGCAGAAACCCAAGGTTATTCTTAGGCTACAAACAAACAAACAAACAAAACAACAACCTTGTTTCCCAATAACATTTAATTGGCACATAATGTTAATTTACACATAAATGTTACTGGCCGAGATAGATCTAGAAAATAGTGTGATGTCAACATAGAATATCAGACCTAGTTTGAAATTTATGGTGAATTAGCTAAATTTTGTTTTTGTTTGTTTGTTTATTGTAGTGCTAGGGATTTAAGCCACGGCCTTTTGGGAGCCCAGTTTACTAGGGAAGAAAGAATGCGTCCTGTACAGACATTAAGACCTAAGTTCAGCCCTTAGAGCTAACACAGATGGGCGGAACAGCTCACCTCCAATTCCAGGACCAGGAGGCAAACACGCGAGGACCCGGCACTTCCAGACAAACTGGCAAGTCTCAGGCCAGTGAGAGACCCTGTTCCAAAAACCAAGGTAGAGAATGATAAAGACACCAGCGTTGGCCTCAGCCCCACCCCATCTTCCCACCCCGCCCTACACACACACATGAACTCCCATCCTGGTCTGGGCATGTAGCTAGTAGGAAGGCTCTTCATAGTATGCGGAGGCCCGGAGCACAATCCCAGCTCCACCACTATAGAAACGAAGACATAGGCCACAGATGTTAGAGTCCCTGCCCGCTGCAGGGCGTGGCTGCCGTCCGCTGCCCTCCGCCGAGGGGCGGGGCTTCTCCCAGAGGCCCTCACTTCAGAACCAGCCCCCTCTCCTGCCCTTCCTCTCCCTTTCCCCCCTTCCTGCCCTCTCCTTCACTTCCTCCTCCCCCCACCCCCATCCCCGCTGCTCCCAATAACCTTGCATTTCTAGAGTACATTAGCTCACTCTGTTCCATTTAATAGCGAGCCGGGGTCTGTGGTCCTCATTGGTTCCAGACAGGGGCCATGGCTTGAGGGCTCCCCAGGATAAGCTGTGGCTTGTCAGCACACCCAGCTCACTCGGTTGATTCCCACCACCAGCAGGTTGGCGCCCTGAAAACCCACCGTGAGAAGCCTTCCGGGTTTCTATCCAAGCGAGCCAGCTGCACCCTTAAAGGAACTAGGGGGGTCTGGCCTCCATGATCCTGACCTCCACCATCCAGGCGGACACCATCCTGGCCTCCGCCAACCTGGCCTCCGATGTCCAGGCTGACACTATCCAGGCTGACTTGCCGGGACGCTCCTTAGCAAGGACGACCTTCGCCTACCTCTCTGCTGTTTTTGTCCAACCAAGGTCTACTTCTAGCCTCAGCAGAGGCTACTTCTGTGCCCCTCACCTCTAACCTATGCTGGTGTTGGGTTCCTAAGTTTCAGGTTTGTGTGCATCATAGCTCACCCAGAGAGCTCAGGCCGGCTTCCATGTCACCAACAAAAAGAGCCCAGAGAGGGGGAGAAAATTGCCTTTGACACACAGCAGTCTGCTAGCGAGACAGCCTGATACCCATATTATTTCTTTGTGTGGCTTTAGCCTGTGTGTACTGACTCAGATACAGTTACACACACACAGGCCTTTGCGTGTGCTCTTTCCCTCTGCTGGGGGAACCTTTTTTCTCAATAGAGATAAGTGCATGCTTACAAGCCAGTTCGTGAAGCAGAGCCTAGTGACATCTGGCCAATTTTAAAATTATTTTGTTGTTTTCTTATTGTTTTTGTGTTTGTTTGTTGTTTTGTTTTTTGAGACGGGGTTTCTCAGTATAACATCCCTGGCTGTCCTGGACTCACTTTGTAAACCAGGCTGGCCTAGAACTCACAGAGATCTGAGGCCTCTGCCTCCCCAGTGCTGGGATACAGGCGCGGGCCACTGCGATGAACTTCCTTAAGGTATGTGGGAAGGGGGATGGTGTTTTCCGTAACACACGGATGGGGGTTCAGTAGAGCCTGAGGAGCTCAGAGGACAACTGTAGGGACCCCGTTCTCCACGCAGGCCCCGGGATCAAAGAGGTCATCAGGCTTCGTGGCCAGGGCGCGACCTGCTGAGCCATCGTGCTTGCAACCCTGCTACCCAGGAGACTGAAGCAAGAGGAATGGCTTCAAACGTGCAGTGTCGCTGATGATGACCTTGAACTTCAGCGTCCAGACTGTAGGATGCTGGAGCCACTGTGTTTGGATCATGTAGTCCTGGAGATGGAGTGGACAGACCACAGCCCTAACCGGCTCCTCTCACAGCTGCCCGCACAGGCTGGTCTTCCTGCCTCCCAGGCGGAGCTAACACTTCAGCAATTCTTTGAATCCTTAACCCTCCCAGCCACCCACTGAGGCAGACACAATTAACACTCTGAACCCAAACGCCCGGAGCTCCAAAAGGTTAAGCAACTACCCCTCGGGCGACACAGCTACTCAGAGAGTGGCGCTCAGGGTCCAAGCCCAGCCTCCTGAGGCCTGGCTTCTGCGTCTCAGCTGCCACCTGACTAAAACAGGAAGTGCCCACACTCAGCAGCTCAGTGGAGTCCTCTGACCCGACAGCCTTCAGGGCTCTGTTCTCTCGGAATGCAGTCGAACAGGTCAGACAACTTTCCCTCTCTTTGGTTCCTTTAAAAAAAAAAAACAAAAAACTAAGAAACTAAAAACCTCCCACCGGGAGAATGCCCCACAGACCTGGCAGGAGGCCTGGAGTCAAGCTCAGTCTTCCTGGGAGAGT
>CM053751.1:23888328-23925637 GCA_028658305.1 Pachyuromys duprasi
AGTGTGTGTGTGTGTGTGAGTGTGTGTGTGTGTGTGTGTGTGAGTGTGTGTGTGTGTGTATGTGAGTGTGTGTGTGTGTGAGTGTGTGTGTGTATGTGTGTGTGTGTGTGTGTGTGAGTGTGTGTGTGTGTGTGTGAGTGTGAGTGTGAGTGTGTGTGTGTATGTGAGTGTGTGTGTGTGTGTGTGTACATGTGAGTGCAGGTGCCCACAAAGGCCAGAGCTATCAGAACCCCTGGAAGCTGCAGTTATAGGCAATTGTGATTTTGGTGTGGAGAAACTGAACACAGGTTCTCCAAGTATGTGCTTTTGACTGCTGAACCATCCCCTCGTCATCATCGTTGTCATCACCATCATCATCATCCATCATCATCGCCATCATCATCACCATCATCATTGTCATCGTCACAACATCATCATCACAATCATCATCGCCATCATCATTGTCATCGCCATCATCGTCTTCATCATCGTCTTCATCGTCGTCTTCATCGTCGTCTTCATCGTCGTCTTCATCGTCGTCTTCATCGTCGTCTTCATCATCGTTGTGGCTCACAGAAACTGCAGCTTGCAGTTAGGCTACACGGACAGGGAGGTCCAGGGATTGCCCTGCCTCCAGCTCGCCACAGCTGGCAGGGTACTTACTGCCCTTTCTGTTTTTATTTATGTTCATACATTGGTGGGCCTGGTGCACATTATAATCCCAAAAGTCACAGAGACAAAGTATGGCAAGTTCAAGGCCAGCCCAAGCAAGTAAGTGAAATCCTGTATCAAAATAAAAAGTTAAAAACTGGGAGGGCAAAGTGGCTCAGTGGGCAGAGGCATCTGCCGTCAGGCCCCATTCTTGGGGCTCACATGGTGGAAGGAGAGAACTGACTTCAGCAAGTTGTCCTTTGACATGACTGTCATGTCACGTATGTGAACACACCCGCATCTACCACCCTCTCCACGAACAATAAATAAATGCATGTAACTAAAAAATGTACATACAAGAGGACTGGGGTGTGGCTCAGTGGTAGAGCCCCTGCCTAGAATCCCCCAGTGAGGGGCTGGGGTGTGGCTTAGAAATAAAAGAATTATCTACAGTGTGCAAGATTCTAAGTTCAAGCTCTAAAGTTGAAAAAAATAAATCAATTAATTAGTGAAACGTGACCTTGGTTGATGCGTGTCCCAGGTTAGAGAAGCAGCAGTAAAAAGGGTTAATGTGAACGACACAGCTTATCAACTGGCTGTGGTTTAGAATGGGATGTAGATGTTAGCAAGAGGGGCCTTGGTCACCATTACCCAGGGGGGCATCATGGAGAGGCCGTCAGAGCAGGGTGACTTGTCTGACGGTCGAGAAGCTCAAACTCCATCTAGGTGTCTCTTCTGGGACCCCGATTCTATGGGCTCCCACCTCTTTCCCCACGGAGGATCCAGAGGGCGTCACAGATCGCCCCTGGTGCCCAGGGCTTGGATGTGGGTGTGCCCTGGGAGGGAGCAGGGTGGAGGTTCCGCTCATCCCCAGACAGTGTGCAGAGGACACCTGGGACTGAAGCAGTCCTTGCACAGTAGGAAACTAGGCCTGGCAGCCTGGAAAATACCAGGTTTAGGTGGACACCATGCCTGGTGTGTGCGGGCTGTGTCAGGGGGCTCTGCCAGGAGGCTGAGAGCTGGCGGCCCACCCTCCCTGTGTGCCGGCTGTTCTCATCTGTGAAATGGGAATGACGATACTTACCTACCTCATCGCCCAGTTATGGGAATTAATTAATGTTTATAAAGGCCATGGAGCAGCGCAGATGAAAGGCTGTGCAGAACTACAAAGTATTATTACAGTAATTACATGACACCATTAGAGCTGGGCCAAGGGCTTTCTGCAGCTTCGCTCATTACTGAGAATGGGCGATGAGAGGCAGATAAACCCAATCTCTCCCAACCATCACTCCAAACTCTAAGCTCATCTCCATTCTGGAAGATTCTATCAGGCTTGGAAGATGTGATACAAGTGTCTCCAGCCCCAGAATCTCCCACAGGGGTAGGTAAGGGAGATGGTGAGAAACACTCAGTTCTCATCTCTTTAGTTTTTGTTGTTTATTAGGGTTTTTTTTTTTTTTTGGTGGGTGGGTATATGGCTTTGTTTGCCTGTTTCTGAGAAAGGGTCTCATACAGCCCAATTCAGCCTCAATCTTGAATTCCTCTTGTAGGCAAGGATAGCCTTGAACTCCTGATCCTCTTGTCTCCACCCCCAGCTTCTGGGTCTGTAGGCACCTACCACACACTCCTGGCTTGTTTGAGGTGGAACCCGGGCTTCCTGCACGCCAGTCAAGCACTGCACCCACAAGGCTGCATCAGCTGCTGACCCTCCCAGGGTGCAGCTGCCGTGGCGCTTACAGTCCATCTACATGTCCCTTAAGTCCCCCCCATAATCTGAGGTGGCGGGGCGATGCTCTGAGCTCTTGGCCATGATGCCCATGGGATCTCTAGATCCCCAAACAGGAGTCTGCTGGGCCCCTGTGGCAAGCTTCTTTTGTCTGTAGCACCTCCAAATATCCTGGCACTTATTTCTCCGCACATATTGCACAACATCCCTATCTGACCGGGTAGGCGAAAGATAGATCAGAAAGAAATATAATTACCTTTTTACAAGCTTATGACACGGCCCTAGCCTGCTCACCTGCCAGCTTGTCCAGTCACTCACAAATGATGATATACATACTATAAATTATATCATTATCGAGCTGTAATTACAGGCAACATATATGCCAACCCCCCTGAAGGAGATCGGGGCTCCCAGATTACGTCCCTTCTTGCCCTCAGTCCCTTGGGAAAGTCTATTGCGAGAGGGCAGGTTACTGATTTCCAAATATCACAGACGCTTGCTTAAAACAACAGACGCCCCTTCCAGCCTCCTCTATGCACACCCCCAGGCCCCCCAAGTTAGGTCAGTGTGCCCCACGGTACCCACAAAGCCTGAGACTTTGGCAAAAACAAATTTGAACAAGTGAGGGCAAATTCTAGAAGCGAGACTGACAGCCGGGCCACAATGGGTCTCAGCCCCAGCAGGAGCTACTAGAAGTGCAGCAGAAATCAGCTCTGGGAAGCTAGGGCCGGGGATGGTGGGGAGTTGTCTCCCTCTGTGTGTGTGTGCATGTGTGTGTGCGTGTGCGAGTGTGTGTGTGTGTGTGTGTGTTTGTGAGGGTATGCACAGAACTTACGTGGAGGTCAGAGGACAGTTTTCAGGAGTTACTTCTATCATGTAAGTCCTGGGACTCGAACTCAGGTCACCAGGCTGTAAAGGCTTATCTGCAGCATCTCACCGGTCCCTTGTTTATCTTTTGACGCATGGTCTGTCCCTGAACCCACCACTCAGCAGTCCAGCTTCCTAGCAAGCTCCAGGGACTCCTGTCCCACACAGCTGCCCTCCAGAGCTGGGGTTCCAGACACAGCCGCCACACAGAGACTTTACCGGGGTGCAGGGGGGCAGCCGCACTCAGGTCCTGAGCCAGCCCCCTTCTTTGGCTCTAGAGGATACACCTCAAGAGTACTGTTACTCCCAAAGATGCCCGCAGGTCCTGAAGGCCATTTCCTGGATGCTGCTGCAGTGAAGGGTCTTTTCTATCTTGAATCATCTTGCAGGGTCACCTGGGTGCTGGGCCTGGCTGAGACAGAGTGTTGAACCTTCAGGTCCTTGTGATTCAAAGTCAGTCGCTTCTGAACCTTCTGGACTGGGGAGCACAGGTCCTTCCTCCTTCCTCCCTTCTTCCTTCCTCCCTCCCTTCCTTCCTTCCTTCTATGGATGTCTCTGGTTTAGGAAGAAAGAGTTTCAAAGCCAGGGAGAATGGCTCTGGATGAAAGGACCACCAGGAAATCAATGAGGTTGGGGGCACGGGGCAAGACTTGGGAAGAAATGCGAGCAGGTGAGAGGAGGGTGAGGACTCACTGGGAACTTCTCAGGTAGATGAGAGGTATCATCCCAGAAATGAGTCTGCCTTAGGCATGAAGAGGACTGGGAATGCAGTTCAGCTGACAAGGTGCTGGCCTAGCGTGCACAAGCCATGGGTGTGAGCTTCAACCCTGCGTACAACCAGGCATGCTGGTGCTCAGCTGTAACCCCGGCACTCTGGAGGTGGGAACAGGCAGATGAGGAGTTCAAAGACACCCTTGGCCACGTAATAAGTTTAAGATCAGTCTAAATTACATAAAATAGTATCTCAAAATTCAGGGAGGGGCAGGAGACATGGACAGTTTGGGAAGTGAGACAGCTGTAAACTTGGGGAGCTGAAGATCGTTGGGAGCAAGCGCAAGGCCAGCCTCCTTCCAGCCCCTCGCTCACCTTTTCTCCTGCAGAAATCCAGCCTGGACCCCTTACGCCAACTACTGCTTAACACTCCCTGGCCTTCCCTCCTGATACCCACCTCCTTCCCAGCCCCTCTCAGGGCACACTCACCCTGGTCCCAGACAACCCTGTCCTGACCCGTTCCCCTCACCACTCCTGTCCTCACAGTACCAGGCACAGGAAGTAAAAGGGGACAGAAAGGCTTCGCTCAGACACCCAAGTGGCAAGCTCAAAGCAGCCGCAAGCCTCCACCATCTGGTTGGCAGGCTACCCCAACTGCAGCCCGTCCTTGAATCACATCTTGTAAAAAAAAAAAAATCATTTGCACATTTGAGTTCCAAGTCCCCTCAAAACGGTATAAACACCACCGTTCCGAGCACCATAAAAACCACAGCGAACATTTGTGGAGACTCAAACATGTGTATTGACATATGGCGCGAATATCACTCGCTGTGTCTTTTTAGCGTTGGACGGATGCACCAGGCATCTGCGCTCTGAACATTTGAATGGAAAGCTTTGGGGAAAAAGAGGCGAGTGAAGAGCGGGCTGTCCTGGGCTGGGTTACTTGCCTTGCTGCAGGGAAGCCCCAGGATGCAAGGATGAGGTCTCAGTCCCCAAGGACAGGAGTCTTCCTCCCCTTCTCTCTCTCTCTCTCTCTCTCTCTCACACACACACACACACACACACACACACACCAGTTCACTCAAGTTAGAACCTAGCTAGAAAGCTAGCAGCCTTTCTCCTTCCTCTGTCTACCCTCCCTTCCTCCCCACCTGCTGCAAAGGAGCAGCCTGGTGTTCGGCTGCAGGGAGATGGGTGGGCTGAAGAATGCAGGCCATTTTTACCCGGCTCTCAGGCCTCGGACGCACCGCTCACAGGCCCCATGGGCCACAAGCACATTATTTAAATTTTATTCTAATTACATTCAGGGCTCGGCTTGTGGGTACCTTGACCTGCATGGCAGCCACCGAGGACAGACAACTTGTGGTTCTTTCTGTACCGTGTGGGTCCTGGAGAATGAACTCAAGTTTTCAGCTTGGTGGAGCGACACTTCCTGTGCCTGGTACTGTGAGGACAGGAGTGGTGAGGGGAACGGGTCAGGACAGGGTTGTCTGGGACCAGGGTGAGTGTGCCCTGAGACGGCTGGGAAGGAGGTGGGTATCAGGAGGGAAGGCCAGGGAGTGTTAAGCAGTAGTTGGCGTAAGGGGTCCAGGCTGGGTTTCAGCAGGAGAAAAGGTGAGCGAGGGGCTGGAAGGAGGCTGGCCTTGCGCTTGCTCCCAACGATCCTGCTGAGCCATCTCACGGGCCCTGATCAAACTTCTAGTTGTTATTTATTTATTTGTTTTAAATATGTATTTATTTTTCATTTAAGAACATCGGTGTTTTGCCTGTCTGTGTGAGGGTGTCAGATCCCTGGAACTGTTACACACAGCTGTGAGCTGCCGTGTGGATGCCGGGAATTGAACCCGGGTCCTCTGGAAAAGCAGCCAGTGCTCTCAACTGCTGAGCCATCTCTCCAGGCCCCTAATCTTATCTATCTATCTATCTATCTATCTATCTATCTATCTATCTATCTATCTATCTATCTATCTATCTATCTATCTATCTCTGAGACAAGGTTCCATGGAGCCCAGGTTGCTCTCAGTCTCACTAAGCAGCAAAGATGACCTTGAACTCTGGATCCTCCTGTCTCTACCTCCCAAGTGCAGGAGTGCTGTGCTGTTCGCAGCCACTATCCATCTTTACTGAGGAGCCTAGAACACGGTCCTCGGCAGCTTTGCCTCTTACAGGGTCTTGCTGTGTAGCTCAGGCTGATTTCCAACTGGACAGCCACGTGCTGGGGTTTCATCTACGTTTCTTCTTGTCCGCTCCCATCAGGAACTGACAGTCGATGTCCCTGGTGGCCATCTAGGCTTCTGTCTCTCCTGTGACCCTCGTCATAAGGTCAAATCGGCACGTTACAGTATGGGGTCAATCTGGGGCCGACGCAATAGTTCAGCCGTCAAGGGGCCTGGCACTGAGCCTGAGGACCTGTGCTTGCTCCCTGGACATGATGAGGAGAGAAAACCAGTTCCACAGTTCTCTGACCTCCATACTGACACTGGCCCAACTCTCCACCCCAAGTCACAACAGTAACACTGAAATGTTAGGGCACGAGAGCTGCTCAGTGGTTGAGAGCGCCTGTGAATCTTGGGGATCCGTGCCTCAGTTCCCCACATCCACACCCGGCCTCTTCACCATCCCTCCCTCCAGGTCCAGGGGTCCAATACCCTCTCTGGCATGTACATCCACACATATGTGCAGGTGAAACACTCATACAATAAAATGTAATAGATACATAAATATTTAAATTTTTTAAAAGACTACCGAGGCCCGTTGGCTGGCTAGTTTTTACGTCAACCTGACCCAAGTAGAGTCAGCTTAGGAAGAAAGAAATTTTTTTTTTTCTGAGACAGGGTTTCTTTGTGTAACCTTGGCTCTCCTGGACTCACTTTGTAGACCAGGCTGGCCTTGAACTCCCAGAGATCTGCCTGCCTCTGCCTCCCAGAGTGTGGGATCACAGGAGTGTGCCTCCAAGCCCAGGTAGAGGAATCTCAATTGAGAAAATGCTTTCGTAGGATAGGCCTACAGGCAAATCTGTGGGGTGTTTTCTTGGCTGATGGTTGGTATGAAAGGCCTCAGCCTTTTGCGGGGTGCCGTCCCTGGCAGGTGGCCCTGCAGCTCTAAGAAGCCCGTGAACACGGAAGTCCCTGGGAGCACTAAGCAGAGCTTCCCATGCTCCCCCCCTGCCCTGATTTCCCCTTGGTGGTGGAAATCCGTCCTTCCCTCCCGGAGCTGCCCTGCTCACGGGGTTTTGTCATCCCAGTGGAAACCCTGAGAAAACCCTCACACCCTCGTCAGTTCTTGGCCCTGAGGACTGTTCTTGACACGGTTCCAGTAGGTGACTGGGGTCCCACCTTAGGTGGGATGGACTCTCTACCTAAGCTTGTGGTCTGGAGCTCTGGGCTACAAAAGCGAATCTCTCCATGTGGCCTTGAAAACTAAGTCAGCCTTGTAATGGCCACTGGCTCAGGGCCTGCTGTGGCCAGGCAAGAAAGGGGCTTTGAATGACTTCAGTACAGGGTGTCTTTGAAAAAGGGTTATGGACACAAAGTGTCTTCCCAAAGGCTCATGGGGTGTACTCTGGGTTCTCAGGTGGAGGACTCAGTCTCTGAGATGTGAGATCATGGGGCTCTAACCCGTGCAATGATCTGTCTAGGTAAGTGGTTCTCAATCTGTAGGTCCAGACCCCTTCAGGGGTCAAACAACCTTTCCATTGTAGTCACCTACAACTGTAGGAGAACACAGGCATTTGTATTATGATTTATAACAGTAGCAAAATTACAGTTATGAAGAAGCAACAAACATAATTTTATGGTTGGGGGTCACCATAACATGAGGAACTGTATTAAAGGGTCACAGTGTTAGGAAGGTTGAGAACCACTGATTCTAGGCAGGTGCTCTACCACTGATCCACACCCTTCCCCTCACTGGGGGATTCTAGGCAGGTGATCACTGAGCCACACCCCAGCCCCTCACTGGGGGATTCTGGGCAGGTGCTCTACCACTGAGCCACATCCCAGCCCCTCACTAAGGGATTCTAGGCAGGGGCTTCAGCTCTGAGCACCCTCCGAGGGACTCAAAACCTCAGTGCTTCCAGATTCAGGCTTATAGACGTCCTTCCAACATCAGACTGGGGTCTCTACTAATTCAGGTGCATAATGGCTAAGAGGAAGGTTAAGCACCATCAGTCTTTCACACATGTTACCTGCCAAGGACGGCTGACTCTGAACTGGGGCCTAGAATTCCCCAGTAAGGGGCTAAGATGTAGCTCAATGGTGGAGCCCCTGCCTAGCAGGCAGGAGGCTCTGGGTTCCAGACATCCAATGCAAACAATAACCTTTATTTTACTTATTTGCTTGTTTATTTTATTTTTTGGTTTTTCTGTGTAGTTAGTCCTGTCTGTCCTGGACTTGCATTGTAGACAAGCTGGGTTTGAACTCATAGAGATCCACCTGCTTCTGCCTCTAGAGTGCTGGAATTAAAGGCCTGTGCCACCAGCAAGGTGTGGGGTCTTACAACTTTAATCCCAGCACTTGGGACAGGAGGCAGGTGGATCTCTATGAGTTCGAGGCCAGCCTGGTCTACAATGCGAGTCCAGGACAGCCAGGGCTACACAGAGAAACCCTGTCCTGGGGGTTGGGTAGGAGTATACCACCACCCAGTGCAAAGAATAAAACATTTTAAAGGTTCCGTTCAACATAGTTGCCTGTGAAGCCTTGGATTCTCTTGTCCAAGCTGGAGTGTGGCTGTCTCTCAGGAGACAGATATCCTTGGGTAATCTAGCCGGTCTCAGTTCTGACCTGCAGCAGCCCTCCAGCAGCACCCTGACCACTGGTATCCTGGTTCTTAGTTGATGGCATCAGACCGACTGCAGACTGACGGCCAGACCCCTGGCTGTACCTATCAGAGGATGACATAAAGTCCTAGCTTTGTAGGAACTGAGGAAATTAAACTACTGTCCTCCTACTCATGAGAAGACGTCCTGGCTGTCACCTTCCAATTGAAGGTTGGAAAATCGAGGCAAACAGCCTAAGGGCACTGGTGGGTGACAGACATGCTCAAACTGCCCAACCCTGTGTCCATGTCCAGACTCTTAGCCCCTGGGTCCCTTTTTCCTCCCTGTCCCCACCCAGACATTTTCTTCCCTGCCCTTCCCTCTCCTCCCTTTCCCTTCCCTCCTTTGTTTTTTTTTCTTCTTCTTCTTCTTCTTCTTCTTCTTCTTCTTCTTCTTCTTCTTCTTCTTCTTCTTCTTCTGCTTCTGCTTCTGCTTCTGCTTCTTCTTCTTTGTGAAGACACAGTTTCATGAAGCTCGGGCTGGCCTTGAACTTGAAATGTACCCAAGAATGACTTTGAACTCCACCTACCATGTGCCACCACACCTGGTTTCCAGGGAACTGGAGATAGAAGCCAGGGGTTTATTGCAAGCTAGACAAGCAGCTGACCTACTGATTCTGCATTCTCAACCTCCTTTCCTGGTCAAACACTGTCTCCCTGGGTAGCCTAGGTTGGCCTGAAACTGCCAGGTGGCCAGCGCTGCCCTCCCTCACGATTCGGGTCCCCCACCCCAGTACTGGAACTCTAGGCTGCACTCCTCCTGTCTTGGCTAGGAAGGACCTCTCCCCTCTTGAGCAGTGGGTGGATGTGGGCGCTCACTAACCCGCAGGGAAGGGGCCTAATTACCTGACAACTCATCCCCTGAACCATTAGGACTTGATACCGAGATAAGAATGTCTGACTTTCCTTTCTCGCTTTGATAGTAATCAAAGTCCTAAAGGCAAACTCAAGGATCCAACTGCTTCCCTGCCCCTCATGGCCCAACATCCTGTTGTTCAAAACACAAAGGTTTTGTTTTTCTGCAGGGGTGTCTTCTAGCCAAGCCCACCTTGTTAGTTTACTCTTTTTTTTTCGAACCTGTTTTAAACGAAACCAAACTAAACCCAGACTGATAGTCCAAACCCATATCTTAGCACTTGGAAAGCAGAAAGGTTGTAAGTTTAAGCAGAAAGGTTGTAAGTTGTTTTCAAAATTAAAGTGAAAACGGGAGGCTTAGCTGAGGCTCAGTGGTAGAGCCCCTGCCTAGAATCCCCCAGTGAGGGGTTGGGGTGTGGCTCAGTGGTAGAGCCCCTGCCTAGAATCCCCCAGTGAGGGGTTGGGGTGTGGCTCAGTGGTAGAGCCCCTGCCTAGAATGCCCCAGTGAGGGGCTAGGGTGTGGCTCAGTGGTAGAGCCCCTGCCTAGAATTCCCCAGTGAGGGGCCCAGGACTTGGCTGCATTGCTTGCCTAGCATGTGGGTCCCAATGCCAGTACAAAAAAAGAAAAACCTTCCACGGAACACAAACAACCTGAAAGAAGATAAAGAGGAGCCTCTTTTCTCACCATCTTGACATTCTGTCATCTGGAGACGGCGGTGTAGCTTGTGTTGGCAGGAGAGTGGGGTAATTGATCTGCCTGTGTCATCCTTCAGAATGTGATCCTCCCTGTGTTGAATTTAGCCTCCAGGTGTGGACAAGAAGCTGTCCTCAAAACTCCTCCCAAGGAGACCAGCGTTGCGCTGCCCCATGTAAAATCACCTTCCTTTCTCACACGAGGGGACTGAGATCATCCACAACTTGTTTTTCTTTTCTCCCTTTCTTCATTCCTTTCCCCTCCCCCCCCACTTTGTATTTTTGAGACGGGGTTTCTTAGCATTGAGAATATTTAAGGGGCTGAGGCAGGAGGATTCCTCTGAGTTCAAGGCCAGCCTGCATTCCCTAGTGACCTCCGGCCAGCTGTCCGGGCTCCAGCGTAACTCTGCCCTGAGAACGCAAGATGGCCCCACTGGTAAGGTGCTAGCCCCAGACATTGGGAGCTGAGAGTGAGCCCGGAGTGAAGGCCTTCCCCGTGCTCCCAGGGCGAGGAGGCCGGTCCCACGCCCACCGCCAGCCGCCCTGGCTCACCTGGGGAGCTGCGGGCCAAGAAGAGACCCTGCCTCAGAAAACAGGGAGATCTGTGACCCCAGCACTGGGGAGGCAGAGACAGGCAGGTCTCTGTGAGTCCAGGGCAGCCGGAGCTGCACAGTGAGACCCTGCCTCAGAAAACAGCAAAATGCGCAGACCAAGGAACGGCACCCAATGTTGCCCTCCAGCCGCCATATGTACGTGCGCTTGCTCACGTGCGCGCGCGCACACACACACACACACACACAGGCAAACCTGCACACCTGATACCTGAGCTCTCTCTGGGTCTCTGACTTGTCTCCTGCTTTATGATAAGAACTGATAACAGATCCCCGAGTTGCTGTAGGCTGACGTGTGAGGACTGGCTCTCGGAAGCTTGCACCGCAGGAAGCCCCTTTCAGCAAGTGAGGAGTGAACCAGGGCGTGTGCAGGATGCTTCAGGCTAGGACAACTCCCGAAGTCACAGAGAATTCGTCACCTTGTGCACTGTCCTAGGATGAGCCATTATGTCAAACAGCTCTGGGTGTGCACAGGAGCCATTATGTTCCCAGAAAAGCACAGGCGCAGGGAGGGGCTCCGGACAGACGCTCAAGGTCAAGCCTGATGTTCAGTTCCGGGGGCCCAGGGGCAAGAGAACGGACTGCTGAGAGCTGTTCTCTGAACTCCACACGCACATTCTGGCACACATATGTACATACACACCCAATAGATAAAGAATAAATAAATACATAAATAAATAAGTAAATAAGATTTAGTTGTTTGTTTGAGACAGGGTTTCCCTATGTCCGGGACTTGCTTTGTAGACCAGGCTGGCCTGGAACTCAGAGATCTTCCTGCCTCTGCCTCCTGAGCGCTGGGGTCACAGGCATGACCACCTCACCTAGTTAATTTTAATTTTTTTTTAATGTAGAAATGCTTTTAATTAAAGAGGTCAGAGAGCTAGAGCTACAGTGTAGTTGACAGAGCACTTGCTTAGAGAAAGAGAGGTGGTCCTCTGCCCGGGCCGGTCACACTCATGGACCGTCCTGGTCCTGGTCCTTCCGGAGCAGGCAGCACATCTGGCGAGCCTGCTGTCACTCCGGGAAAGGAGAGCGGTAGACAAGCAGGAGACAGGAGGCCCTGTCTCTCTCTGCCTCCTCAGCTCTTGTGAACGCAACAAAACAACAGCTGCTGGGAATTTCATGCACAGAGAGCTGTGTAAATCTCCTCGATGAAAACGTGTTGCGTTTCTTGCTTCTTGCAGAGGAAGTGTGCCGGAGACGCCACACTCAGTGTGCAGTTGTGAAAATTCTCATGCAGCTTGCAGTTGATTGAAGCCTGACTTCTGAGGGGCGCTCACCGCTCAGTTTGGGAGTGAGTCTGGCTGACACATGCCAAGCGGCTGCCAGCTCCATCCCTGCCAGGCCTGAAGGCCAAGTGTCCTGGTTCCAATTCGAGCTCACCTCTCACTGACACCGTGGTGTGTGTGTGTGCCTGTGTGTGTGTCAGTGTGTGAGTGTGTGTGTATATGTATGTGCCTGTGTGTGTGTGCATGTGTGCGTGTGTGTGTGAGTGTGTGTGTATATGTATGTGCCTGTGTGTGTGTGTATGTGCCTGTGTGTGTATGTGTGTGTGCATGTGTGAGTGTGTGTATATGTGCCTGTGTGTGTGAGTGTGTGTGCGTATGGGCCTATGTGTGTATGTGTGTATGTGTACTTGGCTGTAGAGGTCTAAGACAGCTTTAGGAGTTGCTTTCTCCTTCCACCTCGTGGGTTTCACGGAACAAACTCAGGTCATTGTCAGGCTTGCTGTCTCTACCCACGGGACCATCTTGCCTGTCAAGGTGGGGGGGTTGTTTTGGTTTGGTTTGGTTTTTCTCAAGACAGGGTTTCTCTGTGTAGCCCTGGCTGTCCTGGACTCTCTCTGTAGACCAGGCTGGCCTCGAACTCAGAGATCCTCCTGTCTTTGCCTCCCAGAGTGCTGGGACCACAGGTGTGCCCCACTGTTCCCTGCTCAAGTGTTTTTGTTTTGTTTTGTTTTCGTTTATTTTATGGTCAAAGTGAGCCAGGCCTTTCACTGAGTCAGAAGCTCAGTGACTCTGCAAGGCTGGCCAGCGAGCCCCAGGCCCCCCATACCTCCACCTCCACTGCCACCAGGGTTACAAGCGCATCTCCTGCTTCATTTCCATTCGTGCTGGAGCCCAGACCCGCCTTCTCACACCGAGGCCACTTTTCCAGCCACTCCGGGCTCTGTGTGTTCTTCTCACTGTAGCTCACGGGAAAAGATATTTACTCCACAGAACACTCGTATGACACTCACACACCTGTGTTTTCCCTTCTAGCAGCCCTCCCTCGGGGAGCCAGGATATGGCAGCTTTGGAAACCTGTCCACTCACCCAGGTTTCCACACGGGCATGCAATGTTAAGTTCACCCATGCTGCCCTCTCTCTTCCCGAGTGTTCACAGGGATTTTTTGTGAGTATGTGTGTGAGTGAGGCTGTGTGTGGGGTGTGGAGGTCAGAGGACAAGCTGATGTTAGTCATTGTCCTTCACCTTGTCTGAGACAGACTCACCCAGGTTCACTGGCCCTTCCCCTCATGCTCTAACAGGCTGGCTTTGCATGGGTTCTGAGGATTTGAACTCAGTTCCTCACACTCTCACACCGCGTGCTTCACCCACTGGGTTCCCTGTGGACAGGCTTGTCCTAGTCGTGAAGGAGGCTGGAAAGGGAAGGGAGGGGGGAGGGGAGGAGGAAATGGAGGGAAAAGAGGGAAGGAGGGGAGGGAGGAAAGGAGGGAAGGAGAGGAGGAGAGGAGGGAGGGAGGAAGAAAGGAGGCAGAAAGAGGTGCCCCCCCCCAGCTTCCCCTTTCCTTCTGGCGCTTGAAGATGTCTGAACACATGACTCCCTTGAAAAGACTTGGACACTGGAGAAATAAAGATAGCAATGACTTTAAAGTAGCAAAAGACTAACATCAGCAGTGAGCTGTATAACTACCTGTTGAGGAAAAGTCCCTCCATTGAAGGGGATCTGGCCTATGGCTCTCAGATATCCTTTACTGACGATGTACATAGGCCACTGAAGGGAATGGATGTGCAGTTTTTGAGAAGGCAGAAGTTACTCCATTGACTAGTCACACACACACACACACACACACACACACACACACACACGTGCGCTGGAGGGACAGCTCAGCAGGTAAAGTATGAGGGGATGCCCTGGGCTGGGATTCCCAGAACCCACATAAGCACAGATGCAGTGCTTTTCATGTGTATCATGTAAGCAGTCCTAAGCAAAGATGGGGTGGAGGGCAGGAGAATGCCCAGAGGTTCACAGGCCTGCTCACCTAGGGTACGATGTAGAGACAGGGACCAACACCAAGGCTGTCCTCTGACCGCCGCAAGCCGTGCTGTGTGCCTGTGCCCGCACTCATACACGCACACACAACACGTACACACACATCAATCACGTATTCCGGGGTGTGGAGAAGCAAGGAAACCAACAGGAAAGAAAACCCGAAACAGCAACAAGCAAATGTCACATTCTGGGCAGAGGAGGCTCAGCAGCTAAAGTGGGCTCCATCCCCAGCACCCACGTGGTGGAAGACTTCTGAAGAGTCAGCCTCTGTCCTCCCTGGGTGTGCTCCCCCGACCCATGTATACACAGACACAGGGCAGAAATAAAGGGAATTTTAAAAGGCACGTGTTGTGCAGGTACGAGGGCTCAGGGGGCAGCGGTGCTGCCAAGTCTGACCACACTGAGTTCCATCCCCAGGACCAAATGTTGGAAGGAGAGAAGTGACTCCCGCACCTTGTCCTCTGACTTCTACATGGCTGCTACGGTACCCTCATGCCCACCATAAGCATGTAAACAAACAAAGAAAGAAATGAATAATAAGCAAACAAATAGATGAGCAAACAAACGCACAAATAACTAAGAGTTCTGTGACTGATTGTTCCACCAAGCAAAGCAAACTGAATCATCAAATTGGCTCCGTCCCCTGATAGGCCTCAGAGTAGCTGCCACCTCCCAATACTCAGCCTTTCTTATCTCTGATCACATTAAGCAGAAAAACAAGTGGGGGAAAATTCTTAAATTATTACGGAGGTGGGTAGAGTTGATTCTGTGATTGAAGTCGTTGATAGCACTTGTATAAGGAGTCAAAAACCATCTCCTAGAAAAATGTAATCTGTTTTTGTTGTTGAAAAAAAAATCTGTGAATCACGAATTATATAAAAAAAAAACAGGAGCAGGGACGCTTCGGACAAGTCGCTGCAAGTATCTCGGGCATCAGGTGAGCTCACTCCTGGGTCCGGCGAGGCTTCTATCAGCCACACATCTCCAGGCCGCCGTGACATTGGCCAGCTCCGGGCCTTGCCAGGTTCTCTTCCCACTGCCAGATGTTTGGCTAATATTGTGGAAGCAGTGAAAACCCAAAGCTTGGCTGGTCACCTGAGACCACATTTAGAGGTGGGTGGTATTGCGCTTTTTCTTCCTGCCTTAAGAGAGCCTCTTGCTGTGTAGCCCAGGGTGGCAATGAGCTCACCCTGTAGCCCAGGTTGGAACCGAACTCACGATCCTCCAGGCAGGATGGCACTGCAAACTGGCCCAATCGCAGTCTCTCTCTCCTCTCTCTTTCTGGGACAGGGTCTCTCTGTGTAGCCCTGGCTGTTCTGGAACTCACTCTGTAGAGCAGGCTGCCTCTGCCTCCGGAGGGCTGGAACTATGGGTGTGCCCTATCATGAACAGATAGGTTGGGGTAGCTCAGTGACAGAGGACTTGTCTAGTGTGCAGGAAGCCCTGGTTGAAGCCCTAGCAGAGGAGTGTGGGTGGAGGAGGAGATTTCAATAGAGATAAAAATCGAGGAGGATGAAGGGGGGGGGGAAGGAGGGGAACGCAGAAGAGGAGAAAAAAGAAAGGGGGCAAAGAGGAGAGGAGAGGAGCAGAGAGGAAACGGGAATGGAAGAAAGAGAAATAGGAGGGAGGGAATGAGGGGGAGAGAAGAGGAGAGACAAGTGTCTGCACCTGGCCTGTTTGGTCAAGGGCAGTGTTAAGAAATTCCCCGATTTGGTGACCCACGCCTTTAACCCAGCACTCAGGAAGCAGAGGCAGTTTGGTCTCTATGAGTTTGAGTTCCGGTCTCTATAAGGAGACTGTTTCAAAAGAAGAAGGAGGAAGAGGAGGAGGAAGAGGAGGAGAAGAGAGCATTCTGTAAGGAGACTAGATAGGCCTGAGGAGTCAGTGTGGAGTCTGGCCAGTGAAGAGACAGGGTCTCTCCCAGGTTTGGGGAGCAGACAGGACGTGGAGAGCTGAGACAGGGGAGGGGAGGGATCTCTAAATGGGGCCAAGAGCTGAACTGCACAGGAAATGGGGAATGCTGTTGTTTTTAAACAAAATCCCAAATGTTGGATTTTACCAGTAAAGACTCAGGAGCCAGATGCTGGAGTGAAAGCCTGCTAACTCAGAGAGGCAGAGAAAGCACCCAGCTGACCTTCTTACTCAGCCGACATCCCTCTCCTTCTGCATGGTGTCTTCAAAACCCCTCAAGCCACTTCAGTTTCCAAAACTGTAGAAATGACAGAATCTGCTGGCTACCTGCACAGTCACCCAAGATTCCTCTGCAATGTTGGAGCGTCCATGTCTTTGGCCTGCTGGCCAAGAATATCTGACAGGTTTTTCTGTGAAGCAGGAATTATGTCTACCTTTTCCTGGCAGAATTCAGCAGTGGACTCTCTTTGTGTCCTGCTTGTCCACAGCTTGGGCAACATGTTGCCAGCAGTTGAGGCAAAGACAGTTTTTTTACCCCATGGCTAGCTTGTCACATGTGAAGCAGAGTCCACATAGAGGTTCTTCAATGCTCCATCTTTGAAGTAGTTCGGAGTGTTGCCAGGGGCTGATGTGTCTCATTGTCAAAAAAGTCTTAAATTAATAAAGCATCTTTGAGTGCCATATTCTGGAGACCTCTGAGGTTTCTGAAGATGACCTATCTATCTCTAGTATATCTGAATTGCTTGTTTCTAGCTATTTACTATCTGTTCAACCTAGAATGTTTTTGTAATTAACTAAACTAGTACCTGACAAGACCACAAGTTTGATTGACTATTAACTTGCATTTCTTAGCTACCCTAAACATTTTGTAATAGTAACTTTCAAAAGAACTAGAACTTCACATTGCATTTTAAAGAATTACATAGGAGCAATAAAAAATATAACCTTAATTTTGTATTAATATACAAAGATCTGTACCAATGTAACCAAATACAACCTTAATTTTGTATCAATATACAAAGATCTATACCAATGTAAGATTTTTGGCAAGTAGTAGCTCTACAGTTTAAGAGTAGAATCAATAATTTACTCTTTTATTCCTATTTATTATTATTTTATTATTATTCCTATGTTATTTCTATTAGTCCCTTTCGTTAATTAAAAAAAGGAAAGATTTTAACTGTAACACAGTAAAACTATTTACAATAATGAAGCTACTTCTGTGACGTTTTCCACAATGTCCAGTTGTATTTGGCAGTCTTAGGATTAAGTACAGTTCTATTAAAATTCCTGCCAGTCTCCTAGGACTTCAGCAATTTAAATGTCCTGAGCAGTTTATAGTCTGAAGCTCTTCAAATGGTGTTTGCCAGCTTAGTGGCAATTCTGTTGAGACAGAAAGTAGCAGTCAAAGACACCCAGAGGTGTCCAGTGTTTGCACAGAGCCTGGCAGTGGAAGAGGTATGGGGCAGTTTTGCCCAGTGGCAACATTACCACTATCCAGGTGGATTTTTCTTTGCATGGAAGGACGGTGGACATCCACTTCTTGGAGACCAAATCTGATGGTGTCTCAGTTTGTCCACATCTGCAATGATTTCTCTGTCTGTGTGGTTGTGTGGTTGTGACACATGTTGGAACCCCAAAACGTTTTTAAACAGAATTCCAAACATTTGATTTTACCAATAAAGACTCAGGAGCCAGATGCTGGGGTGAATGCCTGCTAGCTCAGAGAGACAGAGAAAGCGCCCAGTTGACCTTCCTACTCAGCCAACATCCCAGAAGGAAAAAGCTCCTTTTCCTTCTCCGTGGTGTCTTTAAAATCCCGAAAATGGAATGCTCCTCTTTTCTACTTCCTGTGTCTCTCTATCCCATCTTCTGGACTTCCTCTTATTTTTCTATGCTTTTTTTTTTTTTTCTATTTTCACTCTCTGTCAACTGATTGCTTGCTCTGCCTCTTGACCTATGGTTGATTTTATTTAATTCCGTTTACGGCAAACTCTTGGATTAAAGGTGTGTGCTAGGGCTGGGCCACAACTAGAAACAGGTTTTTCCAGTAAACAAACTTGGGGTTCACAGTGTGAGCAAACATCTGTACCAAAATTCCTAGAAGCTGCCAGGACAGTGGCCTTGGCACATTTTAGGACCTGATCCATCTTGCCTGTGACAACACCGTATATCCTGTAAACTCGAGAACCAGGAGGGTCAGGAGTTCAAGGTCATCCTCGGTTACATAGCATACTCGGGGGTCAGTCGGAGCCCACCAAAATTAGAGTGAGGGGACAGCTGTTGGAATGATGCTCAGTGGTTAAGAGACTCTGTAGAGGACCCCAGTTCAGTTTCCAGCACCTCATCAGGTGGCTGTCAGCTCTAGGGGATCAAACTCTCCCGGCCTCTCAGGGCATCTGTATCATGTGCACATAATGCACACACATCCACATAACTAAGAAACAAAATGAGCCTTGTGTGGTGGTGCTGTTCACAACATTCAAGAGGCAGAGGCAGCCAGGCGTCTCCAGCCTGAACTCACTACAGAGTTCCAGGACAGCCGGAAACACATAGTGTAACCCTGTCTAAACAAACAAAATAATAAAATAAAATAAAATACAAAAGCAAACGAAGGGGAGTAGAGAGATGGCTCAGCAGTTAGGAGCACTGGCTGTTCTTCCAAAGGACCTGTGTTCAATTCCCAGCACGGGCGTGACAGCTCACTCCGCTCCAGATGACCCTGCGCCCTCACACAGACAAACATGCAAGCCAAACACCAACGCATGTAGAATAAAAAATAAAATTTAAAAAGAGGAGTGGCTTATTTTTTTAAAAAAAAAGCAATAAGATAAGTAAATACATCTTTTTAAAAATGTCCTTTTGTAGAAGAAAAGGGAGGAGCTTTCAATGCATTCTTTTTTAGGTAGCCAAAGTAAATTGCTCTCTCTCCAAAAACGAGCAGGAGGCGCTTTGGTGGTGGGAAGGAGGATGTCCTTAGCTCGGGAACTCCTTACATGCTGTCTGTATCGATCAGCAACTGATGGCTTCCACTGTTCCTTCAGGCCACACATCCACAAACATAATGTGTGTACATCTGGGTGGAGTGAGGGATCATAGGACAAAGAGGAAGAATAGGAAATGATTGCATTAAGCAACACGCTCTTCTGCCATGGACAGCTGGTGTGAGCGGGGCTTTCAATCTTTTATTTTGTCTGGAGGAGAGCATCAAAGTCTGCTGTTTAGTTGTATTTTGTATTGATTTTGGGGATGACAAGGAAAATTTCAGAAACTGAAACTCGGAGATATTTGTGAAACAAAGTTCCAACGTGATGGTCTCTTGCTCAGAAACTTTTGGCACGTGCTCAGGGGCTTAGCATTGAAAGTGCTTCTATCTGGCTCAGCAGGTAAAGGCACTTGCCACCCAATCTAACACCAGGGCCCGCATGGTGGAAAGAGAGCGCTGCCTCCTCCCTCAGGTTGCCCTCTGACCTCTACACACGCTCTGTGGCAAGCACCTGCGGCACACTAATTAAATCATCGTTAAAAACAGTAAAAGTCTCCTATCAATTTTATTAAAACATAAGAAACAACAATCCATAAATAAGCAAGTGGGTATACGAATGCACAGATAATGCGATACAGAGTGAGGAAATACAGTTTCCAAACATTCGCAATTATGAAAAATACAATAACTAAGCAGGCAATGTTTCAAATTAAATTCCTAAACGTACATTTCATTTGACTTCACAAAACATCACTTACATTGCAGTCATCCCATTTAATTATTAAAAAGTCCCATCCAACCAGATTAATAACTATGGGAAAGATGCTTGTCTTGATGTGAAATTCTCCTCTGCTCAGCAGAGTACTTCATTATGAAGACAATCCCTCATTCTAGAATGTTCTCCTGTCCCTCAAAGAACGCTGTTAGCTCATCTTTAAGGCTTTAAATTATTTACATTAGAAGCTAAGACACACAGCCAGACAGAGATGATGACACCCATGTGCTGTTTTATGTTTTATTTATTTTTATACTGCAGCTTGAGCATCTTCTTAAGCTCAATGGAGTTCTAAAGATTTACAACTGATAAGCATTCAAAACCGAGCCCGCCAGGTGTGGGGATGGATGCTTGGGATCCCAGCTCAGGGAGCTGAGACAGGAGGACCTCCAGTGTGAGGGCAGGATGGGCTGCAGAGTGAGTTTCAGGTTACCCTTGGAGAAGAAAGGTGCTTGTTCACAGACCTGACAGTCTAGATCTCTGAGACACACATGGCAGGAGAATGCCCTCTGCAGCACAAAGTGCACACACAGAGACCCACATACACACATCCAGCCACTAAATAAATAAATGAAGAAAGACATTAAAATAATTTAAAAATAATAAAGGGGGGAGAGGGAAGAATTCAAAGCCAGCCTCAGCGAATAGTGCCTCCAAACAGAAGCGTGCTAATCAACAAAGTGTGATCTGTATTCAGCTGAAGAAAACCAGTCTTTCCATGTGCTGACCACTTCACAGACACTGGACATACATCTTTATCCAGTCCAAGCGCACAAGGCAAGTGTGATGGGCCCCATTTTACAGAAGTGAGAAGACTGGATAGGAAAGTCTGTCAAAAGTCACACATTTTATTTTATCGTTTGAATCTGTTCCCACCAATCCCCCTGCTGTGGCAATTTATAAGAATCACCTATTGTAATTACCAATATTGTTGCTGACACCAAATTTTACATGCATGCTTTGGCTTCTGTTGGATCATTAGTAAGTTTAGGACCTGATGTGAGCCATGGGATAGGCTTGATCTCCCAAGCCTAGCACCTAGTTTTACCCTTGATAAGTATTGGAGACACCGGGCCTTTTGTTTGCTTTGCAATACTTAAGGTGAACTTGGGACCTTACATCTGTTGAGCAAGCCCTCTACTGAGCTGAGTCAACTCTTCAATGGGGGATTCTAGGAAGATGCTCTACCACTGAGCCACACCCCAGCCCCTCACTGGGGGATTCTAGGAAGATGCTCTACCACTGAGCCACACCCCAGCCCCTCACTGGGAGATTCTAGGCAGGGGCTCTACCACTGAGACACACCCCAGCCCCTCACTGGGGGATTCTAGGCAGGGGCTCTACCACTGAGACACACCCCAGCCCCTCACTGGGGGATTCTAGGCAGGGGCTCTACCACTGAGACACACCCCAGCCCCTCACTGGGGGATTCTAGGCAGGGCTCTACCACTGAGCCACACCCCAGCTCCTCACTGGGGGATTCTAGGCAGGAGCTCTACCACTAAGACACACCCTAGCCCCTCACTGAGGGATTCTAGGCAGGGGCTCTACCATTGAGACACACCCCAGCCCCTCACTGGGGAATTCTAGGCAGGGGCTCTACCACTGAGACACACCACAGCCCCTCACTGGGGGATTCTAGGCAGGGGCTCTACCACTGAGACACACCACAGCCCCTCACTAGGGGATCCTAGGCAGGGCTCTACCACTGAGCCACACCCCTCTGGGAGAGTCTGGGCGGGTGCTCTACCCATGAACCTTTTACATAAGATTACAGGCAGACCCTCTACTGCTGAGTCACTCCCCCATCACTTCACTGAAAGATTTTAGTAACAGCTGTACTACTGAACCATGCTGCCAACTCCTTTTGAATTTTGTATTTGAATACAAGGGTTTCATGAAGTTTCATTAAGTTTTCCAAGCTGTCTTTGCATTTACTCTGTAGCCCAGGCTAGCCCGGGCTAGCCTTGGGGTTGTTTCTCTTCTGCAAGCCTTTTGAGGACCTGGAATGACAAGACTTGAGCAGTCCTTCAATGATGAAGGACTGACATTATCATCGTATGAAAGGGTGACCTCCCAGACACGAGCTTGATGGCTAGACAGCTGGACAGGACGAAGCAGGAAGTTTCTGTCTGATTTCGACTGTTTGTGAAGCTCCTGTTGTCCTCTTGGGGATGGTTGCCTTCTCCTGGATGGTCGTTGCGATCTTGGCCCCCGGGACACAAAACAGTGAGACCTCAGTTGCCTAGTGTGGTGGGGGGTGGGAGGTGCTGGCTGTTTTATTAGGCTTCTGGGCCTTTGGACTTGGAGCAACTTGAGGTGAATCACTCCACCAGCAAGTTGGGGAGATGAGTCCAAAGGCTTAGGGATCTCGGAAAGACAGTTCATTGCCATGGTTATAGTCCAGCCTAGGGCTCCAAAGGGTGTCTGTGTGCATGGGTGAGTCACAGCGGACATTTCTCATGCTCTGTTAATCCACAAATGAGGAGGTGAGGTTGTGGGGGAAGTCCGCCTGAACCAGCGTGATTTACTCCTAACTTACAGGATATTAGAGGAACTTTGACTCAGAGCCCTCTAGCCAAACTGAAAATTACCTATGACCTAAGAATGCTTTTTCATGAGGTTGATGGCAAAACTGGCTCCCCAGCAGTTTCTCCCTGAGGAAAAAAGCCTGCAGGCTTGTTTTGATTTCAACATGGTTCACGAAGGCAGGTATGTGCAGTCATTTCAGGGCCCCTGGCTCTCATGTGTGCTAGGAGAGGTAAGAATACACAAGAGCACTGTTCTATCCAAGAGGCAACTTCTTCTGTTGTCTTTTCTTGTTCTGCAGGGTGGACCCTATGTCCTCACACATGTTAGGCATCCTTCCACGGAGCCACACCCTAAGCCCCTTATGGGAGATGGGGGTTCTACCACTGACCCACACCCCAGCCCCTCACTGGGGCATTCTAGGCAGGGGAATGGAGAGCTCTAGGTCAGCCTGGGCTCTATCTAAAGACCTTGTGAGCTGTGAATATTTCAGGACACATATGACCTAGTGAGCAGAATAAGTGATTGATGTGACAGGGTTAGAGACAATTAGTGAGCAGAAGTACTGAAGGAAGGGTGTGGCCAAATAGCCCTTCTGGAATGAGGAAGAAACAAAACTGAAACTAACCGAAAGCCAGGTGTGGTGGCACATGCTTGTAATTTCAGCACTCCGGAGGTGGAAACTGGAGGGTTAGGGGGTCAGGGTCCTCCTCAGCTACTTAGTGAGTTCACCGTCAATGTGTGCTACACACACGAGACCCTATCGCAAACAAAAACGTCATTGCCAGGCCTAAAACTTTCAGTGTAGTACATAACTCAACTAATTCTAACAAGAATCTCACAGGGGCCTTTGATAGTTCTAAGAAAACACAACTACAGAGTCTGAGCCCTGTAAGCAGACGAACACCCAGGAAAGAAGATGTAATCAATGTTGAATGCAGGCGGCTTGGTTGAGCCTTTTTTTTTTTTTTTAGAAACTCTATATGAACAAGGAAGAATAAGCTGAAACTCTTTTAAGTTTAATTTCTTTTTTTTTTTAAGTTTAATTTCTTAATCTGTGTATGTGTTTGTGAGTATGTACACACAGGTGAAGTGTAGTTTCCTGTGATGGCCAGAAGAGGACACCAGATCCCTAGGCTCTGGAGTGTAGGTTAGGGTGCACAATCCCAGGAATATCGGGAACTAAATTCAGGCCCTCTGCCAGAGCAAGTAAGCTTAACTGCCGAGCTCTTCAGCATCTGCCTGTGAACTCTTGATCATGCTTCCTCTACCTTTGAGTACTGCGATTACAGACAAGCACCATGCTAGGTTTATGTGCTTTGCAGACAGAACGCAGAGCTACCAACTGAGGCACAGCCCCTGCGTGCTCCCTTGTCTTCTTTAATTGAAGTGTTGGGAATTAAACCTGAGGTGTTGCACACATTCCAAGTGTGGTGGCAGAAGTATTTAACCCTAGCAATTGTGAGGCAGAGGCAGGCTGTGAGTTTGTGGTCAACCTGGTCTACACAGCTAGTTCCAGGCCAGCCAGAGCTAATGAGAGACCCCAAAGCCAAACTCCATATATATATTTCTTTTTTATTTTATGCCTAGGGTGCTTTGCCTGCATGTGTATTTGTTCACATTTGTCTAGTACCCTTGAGAGCCAGGAAAGACATCGGATCCACTTGGACTGGAGGTACAGACAACTGAGAGCCACCAGGATGGGTGCAGGGAATTAAAATGGGGTCTTCTGGAAGCACACTAAGTGTTTTTAACCACTAAGCCACCTCTCCATCCCCAGAAACTGTTCTTAGACTGTTATTTATCTCCTTCTCAACACCATCTCTATAGGAAGAGCAAGTTATGCTTTGCTTAGTAATTACAGAGGGCATTGGGTCAGAGGAGTTAGCAACTGATTCAAAGCTGCCTGTGAATATGTGGTCACAGAGTGTGTGGTTTGTGCCTGCCCAGCTGTTGTCTGTGCCTTTGACCTCTGACCTTCTGAAAGAGCAGTGGGCTCCTTCCGCCTCATCTCAGGCAGTGGAAGCCCACACAGTTCCAGGAGCCCAGGGTGGGTGGGTTTTGAAGAGATGCAGCAACAGGAAATTTGGTCTAGTGTTTGAAACAAGCCCTGGGCTTTGAGGTGCTGAATAACAGATCCCCCTGGGAGCGGAAAGGAGAGAAGCTACCAGATTCTTGAAGTGGTGTCAAAGGCGCTGCTCTGAGGACATCGGGGAAGAGGCGACTTTGGAAGAAACTGGGGCAGGATTTGTTTGAGACAAATGGATCTTAAATAAATCAGGCTACAGCAGATGACAAGGAGGGAACATGAGGTCATGTTTTCTTTTACCCCTTTTCCTTAGGAAGCTCATTTTTGGAGAAAAAGAGCTTACAACTTGGGTGGGGCATGGGGGGTGGGGGTGGGCAAGGAGAGAGCTCACGAGCAAAACACAAAGCCATTCCAAAAGCAAAGAGAATCAAACTCCGCCACCTGGCTCGACGGGCTGGTACTGAACTGGTGATCTGATCAGCCTCCGTTGTGTAAAGCGATCCTGCCTCCCACTCACGGGACGGTGTTAAGTTTAGGAATGTTGAAAAGCTGAGATACTTGTTTGAAATTAGTTCTAACTGGTTCCCTAAACTGCCTGCCTTGGACTGTAGGGATCTGCGACCCCTCCCTTCCCAAGGTGGAAGCCAGCGCAGCTGCTAATCAGATTCTCCCCCAGCCAGACTCCCCTCCAGTGGAGAAGTTGGAACCTGGGCAACGAGCACTAGAAAAACACACCCTCTCCAGCCGCTTAGGCCGCCAAACCGCTGTACCTAACTAAGGGGACTTTTGACTCTCCTCATCAGCTCTGCAATCGATGGTTCGTTCAAGATCAAGGTCAAGTTGTCCATTCTTATGACAGGTGCCCTGGACTGGGCTGTCTGGAGCCCTCCACCACAGAAGGATGTCTGCAGATAAGAACTCGGCTGCCAAAGATTGCTGCTGGCAAGCCGGCTGCTGCAAGGTAAGGCCCAAGGTCCCTCCTGGGCCTCGAGCCCCAGGGTCCCGTAGGGGTGGGAGAGATTCTCTTGAGGACACCCGTGGTAGGCCCTGACTAGGCAGAGGGGTCGAATGCAGACAGGGCAGGTTAGGTCTGCTACAGGGGCTGGGGGATGTGTCCCAAGGATAGTGCTTGCCTGCTTGACACCAGGCTGTGGGATTCACCCCCAGCCCTGCCAACCTCCCAGAACCTCTTCCTGCCTAGAAAACCTGAGGCCTGGAGACCCACTGTTGAACACTGGAGTCTGGGCAAGGCAGGGATTAGGTGTTTTTATAGGCAGAAAGAGAGGGCTCCCAGGCTGTGACTTCCCACCTCAGGAGGTCCCACGTGGCTCTTCCTAACCCTCTGTGTTCCCATAAATGTTTTATTGCGGGGCAGTAAGAAGGGTTCAGAAGTTCCCAAGGAGAAGGAGTAGAAAGAGACACATGTCTGGGTTGGAATGAGACTGAGTGTTTCACTCCCTTGAAAGCCTAAGAGTGTGTGTCTGCTGGCCAGGTGTGTCAGGAACGCACCTTTGTACAGCCACTCTCTGTGGGAGTTTTGCTTTTGTCAGATATTATTTCCTTGTGCATACTATTTAACATCAAACACAGCTGATGTTCCTCCAATGATGTGTGTGTGTGTCTTTGGAGGCAGGAGGTCCTCACAGAACCTCGAGCTTTCTAAGTCAGCTAATCGAGCTGTCTAGGAAGCCCCAAGGATGGCTCCTCCTCCCCCATGCTGGGATTACGGGTGCCATGTGCCTCCAGATCTCGCCTTTTCACTGGGGCGATGGGCCCTGCGCCCAGCTGCTCATGCTTGCATGGCAGGCACTTAGCACACAGGATGGTCTCCCCAGGGTGCGTGCGTGCGTGTGTGTGTGTGTGTGTGTGTGTGTGTGTGTGTATGTACAACTGGTGGGTGCTGACTCTCTCTTACTATGTGGGTCTTGGGGATTGAACTCAGTTTATTAGGTTTGACGGCATCTGTAACTACTGAGCCATCTTGCTGCCCACCCCCAGGCTACTTTAAATTCTCTTTAGCACAGAAGTTATTGTATCTCCAGCAACCTTGAATCACTGCTCCCCAGAAAGCATGAATATATGTACATACACACACACCACACACACACCACACACACACACACACACACACACACACACACACGAACAAACGCACATGCGCAGCGTTGCTGGCAGCCTGATCCAGCCCTCAGTAGCAATTGCAGATATGAGTCTACTTTATTTCACATCACATTCAGAAAGGCAGGAAATGCTGTTTCACCGTATGTGGTTGTGGTCTTGGCCCTGATTTCTCAAATAAAAAGTCCCAGTGAAACAGGACTGTAAGTTGAATATGAGGCTAGCCCCTTGCCAAAGTCAGACCAACCCAAAACACGTCTCAAACTGGTAATAAGTGGTTATGATGCCAAAAGAGCAAAGGATTACAATGCCCTGTGGCCTGAGGAATGCATGTTGGGGAAGTAAAGGCATTTACTAACCAGCAAAGACAAGCCAGCGGACCAGGGCGGGCGGGGGAGGGGAAATCCTTTCTCCCTTGGAATCTCTTTCCTAAGTGTTTAGGGACAGAGAGCTCAGGATCACACATCTGTCTCAGGCTACAGACCCAGTGCAGAGCAGGTCCCCAGTAAATACTATTTGGGGAAATAAATCATAAATAAATACATCAGTTGCTTGAGAAGGATCTTGGGAGAGGGTAGCTGACATCATATCATTAAAAGACGGTTGGAAAATTGGGCAAGGGAGACGGCTCAGTCTGCAAAGCGTTTTCCTTGCAAACATTCGGACACGGAGTCCCATCACCAGAATCCACGTAAACAGCCCTTGGGGAGAGGTAGATTCTTGGTGCCCCCGGCCAGCCAGCCTGGCCCATTTAGAGAATTCTAGACCAGTGGGGCACACAAAATTAAGCCAAAGATGCGTGGTGCCCGATGAACAGCACCTGAGGGTCTCTCTGTCTCTGTGAATGCACACACAAGTACACCTGTGTCCATGTGAACACAGACAGACAGACAGACACACGCAATCGAGCAGGCCTCTGAGACCCTGACTGAGAAGTAAAATCTCGTGAAATGCACACAGCTATCAGCGGATGAGAAGAGAGACGAGTAAGGAAATGCAAGCTGTATGAGGCTGAAAAGTTCCTGCTGTTTGTGTCTGCTGAATGTGTGTGTGGTTGTGCACGCGTGCCCTCCTGGACATGCACCAGAGCGTGTACATGTAGGGCGGAGGAACCTTGCTGCCATCAGTTCTCTCTTCCGACCGTGTGACGTCAGGCCTAGGCCTGGTGGCGCGTTGGCAGAGGCCTTTGCTTGCTGAGCCTCGTTGGTCCCTTGCCCCTGCTGGTTTTATTGTTTGCTTGCTTGCTCTGTCTCACCACGTCGCTCTGGCTGTCTGGCTGGCGGGGAACTCACAGAGCCCCCTGTCTCTGCCTGTGAGGGCTGTGATTAAAGGTGTGTGTCACCACACCCGGCTAGACTTCCTGGAGCTGGAGTGGCAGGCAGTTGTGGGTGTTGGGACTGGAGCTTGGGTCCTCTCAACGACTTTCCGCTGGCTACTACCTGTGTGAATGGCAAGTATGCGTCTGTGCGGTGGCGTACAAATTGTTTGGTTAGCCGACTGCCTCTGGTTTGCTGATGAGCCAGGAGGTAAGGGCAGGAAATGGGCTCTCAGCGGAGCCTGCCTGGCTTGCAGCCTGGTGGCGTCTGGTCCGAAAGGACCAGCTTCCCTGTGATTGTCAGGAGACGCAGCTCGGGCACATCCCCACAGTGCTGACATCTTAAGATGCCATCTGTGCCGCCGCTTCGCTGTGCTCCCTTCCTTGCATGAGGAGTTTTGGGGTGTGACACTGAGCACACTTTTCCCAATCCCCAATACCCACCCTCCCCACCTGCCCTTAAACCCTGCCTTACTTGAGAACCCATCATTTCTGAATTCCTTTGCTTATCCAAAGCCAGAAGGAGTCTCAAAACCAGGGATGGGGCTTAGTGACACGAGCCTGCCCAGCACTCCCCAGTTAAGGACTGTAAAACACCTGCCTACACTCTCCCAGTGGTTGGCCGGGCGTGGTGCCTCTGCTAGAACTTGCCAGCACACACAAGGTTCTGGGTTCAATCCCAGGTACCCCAAACAAACCATAAATGGAAATGTAAAACATTTGGAAGTCTCAGTTACTGGCTGACACTGCCGCCTACACTAAGACACTCAGTGGCCTCCAGCTGCCTGAGTGCAGGGGACCTTCAAGGCACATCACTGCACTGTTAGCCTCTCAGGCAGAGGGCCTGTCTGCGCCGTCGGTGTGTCTGTAGCGTCTGACACAAAACTCTGCTGAGCGGGTGGCACTGAGTGACGAAATGATGGTTTCCCCTCAGAATTATTAGTGACATCCCTGTCTCCAAAACGCCTTTTCAAAGGACGTGGGTGGGGCTCCGGGAGATGGCTCAGTGGTTAGGAGCACCTCTCTTGCAGAGGACCTGAGGTTGGTTGTCGGAACCCACATTAATTAGCTCACAACCCCCTGTAACTACAGAGGAATCCGATGCCCTCTCATCCATGGACATCCCCACCCCCCCACAGTGCACACACACACACACACATTATGAATATAATAATAAAAGACTTAAACAAACAAGCCTGGCATGGGGGCGCACACCTGTGATCCCAGCACCTGGGAGGCTGAGGCCGGAGGATCTCTGTGAGTTCAAGGCCAGCCTGGTCTACAGAGCGAGTTCAGGACAGCCAGGACCACACAGAGAGAGCCTGTCACGGAAAGCCTAACCGAACAGTCAACCAAGCAAAAGACCCGGATTCTGCAGGGTCACTGTGTGAGCCTCGCTGTGGCCCCTGCTGCACCTGCCCGACCTGTGCTTCATTCAGATACTGTTTATTTCAACCAGAACCAACAGAGCTATGCTTGGTCCTTCGTTGGCTCTTTCCTTGGAGGCTCAGGAAAATTTTACAAGAAAGTGTTAATCATTCCCATTTTACAGGCAGGAAACCCGAGGCCAAGTGAGGTGGTGACTCAGTGGCAAAATTAGGACATGATTTTCCCTAGCAGCTTGCTATTGTCTCCTATAATGAAGGATCATGCAGTCCTTTGCCACCTCAGAGTTAAATTACTGTCTAAGAAGCGATGCAGGGTGCCGGGAAGGGGCTGGAGCAGTTCCTCTCTGTAGAATGTTCGCCTGGCTGGTACAAAGCCCTGGCTTCTCAGGTTTGAGCACTTCATGAATGTAGGCATGGGGGCACAGGACTCTGGCGACGGCACTCTGGGAGGAGGCAGGAGGATTGGAAGATCAAGTTCATCCTTGGCTATATAGTGAGTGTGTGTGGGACCCCCCCCCCCCACACACACACATGAGAGAGAGTCCTTGTCTCCAAAAAAACAAACAAAAAACCAACCACAGTTTTGACATCCTTTGAGAGTGTGCCTGTATTGTATCTAGCTACTTAAACCTCTAAAGACATAATACAGACTTTCAAAAACTGACAGTAGATCAAACATTTAATCTGAATAGAGCTTGAGGGAATTAAAAAAAAAGTTTTCAACTCCCTATGAGGAAGATCAGCTTCCCGTTCTCGGCCGGGCAAGCCTTTAGAATCGTACAAAGCACACTTACCCGGACAAAAATAACATACAACCTGACAGCCCGGGACAAGGAGAATTCAATTGGAGCCCACAGGAACAAGTCTTCATTTGACCTGAGCTGGAAAGTACAGCTGCGTGTGGCTGGGAAGATGACTCAGTGGGCAAGAGCTGTTCTTCCATAGGGCCCCGGACTCTGTTCCTACCGCCCACCTTAGGTAAATTCAGTTCCAGGGGATCTGAGGCTTTCTTCTGCTTCTGCATGTGTGTGCCTTCACATAGAAATATACGCACGTAATTAAACAAAAGTGTGGAAAGTGGAAAAATTTTGTATCATGAAAAGAACTTTAAAAATCACCATGTATATATGTATGTATGGGTAGATATTTCCATGTGGCTGAGTGTGTATGGTGTGTGTACATATGTGGTTGGCCCGGCATGGCTTCTGGGGTCTTCCTCAGTCAGTCACCACCTTGTTCATCCGGACAGTCTAGTTGTCTAGCTTGTTCTGGGGACCGATATCCCTGCCTTCTTCATGGAAATTGCAGGTTGGCTATCAGGCCCATTCAGAATTTATATGGGTGCTGGGGATTTGAATTCAGGTCCTCTTGCTCGACCAGCTTTACCCTGTGAGCCTCTCCAGCCCCCAAACACAAAAATATGGACACACACACACACACACACACGTGTGCACACATGCACTTGTGAACAAATGAGCATGTCCATCATACACACACATTTTGTGACAGCAGCCCCTATAGTTCAGGCTGGTCTTGAACTGGGTAGCCGCGGATGGCTTTGAACTTCAGATCCTCCTGCTTCCATCTCCATATGCTGATCGCATGACCACTGAGTGTGGTGGCTCACGCTTGGGATCTCAGCCCTGAGGGCTCTGCGGTGTTCGGAAGGGAAGGCTGCCCGGGCTGCACAGAGGTGCCGTCTCTGAAATCACAGAACAGCACAAGGCAGTGTTAGTCATGAGGCGCAAGTGGAATGCGCACGGGTACACCACTCGGGAAAGGGCTCCCAGCACAGTCCGTCTTTGTACAGAACTTGAGCTGTACATTAAATAAGGTAATAATAATGCTGGTAATAATAATGTTTATGTAGCACTTTACATAGCTCCTCTCAGGCACTGACTGGGTGCGCTGTTGATCTCTGTTGACTCAGTGATGACCTCACTGGGCGTCCACTCGGGTGGCGTTGTGTGCTGTGACCTGTGTGGCCCTCTCATGAAGAGGAAGAGGAGGCAAAAAAGGGGCGGGAGGGCTTCTAATGCGCTCTAAATACTGAGAAAATTTGTATGAGACTGTAACGGGGCCGGGAGGTGATTCAGCAGGTAAAGCGTTTGCTACAGGAGCTGAGCTCTGATGGCTAGAGACTCATTAAAGTGTACCCAGCTGGGTACCCGGGTACCCAGCCCCAGCTGCAGCGGACCCAAAGCCCTCTTCTGGCCTCCAAGGGACCTGAACGAACACACACACAGGAGGAATAAAATAAAGCAAAGAGGACTTAAAAAAGAGTGCTGGACTCGGCAGTCTGTACTCCTGTAGCACGCTGGAGACTGCAGACAAGGAGAGTCCCTGGGCTAGCCTGCTGTGCACAACAGCAGACAGAGACCCTCAAACCCACCAGAACTCACCCTCTGGTTTTCACTCCTGCCCCTCCTCCCGCCACCCAGGTGTGCACGTGCACACACCGTACCCTCAACCAAACATCTTCAAAAATAAAACACACACGGAACATCTGGTTAAAGTGGGACTGGAGCCGGGGAACCTGAGGCTGCGGACATGGCATTCAGAAGCTTCTCGGGTTGGCTCCCTCCGTCCTCCATGTGCCGAAGTCCACACGTATGCTCGTGTCGCCGGGGATCAGAACATAGGCTCGTGCGTGTGAAAGGGGAGACTTGGACGGCGGAGCACACCCCAGCCACCACGATGCTGTTCTCATCTGCTTTCAGAGAGTAGTCTATGAGAACAGCTCAGGCTGCAAACTTCCCGAAGCGGGAGGCAGCAACTCCTTAAAGCAAGACCCTGCTGCAAGCGAGGCCTTTGATGGTCTCATAAAGGGTCTCCGCCGCCCTCCTGGGGCAGGGAGGGTGCTGAGCAGGGGCGGCTCTATTTAGACTTGGTTCTTACATGTCTGACAGGTTCTTGGTACAATTATATAACTACTTATACAGTTGGCATATAGAGATGAATGAGGTACTGTGCATGTAATTACATGTGGCAAAATGTGTACTTTTATTTGGTGGGTTCTTACACTGTGCCATGAATAGTGTACTTAGAAATAATTAACATAAAGCATTAATTTAAAAAACAAAACAATTAAAAGTAGTTTGGCTTTCTTGAACTGAAAAAAAAAAAGATCTGGAATCTTCTCTCATTCCTTTTAGCACTTGGTGCCAAATTGTTCTGGAAGGCAGTCAACACACACACACACACACACACACACACACTTCTATTATTCATAATCTTTTTGTTTAAAGAAAAGGCCTTTACAAATTTGAAGTGTTTCAAAACTTCTGTCTAGTCATAGATATTTGTAATTTGAGGACATAAATAAAGTATTTGAATGAATACCTTGAGATAATTTCAAACTTCTCTCTCATTTTTTTGTATGTTTGTTTTGGTTTTTGAGACAGGGTTTCTTTGAGTAGCCCTGACTGTCCTGGACCTTGCTCTGTAGACCAGGCTGGCCTTGGACTCCTGAGTACTGGAGTGGGCCACCAGCTGAACTTCCATATTGTAAAATTCAGATTTTTCCATATGATTTGCTAGGATAGGAATCATTTTCCCACCATCTATAAGCCATGCCTTTGGGACTGTGAGCACATTATGATAGTATAGGTTTTAACTGAACTTTTTAAAATTATGTACATGTGTGTGTCTGCGTAGGGTATGTGAATAAAAGTGCAGGTGCCTGCAGAGGTTAGAGGCAGCGGACCCCAGGCCCGGAAGCAACAGCTGCCTGGTACGAGTGCTGGGAACCAAACCTGGGTCCTCCACAAGAGCAACCAGCCCTCTAACCACTGAGCCGTGTCGCCAGCCCCTGTGGGGTAGTTTTTACAGTTGTGCATTGTTTCCGGTTACGTGAAAAATGTTTCATTTCTTTATTATTAATGTGCATGTATGTGTGTATGATATGTGCGTGGGCATATGTGCCACGGCACCCATAGGAAGGTAGATGGACAGCTTTTGGTGATGGGTTGCTCTTTCCACCTTCTGAGTTTGGAGACCAAACTCACGTTGTCCAGATTTTAGGGCAAGTGTCCTAACACACTGAGCGATCTCTGAGGTTTTGAGATGTTTCTTGTTGAAACTGCTTGAAACCAGTTCTAATTTATTTTTATAAATTACAGTTTATTCACTTTGTATCCCAGCTATAGTCCCCTCCTCCGTCCCCTCCCAATCCTATCCTTCCTCCCTCATCTCCTCCCTCCCCCTCTCCAAGTCCACTGATAAGGGAGGTCCTCCTCCCCTTCCATCTGACCCTAGGCTACCAGGTCTCATCAGGACTGGCTGCATTGTCTTCCTCTGTGGCCTAGCAAGGCTGCTCCCCCATCAGGGGGACAGTTCTAATTTAGATGTAAAAATACTAAGAAAATGAATTAAGGCTTTAGAATTAATATCTTCATATTTTTCCTTTGAAACATATAGTTTAGAATATTTTGGAATTTTTGAAATTTAGAATATTTTGAAATTATTATAATTTCAGTCTAGTAAAGAATCCAGATTATTCTTTGGTGTTTCCTGGGCAGCAAATTTCCAGGGGAACAATTAAGAAATCAGAGCACAAGGACTTTTTCCCTCTGAGAAGTTAAGATCTGTGGGAAGTCTATCTTGCTTAGTTGTGTTTTAAGTAAAGTCCTTCAATCTGGGACATTTTTCAGCTTAGAAGAAAATGTTTCTTTTAGACAGGGTCTTACTTGGTGGCTCAGCTAGTCTACACCTCACTGTGTAGCTCAAGATGTCCTTACATTTGTGACATTCCTGCCCTGTCCCGTGGCTCAGCCGCTCCCAGGCAGGCGCCACCAAGCCAAGCTTGGAAGCCTTTCCTGATGGCTGATTCTTTCAAGGCACCAAGTTTAGTCTATAAGAACAGAGACCAATGCCATGCATTTGCATTTCTTGAGATTTGCCTACGGAGGATCAGGTTTGATAGGTGTTACCCTGGTAGTTTTAGGAAGTCACCAACATTCACCTTAACGGGCTTTATAAACTAAATATGAAGGCCACCACGAGAGGAGTCTAAATGCAAGGAGATTGGGGAAGTGGAAAGCCCTCAAGATACGGCACAGCTCTAACACTTGTTAGTGTTGTTGCAACCCCAATGGCGCCTTGCTATCATCCTTAGCTACTATTATCTGCGGTTGCTGCAGTTCTTTTGAGACAGGATCTCTGATCACAAGGCTGGCCTGGAATCTGGATATGAACCTCTTCTCTTCCTCCTGCCTTTGCCTCCTGCTGGGATGGCAGCTGTGCACCACCATGCCGGCCAGCCCTGTTTTATTTTATTGTTTTGGGTAATGATCAAACAGTCACAGAAGACACTGAGGGACTCTGGGCTCCAGCGCTGCTTGTGTAGCTGTCCTCTCTGGGGCTGAGCTGTGGAAAGGTGCCAGGAACGATATCATTTCGATCAATTCTCACATTTGATGACGGGGGCTTGATTTGGAAAGCTTGGGGTGGCAATTAGTCATGCATTGGGAACTAACTGTGAGCTCTCTTCCCCTAAAGGGAGAAGCTAAACATTAAAAAAAAAAAACAAACCAAAAGAATGAATGTCTCTGGATTGTTTTTCTTATGCTTCATTCAAAGTCATATCAATTTATGTCAAGATTTTTTTCTTTGTCCTGGGTCAGAGCCATCCTTTCTTACACTGGGTTCTGGAAGGATTTGATCACTCATTGTGTAATCTTTGTGGGTGTTTATGGAGACAGAAGTCCTTTCACCTTTCCATTTTTGAAATATTTTAAGCAGTTTGTAACTTTGTAAGTCTACTACATTCAGACAGCAATGGTTGTCCAGGCTTTACAGTACCTCTGGTGAACATGAATTTGCAAGAAACAATAGTTATAATTTGTGTTTTGTAAGTAAGTGTGAAGACTTTTGTAATTTGTTCTTTATTACATTTCATTTATTAATTATGGTGAGGTGTGTGTGAGATGGAGCACAAACCACAGCTAGCACAGGAGGTCAGAGGACGACTTCGTGGAGTCTGTTTTCTCTCCCCCAGCAGGGATGGATTCTGGGTTTTCAGTTCTCAGGCTTGCCCAGCAGGGCTTTACCTACTGCACGACCACGCCATCTTTAAGCTGCTCTTTTATGTCAATACTTGCTCTAAGTAGTTAAACTCGTTTTTAAAACCTTGTCATATGTTCTCACATTATTACTTCATTCACCCCAGATAATTTTTGATTAGTGAATTATCTTTTGAAATGAGAACATTTTATTTCACTGGAGAAGTTATATTAATTTTTTTCTCCCCTCTTCCTGGCTGAGGACAATAAAGTTTGTATAAACTCAAAACTCCTGTGAGGAGAAATCGAAATTTTATTTGAATAAAGCTTAAGCTCTGGGCCACCCAATGTAAGCCAGGTTAAATGCAGAAGTATGAACATAACCAGAAACGGAACAATTGTATTTAATACCCGTCAAACTCGTATCTAAAATATTGCCATGGACTCAGAACTCTGAATTCCAACCAGATGTGTCCCCCGCTATTACACAGGTCATATATATTTCAGTTTTTAAAGTTCAAACCCAGGGGACCGACAGGATAATTAGATTGAGAACATCTGTGGTAAATCCGTACGTTTCCCCAGGAGAGGAGACTTGCTTGTTTTGGTGCTCCTGCACATTTCGCCGCCTTTAGGCCAAGTTTTCCTTGCACAGGCGCAGACAGGGACGCCGGGGAGATCTAGGAGGCTCTAGGTGGCCAAGGACGCCGGACAGGGCGTGGCCAGCGCGGGGGGACACGCGGGGCGGGAGGACACGCGGGGCGATGGACACGCGGGGCGATGGACACGCGGGGCGGGAGGCCCGAGCGCCGGGAGCCTCTGCCCTCTACCGGGCGGTGCGGTTGAAGCTGCAGCGCGACCCGGGCCCCGAGGCCGCGCCCCCCGACGGCCGCGTCCCCCGTCCCGCCGCAGGGCGCCGCTTCCTGGGGACCCTGCGCTCTTCAGTCTCGGGGTGACTCACGTCCAGCCCCTCGGAGGTCGCCCCCCGAGCAGCGCCGAACGCCACACTTGGCGAGAGCCGCTGTCTGCCACCGTCACGCCTCGTGCTCCGCACAGACGTTATTCACACACAATCCGTCAAGATTAAGGAATTTGGGGATCTGAGTTAACTAACTGCGCGTCCCGCTGTGAACCGCGCGGTGAACACACCACTGAGCCCCCGGCCGCGTGCTCGGGCGGGAGGAGGGTCGCCCGTCGCGGGCTGTGTGGACGTGGGACACGCGCAGCGTTCCGAGCGCACCGCTCGCCGTCAACTTTCCGGGGGGCAGCGGCGTGGCGGGGCCGGCGTGGCGGGGCGGGGCCCATCGCCGCGGACCCTCGCGGCTGCTGGCGGGCGCAGCCCCGTCCCGCCATGCCGGCCCCGCCACGCCGCGCGCGTCCCTGACAGCAAGCACGTCCGTGGCCGCCGGCGCGCACGGGGACGCAGCGAGGCCCCTGCTGAGCACAGGCGCGGGCGGGGGTCCGGGCCGGGGGTCCCCGTCCCCCGCCGTCCCCGCGGGCCTTCCGGGGAGGGTCCGCTCCGGCCCGCAGCGCCCCCTCCAGGCCGGGCCGGGCTCCCCGGGAGGGGCGCGGGGTTGCGGGTCGCGGGGTCGCGGGGCCCGGATGGCGGCGGGGCGGGCGGGCCGCAGCGCCCCCTCCAGGCCGGGCCGGGCTCTCCGGGAGGGGCGCGGGGTCGCGGGTCGCGGGGTCGCGGGGCCCGGATGGCGGCGGGGTCGCGGGTCGCGGGGCCCGGATGGCGGCGGGGTCGCGGGGTCGCGGGGCCCGGATGGCGGCGGCGGGGCGGGCCGCAGCGTCCCCCTCGGGCTCGGCGGGCAGTCCGCGTCCGCGGCGGGGCGGGCGGCCGCTCCAGGCCGGGTTTTGGCGCCGCCCGCCGGCTGCCTCCCGGCGGCTCTGAACTCCAGCCCCCTCTCTATCAGCCGCTCACTCCGTCTCAATATGTCTCAAGATGGCGGCCAGTGTGGGATCGATGTTCCAATATTGGAGGCGCTTTGATTTACAGCAGCTGCAGGTCAGGCTCGGCGCTCGGCCTCGCGCCGGGGGCGGCGGGCGGCGGGCGGCCGGGCCTCCGGCGGGG
>CM053751.1:23925737-23968293 GCA_028658305.1 Pachyuromys duprasi
TCAATTCATCGATCAGCCCAAGATGGCGCCGGAGCCGCCAGCCGCCACCGACATCTCTGCCCCCCGGTGCCTGCCCCTCCAGCCCGGAGGTGTCCTCCTCGCGCCGTGCCCGCCGTCCTCCCCGCCGGCCCCCGCCGGCCCCCTCCCCGCGCGCGGTCGCGGTCGCGGGACCCGCGGGGCGCAGCGGGGGGGGAGCGGCGGTCCTCCGGGGGCCCGGTGGGAACTCGCGCCGGGGAGGGACGCGCCGCGGGGCGGCCCGGAGGGCGGCGGGGGGGAGGCGCGGGCGCCGGGCACGGCCCTCCCCCGCCGGCCCCGCCGCGTCCCCGGGAAAGTTTGCGGGGAGTTGCCGGCGGGGGCGAGGCGCCGGTCCCCGTCCGCCGGCGCGGGAGCGGAGCTGGCGGCGCTGTGGTGCCGCCGGCCCCGGAGAGGGTCGGCGGCCACCGGCGGCGGCGGCGGCCAGGCTGGCGGCGCCTGCTCCCGGGCCGGCCCCGCGCCTCCGCACGGCTCCGGGGGCCCCGCCGGGACCGCCTCCCCCTCCGCCTGTTTACGTCCCGGGGCCAGCGCGCCCTTTTGTGTGTGTGCGGCGTGAGCGGCCGCGGAGCGGACCGGCCCTCTCCGCGCCGGGACTGCCCGGCTTCGCGGAGGGAGAACTTGGCCGGCGGGGGCGCGCGGGCTGCGGGGTCGGCCCCGGGGGAGGGCGGGCGCCGGAGGGCGGCTGCAACTTTCCGCCGAGCGTCTGCGGGGCCGTGCACACAGGCTGCGGGCGGGGACCGTCGCTCTCCGCCGGGGCCCCGGAGCCATGGAGCGCGCGGCCGGCCCGCTCCCCGCGGCCTCCTGCGCCCCGGGGTCCCCGCTGGACCGCGCGGAGACCGGCTGCGGGTCCCCGCCGTCTCCGGCGGACAGCCCCGAGGTTCCCCAGCCCGCGGCGGAGGATGCTGACTTGCTGCCCGCCGCCCCTCGGCAGAACCCAACGCCCGCCCTCGGCGCCCCCGCTAGTGCTGGAGAGCCCCGGGACCCTGCCAGGTGGATGTTGTGCGTGGCCGGAGCCGCGCTGAAGGTGAGCGGCCAAGGAGCCCTCAGAGCTTTGTCACTGGGGAGACAGTGGGAGAGACGGGCAGTCTGTGGTCCGCAGCAGCAGCAGCCTGGCGCTGTGTGTGTGTGTCTGTGTCTGTGTTTGATGTTCTGTACCATCTCTAGGGAACTGCCTTTGCTCCCAACTCCTAAGTGCTTGAACGTGAACTTGAGTGAACTTTCCTCACCCGGAGGACTGGAGATAACTACTAACCCCATAGCACCCTCGCAGCCCCAAACAAACGGTCTCCACACGCAGGCCTGTGGGAAACGGGGCCGGCCGGCTTTAACATACATGAGTGGAGTGAAACTTTAATTGAGCTTGCTGCTTCTTCCCTTGCCTACGTGAGGACGTTAAAGCCGACTCATACTCGTTATGAAATTTCCTCCTGTTTCTCTCTTAACTAGAAGACTATGTGAAATATGTATTTCTGATAAGATTAAAACTTAAAGAAGTTTGAGTATTTATTGACTGAAATGGATTACTCCATAGTCTATTGTGTAAATTAGATTCCTGAATGTAATGAACACGGCCGGATGACATTTTTTGATTAATTGGTCTACCCTATTTTAGTAAAAATAGCTCCCTTTTACCATAATTTAGTTCCTGTGCGCACTGTAAAACCCGTTGTGGAATTTTAAGAAACAAATCTTAATATTCACTGCCCCCATGTCACATCCTAGTTTAATATCAGTAAAGCTCCTTTACCGAGCATTCCCAAAGAAGGCCAGAAAAAAAGATTTGGTTTCTTGAGAATTGTTAGATTTTTATGAACGTGAAGGATATCAGTGTCGAGACTCTCCCCCCCCCCCCATTGATTAGCTTTAGGGGTCATCTTGAGGACAGGTAAGCTTTATTGAGAGTTTCCCTTACGGTTGACATGAATGAACATTATGTTGAGCCTAAGACAGCGACAAACCAACCTCTTTAAGAGCTGTTCTGTTGCCTTTTGGTAGATAACCATTTGGCCTCAGGTGCTTTCAATTGTGTCACTGATGGCAGGTTTGAAAGCCCTCGCTTGAACTAGGGATGCCAAAGGTCGACTGAGTCTGGACTGCTCCTTTATCTGGAGACTGGGGTTCAGGGATCCTGAGTTGGTGTGAGATTCTCTCCTGTGGGGGCCAGAGGGTCGGGTGGGAGTTCTTCAGGTGACACCGCAGGGTGGGTGCTGCAGGCCCGGCACCTCCTCAGCTCTTGGCGTCTATGTTCTTAGTCCCCTGCTTCCTGAGTCCTAAAGCCACCTTGGGAACTGGAGTGGTTGTCTGTCCCTGAAGAGTTTCTGAAAACAGGCCTGTTTCCTTTCTCATCCCCAGCCAGGGCTTGTCGGGCACAAAGTTAGAGTGCACTACTGTCGCTAAGACTAGTTGGACAAGTTTTGATCCTGTCTCAGACTTGTAAAAAACAAACTTTTCTTTTAATAAGAAAAAGACCATTGTATAAATTTATCTTTTAAATACATGTTTGAAAAGAGGTATATTTAATTCTTGTAACTTGTTTTAAGATTAGTGGAGCTCTGAATATTTTGGGGATCAGGGCCTGCTTGTGGCTGTATCCTTTGGGGTGTTTTTACTGACATGTTCTTTTTTGAGAATCCTCTGCAAAAGTGAACTTTGAAAATGTTCTCTTCCCAAGTCAGAAAACGAATTCAGGTTTTGCTGCAGGTCTGTTTTCTGGTTGCCTCTGTTTTCCCCACTTACGGATGTGCTCACATTTGTGTGTTTATGTACATTTCCAGCAGCCTGACACTGCTCCTTGTAATAAGTATGTAATTTCAATTAAAATCTCTCACTTAGTGCTTTTCATAGGGTAATGAATAAACAAATGATGCGGGGCACTCCTGTGTTTTTCTTTTCTGCTTCTTTTAATATGGGTGTCTTAAGAGCCTGGGTGTGGGAAGGGTTATTATCAGTTGCTCAAAGCTTGTGCCTGGGTGAAACCCTTTTTTATTTTTGAAAGGCACAAGTCAGTGCAAAGATGAAATAAATGTTATAGTTCTTGATGCGGTTGGGTGCATGGAAGCTCTTTGGCCTGTGTCTTCTTGAATACTTAAGTCTAAGTTGGGAAGGGGGAACACACAGCTCTGTCTACTCAAGAATTACCCTCTCCTTCTCCCAGCAAGCCCACCTGCAGTCTTGTGTAGCCCCACCACGCTTGGACACTTAGTACTATAAAAGTCCCTTAGCCGATAGTCAAGGAAGAGAAACCTGTCAGTGTGTGGGAGCTTATTGATGACTTTTTTTTGAGGTTGCAGAGAAAACAAGGCCAGAGATAGATGTTGTTCCCTGTCTCCATTTCATGTGAACTGATGGAAGTTTTGTTAGGGGAAACTTTGTAATTGTTTTAGGAGAAATTTCACCGTATATGAAGAACCTTTCAGAGCTAAGTTCCATTTTCACTCGTGCTTCTTTTCATAGTTTACAAAAATTTCACGTATCTTGCTGGTCCATAACACAGATGCTCCATGAAGTTACTATAGCAGGTTATTCTCATATGTAGGATCGTAAGTGACTATAGGAATTATTTTAAATGTATTTGAAATTTAACACGTAGCTTTAAAGTCTAATTGCCCTTCCCAAGAAAAGTCTGATTTTTATTAGTCAGTGTCAGCGGCAGAAATGTGTCTACCTCGTCTTTCTGTTTTGTCTGAAGCTCTGGGTTATTGCTGCCGCGGAGAGATAGTTTTGGTTTCAGTTGAAATTCCCCTGCCTCTGATTGTGTAAAGCAGACCCTTAATCTTATTTTAACATGTTCTAACCATTCAGAAGAGCCTGAGCCTGTTCTGTGTAAGAGCCAGCGGACAGTGTGACCGCTCCCCCAGCTGTGGTCTAATGGGAAACAGGCGGCACTCCTGGGCTCTGGCCCTTCCGTAGCCTTCGGAGGGGCACGGACTGCCAGCACTTACTCATTTTGTTGGTGACATTTGAAGAGAGGCCCGCAGCCTCTCCTTGCCCCACAATACTGTTTACCTGGACGTCCTAGTCATGTCTGAGGGAAAAAGGATCTCAGAGGCAACAACTGGCCATGTTTTTTTCTTTTTTCCTTGACAGTCCAGGCTGGCCTCAGACTCAGAGATCCGCCTGCCTTAGTACTGATGTATACATCGCTACTCTTGGCTCGAAAATGTCTTTTTTTCCCCTTTTTTTGATCCCAGCGTATCAGACATTTTATGATAGCTTGATGGTGATTTGAGTTCAGGGACAAATTAGTTTGTCTAAAAATGCTACCTGTAATGATAGCATCTTTCTCTGAGAGCCTTAAGGAAATTAACTTGGCCTGGGTGGATCTCACTAACAGAGCAGCGCCAGAGCCCCCTGAGCTGTCAGACAGTCTTCTGTGTCAGTTCTGCGAGTGTGCTCCTGAAAACCCCTGGGTGGCTGTGACCTTCTGTCTGTCAGGTTCTCCTGTGTGGGCAGTTACCTGATTTTTCTCAGGATCACTTGGAGTTGTTGGTGTTGCACACAGTTACCTGGTGTTTCCAAGGATCGCTTGAAGTTGTTGGTCTTGCTCACAGCTTCGGCTTTCCTGACTTGCACTGGGTCCCACTTTTTAAATTATATATTGTTAGGGTCTCTAGAGTGCAAGCTGGCCTCAAACTCACAGCAGTCCTCCTGCCTTGCCCCTTCCCAATACTAACGTTATAGACCGGGACCACTGTACTTAGCTAGCCCCTCTGTTTAAGTTGTTTAAGCTGTTTAAGCTGGGTTCCGAGAAAATTGGAGAAGAGAGCATTGTTTGCCAGGGAAGGGAGCGTCCTTGCAGGAAAGGACCTGGGACTGAGGGACCTGTGTGTTTGGCCTCAGTGGTGCTTCCCTGAACAGTGCTGTGGTACACCCTGTTCACAGGAAGTGACACAGTTGAAAGAGTCTGAGGGTGACCATGGCTTTTTGAAAGATGTTTAGTTTGTTGTAAACCTTTTCAAAATTTTAAGTCTGTGCCTGACCTGATGGTACACCCCTTCAATCCCCAGCACTTGACAGTCTGAGGCAGGTAAATCTGAGTTTTTGGCCAGCCTAGTTCACGTAGCAATACCCTGCCTGAAAAACGGACAAACAAAGATTTTTAGGACTGTGGGTGGCAGTAGATCGATTGCCTAGCATACGAGAATCAAAAGGTGCCATCCCCAGCACTGAAAAAAGTTAAGAGTAAATAAAAGATGTCAATGTTTGCATTTTCATATGATTTTTTTCCCTTGCTATTGGAGGCGGCAGGCATTTGGCAGGATTTTTGTGTTTAATAGAGCCTTGGGCCATAGGAAATGGGGTAGGAGGATGTAGGGTTGGAGGGGTGTCTTTCTGTGAGAGGAAAGGTTCAGGGGAGGCCACTGCGATAGCACAGCCCTGCAGGAGACTCAGTAAGGCCGAGAGCTCCTGCTTCCTTCCATTAAAGCAGGCCACACCTTTGTAAGACAGGAGTCTGCGGCCCAGGCTGCCTCCCTTCACCCTTGTTTGAAATCGAGTGCTCTCCAGTGTTTGATTTTAATGCTGGAGGAAATTACCAGAGCTTAAACTCTGAACTGCCAGGAGCTGGTTCTGTTTCACGCTGCCGTGACTGACGCTGTAGAGTTGCCGCTGTTCTTTTCAGTAAGGAAATGCAGTTAACACTGTAAAAGTTGCCCATGGTTGCTGGCAAGGCACCCCCGAGTTTGCTTAAGGGAGAGACAAGTGGACAAATTAGCTCTTTTAAGTGAATATTGCAAAATGTGGAGCAGCGGAATGCTGGTCATGCTGTCGTTAACATGTATTTGGGTGCTGACAGCTTCTTTTTTTTTTTAAAGATGGAAGAGGTTCTCAGAGCTTATCTGCCCGGCATATGAACAAAATAGTCATGACTGAGCAAGCAGGGCAGTTGCTGGAGTGCCCAGTGCTGTTCCACACCCAGCACCATAGGGCATACCCGTAAATCCTAGTCCTGGGGAGGTAGATGAAGACTGTCAGAAGTTCAGTGTCGTCCTTCCGCACACAGAGCGTGAGGGCAGCCTGGGCTAGGTGAGGCCCTGAAAGAACACACATAGCCAGTAAATCCTGACGTTTGTTTTCTAACACAGTTGGACGTTTCAAAGACTCAGAAGTGTGTGTACTGATTTTAAGTGCTATTACTTGGCTGTTCTTTTGGGCCTCTGAGTACTTTGGTTCACTGCTGTTTTCCTTCGTGTTGACTCTTGCAAATGGTGTGATGAAAGTCAGTAAAATGGGGCTGTGGAGGTGGTACAGCAAGTGAGGGCAAAAGGCACCCAGTCTAAATCCTCAACAGTTCTGGAAAACGGGGCATGCAGCATCCCTGGAACTCCAGATTACAGGGAGGAGGCAGGCTGTCCCTCAGCTCCCTAGTGAGCCTAAGAGAGAAGCTTCAGGTACCCTGAGAGACCTATCTCAAAAAATAAGCTGGAGAGGGAGAGAGGCAGACAGCACCTTCGCCCCGACCTCTGCGTTGAGTGCCTATGCTTGTGCATGCGTGTGCAAACACACAGACACACACACACAGTTTTTTTAAGTTAGTAAATGACACAGAAGGAAAATTACGTTTATTTGTTGTGCACATGTGTAAGAGCTAAGGGCAGTGGGCAGCTTGGGAGTGAGGTCTTCCACCATGTGGCTCCTTTCAATGGAACTTGTGGTGGTGTGGCCTTTGCTGGGTGCCCCGGCTCTCTGGGCCTGGAGCCTGGAACCTCAGCAGGGCCTTAGACCGCTGGGTGAGCAAGGGCTACCGGGAGCCGCCATTGGCCTTCTCAAGGCATCCCCATGCTCTGTCCCCAAGCCTGTCACTTCTTGTCCTCTTCCTGCCCGGCCTGTCGTCAGTGTTATGACAACTGTTTTGTTTTTATTTTCAAACTGAGTATTTGTGGAACTTATTTTGAGATTTTTAGAAGATAAGATGTAAGAGAAAATTTAAATCACTACTTGAGGGACTTGGACATTTTAAAAAATTTTTTATTGATGAGGTTTGGAAAGGATTTTTCCCCTCTTGTCGACAGCTACATTCTTTTGCTCTGATCACCGTTTTCTTGCATCATTTCATAAGGCATGACAGATACTGGTGAAACGAACATACTAAAAAATTTTTTTTTGTTTTGCTTTAAAAATCTTTATTTAATGTGTGAAGTGTGTTCCTGGTGTGTGTGCATAGCTTAGAGGACGGCTCGCAGGTGTCAGTCTGTGTAGGTTCTGGGGGTCAGACTTAGTCTGCAGGCTTCTGTGACAGGGACTTTTACCTGCTAAGCTGTTTTGCCGCCCAGCCTATTTTGTATTTTGACCCTCCTCTCTGCTTCTTCAGCATGTGTCACCAGAGTGTGCTGTCACAGCCAGCCACTTTATGTTCTGAGGCAGGATTCTGTGCTGGCCTCAACTAGCTATAGAGCCAAGAAAGCCTCTGAGCTGAGCTCCCTGCCTCTGCCTCCCAGGGGCTGCATTTCTGGGGAGCGCTTCAGTTCCAGACTTGTGCTCTTTCCTTTCTGTTTTTTGCCATGCTAGTTGGTCTAGAACTTGAGCTAGTGTGGTTCCTCTGGACTGCTTTCACCAAGAGCAACCCTCAGGGTGAGGAGGTGCCTAGCACACAGACCTTAGATTCTGAGCAGAGCCAGGAGGTCAGTTCTGTGTGAGCTGCGAGGCTTGGGACAGAGGATCATGGGCGTGGGGCCGCAGGGAAGCAGCGTGAGCGCTCACTCACTGACCTGCTTATTCCCGTTTTACCTCAATTCCTTGCTTTCACAACAGCTCGTGCTGTCTCTGCGCCAGCCAAGTGGGAGACAGGTTCAGGTTGGGATCATTTTTCTGCTTGGTAGGCAAGTGTGGGGGCCCTGGAGCCAGAAAGGGAGCCCTGGCTGCTGCAGCGGTCCTCTCTCAGGTGATGGGGGGGCTGCTGCAGCAGTCCTCTCTCAGGTGACAGGGTCCCCCTCAGCAGCGAGCATGGGGAGTGGCGGTGTGGCTCTGTTCTGCTACAGCACAGTGTCCTGGAGCGAAGGAATTGCCTTTCTGTGCCACCCTTGTTCACTGCTGCCGTCAATCCTGGTATCATGGTTTGTCAGCGCGACATGGGATTGGGAAGGGAAGGATGTTGCCAGTTACGGTAGGAGGTCAGTGTCCAGGAGTTAGGTGTTCACAGTTGTCTCACATGGCTTCGTGTGGCGTGCATACTGTTATCCCACAGTTTAATGACACTCCAATGAAATCTTTATGCGTGTATGTGTGCATGCACACACACACACACACACACACGCTTTGGAGGTTGTTTATTGCTGGTGAGATTTTGTCTTTTCTCACACTCGGGACCTGAGTTTATAATCTTTGCTTGTTTCAGAATTGTCCATTTGAAGCAGGTGGAAATCCACAGCAGGCAGCTCAGACCGTCGATTTCCTCAGCTACCTGTCTGTCAGTAGACACCGCAGCAGCTTGCTGTAGCGTGGGAAGGAGACCACGGTCTCCAGGCTGGCAGACAGAATTCCTGGTGGATGTCCATCTCTACGGCATCCAAGCCTTTCATTTCAGCAGGAGCAAACCCAGAACTTGCTGGTTTGCGGACATTCTCTGGTGATGTTCCCTCTGGACGTCATCGGAGGGTTCAGTCCGATTGCATGCCTTCCTTCCCAACTGGAGGAGAGGCACACTCCTGGGAGGAAGCAGGCTGAGTGGCAAGGAAGAGGCTTTGACAATGTGCCTGGGGCTGCAGGGAGCTCACAGAAATCCGCTGGTGGGGAATGGGCAAGGAAGGCCAAGTATGGGTGTAGGGGCTCCCTGGGAAACAGTTACTGGACGGCTGGGGGACTTGGGGGTTCTTTTCTAAGTACTATCCCGGTGTCTCTCATGCCTACCAGGTTGCTAGGGCAGCACCTAGCCAGTCTGACAACCAGGCACCTGCTGTCCACCTCAGGTTCCATACGTACTGTCTGTCACACTTTACTGGGCTGTGCACAGTTGGAAAGCCTGAGGGCAGGGACCTAGCTCAGGAGTCAGCCTTGCCATGCTCTGCAGGGAACTTGCAACACTTAATTTTAGAATGTAAAATTGCTTTTTTTTCCTCCTCTTTCAGTGCTGAGAATTGAACCCTGGGCCTTGCCCATGCTAGGCAAACACTCTACCACTGAACTACATTCCAACTGAGATCTGGTTCTTAATATTGTAGAAGGTAGAACAGTTCTATTAAAATGACTATACTTGGAAAGCCACTGAAGGAATATACTTGATTTGTATTCTCATTTATTGTTTCAAATCTATGCGTCCCCCCTTGCTGGGGATGGAACCTATGACTTCATGCATGCCAGGCAAGCACTGCTAACTGAGCCATGTCTCCAGATCCCTAAAGATCCACTTAAAAATAAAATCAGAACAGCTTCATGCTGGAGATTTGCTGTCAAGTCTACCTGCAGCCTGAAGAGAGACTTCCAGCACATGGCAGGGAAGGTGCCCTGTCCAGTTGTTAGAACCCAGCAAATGTCAGAACAGGCACAGAGCTGGGAGCGCTCAGGTCTGGGTGTCTGGGCCGGAGGAAGTGTTGCAGCAGAAGCTGGGTTGGGCCTGGTACTCCCAGTCCCGGGTCAGAGCAGCGGTTAGAGCCACACTCTCTGCTTTCTTGTTAACCCAAGAAAGCACTACCTAGGATATTCCTGTGCTGGTGACATCATTGTCTGTATGCACAAGCAAAGGCTTGTGTGGATCTGAGAAGCAAGGGTGGCCGGTAGGATGCGAGAGGAGCAGGGTGGCCCCGTGTGTGTGGGGACTGCTGCGGTAGGGGCAGAGGGCTTCATTTCTTTGGTTACTTCAGGAGTTTGCGGGCTCCTGTGTTAAATATCTGGGCAAAGGTTGGTCCTAAGTAGGGAGATGGATTGAGACCCAGAGTTTGAAGCCTACGGGAGATATTTTGGAAGCTTTGATTAGTGTTTGCGAATTCTGCCAAATTGTGGACTAGGGATGTGTTCAGGAGAGAGCTCTTGCCTAGCATGTGGGAGGCCCAGGGTTCAGTCCCCAGTACCAAGGACAGAGAGACAGCAAAAGGGAGGGAGGGAAGAAGGGAAGAGGGAGGGAAGAGGAGAGAGAAGAGAGGAGAAGGGGAGGCGGGGGGGGGGGGAGCGGCCAGCCTGCTCTGTTGGAGATGGAGTGGGTAACATTTCTTTACCTGTACGTCTTAGGGTTTGAACTTGGTGTGCTCTGTGTCCCTCACTGTGACTTTCCCGGCTCTGGATCTAGGGGCTCCCATGTTGTAAACGGAATGAGAAGGGAAGGGGCAGTCTGCCCCCAGGATGGCATTCCAGACTGTGCCAGCTGATGTCGGCTGGTAACGGGGAGGGGAGTTTATTTTTCCCCACTGCCAGCTCTCATTTCCTGGGCACTGAGTGCTTAGGCTATGGCTTAGGCCCTTGCTTTATTCCATGGCATCTCTACAGAGCTCTGTGGAGGATTTACAGAGTCCACTGTGTAGGGATAGCAGCTTGTAGCTGAAGTCTTGGGTACTCCTGCGTGCTGCCTGAGAAGGGCTCTGGGTTGTGTGGTTTAGTAAGTAGCTGGGAGGTGGGGCCTTCTTAGGCTGCCCCACAGGGTGTGCGTTGTGGAACCTGCCCTTGTCCTGAGACTTCAGTCCGCACCTCGGGTACACTTGCTGTTGATGTGCCATTCTTTCTCTGCCTCCTCCTCCGCTAGAAGAAGCACTTCGCACTTCCTAAGACACTGCTCTGGTTTACAGACCTCATTAGACGTCTGGGACAGAAAGGAGCACTCCTTCCTAATTCCCCGGCCTCATGTCCTCATCCCCTGTGTCTGTGCATAAATGTGCACGCACAGCTATGCTGGATGAGTTTTGGGGAGAAACTGTGGCTGCTGGGAAGCTGGGTGCTGGGACGGGAGTTGCCGTGTGTACTGTTAGTGTGCAACTTGTGTTGGCCCGGGCTGCAGCTGCCTCTTTCCCAGAGCCTGGACGGCAAGATGATGGAGTGCTGCTGTGGTGTCAGAGATCCTTGGGACGGCACTCCTGCAAGGGATCCATGTTTAGCTCGCAGGAAGGGAAGGCCAGTAGTGCATGTTCAGTGACTGCTTTCTGAGAGCTCTGTGGGTCGCCATCTGTCCGCAGAGACGCATCATGGCGGATGACACTACACATCTTAGTTGTCTTGGTGGTTTCTCATCGGGACTGGAGCTTCTGGGTAACTGGATTCAAAACATTATTACTACCACTTTGCAGGGCTGATGTACTTGACATGTCTTACACTTGCTGCTTTTGTGTACGTATAGGAGAGTGTGCACAGCGTGTGTAGATAAGAGGACAACTCTGGAAGTTGTTTCTTTTGTCTGACCCCTTGAGTTCTGGTGGCTGAAGTCTGGCTGTCGTGTGTGGCAGCAGGCACCCTTGCTAGGTGCGCCGTCCTCCACACCTTGATTGGGGCTGGGGATGACAGTGGTTTGTTACAAAATGATGCACTTAGGAAAAGAAAAGCATAAAAAATAAAGAGAAACTATGCAGAATGAATTGGTTTTGGAAATAACAGTGTGTTTGTGTAAAATAATTTGTTTTGTTTGATCAGCTTATATTTTCCACAGGTTGCTTGGGCTGTTCCTGTGTGTGTGTGTACATGTGTGTGTCTGTGCATGTACATGTGGGAACTAAATTACAGCCTTGGTGGTCATGTCTTAGATGCCATACACTTTTTTCTCCCCTTGAGTCAGGGTTTCTCTGTGTAACCTTGGCTGTCCTGAAACATACTCTAGACCAGGCTGGCCTCGAACTCAAGACATCTCCCTTTCTCTGCCTCCCATGCTGGGGTTACAGGTGTGCGCCACCAGCTCGGCTCTACGCCATGGCCTTTGTAACAGGGCACTCACCGAGGAGGCTGGCTGGCCGGTGAATCTGGGACCCTCCTGTCTCCACCTCTCCAGCGTGGGATTATAGCGCTTCACACACTGGCCTTTTCTGTGGGCTCTGGAGCCAGATTTGGCTCTCATGCTTGTAAGGCTCTAACAGTGGCCATCTCTCCAGCCCTACACACACTTCTTAAGCGCATCTCCTGGTGTCTGACTGCCTCAGACAGTTTTGATGCGAAGTAAGCCCCTGTGCTGCTGGTGAGAGAACTCATGACAGAGTGCCCTGTGTGTCAGACGAAGGGGCAGGTGATTCCGAAGAACAGGCCCTGCTGCCTCCTCCAACCACTTGCTGAGTCGGTATTCAGACATCCTGCCTCTTTGTGCTAGGCTGGGCTATATTCTAGAGCCATAAGGAATTCCTGCCACTCAGGAGCTTACATTCTTGTAGGTGAGACAGACCAGGTGAAGAGGGGAGTGAAACTGGGCTCACCAAGGGTTCTGGGGTGGGAGGAGCCATAGCCAGGAAGGAGTCTGTTCTGAGATCTGGAGAAACACCTGATTTCTAAACTGAGGATGATTGTTGAAAGCCTAGATTTGCATTGCAAATATTCTTCCAGAAGCTCCATGTGAAGGGTGGACCACAGCAAGAAGACAAGGACAACAAGGAGTAGGACTGGGAGGTGTAGGTGGTGGTGCAGGAGTCCCCAGGAGATAATGGGGAGGGCCGGGAGGAAGGCCTAGGCCAGAGCCTATCCAGATTAAATGGACCTAAGCTTGCCAGTTGGGACGAGGCCGTGACAGAAATGGGACAGTTGAGTGGCTTTTTAAAAGGCCCATTTGGGCTTAAAAATTTGAGGTTGGAGAATGGCATCCATGACAGCCTGCCCTTCCTCAGAGGGAGGGGTCTTCAGTGTCATGGCGACATGGAGCATCAGTGGCCTGTGTCCCTGTTATCGGTGTAGGGTGTGGGCTCTTTCAGAGATGGGTTCTGATGGTACCCAGCTGGCTGGGTGCCAGTGGCTTATTCAAAGCAGGTGTGGTGATGGGCTCTGGGCTTCAGCCTCGGCTTGTGAGTCAGGCATGCAGGGAGTCAGCCTGGCGTTCCTTTTATTCATCCCTATTTGCTTTTTCTTGGTAATCCTGTATAATTCCCTGGTTTCATGATGTAATTCTAATGGAATTAAACTTGAACACTTCAAAAATTATGTAATTAATTGTGTTCAGCTTCAATTACAGTGACTAATTATAATGATACCTGGTGGCAAGTCAGGTACGCGGTGGTGGGGGGTTTGTTCCTGCAGGTATCAGGACAGACACTGGCAGGCATCGCCGCAGTGGCACCAGGCTGCCTGGCTGGCCATGGCTTCTTGGGCACCTCCTTAGGAGAGCCCCACTGGTGGGCCTGCAGAGAGGGAGGTGACGACAGCCAGGAAGCAAAAGGCTGTTTGAGGATGAGGGTGATAGAAAGGACCATAGCTCTGAAAGAAGTGGCCGGTGACCCGGGAAGTCAGGGCAGTAAGGGCGGATACATGCAAGTGCCCTTGACGATGCCAGAACTGGGGAGGTAGCTAAAGGAGGAGGCGATAGCACAAGGGAAAGAAGACAGAAGTCAAGTGTAAAAATGTACCTGTTGTCCCATTTGCAGGAGGACAAGGTGCAGGGACCTGGTGCATGAAAACAGAACTGGTAGACCCCAAAACACAGCTATGGGTTTGCAGACTTTAGAAAGCCTTCTGCTGGCTGGAGATGCAGCTCGGGGTGATCGATGGCTTAGCGCTCACAGAACTCTCTTCCCCGCCCAGCACCACATCAACAGGGTGTGATGGTGCGTGCCTATAAACCTAACTCTCAGGAGACAAGGATCAGAAGTTCAAGGTTATTTGTGATTGTATAGTGAGCTTGAAGCCTGCCTCTGCTACATGAGACTCTTAAAAAAAAAAAAAAAAAGGAAACCCACCACCCTTTCACAAAGTTTTGTTTTGTGTGAAAAAGGGGTTCCTTCCTGATAAGCATCCCTTCACAGCAGTTGGCTGTCCTGGCTAAAGCCATGCACTTGGCCTGTCCCTTTGACGGGAGGTGCAGAATCGTCCCTGAAGGGACGCGCCAGTGCCGTGTGTGTGGAAGATCCAGCAGTCTGTCCTTGCTCAGCTGCCGCCTTCTTCTGGAAGTGTCCGGAAGTAGTCTCACACAGCACCTTGCTGCCGGGGTTGTGTGTTTGAGAGCTGCTTTTTGTTGAGGGCTTAGGGCATCTTCTCAGAAGACTGGCTCTTTAAGGCTGCAGCCCAAGGGTCCGGCTGTGGGCCCGAGGCCCTATTGCACATGAGAGCTCTGCCCATCTCCAAGCTCTGGTTGAGACAGAGGGTTCAGTTAGGCCCAGCTGGTAGCCTGGATGCATTCTGGTTTTGGTTATTGAGGGGAGAGTGGTACTTACACACATACGGGGTGCACAGCCCCTTTGAAAAAGTTCCCTTGGGCTGGGGAAGGTGCTTGGTGGTAAAGCCCTAGCAGAACATGCGAGGTGCCCGGAGTTTTCACCCCGGTGCTGCAGAAGTTAATGTGGGAACTTTAGAAAGTGTTCTGAGAATTGTTAAAAGAAACAAAAATATCTTTGGAAGGATTATTTGAAGATACCCTTATGTCAAACTCACTGTATAACCAAGGCTCACCCTGTCCTTGACATCCCCCTGCCTCCTGTACTGATGGCCAGTGAGCCTCAGGGGTTCTCCACCTCCCCAGCTCCAAGTTCAAGGCTTGGTGGGCCCATGCCTAGCTCTTACTGTGGTGCTGGGGTTGGTCCTAAGGCCTGCACAGCAAGCCCTTTCCTGACAGCTTGCTCCCCGCCCTGTGTGCACGCTTTTGTGTGTTTACGTTTCCTAGGTCCATTCTTAGGAGTGGAGCTGCTGGCATCCAGTTACGTGTGTAACTTGAGCCTGTGGCTTTGGGGCCTCTTGGGTGACTCTTCTTTCCACAGTGCATATTTTAGCACCTGGCCTGCTCTCTTGTTCTGTCCTGGCCTGGTTTTCCTCCTTACAACTCTCTTGGACTCTTCCTGCAACCCCTCCCCAGCCTCAGCTGCTACTGCTGGCAAGCTGATTTTGTGGAGACAGCTGGGGAACAGTTTGGGGTAAGAGCACATTCCTTCCTTTCTTGCACACCTGACGTGCACAGCACCAAGGAATCCCCCTATGCCCCCAACACCCATCACCCTCTAGAGCCAAGCTTAACCCTTGTGGGGCTGGCTCAGGTGTGGCTGCTTCACCTTGGTTTTGTTTAGATAACTGGCAAGGGACTGTGGGTGTAGTCGCTCCCAGCCTTCGGATTTGCCTGGGTAAGAAAAGGCCGCCCTACACGCCACTGCCGTCTCAGTTTTAGGGTCTTCAAGTCAGAATAACCGTCACAGAGTAGAACAGTGGTGGGTGTGTGCATCCTTGGTGGCTCTGAGGAACTGGATAAGCCGCCCCCTAGTCACCTGTGATGGGAGATAACATTTTTTTCACCACTCCTAATGGTGCAACTGGAACAGAATTCCCCACCTCCTTCACCCGTCACTGTGTAGCCCTTGCAGGCCTGGAATTTGCTACAGAGACCAACTGGCCTCTGACTCAGGATAACCCACCTGTTCCTGCCTCCTGAGTGCCGTATTTTCTTGCAGCTGAAGACCTTGTATGCAAGAGCTGTCGTACTGAACTGAGTCCCTAACACCTGGAGAAACATGCTGTTTGTGTTTCTTTTTATCTTGTTTTGCTTTCTTTTGAGACAGGGTCTCACTGTGTCGTCTTCTGGCTGGAGAATTTGATATATGTAGACCAGGCTAGCCTTGAGCTTTCAGCAGCCCTCCGGCCCGGCGTTGCAAGTGCTGGGTGGAAGTGTGCACTATCATACACAGCTTCTGCTGCTGTTTGTGTTTTTGAGACAGGGTCTCATTATGTAGATCAGGCTGGCCTTGAACTAGCTATAGTCTTCTTGCTTCTGTCTCTGGAGTGCTGCTGTTACAGTGTGTGCTACTGTGTCTGGCTGGAAAAAGCACTCTGAAACAAGATGTCATAATTAAAATCCAACTCCTGGGAGGGTTTTCCTGGTGGCCTTAGCTTGGCGTGGACCCAGAGGAGTGCCCTGGAGACATGCTGGTCCTCAGGGTGGCAGATGTGACTGTGGGGGAGACGTGTGCCCCAGCTCTCTCCTAATGGCAAACAGAATCCCATTTGCCATGCCAGCTGTCCTTCCATACTTTAGCTCCAGCCAATAAAACATTAAGCAATTAGAATAGTTAATATTCAGTTCAGTATAATTAGATGCTGGTGTAAATTGTGAATGAAATTGGCAGGTTTTGTAAGCTGCAGTGAAATCCCGAGGCTCTTTCTGGTGGAGACGTGTGCCTGTCGTTCTCCGTCTTTCACCCTAGCTTTAAGCAGGGACGGAGGCCAACTGCCCTTAGCAACATAGCTCCGTGTGATTGGAGAGTTCAGGACATCGTGGACTTGGGTTATTGTGGTGAAAATCCTTAAGTCAAATGACAAGTACTTTAATGTTCCTATCTTTGCATGTGAGCATGAGTAGTCAAGTTCTGTTGCCTGCCTGCCAGGTGCTCTGTGCACACTGTGCGCTTCGCCCCAGCTGTGCGGTCAGTCTGCCCTCAGTACACTGGGCGATCCCTCTACAGTGGGACTTGTTTCACTTGTGTAAGTTTTCCTTTTGATTTGGTTTTGTATGTAGTGCAGGCTGGTCTTTGAACTCATAATCTTCCTGCTCTTTCCATAAGTCCTGGGATTGTAAGTGTTTACCACTGTGCCTGCCTATTTATTTATTTTTTTGTTTAGTCTTGCGGGTGGCCCATGGCTTCCTGCGTGCTAAGCTAGCACTCTACCAACAATGCTGAATCCATTGCCTGGAGCATCCAGGATTGCTCCGCCGAGTGGCTGCACCACTTCACTCCCTCTTGTCTCTCCATTCCTTCTTTGACGTTTTTATACAGGTGTTTATTTGTTAATTATTCACTTTTTGGCATTCCGATGTTTAAAAAGTGGTGCATTAGCGATTTTTCATTGTCCAGGATGATAAACCTCATTCTATAACTTGTTAGCAGTGCAAATTTTTTTCCTTAGATAAGTTCTATCATTTTTATTTATTTAATTTTGAGGCAGGGTCTGTGTGTTTCTGGCTGGCCAATTTGCTGGGTTGACTGGGCTAATCTGGAACTCAGAGAGATCCATCCACTCTGCCTTTCAAGTTCTGGAGTTAAAGTTGTGTGCAATCACAGTCAAACCTGTCGACTTTTTGAAAAATTTTAAGATATATTTATGAGTATAAGTGCATATATATACATGTGGGTGTGGGTGAGCGGGTGGGGGGGGTGCATGTCCACAGAGGCTGGAACAGGGTGTCAGATCCCCTGCAGTTCCAGGCAGCTCCTTGTCCATTTTTCTGTCTGTCTTTTTGTTTTAGTGGACCTGCAGATTTGTGTGTTCCATTTGGTGGTGCTTTGTTGATTTTCCCTGGTTCGAATCTAGTCCCCCACTCTCTGATTTGTCTGTTGATGTGCCTGTAGTAAGGAGGAAAGGTAGTTCTGCTGGGATCAGCCTATCAATTCCCACGCTCCTGATTAGTGTAGCCATACAGTACACTAATGTAGTGTGTGTGTGTGTGCATGCATGTGCATGTGTACACTGATTATCTTCCTCTAGTGCTTGATACAGGGTCTCTCAGTGAACCTGGCAGTCAGACTGACTAGCCAAGCTCCTGTCTTTACCTCCCAGCTCTAGGATTACAGACCTGTGCTGCTGTGACCAGTTTTATCTTTTTGGAGGGAGGTAGCTGAGACAGGGTCTCTGTGTAGCCCTGGCTGTCCTAGAACTCTCTATGGCTGGCCTGACCTCAGACTCAGGGTCTGCCTACCTCTGCCTCCTGAGTGTTGGGATCAAAGGTGTGTGCCAGCACACCTGGTCATGTCCATTTTTTTTTATTTTTTATTTTACACACACGCTGGAGATCCGAACTCAGTCCTCACACTTGTGCAGCACTTCATCTATGTAGAGTGGTCCTTTACAGCTAAACCTGTAATTAAGTTGACATTGGATTCTTACCCATCTTTTCTTTGTTGATTTGGGACACTGCTTTGTTGTAGTTTAAGTCTTTAAGAGTATATATAAGTTAATTTTTCTGTTACTGTCATGAACTATCAGAAGCTGGATACCTCATTAAGAATAAAGGTTTATTTATCTTACATTTTATAAACAGCTCAAACAATATAGTGCCACTTCAAGAAAGGTCCCTCTATGACTATGTCAACTCCTGATAGATGATATAAAGGTAGGCTAGTGTGAAAGAAGAGATGACATAGTAAGACAGAATGCCAGAGAGTGGGCAGGATTTGGATTTGCAGTTTCTTCTGGAACTAATTAACCAGGGTCCCAGAGAAGTGCTTCATTCCCTCCCAGGAAAAGGACCCGGCTCCTCCCAGTGACCTCCCACCAGGCTCTGCCTCTTAAAGGTCCCACAGCCTTGCACATTGCCCCGCCAGGGACCAAGCTAAATTAACTGCTGGTTCTTTACAGTTTTGTGGTTATTGTGAGCCCCTCCTCAGTTTTCAAAGTGATTATTGCAGTGTCAAGGGAGACTTGGTTTTGCTAAGCTATTGTGAACGAGACAAGCTGGGTTTTCTTGTTTTGCTGGGTAACTTGATGCTGTTGCCTCTTTTTTTGGCGGCAGTGGGGGGGGGGGGAAATGGCATATGCAGAATTCCACAGTTCTCTCTGGCCCTTGCTCCCAGTCCTGATCTTGGAGGACTTTGTTCTGTTGTCCTGAACCTCAGAGACCCAGATGAGCAGAAACTTGCCTTAAAAGAAATATGGCCTAGAACCCCCGCTCAGATGTGGCCCATGGTAGCTCGGTGCCCAACTGCAGACCCTAGTAAGGGGAACAGGGACTGTTTCTGTCATGAACTCGATGGCTGGCTCTTTGACCCTCCCCCATACACGCCAGGGAGTAACAGCCTGGCTTGATCCCAGGGGAGGACTTTGCAGCCAGCCCTGAGGAGACAAGATGAACTTGGGTCGGATGGAAGGGGAGGAGGACTTGGGGGGGGGGACTTGGAGGGGAACTTGGAGGGGGCGGGAAGGAGATGAGGGAGGGATGGGGAGAGTGGGAGGGAATGAGGAAGGGGGCTACTCCTGGGATGCAAAGTACCTAACCTGTGATTAATATAAAAATAAATAAATTACTTTTTTAAAAAAAAGAAAGAAATGTGCTAGGGCCAGGCTATGGTAGTGCACACCTTCAATCCCAACACTCTGGAGGCAGAGGTAGGTGGGTCTCTGTGAGTTCGAGGCCAGCCTGGTCTACAGAGTGAGTTCAAGGACAGCCAGAGCTACACAGAGAAAACACAGAAAAACAAACAAACAAACAAAACACCAAAACCAACCAAATAAACAAAAACTAACCATTAAAACAAACACCACTATCAAAAAAACCAACTCTGCCTCCCTAATTCCCCCCCCCCCCAAAAAAAAACCCAAAACAAAACAAAAATGAAATGTGTTGGCTCTGGAAAAAGTTACAGCCTTCACTCCCTTTCCTCCAGTTTCCAGGGTTATTAGCATAAATGGCTGTTGACCCTTGGCAAATTTTTTCTTGTCAGTTGGATTTTTTTTTCCTTAGTCCATGAATGTGTTAAATGGCATTACATTACTTGGTTTCGATTCCTGGAAGAGTCTTTTCCTTTCGCATTTTAAAGTACTGTTGGGTTGAGTGACAGTCTGAAGCTTTATTAAACTAAGTTGACTGGTGTCTTTCTGCTTCTAGCCAGTTCCTGTCTCAGGGAGCCGGCTAGAGTGCTTCAGGGGGGTTTGTCCAAGTGAGCGCTGGGCAGTGCTTCCTCCCCCCTCCCCCCATCAGCCGCGGCTTGGAGGCAGCAAGTTCTCTGCTGTTCCTGTGCTGATCCTTTTTGTAAGTTTTTAGAAATCACCCAGCTCATCTAGGCCTTAACATTTAATTATTTGTTCACAACATTGTCTTAAGTTTTGTAAGTCTTTTAGCTATAACTATTTACTTTCTACATTGTCTCTTGGAATTTTCGTACAGCCTTTTCTTCTATCACGTACAGTACAGAGCTTTGCTTTTTCTGTTTATTTATCTGTTCATTTGTGTTGTGGTATGTGTGCATGTGTGTATGCGTACATTCAGGTGACAGTTGTATGTACATATTGATCCTATCCAGTTGCCTTTTTTAGAATAGTGCAAGGCAGTCCATGGCAAACAGTGCCAGAATTTCCTGGCCAGAAACTCCAAGTGAAAGTGGGCCCAGGAGTCTGTGTGTTTGTGTGTGTTTAACTTTTCCTCTTCTCTGAGACAGTCTCATACCGGGCAGGTGGTGCTTGTGGAGCCAGAGCCCGACGCCCGAGGTGCTCTCCCACCTCTCCCGCCCGGCCAGTGGTCCTGCTCTCACTGGGGATAGAAGTACAGCCAGAACTCCCTCCTGGCTAAGGTTTTCCTCTTGGCTGAGATCTGCTGGCTCTGGCTCATAGCCTGGTGGTCAAAGTGGAGAGGGAATGGAAGGGGCTAGGTAGCTAGGCCACTGTTGATGGCATCTCAGACTATATTGTGTCTCTTATTTTATTTGACTACAGATTTTCTTACTTTTGAATCATGTACAGTGTGCATGTCTGTGTGCACGGAAGTGCAGGTTCCCATGGATGTCAAAGGCGTTGGATCTCCTGGAGCTGCAGTCACAGGCACTTAGCTGTGAGCAGCCTGATATGTGTGCTCCTAACCACTAGGCCACCTCTCCAGCCCCAACTAAGTTGTGTGTCTCTGGGATGGCGCTGTCCTAACATGGGCCTCTGCTACCAGAGTCGTCTGTAAACCAGCAACACAGTTGGGAGATTGTTGAAATGCAGGCTCTGGAGCCCCACCCGGCCCCCTCAGTCTCAGGTCACTTTTTTTTTTTAGATTAGCATGTACTCACACTGTTGATAAGCTGGGGATTAGATCCTTTACCGGGGATGGCTGTATTCAATAGAGTGGCTCCTCCTCTATCTTGTGTCTAGATCCAGAGTGGAAGGTTGAGCTACAGGGAGTGTCCTGAGTGCCCGGTTGCCTTCTGGGGAGGTTCCCAGGCCTGTTTGAACCAGCTCTTTTTCTACGTGTAGGGCTCAGCTCTGCTTTCCAAGGCACTAACACATGGGAACAGTGGAGCAGAAGTGTGTCAGGTGCTGGTGCAGCCCCAGCCCCGGGTTGGTAGTGTTAGGAACAAGTCTTTTGTCTGAAAGAGAGGCCAGACAGGAGCTCCTGACAAGTGCAGGCCAGGCTTGGCAGCGTGCAGGCGGCTCCTCCACATGCAGGCGGCTGATTGCAGGAGGCCAGAGAAGTTTCGTCTTGTGGGAGTTAGCCTGTCTTGGTGAGCGCCAGGGTGCTTCTACTCTTGGTCTCACTAGGGCTTAGCAAGGTCAAGGCCAGGCTGAGACCAAAGACAAACACTTGTTTGGAAAGTTGATGTCAGAGGATCCCCTCCTCCTCTGATTGGCTGGTACAGTGGTAAGCTGTCACCTAGAACTGATGGTGTACTGATGGTGTACATTTGGGAACATGGAGTTTTCAAAGTGGCCTGCTCCTACATTTGCCCAGGGTCATCAGCTGCTCTCCTTCCAGCTCTAACAGGACGAGGTGGTGTGTGGAGTTCTTGCTGTGTGTTGCTGTGTGTTTCCCAAGCTGGTCTCTAGTTCACTATGACGATGACCTTGAACTCTTGCTCCTTCTGCCCCCCCCCCCGTACTAGAATTACACGTTTGTCTGCCGTTATGTCCAGTTTATATGGTACTGGGATGGAACCCAGGGCTTCCTGTCTGGTGGACAAACACCCTAGCGACTGACTCACGGCTGCAGCTCTGCGTTTAGAATCTTTGTTCCTCATTCGTTGGCCTGGTGAGTCACCTGTTCCTTTGTAAAACAGTGGTGTTCAGACTGACGTGGGATCCAGAGACCCAGCACAATGCCTGAAGTACCCATTGCAGTGAAAGAAGCTGAGTGCTCTGGCATCGGAGATTGCAGCAGAAATGTTTTAGAATAAAACAGGAATAGCATCAGAGGTCAGGTGCAGTGGCACAGGCTTGTATTCCCAACACCCAGGCTGAGGCAGGAGGATGGGAAGTTTGAAGTCAGCGTGGGCCAAATGGTAAGACTCTGGTGCAAGAAAACAAGAGCAGTGGCGTGGTGGCTTGTCCTGTGTCCTGAGCACTACCTCCCAACCGAACCACGCCCGCAGCCCAGCAGAAGGGGCTGGCGGGTCTCAGCCAGCTTCCTGAGTGAGCTGCTTTCACCTCCATCGCTGCGTGAGGCAGCTCACTGTAGTGTCTCAGCCCCTTGAGGCTTTGAATGTTTGGAAGTGATCTTCTTTCCCAGAAGACGGATTCACAGCGGATGTGCCCTTGGAGTTGAATGGCAAAAGATGCTCTTAGACAGGAATCATGGTTCTTACCATGGCTAGGGACTCTGTAATCATTCTTATTTCCTTGAGCTGGGCCTTCACAGAGCTGGATTGAGCTTGGAGTTTGCTCCTGTTTATGAATGTGCCTCGGTGCAAAGACTGTCAGTAGTTTTGCACCAGCAAGGGGCTACCCAAGGAGCACGTGGCCTGTCCTGAGATCTGCAGGGCTCGCCCTGTCTTCAGAGCTTGGGGTTGGCTCTGTCTATGTCAGGGTGGCTGGCGGCCAGGGTCACAGTACGTACAGCTCTAGGGACATGTGGTATGTTTATCTCACCCCGAGGGTTTTTCAAATAGGTGTTTTGTTTTACGTGAGTGGCAGGTTTGGGCTGTTCTGTAGATAGCTGGTCCTTTCCCCAGAGTCCCTGGGTCAAAGGACAGGGTGGCTGATATTAGGGTCAACATAGGTGTTTTCCTCAACCACTATCCTGTGTGTATGTGGTGTATATGTGTGTTCATATGTACGAGCTCCAGTGCATGTGTGTGGAGGCCAGAGGTCAGTGTTGGCGCTGTCCTCTATCCCTCTCTATCTTATACTCTGAGACAAGTCCCTTACTGGGTCGGAGTTCACGACCCAGCTATCCTGGCTGGCCAGCAGACTCCAGGTATTCTCCAGTCCATCCCTCCAGCGCTGGGATCGCAGACACATGGCGCTTGGCCCAGCTTCTTTTTTCATAGGTCCTGAGGTTTGAACTCAGGTCCTCGTGCTTTTTCAGCAGGCACTTTTCCAACCCATCTGTCTCCACACTCTCAGTGTCATGCAGCTTCAGACAAAATGGCCCCCTGGCCTGAGCTGCAGCACAGAGAGTTCACCTTAAACACATGTTCATCTGTATTGCTCATACAGAGGAAGTTGGAGGAAATGACAAATACCTGTACAGAAGGGGTCAGGGAGGATTTCAGAAGCCAAGTGAGAAGCTAGTGTGTTGCTTTCACAGGAAAAGAACTCAGTTCTTCCCCAGAAGGGCGTAGCAGTTCCCTGTAGGAACTGTGGGAGCAGGGTAAGTCTGGGCTTCTGGGCTGGACTTTTTTGGTCTAGTAGCCCTAGGCAATTTCACTAGAGGCCTGCGGCCTCAAACCTGGCATTTGTAGCCCCAGTGAGGGTCATCCAGGTGTAGATGAGAGAAAGTTGGTTCCAGATGAGAGGGACCATACAACCAAAGAGAAGGCAGAAATAATGCTTTTCCACGTGTCCCCTCTAGTTACCATAGCTGGACTTGCTCAAGGAGCGAAAGCTACCCTCAGCCTCTCCCAGCTTCAGCGTCCTACCTCTTGAAAGTATTTTATTTAAAAAAAAATTACTTATAAAGATTTCTTTGTTGTATATTTCCCAACTTAGCTCAGACCCTCTTCTAGTAGCGAGAATTTTTAAGATCTGGTTTAAGATTTAGTCTTAACCTGTGCGTGTGTGCGTGCCTGAGGAAGTCAGGCCTCGGATCTTGCTGGGGCTGGAGTTACAGGTGCTTGAGTTAGCTGCCGAGCGTGCTCTTAGCTGCCCAACCTTCTCTACAGTCTCCTCTTCCAGGGTGGTTCGAGCTTTCGGTTGTCGTTCAGGACCACAGAGCTTCACATTCCCCTGCTTCCACCTCCCAAGTACTGGGGTTCTCATGCCGAGTTCTTCAGAGAAGGAGATTGGACCCAGGGTTTTATGTATGCTAGGTGCACACTCAACCAGCTGAGCTGGATCTCCAGTCCTTCTGTTTCTGTCCTGAGCTCGGGGCTTAAAGGTCTGCTGGATGAGAAAAGTGAGGAGGAATTTCATCCTTACAGCTGAGAGACATTTGGGGTACAGGCTCCTGGCAGGGACAGACAGCAGCTGATCTGTTTCCTGCAGCCCTGCAGGCTTCCTCCCCAGGTAGTGACTTTCAACACATCCCCTTATCCTCAGCTTATCTGGACCTCTGATTGTGGTGCTCAGTTACGGCCAGTGCTCCTGTCCTGTCCTCACAGGGGCCTCAGTGCTCCTGTCCTGTCCTCACAGGGGCCTCAGTGCTCCTGTCCTGTCCTCACAGGGGCCTCAGTGCTCCTGTCCACTCCCAGGCTGAGCACGCTGAAAGGAAAAGCACCTTCTTGATGCCCACCCGCCGCCCTCCCTTCTCAACCTCCGCCGCCCTGGCCCTTCATGCTCTTCCCCGGCCTATTGCTCGATGCCCCTCTACACTCTGTTACATGAGGTCTTACGGAGTCTTCTGGATATGACCTCGGCGCCCGTGTCTGATTACATCTTCACATTATTATTATGATTATCATTAGAGACAGGATTTCTTACTGAGCACAGAGCTCATCAGTTTGTTCAGACAGCTGGCAGCAGGCCACACCTTTGTGCTGGGGTTACAGGTGCTGGCTTTCTATGTGGATTCGGAGGCTGGAACTCAGGCTTTCAGGCTGCACAGCCAACACTGTATCAACCGAGCCTTCCCTGCCAGCCCGTGCCCAGGTTTTGTCTTCTGTAATGATCTCAGGTCGTGACCCTGCCTTGTGTGTTTCAACCTAGAGTCACTCACCTGGGCTCTGGTTTTGTTCCTCTGTCAGGTGACTGCTTTATTTGAATGTGGGCTGCAGTTAACTGGAGTCCGTTTACCCCACAAGGCCTTGTTTTTTTTTATTTTTATTTTTTAATAGACAGGACATTCTCTAAAATGGCCAACTTTTTGGAATTCTATAGAAGTAAAAGGGGAAATGACTTTCATTTCTTTCTTCAGGAACCAAAATGCATGCTTTCATCTACTTTTCACCTTCAAAGTGGTATTTCAGCACAGAAAGACCTTTCCCTGCTCTTGCATAACTTTGGTAATGGTGGAGGCTAGCGTGACAGGCAGGAGTGGCTTGCCTCTGACGCCAGCACGGGGAGGTTTGCGTCAGGCAGGGCAGGGATGGGGGGCACGGAGGTTCGGAGGTTGAGGATTCCAGGCCAGCTTACTAGGTTACACAGTGAGACCCTTTTCCCATTGAACTCCAGACAACAACAATGTGGAATAATCTCATTCTGTAAATGCAGCAGGGAGGGAAGGACAAAACCCGTCTGACTCTCAGGTCATCACTTCCCATTGGGTGGATTTAGCTCTGAGGGACTTAGTCTCATTGCTTTTGATAAATGCAAAGAGCTTCCCTCCCCCCTTTTCTTACTGCTTCCTCCTGGTGGTTTGTGGAAATCAGCTTTATCATACTTATACTTTAAAATAATTCACTTTTGTTGTTGTCATTTTTTGTTTTTCAAGACAGGATTACTCTGTGTAGCCTTTGCTGTCCTGGACTTTTGCCATTTTTGTAGTGTTGGGAATGAAACCCAGAGCCTGTGAATAGTAAGCAAGTTCTCTACCACTGAGCCACACCCCCAGTTTATCATTCCTACTCACTAGGACACCGAGGCTGGGGAGCATGCTGTGTGACTATCAGAGCTGGTGTTACCTCTGCTCTGAATGCAGGCTAGTCCAGTAGATGGTGCATCCAGCCCTCAGTCCAATTCCTGTCTCCAAAACATCATAAGTAATTTGGGTGCTCTGCCTTCTGCATCTCCAGCTCTGAACAGACAGTAGCTCAGCTAGTGTGGTGAGAACAGACCAATGCAAACCAGCAGGAAGTAGATTCACAAAGTCCTTACAAGAGTCACTGTGGCTCTCTTTCTTTGAGAGTAACCCAAGTCTGGCTATCAAGGTAGCAGTTGTGATTTTCTGTACCTGTTAGTAAAGTGCCAATGCTGGAGGGCCTGGGAACCGGACAGAGCCTTCTTTGCCTTCCGACACTGGCTAGAGGTGAAGGAGTTGAAATGCACTTGAATCCATTGGTTCCTATCTGTCTTCTTTGGAGAATGTGACCCCTTTACACCCAGTTGTCTCCCTCGGCCAGCAATTTTTAAAGGATCTGAATGCTCAGGTTAGAGCCACCAGTGGGTGCCTTCTGGATGGCCCTGGAGCATCACACTCTGTGAGTTCAAGGCCAAGTCAACCTGTGTCGAAGACCTCAGGTGGACAGAGCAATTCTGAGAAGAGGTGCGGGCCGCATTTGCCCATGGGAGAGCACCACTTCAGCTGTTCCTGAGGGCGCTCTCTCCGGAGCCTGAGCGCTGCTGTGCCTGTGTCTCTTGAGTTAGGCGAGCGCTGCCAACCACAAGCAAGTGGCCACAGGCAGTGTGTCTTCTCGTTTCTAGGGCAGTGTGCATGTAGGGTTCTGAGAGTGACTTCTGTCTTTGCTTCTTTCCGGGTAGGTTCCACCGTTTCAGAGTGTACCCTTGGGCACCCTGAGAGATAGCTGGCGCCACTCACGTTCCTCTCTCCCTTTCCTTTCTCTTCTTTAGGGTTGTATGGAATGGCCTAGTGTTTAGGACACCTGCATCTTCCCCTCCCCCCTTAACACATGACACCCTCCAGCCCCACCCTCCTCCTCCTGTCAAGCTGGGACTTTGTTCTCAGTACCAAGGCTGTATGCTTGTCTTGCATAGCTTGGCAAGGATACACAATTGGTGTTTAGAAGGAAAGTGGCATTTTTATTTGCTTTTTGAGTATGTGTGGTGTATGTCTGTATACCTGTTCACGGGTGTTGGCATGTGTTCGTACGTGTGTGGGCATGCGAGTGTGTGTGTGGACGCTGAGATTATTGACACCCCATGTCGTTTTGGTCCCTCTACCTCATTTTCTCAAACAGGGTCTCTCACTAAACCTGGCGCTTGTCAATTAGCGGCTAGTTTTCTAGCTCCACTTGTTTCTGCCCCTCAAGCTCTGGAATTATAGGCATGCATGCATGTCCAGTTTTACTTTAGAGCTGGGGATCTGATCTCAGGTCCACATGCTTGCCAGACAAACCATCTTCCTGGCCCTTCTGTTTGCTTTTATTTTTTATTACCTTTCTTTCTTTCTTTCTTTCTTTCTTTCTTTCTTTCTTTCTTTCTTTCTTTCTTTCTTTCTTTCTTTTTTCTTTCCTCCTTCCTTCCTTCCTTCCTTCCTTCCTTCCTTCCTTCCTTCCTTCCTTCCTTCCTTCCTTCCTTCCTTTCTCTCTTTTTCTCTTTCTCTCTCTCTTTCTTTGTCTCACTATGTAGCCTTGGCTGACCCAGAGCTCACTCACTATGTGGACTATGCTCCTCCATTTGCCTTTCCTTCCCAAGTCCTGAATTAAAGGCATGTGTAGCCACACTTAGCTTGTTTATAGGTATTTTGCCTGCATATATATCTCTGTACTGCATGGATGCCTGGTGCCCACAGAAGTCAGTCAACAGGTATCAGACACTCCGAAACTGAAGTTACAGACTCTTGTGAACTGCTGTGTGAGTGATGGGAACTGAACTTGGGCCCTCTGGAAAACCAGCTAGTGCTTTTAATCGCTAGACCCCCCCCTAAAAAAGGTCTCTCATTATGTAGCCCAGGCTAGCTTCAAACTCAGTCGTGCCTCTGCCGTGCGCTGGCGCGCCCCGCCACACCAGGCCTGGGGCAGCCTTTAATCAGGAGAACGATCCTGTTGTCATCTGCTGCCCTTCACATCACTGCACTTGGGCTTTGTGCCGGTGAGATTCTATGTGCCGGAGACTTCCTAATGAGAAGGGTAGGTGGCTGATGATTGCAGAAGAGTGCGCTCCCACTGCGGGCCGTGTTTTCCTGGAACTCTTGTCTTTAAAAGTTGCTGCTGGAGCTCCAGAGCTGCAGGCTGACCCTGGGAAGGCTGCAGGTGGCCCTTCCTTTACCCTCCTCTCCACCTGAGACGGCAGGTTTATGATTAACTGCACCATGTCTTAAATGCCATTTCTGGAGCCTGTAAACATTAACTTAAAAAAAAAAGACTTAAAATCACCAATTGACCATATCCGGGGCCGAACCTGCATGATTCAGCTCCTTTTAAAAATATCTTTTCTCAACAAATTGCTTCCTTAACATTTTAATTTGTTGATCATAAGGGAAGCTCGCCAAATATTAGCTGTTCTTTTCCATTTCCTCCGGCTTGCAACTCGCCTTATTTGGCATATTTCAGTGGACTGGAAGGTCACTCCCTGTTTTTCTTCCCAAATAACTGTATTTATTACTGTCAAATATTGGCGGGTTTGATCCAGCTGTCATCAGGACGTTTGGAAAGCACGGTTTCTGCCAGACGGCTGATTCAATGGTCTCATACCCTGCTTGTTTTCTCTGCCGACTTGAGAGCTTGTTGGCTGAGCTCTCCACCAGGAGCCACAGATTTGCCTTTTCTCTCCCAGCCACACTTCTCATGGACAGTCTCTGTCACAGGGGCAGGAGCTCAGGCTCCTCCCTCTTTTCCTTTTTACTCGCTTGTATGATTTATTTTGGGCTTTTGACTGGGTTTCACTTGGTAGCTCTTGCTGGCCTGGAACTAACTTTATAGGTCAGGGTCGCTCTGCAATTGGGGAGATCTTCCTGCCTCTGCCTCCGAGTGCTTAGATTACAGGCCTGTGCAATGAAATCCCTCTCTCCACTTTTTTACGAAGGCCTAGACTATACTAGACTAGTAACAAAGACTGTCCGGCAGGCAGACAGCATTGCGATTGTTATTTCAGAAGATAATTCAGAAAAAATTTCCTGGGAAAAATTCAGACATGCACAAGATTAGAACAGTGGATCCCAGCGCTGCGCCCCCAGTTTATCAGCTCCTGCCAGGCTCCTCACACTCCTGCCCACATCACAGCATCCATAAGTATTTAAATATGTATCTTCTTGCTGCTGTTAGGATGTGATGGAATAAGGTTCTTGTACATGGTAGATACTGTGCTACCACTGACCCAGCCCCTAACTTTTGTCATGACCTCGCTAGGTAATGTCTCTTTGAAAACAATAGTGTTAGGACAGCAGTGGTGGCGCACACCTGATCCCAGCACTAGGGAGGTAGAGGTTCGCAGATCTCTGTGAGTCCTGGCCTCTCTGCTTTGTTGGCAGACTCAGTTTCTTTCACTGAGAGCATCTTGTGTCCTAGACTGAGGGAGGTTCTAACTGTGGACACAGTCAACCTGGCCTTGTGACAGAGGACACAGGTGACGATGACTCCTGTATCTGCCCATCCCTGCTGGTAGTGAGGTTTTCTTTGGCCGTGTTGGTTTGTGTTGCAGACAGGGTCTCATGTAGCCTAGACTGGCCTTGAATTTGCTGTGTGGTTTAGGCTGCCCTTTAGCTTCTGATCTTCTTGCCTCCACCTCCCAAGTGCTGGGATTATAGGCATGTACCTTCTACCCAGTATATGAGGTGCCGGGGACAAGAGTCCAGGGCTTTGTATCTGTAGACAAGTACTTCAGCTGAGCCTCACCTCCAGTTTGCCACCGTGCTCACTGAGCATGTGTTCCTGGTCACCCCGCTGCGGTGTCTCTGCGGCTCCGCTGACCGTCTGAAACAATGCTGCAGCGTGGTCACTTCTCTGAGGAACAGAGCCTGTAAAGGGGAAGAAGATGTCTTTCTACATTGAGCTGCCTAGCTGTGAAGAGCCAGTAACAGGTGTTAAGTTTCAACCCATTTGCCACCTCCGGCTTCTGGAAGGCATTCTCAGCTGGTTCTCAGTTGTAGTTGTGTCCTCAAGGCTCCTGTCGGGCAGGGTAGAACATTGTCCCTGGCCTTGACTCCAGCCTGGCCAGGGTACGTGGGAAGCTGGGGGCTCTTGTGGAAGCAGGGGTGAAGTGGAAGAGCAAGTCCACACCAAGCCTGCTTTGATGGTAGTTGTTCTGCTAGGCCTTGAACAATGAGGGAGCTTTTTCAAAAGCCTGGGCTGGCTGGTGGCTTGTGTCAGTCACCAGAGCAGTAATCACCGTTACCAGCGTGACTCATTTCCTTGGGACTTTTCCTCTAACTCTGGATTCGTGCTGGCTGTTCATATCATCAGGAATTTCTAAGACATCTGTTGAGCACTTGGGCACATGCTGGCCAACTTTCTTGGTTTTGGGGTGCATGATGGGAACACTTAGGATGTACTCATTGCTTAAATTGTGTGTGTGTTCCCATGTGTGGGAGGCCAGAGGTCAGTCTTAGGTGTCTTCCACAGTTACTCTCTACTGTTTTTTGAGACAGGGTCTCTCATTAGCCCCTCCCCCCTTTTTGAGACAATTGTACTATGTAGCCTTGGCTAGCTTGGAATTCATTATGTAGACCAGGCTGTCCCGGGATTTGGAGACAGTTGCCTGCCATTGCCTCTTGAGTGCTGGTATTAAGGGCATGCTGTATCAAATCTGACCATTCTTCCAGCTATGCTGGCTGGCCAGTGAGCATCAGTGGTTCTTCGTCTGCTGTCTCAGCACTGAGATTACATGCACCATATGTGACTGAGATCCTGTGCCCCTACCTCCCTGAGTGCTGGCATTAAAGGTGCGCACCGCTGCCACTTCGGCTGCCTCTACCACCAGGCGGCTGAAAGTTATTTTTTTAATATGGGTTCTAGGTCCTCACTGCACTGAGCCCTCTTCCCCAAGTTCTGAAAGAGTTATAGGGTGAATGAAGGCGTGCTGTGGAGGAAATGTGTATTCTGTTAAGTTCTCTGCTCTTGAGACTAGATTGTGGGAGGTCACCTGCCAGCCCTTGCAGCCACAGGTTGCCCTTCAGCTGGGCATCCTGCCCATGCAATGCTGTCCACTCAGACATTACATCTTACTTGATTGTGTTCAATTCACTGTATATCTCCAAAACGGGATGTTAAAACAATCCAAACAGCCATACTGTCAGTATTACCCCAAATTCACACCACCTGGCAGACAGTAGTCAGATTTCCATTTCCCCATAAATATTATAATTTGATATTTCCGACATTCCCTTCTTTTTCTCTTCCTTCAGACAAGGCCTAGGTGATGGATGTATTTTGTGAGCTACCTTAATCCTTCTTTTCTTCCCTTCCTTCCTCCACCATGTTCCTCTTTCCCTTTTCCCTTCCTCCCTCCCTCTTTCTTTCTTCCCTTCCTTGGAACTCAAGGCCCTGAACAGGCTAAGGCAAGCACTCTGCTCCTGACCTATACACCCACTTCTTCACCTTAATTAATTCTTAAAAAGAAAAGAAAGATACAGTTTCTCACACTCTACTGTAGATGTCAATTTTCTAAACTTTTCATAGAATTACCAAACATGGACCAATCCTCCAAGTTTATCAGGAAGCAACCCAACCCTCCAGGGCTTTGCCTGTGGCCTTAACTGTGTAAAATGCAGGCAGAGGCTGGGGCCTAGCTCTGCCTGGCTGGCACCACTCTCCAGGATCCTCAGTGAGTGGCCATGAGTACGCCTGTGTGTCTGGCTGCAGATGCCCACCACAGTTGCTCTTGCCGTGCAATGGGGATTCTATTGCTGAGAACCCAGAACAACTGTTTTCATTCTCTACAGCCATGTTTATGCACATGACCTTTGCAGAACACATTTTTTGGCCTCCGTAGAGGTCCTGATGTTCACGCAGATTAGCTCAGTTAATGCTTCATTTTTTCAGCCTGAAGTGGCCTGGCTGTCCTTTTAACAAGTGTGCTTTGCAGAACTAATTGTTTCTTTGGTCCTGTGAAATGCTCATTGGTAATCTTCTGTAGGTTAGTGCGTTGTTGGCTGATGATACAAGAGGCCCTGGGTGGATAGCAGTTCTCAGCATGTGCCTGGTGGCAAGGGGCAGCCAGTTCCCACTAACATGTTTGAATGTACTTTCTTGATGTTCATGTATGCAGAAATGTGCACATGAGAGATATGGCATTCCAGCGCCCTGATGGGTGGCTAATTTGCATATTCATAGAGTTAATGCCCGTATAGTTGTGTGTTATATGAGGATATACAAGTGCGCCACGTGTGTGTGCTTATATGTAGAGGCCAGAGATAATCTTAAATGTATTCCTGCAGTGCTGTCTACCTTGCTTTTGAGACAGGGTTTCACTGGCCTAGAACCACCAAGTAGGCTATGCTGCCAGACTAGCAGTCCTCAGGGATCGACCTGTCTTTGTCTTCTCATTGCTGGGGTCATGAATAGATACCAGCCAGCCTGGCATTTTGTGTTGTAGCTGTGGTGCATAGACATGTTCATGTTGCTATGTGTATGTATATGTTTTGGTTTCTATGCATGTATGTGTACTTGTGTGTAGAAGCCAAATCAGTGTATTCGCTCTCACTCTCCACCTTATTTTCTGAGGTAGTCTCTCACTTCCTAGAGCTTGCAGATTCAGCTCAATGGGCTGCCAGCAAGTCTTTGGGTACTGTTGTCTTTGCCTCCCTAGCTCTAGAATTAGAACACACATGCTGCTGTACTTGTCTTTCATGTGGGTGCTGGGGATCTGAACTTGGTCCTCATGCTGCCATGGCTTTACCAACTGAGCCATGTCCCTAGCCCCTGAGTATTCCCCTGTTTGGAGTCATGTTAGGTTCTGAGACTGAGCACTGAAAAATGCCCCTACCCTCAGAGGACCTGCATTTCAGAGGGAGGCAGACTCCTTCTGGGAGACCTTGGTTAGGCAGTGAGGTGGACGGGCGGGCAGGCGGCCTTGGCTACCAAGGAAGAGATGATCCATTTGTAGAAAGTTGTAGAACTGTGTCCAGGCAGAAGACTCCCATCGAGCCCTTCATTGCAGGCGTGAGCATTTACGTCAAGGACTCAAATTAAGCTGGAGTAGAGAAATGGACAGGCAGTGTTGTTTGCTGATCACTCACAGTTGATGGAATGAACAAGTCATTAAAACGTTGATAACGAATGAAATTAGGAGCACTTCCTCCCCGGAGCGGTCTGAAACACAGAGTCATGAGCCATGGTGCTGAAGGCGGCTCAGCCTTGCCCTGTGAGCCGGCAGCAAAGAGAAGAGACCTCAGCGTGGATGGCAGTGCCACCTGCACAGAGAGGTTGGGAAACTGAGTGACAGTTTACAGTCCCCTGGTGGCGGAGTTTTCCTCATTGTAATTACTGTGCTTTCTGCCGGTTTGGCATGCTGCTAACACATGGTTAATGTTATAAAGAGGAGGAGCATGATGGCGGGAGGAAGTGTTGGTGGCTCTTTTCTTGAGTGGCTTCCAGTATGGTTGCCACCATCCGTGTATTCAGTGTGCTGGGTGCTGATCTGTGTGCAATGGATGTGTGCTTTGATCTACAAGTACGGATATACATACATAGAGGCCAGAGGTCTGTGCCGACAGTGCTCTGTCACTCTCCACCTGATCCTTTTGTGTTTTGTTTTGAGGCAGCGACTCACTTTGTCTCACTGAATGGCTAGACCGGATAGCAGGGGAGCTCCAGGAGTCTACCTGACTCCAGCTCCCCAGTATGTACTTGACCATGCCTGGCTCATTTTTGTAGTGGCTATTCAGGATCCAAATTCAGGTCTTTGTGCTCACATGGAAGGCACTTTACTGACTGAGCCTCTCCCTATTCCCACAGGCTGCTCTCACTGCCTATCCCAGGCTGCCCTGCAAGTTGAGAGCCTCCTGTCTTCACCACAGGCTGGGATGACAGGCCTGTGTATTGTGTGCCCCTCACCTCACATTTCACTGAGGCCCAGCCCTCCAGGTGTCCCCAAGTGTCTGCTGCTGACCCCCACCATTGCTGCCTGCTCTTGAGGAAGTCTCCCGTGAGTCTCCACCATCCCCGCCCCGTGTCCCTGCTGAAGAGCCCTTTATGTGGTGCTGGTTTGTTTCTGGGAAAAGTTCTCAGTGTAGAGGTTAGTCCAGGTGAAGGGACTAGCACAGAGCTCAGCGTGGACAGAGGCGATGGAGGTCGTGTGAGGAGAGTCATGGAATTCAAAGTGCCATCTAATGCAGGGAGGGGGGGTGGGAGGGGCGGGTCCCTGTACCTGCCTTTGAGGCAGGCTGCACTGACTAGACCTGAAAGGACTTGGGAAGAGAAGTTGGAGCCTCGAATTAGAGAGGAATTGGAGCAGCAACAGGCCAAGCATGTCCCCTAGTAGGTATCTTGGAAACTACCCCACAGTGGGTGCTGTGATTCGTGTGAGGACACCCCACCCTTTGCAAGGCAAGGGGCTGAGTCTAAGTGAGAAGTGAGGGTCGCAGCCAGGAGGCATATTTGGAAGGAAAATCAAGCTCTCCCCTGTTGCTCTGGACTTCTGATCCCTCTAGGATTCTCTGTGTTTGTCTTTTTGCCTGGAGACCCTCTGAGCTCTTCAGGATGTCACCGCTGTGTCCTTGTCCCTTTGGACCTTGTGTCTCCTGATGTCACATGCGGGGACAGCTGCTGGACTTTTCTTGGGGTCACTCTCTCAGCATCCTTCTGTTGTTATGGTGAAAAGCTGGGAGGAGGGTTTCTTTCCTGCCTTTGTCAGAACCCTTATCTGAAAGGAGAGAGAATCTGGGAGCCTTCTGAGGACTCTTGGACACATGCCAGCCATGTTGGTGGGAGAAGGAGGGAAGCACCTCACCCCAAAGTGGTAGAGCTGGTTCCTCGAGATTTTTCTGACTCTTTGTGGTAGAGTTTTCATTTTTCTTCTCTGTAAGTCCAGATACAAGGAGAAGAGAGAGTGCCTGTTGTCATCTAGTCGTTGCTGTTAGGGATGGAGCTGAGGGCCATGTACATGCTAGAGTTTTGCTTTTTTGAAATTGGTAGGGGTTAATTTTGGAAGAGATGTTTATGGATCTATTTAAAAGAAAAAAGAAAGCCATGGCCAGTGGTTTTTAATGTCAGTTTCATAAATAATCCCTGGAGTTGTACTGCCTGTGAGCCTGGTAGCTGGTGGGTACAGGGCCACAGTGGGTAGATGCTGAGGTTGGTGTCCTTCAGAGCAGGAGTGACACCCTTGGTGTCTTAGTCTCGGCACCCTCCTTGGTATATCTCAGTTTTTGTGGAGGTCTGCGGTTAGCAAAATCCACAGATGGTCCAGGCCTCCAGTGAGATTGGGTGACTGCCCAGCGCCTGCCCATCCTCTGTGTGTTCCGTATGTGTGCATGTTTGTATGTATGAGGGTGCATGTTTCTGTGTTCTTGTTGCACCTCTGTGAAAAACAGAGGTTAACCTCAGCTGTTGCTCTTCGCCAACCATACGTTTTGACTGATTAGTATTGGTTTCACTAAACAGAAAGGCAGGAGACCTATGCGGGCTGGCGCTGAGGATCCAGTTCAGGTCCTAGCGCTTCTGAGGACAGCCCTTTTCCTACCAAGCCATCTGGCAGCTTCCACCCTCTGCATGCTGCACCCTCTCAGGTCAGACAGTAGTTCCCGCTTCAGAGCAAATGCTGGCTGAGTAGCTGTTGCAGCAGGACTGTGTAAGGGGAGCATGATAAGGACACAGCGCAAATGCTTAGTCTTTGTCCTGCACATTTTCAACAGAAGCGTGGCAGATTTCTAGAGGAGGTGTGCAGGGCTGGCTGACCCTCACATTTCTGGTGTGATAGATGGTGTCACTGTCTCTGTACTCCTTACTTGCTTCCAATGTTTTGTTGTCTTTAATTTATGTATGTGTTTGCAGGAGGGCAGTGGAAGGTGTTAGAGTCCCAGGAACTGGAATTATAGGCACTCACAAGCCATCTCATATGGGTTCGTGCTTGGAACATCAGGTCCCGTGGGAGAGCAGAAAGCCTTTTGTTGTTGTTGTTGACAAGGTTTCTCTCTGTGTAGCCCTGGCTGTCCTGGAATCTGTAGATCAGACTGGCCTTGAATCACAGAGATTTGACTGCCTCTGTCTCCAGAGTGCTGGGATCACAGGCGTGTGTGACCATCGCCCAGCTCCTAATGTTTTGGAACATGGAGCCTGTCAGCAGCATATGTGGGACTGGTGGGAATTTCAATTCCATGATAGGTTTAAACACTAAACACCTTAAATTATTTTAAAAATCTATTTATTTGTTTTGGTTAGTGTTTTTGCTTTGAGGCAGGTTCTCATGAGGCCCTTGGCTGGCCTCAAACTTTCTGTGGAGCTGAGGGTAAGCTTGAACTCCTGATACCTTTTCCTCTGAGACTACACACATGTGCCAGCATCACACATGTGCCAGCATCACACATGTGCCAGCATGCCTGCCTTTAAAGCCCTTCAGAATGGCTGAGTTTGGGTCTGCACGGTGTAGGTGTTGGCCACGGCCATTGGCAATGTGAGCTCTGCTTTCTGGGAGCCCAAAGTGTTTTGTGACAGAGGCTTGTTGAAGACGCCTGTGGCACAGCCAGGCAGTGCCTGGACAAAGTGTGCTTCTCCAGACAGATGCACAGTGGTATGTGTGAGAGCACATGTGGTCACACAGCTGGAGGCAGCGTGGCGGTCCACGGGGAGGCTGGCTACTGCTGTTGGAGTCCTTATAGAAGCAAGGGCGCTGTGGCACATGCACCCAGCATACAAGCTGGCAACGCAGCAGGAGCGGGCAGCGGGAGAGCGTAAGCAGTGGTTCTTTAGCGCAGGAAGATATGCAGACCTGTGTGTTATCCCTGACAGAGCCCAGAAGTCTGTTGAGTGCAGGGAGAGCTGCAGGACAAAACCTCAATGCCAAATTCTGAAAGTGTTCATTTTGGATGAAGAAGGGAGAAGTGATGGGAGAGAAGTTCAATGGGAAGGAAGGGGTTTTGGTTACAAAGCTCTATCCCTTTAAGAACAGCAAGTGTGTCCTTCTGTGCTGGGGCACACTTGTCATCCCAGCATCTGGTCGGTGGAAGCAGGAGGGCTCAGGAGTTCCAGGTTGTCTGTCCCTGGGTACATAGCAAGTTCAAGGCTAGCCTGGGCTACGTGAGACCCTTTCGGAGCAAACAAGTAAATCTAGCAAAATGTTAGACTTGTTTAGATTGGGTGGGGGCTCTGAAAGGGTTTGCTTCTCTTTGTGGTTTGAGGACTGTTATGTAGGATGGAGACACCAGATCATACAGTGGGTATGTATTGAGAGTGAGCAGGTTCATCCTGGTGTCCATATCCACCTGGGATTTCAAGATGCACTTTCAGCCGTACTAAATCATGTGCTGCTAGAGTTATGGTGGCTTTCATTTTTATTAATTAATTCATACGTATATTTGTGGTAGATGGGAATTGCATATACTTTGCCGCTGAGATATATTCTAGTTCCTGGTTGTTTGTTTTGTTTTAAACATTTATCTGTTTGTGTGTGTGCTCATGTGTGACCATTGCACATATTCGATGGTGAGAAAACAGTCTGTAGGAGTCAGTTCCGTTTGGTTCTGGAGCTCAGACTCAGGTCGTGTGGCTTGGAAGCACCTTCCCCTCCTGAGCCATCTGGAAGGCCCCGCCTCCCCGCTTTTGTTTTATTGAAGAACTTTGGCATTCTCTTATTTTTTAATCATCAGAAGGCAGGTAAAATGGTTAGTAGGAACCCCCAAGTGGACATTTTAAGAAGACAGTCTGGGACACAGGCCCATGGTCCTAGGACTCCAGAGTGTCTGGCTGGAGGATCCTAGTTTCGAAGCCAGCTTGGGCTACACAGTGAGACCTTCACCTCAAAAACCAAACACCAAAACAACAAAAAGAAGCTAGTGTTAAAGGTATATTTCTCTGCTGGGTAATGCTTTCTGATGGAAGAATAGTTCCCTGGCTCAGTTTCTACGAAGTGTCCGAGAATTCTCCACGGAGAAAGGGGGACCCCAGAAATGACTGCTTCATGGAGAGCCACAAAACTGATCTGCGGGACAGGCGACTCTAGGAAAGAGCTTAATTGAACTGGGACTATTGCAGACTGGGTGGGAGAGCCTACACATTCCTTTCATTCCAGTGGTGGGGGATGCGCTCTGAGCAGGCAGGGAGGGAGTGATGGCCCCTGCTTACTGGCTGTCTTTCCAAGGAAATCAGGGTTTATCATTCCCCTTCAATTAGTCCTCACAACATCCTGATCGGAGCCCGTTTTTCTGAAAAAGGAGGCCTGGGCACACATATGGCTTCGAGTAAGATCCCCGGAGGCCCGAGAGCTTTTCTCTGGACTCTTGTCTTGGAGCTGAGGGGCAAGCTGTTGGTGGCAAGGAGGAAGGAAAGATTTATAGGGTGTCGCTTGCGGTGTCAGGCACCGCCAGGAACGCCTAGGATCTCAAATTCTTGGAACAGTTATGGGGTGGTGCTGGTGGTAGCATGGGGTTTCCTGTAGGCACCATGTCACTAGCCCAAGCAGGTTAGGGTCAGGGGCCTGTCCCTGTCCCTTGCTGACCCTAAGGCGTTGCTACTCTGCCTCTTGCCCAGCTTGTGCCTCCAGCCAGGGAACACACAGACAGGGACTGTTGTTGCAGCTGCTCTGAAGCAAAATCACCAATGTCACATGGCTGATACCATTAGAAACAGTTTTTACCTAAAGTGACAGTTTGATCGCATTGAGTCGTGGAGCACTTACACTCCCACTTAGGGGCAGAGCTGGTGGCCCCAGGGCCTCAAGGACAAATCCTCTCTCAACGGCTCTGTTGATAGATCCCATTCAGCACTGAGATGGGGCCTGCTTTAATTTGTGACATTTGGTTGGTGGCAGGGAAGAGACAAAAAGGGGCCAGGAGGTCGTCTGGGGTCACATCTCTACCTTTTTCTTTTGTGATCCTGGAGATCAAACCCAGGGCCTCAATACTGGACAAATGCTTTACCATTGAGTCTTAGCCTGTCCCCAGGTCCCTTCTTTAAGGAGGGACAGAGAGAGCTAGGAGTCACACGCAGACCCTGCTGATGCCAGGCTTTCTGTCACCATTTTCTTTTTGTGTGGAAACTGTTGGCAGTCACTGGTGAGCAGTCAGGACGCAGGCTTGGGCTAAGCTTCTTTGAGTCAGATGGTGACTGTTCCTACCTCAAGCGGAGCTCTTTATTAACTGAAAACACTTGGCTGTTAGACTCAGTGTTTGATTGCTGCTAGAATATATTTTTGTCACACTGCCCTATAATAAACCACTATGTTTGTGCCAAACATAGAAGGGATGGGAAGGGAGGATGAAAGCCTCCCTGCTCCCCACCACAGCCCACTTGGGGGTTCAGCTTGCTATTTTGGGTCTGGTGTCTGTTTACCACGTCTACCTATTAGAGGATGGATACCAGGCCATGGACTGTGAAGGGCCCTTGGGGAGTGGAGGATTCTCCAACATGCTATGGGCAGGTATGTAGCTGTAACTCCGTGATTCAGGGTAAGAGGTCTACCGCCAAGCCACACCCCCAGCCCCTCGCTGAGGGATTCTAGGCAGGGGCTCTACCAGTGAGCCACACCCCAGCCCCTCACTGGGGGATTCTAGGCAGGGGCTCTACCAGTGAGCCACACCCCAGCCCCTCACTGGGGGATTCTAGGCAGGGGCTCTACCTCTGAGCCACACCCCAGCCCCTTACTGGGGGATTCTAGGCAGGGGCTCTAACAGTGAGCCATGCCCCTGTTTGTGATTTTATTATCTGACTGATAGGTTTATTTTATCTACTGCTGTGTAGATTTTACATGTTTTAGGGAGAGAAAAGTAACCATTTACTTAATACTACCCTTTCTCTTTTTCCAAAGTAGAAATGACTTAATCTCTGATATTATTTATTTACTGTTTTTTAAGGTGATAGAAATAGAGGGGGTTTATGAAGAAAGGTAAAGGTACTCATAAGAATTTGAGTGGGCTAAGTAAGCTGAGTAAAGGTATATGTTTAAAAGACCTTACTTTTATTTGTTTGAGATAATGTCTTATGTGTCACATGGGATGGCCTCAAATTAATGGCCATCCTAACTCAACCTCCTGACTGCTAAGATTACAAGCATAAGTCACCATGTCAAGTTTACCTCTGGTTCAAAACATTTCTGTTTTTTTTTTTGTTGTTGTTGTTTGTTTGTTTTTAATTTTGAGACAGGGTTTCTCTGTGTGGTCCTGGCTGTCCTAGACTCACTTTGTTGACCAGGCTGGCCATGAACTCACAGAGATCCACCTGCCTCTGCTTCCTAGAGTGCTGGGATTACAGGTGTGTGCCACTGTGCCTGGCTCCAAACATTTCTTAAAATGTATTATTATTACGTGTGCACGTGTGTGTTTCACTTGCATGTCTGGTGCCTTTCAGCCTAGAAGAGGGTGCTGGATCCCTAGGAACTGGAGTGTCAGGTGGTCAGTTGTGAGCCACCATGTGAGTGCTGGGGATTGAACCCAAGTCCTCTGAAAGAGCAGCCAGTGCTATTAACTGCTGAGCTACTGCCCCAGCCCCCTTACCAACCCTTTTAACATGGGCTCTGAATCCCTTTTGAGTTCTCAGCTTGTGAGTCAAATTCTTCATCCATCAAGTTATCTCCTCAGCCCAATTAACTATTTCTTAGCCATTCTAAATCACTACTTGAAGGCTTAAAGATGCCTCTCTCCCCTACATGCATATAAAAGCTGCCTTTTTTTTGTGACAGAGATGATCCTATTTTATGGGCTCACTTCTCCTTTTATAGCTCATTGAGCTACTTCCTGTCATTACTTTTGTATCCAATACACACTTGAGGAACTTCATGTGTGCTTAGGATACAGGGGCAGGTGTTTCTGCATGGTCTACAGGAGAGTTTGAGCCATGGACTTTTGCTGACGTAATCGGGCCTATGCTACCTTCAACGCTCCAGCACTGTGGGGAAAGCCTTATTTTCAGAGCCCAAATTCCAGTTTCTTCACCATTATTCTAGTTATGCAAATAGCACGTAATGGGACATAACAGCACAAGGAATGCAAACCACAGAACATTGCAGAACAAGCCTCCTTGCTTTGCAGGCGGCTGTGGAAATAGACAGCGAGTGCTTATGAAGGAACCTGGGGCTGGGGATGTGGCTCAGGTGGTACTGTGGTTACCCAGCATGCAAAGCCCTGGGTTGCATACTCAGCAACACGTAAACCGGATAAGGTGGTGCACTCTGAGATCTCAGGGCAGCGGTGTATTTTTGTAATCCTAGTGTCCTGGGATGAGGAGGCAGGAAGACGAGGAGTTCAAGGTTGTCTTTGCTTCCATACTGCCTTGGAGGACAGCCTAGGTTCCGTGATAACGTCTCAAACCAACCAACCCAGAGAGGGTCCTGAGATGCCCTGGGACTCTCCCAACCCCTTCTCCCCAGCCTAAAATAAAGCCACTTTCCTACTGAGCAAGCAGGACTTCAGGTTTTGTATCCAAAGATTCAGCAGGCCCTTCAAGCACCTGCCCTCACACTGAGGGGATTGGAAGTAACCGTTCTGACAGTGAGTTGTTTGAAGAACTGAAATCTCCGCCACCAAGGCTGGCAGCAAGTAGGAGGGGCTAAGCAGAAAAGTTGTCCTCGTCTCCGCCACCGTGGTTGCTCAAACCCTCGGTAACTGCAACTACCGCCATTGCAGCTGCTAACTAGCCAGAACTTAGGGGCCTTACAAAGACCTACTTGACACAGTTCTGTTTCCAGCTGTTGCGTTCAGAGCAGACAACACAGAAGGGTCCTTTCAAATAAAGATGTGTTAAAAGGGGAAAGAATATGGCTCAGTAGGTAAAGGTGTGTGCCAGTGAGCCCAAGGACCGGGTCTGCGTCCCTGGAACCCACCTGGTGGATGGAGAGACTTGATTCTTGGCCGTTGTCCTCTGATCATTCATGCATGGTAGAGTGCTCATGCACGCAAATACATAGAAACGTTGAGGAGGAGGTTAATAAGGGTGTTAGAGAATTGCAGATTTGTAACTCAGTTGATAGAGTGTTTGCCCAGCGTGCATAAACTCTGAATCCCATTTAAACTACTATATGAATGCAAAGTGGTGCAGCGCGGCAGTGACCCAGCACTTCTGAGGCAGAGTCAGGAGGTGCAACTAAGCAGGCTGAGGCCAGCATGAGAGGGAGGGAGGGGGGAGGAACAGACTGAGACAGAGAGATAGAGAGGGAGGGGGTAGCAGGTCTTTGAGTTCCTTAAGTGGAAGGAACTATTTTCTTCCAGAGTTCTTCTGGGGTAGGAGGCCTGTTGGCTCGCCTGGGAGCCATCTGGCTCTTTCCATTCTTTGCAGCAATGTAAACCCACAGGCTGAAGGATCAGTAGTTGCAGAACCTCAAAGCTTTTTCAGAGTGCTCTACAGCTGACCCGAGCCCTTAAGTCAAGCCTAGGAGGCCTTCCTCAGGCTGCCTCATGGGGTGGGTGGCAGGATTTCTGTGCCTTTGGGGCAACTTTGATCCTTTGCCTCTTGCCCTGTGTCCTTCAGATAGCTTCAACTTTAGAACCCACATCCTTTGTTGGTCGGTGCCTAGGTACCGTCTATGCTAAAAGTTTGAAACAAGGTGATTCCTCCTTTTAGTTTTGGTTTCTTTTTTCCTTCTTTATTTCAATCCCTCCCTCCCTCCCTGTTCCTCCCTCGTTTCCTCCTTCCCTCCCTCCTTCCTCTTCCTCTCTCCCTCTCCTCCCTCTCCTCCCTCTCCTCCCTCCCTTCCAGCCTTCCAAAAGGTTTTATGTGGCCCAGGCTTCCCTCAAACTTGCTTT